>JAUNZM010000209.1:2400000-3600000 GCA_033459285.1 Clamator glandarius
GTTGTTGCATCTTGACTGAGAAAAGAAGATGCAGAATTGCTGAAATGATACGTGGTGTTGCTACTGTAGGGCTTTCTCCTGCCCTCTGTCCTTCCAGCTCCTCTTCTCTCATGGCTTGTTTGCCTGGTTTTGTTTGTTTGTTTTTCCTCTGCTGAAAGGACTAGGGAATGGCAGAGTCCCTGAGAGCAAGGAAGGAGTAAGTCAGTAAATGAGTTGACAAAGCCCAGCCAAACTTCCATGTCTTGTCTGAAGCACAGCCCAGCCTCATGGATGGGTCATGTTTTGATGCTGTGGTTCAACTGCATTCTTGTTGCTACAGCATATGGATTGGACATCTGTCAGGTAAATTAATCTGTTTTTCTTGCCTAATCTTACCCTTTTGACTGATTAACTACGGAGACACTTTGCTTGGTGCACAGGGGCTATTGTATGGATTCAATAGCTAAAAATGCTTCTTCACTCAAAATGGTGAATGTTTGAAGTGTTATGAAGCATGCTGAGGCAGAATTGCTGTGTGTATTGACCCTCAAGTGGTCTGTTTTACAAGGGAAGAAGGATTTTCTTGACCAAAGAAGGTTTTTTTAGGATGTTTAATTTCCTTGGTAGAAAATAAAGATGTGTTAGAGAGATGGAGATGCTGTGTTTTGAAATAAGGGGAGAACAGGGGGGAAGGGAATATTGTAAGGCTTTAGGAAATTATGGTATAATGTCTGTCTTTACCTGTCCCCTGTTCAGAACTTTACCATGATCCTGCAATTATCCTTCTTCTTTGGAGTTCATTGACTTGATCTTGGACAAATAAATCCCAATAGTTGTCTGATGTGTGCATTTGCTTATTTCTAAAGTAATACCTGTTTCCTTATGTAAGCAAAGATTAGCTTTTAAAGTAAAAATTTAAACCAGATCATTAATATCTCATAGAAGAATTGAGGCTGCGGACAAAGTTGTAACTATTTATAAATAATTTTGTTTAGTTTTTAAAAAAGCAAATGGTGCAATCAAAAGAACTTAGATACATACCATAGAAAATGAAAATATTCATTGTCATTAAGAAAAGTTAGTTATAAAGATTTTGGAAAAAGTGGTAATTAGTTATATAAAATTTGGACTTTGCAAAGGTCACAGGCTTTAAAGCACTTTGTACCTATTGACAAAATTTGGTAATCTGGGAAACCAAAATCTACAATAATAGAGATATTTGATAATTTTGCTGTGCAATGTATTTATTCTAAAGAATTGGATGGCATTCAGTAGCTAATATTGTAAGTTGGTGGTTTTAGTTAATTTCCTTGTTGACTTGTGACTGCTTCTCGCTCAAATTTCTGCGTAGTCAAGCAAGTAAACCAAATCTTAAATAGAATGACAAATGATCTGTTAATCCCTTCAGGGTAGGGCTGACAGAGGAAGGGGGGGCAGGGAAAACTTTGTGCTGGAGTGAATAAACAGAAGATTTCAGTTTTCTGTGCAGCTCTTCTGATTCCCATTTAATGAATGTTGCTTCATTTTTAAAAAATAATCATTAAAATAACCTCATTAGTTTTGTAACTGTAACAAAAGTGAAGGGAACCATAGTTTGTAATTTACTGAAGGAGGAAGGACTTTTTATTAGATTTTGCACAGCAAGTCTGGTTCCCATTGGTGATTCAGCAGTGGTGTGGTCATCTGAGGTTTCTCAGGGTGCAGACAGATATCTGGATGGCTTGCGTCTCAGAAGAACAAGGCTGATGCTCTCAGGCTGTTAGCCATTGGGAAATGTTATGCACAACCCTCTTAAAATCTGTTGGCATCTGTTTTACATACCACGTACTCCAATCTTTTAGATTCCCATAAGGTTTCATCCTGCAGCTGCCTTACCCTTGGAATCTCCTTCAGCCCCTGCCCTGCCCTCCCAGAGCTTTCCTTGCCTCTCCTGCCATATGGACGACATTGCCCAAGAAAGTGGTGTGAGCAGCAGACAGCAAATCTGATGAGAGTGTGCTTGCTGATCAGCTACTCTTTATTCGCTCTGACATAAGGTTTGTGGTTTTCTTGGGTCTGAGGGGAAAAAAAAAAAAAAAGAACAAGTTTTATATCTTCTGGGAGAAAAGAAAAACACTTGGGAGGAGAGTGGTAAAGCTTGGAAAAAAGATGTTTATGAAGTGAAATACAGAGCACATGAATGATGATTCATTAATAAGTACACTGATACTTCAAAGAAAAATGTATTTGCTCCAAAATTGAAGGTTTTCTCCAGTCCTGTAGACCATTCTCTAAAAGCTGCTACACCACCCGCCTTGCTCTTGCTCTTTGCCATTTACAGTTTAGGACTCCAGTGGTTAGCCCCTCCCTGTCATTGCCATTAGCTTGTGTATACGGAGTGCTTGCTTGCTTTCTCGCTGTCTGGAAGTGAGCATAAGAAGCTGCCAATATTTTTAGTATGTTGTGTGATGGGTTATATTTGTTCTGTAGGGATGAACTTAGTAGACTGTGAAGTCTCCTCGGGTTTTCTAGGATGGCAGTGGTTAAGTAGAAAGCTTTCACAACAGATGATACAGGGCCCTAATCCCAGTAACAGGGACATCATGCAGCCTGTAAACCAAAAGGTCAGAGGCAGGAAAAAGGTGAATTAAGCTACTCTTGCCCTTTCTAGTTCTAATGAAATTTTGGCTGCTGCAGAACCCTGTCTTGGTTCTTGGTTTTGTGAGTTGCCTAGACTATTAAATTACAATTCCAAATTGCTACCAAAGTGATCATAGCACTTTTAGTATGAACAGGATCTTGAGAGCCTGACTGGGGATATGTTCAGGTCTTTGATTCTCCTTGTGTGTGGGCTAGCAGCCCACTAATTTTACTGATTATAGTATCTGAATGTTGATGAGGCATTCTGTAGGTTTAGGGAAGTGATTGAGTCACAGTCTCTGGAGGTATTTAACAGATGTGTAGATGTGGTGTTTATGAACATAGTTTGGTGGTGGAGTTGGCAGCGTTAGGTTTACGGTTGGACTTGATGTTTGAAAGTCTTTTCCAACCTAAACTATTCTGTGATTGTATAGATCATTGGCAGAAAAATTACTGAACTAGCCTATGACAAAGCAAAAAAACCCCATGTGGTATCACTTCAGGAACAGAATTGGAAATGCACAGCTTTGTATCTGGCTTCTATTACTTGCCTGGGCTGCTTGGCACCAGAGGACCACTGTGACCCAAGTCAATAAATTTCTGTGAGGATTCCTGCTCTTAGCTTTGTTTTTGGAATAATGCTTACACAAGAGTTTGGAAGGGTGTCCTCAGAGGACATTCATGTGTTTTTGTATCTGTGCCAGGGGGATTATTGTAGTGGCCAGTAGCAGGGCACCGGGTATTCAGTGCAGTAGCCAAAGCAGTGTGAAGGAGACTACTGCGGGATGCTATAGAATTTTAATTCTAATTTTACTTTGCTAAATGTAATTAGAATTTAATACTTTAGTGTCAGAAATCCTCAAAAAGTCCATGGGTTTGGCAGTGATTTGGGGAAGAGAATTTAAAATTTTTATGTACTCTGTCCACATACCATGTTTTCTAAACTCCCAGTTTTTCCATCATCCTGTTGCCGTGCTAGTAAGAGAAACAGAAGCTTATTTTTCACAATTTCTTTTCACCTGTTGCCTGAAAAGCATATACAAATCATATTATTAAGTGATTAATTGCAAGATTGTGTGGCAAATTCAAGACAAACAAAAAATCTGCAGAACTACAGTAGGAGTTGTGTTTTACATCTCTATAAAGGGCATAAAACACCAAGCTTCATGCTTTATATCCTTCCCTGCAATTATCCATGATTGCAACAAACAAATCCTGTACTCTGCAGGATAGAAAGCCGTGAGGGAGAGATTTCGTGTTGAGAGGGACTTGTGTTTGCTGTTTGCCATTACTCTCTGAATAGAATAGGAATTGTTGGAACAAGTACCTTTTAAGCAAATGAAATATGTCTTAGATTCAGTAATAAGTGATTTTGTGCTTGCATTTGTTATTTTGATTTGTGTTTGCAGCTAAATGACTGAGATGATCAGGAAAGAAGTAGATTCCTGTAATGTATTTAGTGGCGATTTGTTTAGTTTGATAGAACAAACAGAACAGCAAAACCAAAAAGTCACAATTAAATGAGGATAAATTAATTTTATAGTTCAGGTTTTTAACCTTAGATAGAGAGATAGGAAGATATTTTGGGCATATACCAGGGCATATATGTTCTATTCTCAAAGCGCTGGCATATATGGAGCTTGTACCCTTTAATAGGGTGCCACGGCAGTGTGCAGGAATTTTACACAGGCTAAAACTTTTGATCCTATTTAGAACTCCATACAGATTCTTTCTAAAAATCATTTTGAATTATTTTTATTTTTTAATGAGTATTTGAAAAGTACCATGTATCTTTCCAGTGCTTTATCATGTTCTGATAGATTTCAAGCAGATAGCTATCTGAATAGCTGTCTGAATTGGCACAAAACCTATTACTTCAACGTTACTTCTCATTTTTGGTTTCTCTTCTTTCTGTCTTCAGAAAAGGAAAAGCCAGTAGAAGATATCTCAGCAGTGACTGAGTACTCTAAAGGAGATGTGATTTAGAGAGTAATATCAGGGACCTGCTGGCATAGTTTGGAGTATAATGCACTACGGTGTTTCTGAGTGAGTTAGTCTCCTTTACAAAATGTAGCTACTCAGCCCATAGAAGACATATTAAGCCTTGCTTAAAAAACAAATCCCCATTTCTGGCAAAAAGTAGTGTGTAAATGCAGAAAGATGCATTTAGCTTTCAGACTCCTGTGGGAATTTAACTGGGGACAAGGAATAAGGATTGAAGCCAGTAACAATTTCTGTATATGGAAGATGGAAATTAGGGGTAATAAGTTTAAATAATAGTTAGAATTGGGTTCTTTTTTTCCCACACAACCTATCCAAAAATTATTTGGTTTGCAAACTGTTACATTTAGAGAGAGGTATAATACTCTCCTTCAGTAGCAGAGAGAAACTGAAGCTCCTGTTTGTGAGTTTGGTGTGCCTGCAGTTGCTCAGTTCCTAGTGTGTGCTTTCATGTGTGTAAACGCTTTGTGTCTTTTGCATTATGGACAGATGTGCTTTCTCAGAACAGAAGGTTTCATTCTACAATGCCTTGGTGTAGCTAGAATCAGGAGTGCTGACCTTCTGGTAGAACCAGAAGTGGTTTATGAGAGAATATGACTAAATAGTTTTCTACCTCAGGCTATATTCAGTAACTGGAGAAAATCTTGGGTTTGGGTTTTGTTTTGTCTTCAGCTACTACTAGATACTTTTTAAACTATATGCTGATGGAAAGGAGGACATTTCAGATGCTAAGGCTGGTGAATGAATGAAATGTTACAGGGAACTGCAAGCTAAGGGTTTTCCACAGAATGCCATGTGTACACCCCTAGATATATCATTTTCACTCTGATTATTGAGTTCTGTGCAAGATTTGGGGATAGCAGGCAGTCCCAGGCCTGTCATTCAATTAGATTATAAAACCACTGAAAGTTTTTTTTGTCAGCTGAGAACTCAAATTTACTTTTCTCCAAAACATTAAGTTTTTCTCCCTCTAAAAATATGAGTATCAGCCATAGTGTTCCTAAACTTTTTTTTTCATATGAATTAAAAGACCTAAAACGTGGCATTCTTTCCTCCTTTCAAAGTGACTATTTTGCAAAGTAGATTTCCATGGTTTTTTTTTAAGAACCCTTTGCCTAATTCGTAGGCATTATGGTGGATATATATTTTTCTAGAATCTTATGAACTTACTTTTTAGAGAAAGCATCATTATTCTTGCAAGACATGATTAAGCTGTTTTTTTTCCTCTCTTAGTCCTTTGGAGGATAGACGTATTGGTTATTGAAGGCCTATACTGAGTACTGGAATCTGCAAGTGCTTATAATGTTGATATGTAAGGATATGCGATATATTGGTCAGCTATAGTGACTATGGAGATGTAGTATATGTGGTGGAGACTAGTAAAACAGACCTCTCATTTCAATATCATCTTTATTAAAACAAACCTTTGGGAAGTGAGGATATCAGTACGTGTTTCTCTTGAAAATCCACATGAATATTTTTACATGCACATTTTTAATTTGGCTCTTTGTGTCTATAAGCATAATTCAGTGAGTTCAATTTGGTTAGCAAGTAGCAGTTAAAGCAAGATGCTGTTCAGTAGCTGTAAGTTGTTCTCTGAATTACTGAGTCCCAGGCAGAGTGAACGAAAAAGATGGCATGTATATGACTGTTATATCCTAACACTTGTTGATTTATATTCTATGTTTTAAATAATACAGGTTTTTTTTTCTTATTAAAATGTTAGTATCTAGTACCCTCAGTATGTGTTTTGTTGTGGTTTTGTTTTTTTAAGTATTTGTCCTAAATACATACCAAAATTAAATGACTAAATTAGAAGCCTTTTGGCATATGTCCTCCATATGGAATGACATATTTATTTTCTTCTCTTTTATATTGTGATGGTATTTCTTTGATTTCCAAACAAAATTAAGCCCATTAATACTGTGATTTTAAGTCGTATGCAGAGAATGAGTGGAAGCTCAGTCCATTGACATGAAGGAAAGCTTGGAGTTGAGAGTGAAGGGAACTGTGCTTTTGCTTTGAATAAAAGATAAATGGGTTACTTTTATAGAGGACAACAGTTAAAGCAATCTTAATTTCCGTGGTTCAGAAAGGGCTTATTGATACTTTACAGAAGATTGCAACCAGTTTTTTTTAACCCTCATTACCAAGACCTGTACAGTTGCTTCATTTATATGCATATTTTCTAGTTCAAAGGTTAGGTCTTGTAATAGAGGAGGATATTTCAGTCAGTCGCAAATATTTGTTTATTGACACTTGGGGACATGGTTTACTGGTTCACTTGGCAGTGTTTGGTTTGTGGTTGGACTCTGTGATCTTAACAGTCTTTTTCAACCTAAATGATTCTATTTATGCCTGACTTCAAATATCTAAATCACTTTTAAGAACACGGTTTTCAAGAACCTTGTTTGTTTTCATCTTGTCATTTAGCAAGTGTTTTAGCATAATATGTCATGATAGCGTTGTACTCCTGGGCAGTGTGGAAGTGAATTTGTTTTCCAACGGTAATTTTCATACGCTTCATGTTAAGTCAGTAAGGAGTATCACATGACTTAATTTTAGAAAGTTTACTGCATACAAAAATGTATTTCAGGTTCTGTCTCCAGTCATGTGAAAAGCTACTGAAGTCTTGAGATGTTCTGTAATAATTTTAAGTATTTTTTAAGTTAACCTGAATGTCAAAAATAACTAAGACTGTTCTGTTTTCTGCAGTACTTTGGAAGCTTGCTTGTAATATTCTGTGTTGAACTGGCCTGTGGTGTTTGGACCTACGAGCAGGAAATAACGGTGAGTCAGAAAAGGAGGCTGCATTTTTTCAGCAGAATAAAACAGATATTTCCATTAGCTAGCTGTTTTCTAATTGCTGTAATGTTTATCCTTGTTCGTTATTCCGAAAATCTTAATTTCATGTGACTGCCAGGGAATACTTCTGGGAAACCTTGTCTGTCTGGAAGGTCCTCCTTATGTTTCCCCTCCATCTTCTCTGGTTTTGAGAGCCAAAGCCTGCAGCCCCTGATTTTAGGACTTTTTTTGGTTAATTCTTACTTAGCCAGGTTCTTATGAAAGTCAGTGGAAGTTTTGAGGATGAAGTATAAACTTCAGGCTCAAGATAAGTATTTAGAGAGAGGAGGTATGAGAATTTGAAGGGACTTTGCCTTCATGGTTCCACTTAAAAAGCTGTAGTTGAGTGTGCTACATTGTAAACAATGTTTTCTTTCAAAAGTGAACTTACTGTCTGCTGACATCTTTGTGTTGCCTCCATGAGATATAAATGCCAGTTTTACCAAAACATGTTTTTGCTCTAAAACACTCTGCTGTAAACTTTTGAAGAGTTTTTATCTCTGTCTAGTTCTTATAGCTATGCCAACCTGTAATTTTCAAACTGAAGACTTGTAACCATCACAAAAGAAAAGGAATAAGTGTTGAGCAGAAATTAAACTGAAATGTTATTTGGCTGGCTGCTACATGCTTGTGTCTCATATTTGGTCTCGTACATTTTTACAAATACAGGGACAAGTATTTTCTCTGAGCTGCCAAGATATGCCCAATACACTGGTCTTTCCAGAAGTGTGTAGCAATTTCACCACAGTAAGACAGGAGTGAGTCTTCTTAGTATTTACATGATACTGGGACAGATAATTTCTGACAGATTTGAAGTCTGAAGTTACATGGCTCTACTTTGTGTCAGAATTCATTCCCTTGCAATACAGATTCCAGAGGCATGTTCTAACCTAACAGTGATTAAGACTATCCCTTTACTTTTAATGTCAGCTTCTGTTGATGCATTTTAAAACTGGGAATGTAGACAAGAGTCATTCTTCATCCTATGGACATAGCTGCCCTCTGCAGGGGTTTTCCCAAAGAAGATAGTTAAAACTAACATTCATCTTTCCACAGAAATCTTGGCAGTGGAAGCTGCCTGAAATAATGTAGCCTTCAGTACACTAGTGCATACCTTCTCCAGCCTTCTCTATTCAGTTACAGAACATAAAGTTATGGTGTGTTTGTGTGACTCCCAAGGTATCAGTTACCTGCTATGCTACTGAAACTTAAACTGGGGACAGTTTAATAAAAGCTAGCGTAGCCCTACCATATGTTAAGGCACTGGTGATGCTGTTTCCCTCCAGAGAAAAACACAGCTGTCCCTGCAGCCCTTTGCCAAAAGAAGCATCGCTGAGTGTCATGTCTGCACCTTCTGCAGTGCATCACAATGAACCCAGATACTACAAGCTTCTTCAGTTCTTCCTCTTTCTCACAGGAATTTGAGTGTATGAACATGCAAATAGAACACACAAAAAAAATCTCATCAGCAACTGGTTTTCTTTTTTTGTCTCTCTTCTTCTCTCCCTTTATATTTTTTTAATTCCTTGTTCCCTGAAATACTGAGGTTTTTTGTTTTCTCTTTCTGTCTGATTTCCTCATCTCATTTCCTTTGTACACTACTGCTCCTCATGTGATGAGATGGGCCAGACTCTGGTTTCTTGCTGCTGAGACCAATAGGTAGTGTGGCAGTCTGGAAGAGCACAATTGTTTTCAGTGGTTCTTTCTTCCCTGTGCATGTCACTTCCGTGGAGCATACTTTTTCCTGCTCGATAAAGATAAGACAACTCCTTCTTATACCCACAGGGGTGACTTGATGTCTTGATGGTTTCAACATAGTATGAAATCATGAGCCCCTGGTAGGTTTCAGAGAATAGGTTGGCGTTAGGGTAAGTGGGTGTGTGATGTCAAAGATGTCACCAAGGCATATAACCGCCTCTGCTGATCCAGTATGGACTCTCTTTGGCAGGTGAACAAGTTGCTGTAAGAGTCTTTGTATAAACAATTTTCCTTCCAGCTCATGATAGCTCTCAGTGAGAAGTGTGCCTCATGACTAATTTATTCCACCCACAAGACTGAAAAGCCAGTGTGGATTCTCAGCTTACTTGGGCATTGGGCAAGCCTTGGTACTCATTAGAAAAATAATAATGAATAAGTAGGACTCAACGACAAACCGAGTTTTACAGAACTTATGCTAAAATCAGATCAGCATCTCTACTTTTTGTCTACACAGTACAGAAACGTGTTGGTGTATAGTTACACAAATGTGGCTGAAGATAATGTATTATTGCACACTACTGAGTGCATGAACTGACAGGAAGATGTTCGATGGATACATTGATGTCCTTGGTTTGACATGTTAGTATTCTCGGAGCAGACACACAAATTCCAATATCCCTCTTTAGCTACGGAATTCAGATTGTCTTCCTACACTGGAATTTAGTTTGTTCTGACTTGCTTTTAATTTCCTTCTTTCACTTCTTGATTTTTTTTCTGTTTTCCATTGTTTTCATAAAGAAGTTGGACGCCTTGTGTTACATGCGTAACCATGGACTGTATTCAACTCAAATAAGATGATAAAAAAACAGTCTAGCAAAAATGAGCTTAATTGTAGTGATATCAAACATTATCCAAAGAAAGCAGAGTGCTCACTTCCAGTGAAATGGACAGAGAAATGCATTGAGTACAAACCCAGATTATTTTATTATAGTGGCCAGTAGAAATGTTCGTGGTAGAAATACTCTGTGTTATTATTATTTTTAAGTATCTTTAGTCCTCCGCGGCTAAAATTTTTCACACAGACAGCTATAAGTTCAATGCTTTATAGCTTAAGAAATAAAAATTCGGCTAAGTGAGAAGTGTTTTGAATTTTGGGGATATTATTCATATATTAATATGTATGATGTATGAAGCTTTACCGGGGCATCAAAAATATAATACAACTTAGCAATTGTAGTGAAACATTATCAGATGTTCTTATTTGGATTATGAGGTCAAGCAGGCAGTGATTGTTGCTATGTTTTTGTAGAGCATCTAGTACAATGAAAACCTGGGAAATACTGTGATTTTATTTTTTTCTTTAGATAACATTTATTGCTATTTGCAGGATGCCCTTACTGTTGACTCCAGATTGAATTGGATAGTTAATTCAGGGCCATTCGAGGAGCTGGGCTTCCCCACCCTCCAATTGGAAACTTATATTGTGATTGTGATTTCTTTTACCGTGACTGTTAGGGCTGATGGGAGTAAGTAAAAACTCAGCCTAAAGCATGAATGCTATGTGTGCCTAGAAGGGCAACTGCAAAGTCTTCAACTTCTCCTTTTAGTCTGGCACACTGAAATTTGTGCTACTGAACAGAGATTAGTTTCTTATCATGACTTTTAACTGCATTGCGTGACAGGTGCCATAGCATGTGCTGCTGTAGTTTCTAATAAATGACTAATTGAGGGTTGTGGTCTGTTAAAGAGAGTAGTCAATTTGAAAGTAAAATTCATTTAAGGATCCTTCTTTCAGAAGAAAAGATCTACAAGGCAACTAGTGTGTGTGGGAAAAAAAAAGTTCCCAGAGCCTCATTGTCTAAGCTTTCTTGTTACCATTCTTAAGCAAGATACCAAAATAGAATACATTCAGGATACCTGTGTGGAACTCCAGGCAAAACTGAAAAGACTCTCCAAGTAGAATTAATCTCAATGAATTTTATGTATTTAGGAGTTAGACATTTAACTCCATGTTTGTCACCTTATACAGTGAAATGGATTTGAGACTTCCAGGGTATGATAGATCTGTTCTATAATAAATTATCTATCTTGAGATTAGATGAGTTGTTCTGTATGGCTGCCTGTTTCTTTCTACTGACTAAGAAGACACCAGGGAGATACTTAAACTGGGACAAAAAAATGCTGTCCCTGATGACCTGGATGGGGTTTGCTTAGAGTTTTATGCCTGCTAGAAAAAACATCTGGTATGATGTAATCAGGTTGTATGAAAGTATCTCTGAATCTCTCCTAAATACAGCTCCTTTTCCAGTGTACATTAATTTGTAAGCAAAGGATACAAATAGCTTTTCCCTGTTTTTTTAATAGAGGCTTTTAAAGTTTCACTATTGTAAAAACTAAGCCCTTGTTTTTCTGTTTTATTTGCATACAAAATCATTTTGGTCTTTGCTCTGAAAAGATCTCAGAATAGATGGAAGTTCTGGGTTTGGAGCCACAAACAAACTCATTGATTTATCAGCTTTCTGTTGTATCAATAACTTTTCTTTCCTTGCTCCAGGTTCCAGTGCAGTGGTCTGATATGATCACTCTGAAAGCCAGGATGACCAATTATGGCCTACCTAGGTACCAGTGGTTGACCCATGCTTGGAATTTCTTCCAGAGGGAGGTAAGAAAACAGTTAATTCATGAGCTGTTGTGAATGGTAATTATCTGCTAAAGGAAAAGGTTTCTTTTTAAATTAATAAGTCCATTTAAGTTCACTTCATGTGGAACCCTGGGTAGTGATGATGTCTTCTGTTACATCACTTGATATTCAACTCTTGAGCCCTAAAGACACTAAAACACAAAAAAGACTTGCTAAATTGAGTTAGATTTGTTAACACAGTTTTCTCTTTGCGGGTAAGGTTAGGAACCAACACCTTTTAGAATTCTTATAACATGTAAGAATGTGATGTATGTAAAATTACAAATCTGCAGGTAAAGTAAGACACACACTTTTATATGCTATTTTAATATTAGCTGTGCTCCCCTTCCTGTAGGCTCTGTTATGTTTCTTTCATGGAGCTGTCATGTCTAAGATAATGTGCCTAACTGGAATTGAGTGGGAAAGGAAGTTTCCAGAAGGGTGCCAGCACTGTCTTTCTGGCTGAGGTTAGAGAAAGGGATCAAGATTTTTATTTCCTTTGACCAGGGTGGGTGGGGGAAACAGACTAAAAAGCTGCCTTGTGCATTCACGGCTTTGCCCTCTGGCCTACTAAAATTCAGAACTGTTTTTAAAGAATGAACTATTATGTTACAAAACCATGAAATTGCCCAAAGTAAAACCCATTAACTCAAAATATAACTCACGTGCAGGAAGAGAACTCTTTAAATGCCCGTCATTGTGCTGGCTATGTGGATATGTTGAAATCTATCATTGTTGCACAGATTTCCTGTTTATTCAAACATTTCCTGGCAGCACTTGGTTAGTCTGTATGTAACCTGAAAGAAAGTGCAAGGACTACATGAGGTTAAACACCCACTGCCCTCCCCAGTTGCTTGCTCTGGCTATGCAAGGGCTCTGTGAAACAGAATAAATCTTATGCAGGTAGTGTGAGAGATAACAAAATCAAGTGGTCTCTCTTTCCTTGAATAGTGCTGATATTGTATCTTGGTTTAAATATGTAGGTTGATTAATTTAATAGCTGCCTCTTATCCTCCTGGCTGCTGCAGTGTCATCATAATGGCTGGTTTTAGTGTGAGTATTAGTAATAAAACTTCAACTATATCTTAACTTTTAGGAGAGAAAAACTTCCTTTTAGACGTTAGTTTCCTAGATTCCATCTTTGACCAGAGGAATGATTTGGGGAAAGTTTGAAGTGAACTGTGAGAGCTATTTTACAGCTCCTAGATAACTGATGGACTCTTATTGTTATTCTGTCTACTCATAACTCAGGCAATGGATATGTGAGCCTGGTACATGCTTTATGGCTGAATGAACACTATGCTTGGGGTCCTTCTTCAGTCAGCATTACAGTTTTTTTTTTCCTAAAGAAAAAATTTGGAGTTACAATTTTGTTCCCAAAAATTCAGCCCCAATCAGCTTTGTGGGTTTTTTTTCCTGTATCTTTTAACATCTGAGAAAGAGGGGAAATGTATTCTTTTCCCCAGCTTCCTTACTACTCTAATATCGTAGTTGTGACTATGCCAAGGAAGATGGGAAGGGTCAATTGAAGTGAATAAAGAACTGGAGGGGGGAGAAGAAAAGATTTGAGTGTAAGAAAAGGATGTTTAATGAGGTTGTAATTTCAATTCCAATGCTTTCCTTAGAAAGCCCTGTGTTTGCAGGGTTTTGACTAGCAGAGTGATAAAAATGGAAATATTAAAGCTGTGGATAATAAGGAAGAAGTGAGATTTGTAAGAGGACTGGTGAAGTCAAGGCACAGTTTGTGCCAGTGTGGTATCTGGTCACCGATCTGCTTGGTTGTGACTTAGGACTGATGTGATGTACAGGACACTGAAGTGGATGAGGGGGACAAATGTTTCCAAGCCCATGGATAGAAGGAACCTAGCGACAAATTGCAAACACTCAAACTGGTACTGGATAACATCCACACAGAAAAAAATCAGCATCTTGTTCATGCAGCAAGGCTTTTTTTCAGTTAGATCAAGTCCCTGTCCAGTGCCAGAAAAAATCTAATGTAGCTGCTTCAGCTCTTTTTTTATATGAAAGCATCTAGGAATGTGGTAGGCTGGTTGTTTGGCTTTAAATCTCTGTGCTTTGCAGAGGAGGAGACAGGTTGTTAGTCCTGGTGCTTTTTATAGCCAATTACAGCTCATCTGCTTTGCATCCAGACTTCCTGCTTTTATGGTTGATTCTGTTGCAGTGTTTGTTTTAGGGTGATACTCCTTCCACTTTCCTTTTTTTCTTTCAACATTAGTGATTTCTATACCTTTTTTTCATCTTTTTTAAAATTCTTTTCTTTATTCAGACAAATCTATGCTTTTTCTCATCTGTTTTTTAACAGATGTGTCCATAGTTGTAGCTTTGCAGGAATAGTCCTCACTAGTAAGACCTTAATCATCTCTCCCTATTATTTCCTCCAGCCATGGGTATATGTGTTCATTAGTCACCCTTTAGACATGAAACTATCATGTATTACTTGTAGTAAGGATAGAGGATTTACAGCATAGGACAGTTTCTGTGAAACATCATTTGAAGGGAGCATTTGGGAATTAAAGGACAGAACAATATCATGGATCGTCTCTGAGGTGTTTATTGGTCACTACATTACATTTTTCATACTGCTTTTATGTCAAAGTATAGCAGAAGAAGAAATGTGGAGGCTTTTGTAGATGTTTTTAATCCTACAAAAATATTTCTGAAGTTGTTAACAAGAATATATTTAGTTGTTTGATGACCTAGTTTTATGATAAAGTAGCATCATTATTACTGATCTTGGCTAACCCTTCCTTTGCAGTTTAAATGTTGTGGGGTGGTGTACTTCACAGACTGGCTGGAAATGACAGAGATGGACTGGCCGCCTGACTCCTGTTGTGTCAGAGAGTTCCCAGGATGCTCTAAGCAGGCACATCACGAGGATCTCAGTGACCTTTATCAGGAGGTAAGAATTAAAATGTGGCTATTTTGTAAAGGTTCATAAATTCTTCCCGATACAATCATTTTCCAAACTCATAATTTGCCGTGCAGCAGAAAAGTTTGTAGAGTAATTGTGGTTATGGAAAGTGTTTATTGTAGTTATTTATGTTTATTATTTGTTAATGCTGAAGTGAGGGAGAAAGTAGACCTCCTGAAAGGCAAGTGCTTCAGAAGACCTAAAAGATAGTGGTAGCAATGTTTTTTGTTTTAACCACCAGAACAGAGGTTCTCTTGCCGTATAGCAGGGCTTGCAGCACTGGTTCCACTTTCGAAGTGTCAGTCTCTGAATGGGAAAGACATTTGGGCTTCTATCCGGGCCTGCTAATCTTGCACATTCTTGAAATAAAACAAACTATGTCTCTCTGCATTAATGGTTACTTTTTAGTACTATTGCCAGTATTGATACCATGGAGTCCCACTCCACCATAGAGAGCTCGCGAAGACTTGGACTGCTTCTGTTCTGATGAGCTTCACCTTTGGTGCCTTTCATGGATCAGTCTCACTTTAGGGCGAGCAAGGTTGTGAGGGAGGTGTCAGATGACCATGTGGTCCTGGGGGTTCATTGTAATCTGAGGACACGGGGAGCTCTGCCCATCAGGTGACTGGGAGCTGATGTCTAGATAAAATGATTGGTAGAAGGCGATATCTTCAGTAAAATCAAAATTACATGTTCAGTATAATTTTCAATGTGATGTTCAAGCCTTTGACACAGTTTCTCACAGCATTCTGCGTCGGAAACTGTCGGCCTCTGGCCTGGACAGGCACACACTCTCCTGGGTGGAAAACTGGTTGGCTGGCCAGGCCCAGAGAGTGGTGAGACATGGTGTTAAATCCAGCTGGAGGCCAGTGACAAGTGAGGTTCCCCAGGGCTCAATGCTGGGTCTAGCCCTGTTCAATGTCTTTATCAATGACCTGGATGAAGGCATCGAGTGCACCCTTAGCAAGTTTGCAGATGGCACTAAGCTGAGTGGAAGTGTGGATCTGCTGGAGGGTCGGGAGGCTCTGCAAAGGGACCTGAACAGGCTGGACTGCTGGGCTGAGTCCAATGGCATGAGGTTTAACACGGCCAAATGCCGGGTCCTGCACTTGGGGCACAACAACCCTGTGCAGCTACAGACTAGGAGAAGTCTATCTAGAAAGTTGCCTGGAGGAGGAGGACCTGGGGGTGTTGATTGACAGCGACTGAACATGAGCCAGCAGTGTGCCCAGGTGGCCAAGAAGGCCAATGGCATCTTGGCTTGTATCAGAAACGGCGTGACCAGCAGGTCCAGGGAGGTTATTCTCCCTCTGTACTTGGCACTTGAATCCTGTGTTCAGTTCTGGGCCCCTCACCACAAGAAGGATGTTGAGGCTCTGGAGCGAGTCCAGAGAAGAGCAACAAAGCTGGTGAAGAGGCTGGAGAACAAGCCTTACGAAGAGCGACTGAGAGAGCTGGGGTTGTTTAGCCTGAAGAAGAGGAGGCTGAGAGGAGACCTCATTACTCTTTCCAACTCCCTGAAAAGAGGTTGTGGTGAGGAGGGAGCTGGCCTCTTCTTCCAAGTGACAGGGGACAGGACGAGAGGGAATGGCCTCAAGCTCCACCAGGGGAGATTTAGGCTGGATATTAGGAAAAAATTTTTCACGGAAAGGGACATTGGGCACTGGAACAGGCTGCCCAGGGAGGTGGTTGATTCACCTTCCCTGGAGGTGTTTAAGGCATGGGTGGACGAGGTGCCGAGTGGCATGGTTTAGTGTTTGATAGGAATGGTTGCACTCGATGATCTGGTAGGTCTCTTCCAACCACGTTATTCTGTGATTCTATGAATATTTTTTCTTTTCTAACCATAAGTATGTTTATACATTCAGTGTACTCAGAGTTTGAGTTTGCAACAGATTTGTTCAATATTCTGATGGTTTGTCTTTTCTGCTCTGAGAAGTGCCCTATTTAAGATCTGGTTCTTATTCTATAATGTTGCAACAAATGAGGATTATATGCTTTGTTTCCATTTTAACACTGAAAATATAAAATAGCCTTTGTAAAATACAAATTAGGCCTTTAATCCATAGCTCTGTAGGAGTTTGAATGTTTTCAAGTTTTATACTGTTTTTGAGTTGTCAACAAGAACTTGCTGTTTAGTGACAAACTTACTTTTGCTGTGGAAAGTATATTTATATACTCTTGAATTGCAAGCTACCAACTATGAATGTGTTGCATAAGCAGAAAGAAAATGCGTGAATGTGAGGATAACAGGGGTGGCTGGATATTTCTCAATTTTGAAACTGATTTTGAACGTGTAGTAGAGCAGAACTGTAAGCACATCATTAAATGGAGGGAGGCAGTCTGTCTAGATTGGGCATAATTTGTCTCAGTTATGTGTCTGTACCGCAGGAGATGTAGGCATTAATGATATTGCTCTCTGTTAATGGATGTTTCCTCTAGGCAACAAATGAACTGAATTTGAATACTGCTGTGGTTGAGCATTTTTAAATTATGACCAGCATGTACCTTCATCCCTTCAAGTTATCAGAAGTATTGAAATGCATCCAGTTTCTCTGTAATTAAAACCAAATTTGGAAAGCAGTATGATTACAACAATGTCTTCGAGTTAGATTAAAAAAAAAGACACCACTGTGACAGTTTTTATTTCTTATCAAGTTCAATTATGGTGCTTTTGCTACAGTGTTTGGTTTGTTTTTTGTTTTTTTTTCTTCAAGTTTCATAAAATCCACACTTACTTTTTGTCTTATGTCTGAACTATGTTAATGTTTAGAAAATGACACAGTCAAATGATGAACGGAGCAAAGACATTGAAATCTTTTAGTTTACTCTGGTACAGTTATCATATAGTACATTAATTTCATTCAGATCCTAAAAGAAAATCTGTTGACTGCAGTGTGAATTTTGCATGTGAGGCAAGATTAATCAAACACATTCAGGACTATAGCATTTGAAATTGTTGGCTTTGGGGAATTTCAGTGTGATTGAAAACTGTTAGTTTTCATGTCCTGTCTTTAGATTCTATCATTTTGATCAATTGTGTTCTTTTCATAGAAAAGCTATAAGTAGTATGTAGTGAGGATATAAATGCAAAAATGACATTTTGAACACAATGCCCTTTTTGATGGGTTCCTGATGTCTTCTGCTGGGACCAATGCCTTTTATAGAATGCGTTTTTCACTTGGTTGGAAAAGATCTTCAAGATTGTCAAGTCCAGCTGTACCTGTCCACTACTAAACCAGATACCTGAGCACTACATCTAGAAGTCTTTTAAATACCTCTGGGGTGGTAACTCAACCACCTCCCTGAGCAGCCTGTTCCAGTGCCTGATAAGCCTTTTGGTGAAGAAATTTTTCCTAATGTTGAATCTGAACCTTCCCTGGTGCAGCTTGAGATCGTTTCCTCTTGTCCTGTTGCCTGTCAATTGGGAGAAGAGACCAACGCCCACCTTGCTACAAGCTCCTTTCAGGGAGTTGTAGACAGTCATAAGACTCCATTTCTCTAGGCTATATGATGCCAGTTCCCTCAGTTGCTTCTCGTAAGGCTTGTTCTCCAGCCCCTTCACCAGCTTTGTTGCCCTTCTCTGGACATGCTCCAGCAGCTCAATGTCCTTCTTGTAGTGAGGGGCCCAAAACTGAACACAGTATTCAAAGTGCAGCCTTACTGATGCTGAGTACACGTGCAGAATCACGTCCCTTCTCGTACTTCCCTGGCCACGCTGTTTCTGATACAGGTCAAGATGCCATGGGCCTTCTTGGCCACCTGGGCAGACTGCTGACTCATATTCAACCAGATGTCAACCAACACCCCCCCCAGTAGCTCTAGTGTATTGCCATCGGGATTATTACTCTGAATTTTCCCTTAGTGGCTGTGTTCCTTTGATTTCTGTTCTGTGAAGCCCTGTAAAGTTTAGAGTAGAGAATAAGCATGGCCTGGAGTTCCTCAGGAGCTACTCTTGAACATTTTATCCTTCTGAGACTGAGCATCACCTTTCCTGAGCAGCAAGTACCATAGCTTGTGTTTTACACTGTTGTCCAGTAGTTTCCAGAACTGGGGTCTCTGTGCATCATTGCTGCCTTATGAGGGCTTTAGAGCTTTCCTGAAGCCTTTTACAGTAGTTACTCATCTAATTAAGCAACTTTGGAGCATGCATTGCTGGATTGGAAAGAGACTGATGTGATGTTTTAATGTAGTTCTTGTTCATCAGGCATGTCGTTTGTAAAAAATGTCAGTTATTATTCTTTTATTGGTTTGGATTTGCACTTCCGACTGGCAGGGAGCAGTAGTGTATGTGACCATCCTCCTAATACTGCATGTGGATGGTCAGCTCTTTGGAGCAGGGTCTAGCTGCCTGCCTGGGTTTGTGGAGAACCTGATGCAGAGTGGGTTGTTACAGCTGCTCTCACTGTGGTTAATGACACAAAACAAGGCAGTAGTGCAGTGGGCTGACTTTCAGTCTTAAATGTCTGCACAGCCTCTACGAAGGTAACATTTAGTGGGATGTGACTGGGAACTTGCATTGCTTTAGAGATGTAAGTAACCCAAGTCTGCCTGAGGGCCAGAGATGGCTCAGGACAGGGAAAAGTGTGGAAACCACTATGCCAAACCAGTTCTTTTTTGAACTGGTAAATTTCCCTGTCGTTTTTCACAATATTAGCTTTGATGTTGATATGATTTTGTTTTTTCTTTTTTCTTTTTTTTTTCCTTTAAGTAGCAACAGCCCAACACAAGATAAAACTGGCTCTTGCTATAATGCCATCATGATCACTGACAGAGACGTTTCTGCATTCAGATCAGAAATTAACCCAGTTTATTTTAAAATGTAGCGTACAGATAGGGAAGGTAGGCGGCGTGTAACTAACATAAAAGAATAGGCTTTCTTCAATGAGGAAGTGCTTCTAGCTCAAGAATAAAACACAGGAGTAATGCCACACATATGTGGTAATTTTACCAGTAAGTACTAAGTAAAAATCTGTAACCACTGTGTTCTGTAAATTTGTCAGAAGTCCTCTAGTAAATGTTATCGTTCCATGTTCCTTACTCAGACAGTGTCTGGAATGTAATGATTTTTCTTCTCCCTAGGGACTTTCAGTGGAACTAATAAGCTGGCACATAGTAAGTCCTGATAAAACACTAAAAATGAAAAGGGGAAGAAACACTGATAAGGTTATGTAACTCTGTAGATCTTTCCTAGAATATTGTTTTAACTTCAGATTGTGGTATTATTTGTAGGAAAAAGTCTAGAGTTTAAAATAATTGGCAATGTCTAAGTTCTGCAATTTAAAAAGAGAAACAAGGTAATTAATAGTACTTAATGACTTCTAACCTTTACAAAAACAGCCGAGTTTCTTTATAAGTCAGTGATAGTTGGTGGGAACTCATATCGGCTTTTAGTGATTTCTGAATTGAAGAGTAGCCCGTATACCTTGGAGCTTGTTACATGCAGTAAACTCTCAAGTGTATGAGAAAACTTAAAATGGCATTATGGAAGCAATTAAAAACTAGGCAAAATAATTTTCAAAGTGTTGTTTGAAGGAGGCAAGAGAGAAATCTTGAGGAACTAGAAAAGCCAGCGCTAGGCAGTATAAGCTAAATCTTGGCAACTGCAAGCCAAATAACATTGACTTAAGCTTTTTCTTCTGTTTTTGTTTCATAGGGATGCGGTAAAAAAATGTACACTTTTCTGAGGGGGACGAAGCAATTGCAAGTGCTGAGATTTCTCGGAATCTCTATTGGAGTAACACAGATCCTGGCTATGATCCTCACTGTTACTTTATTGTGGGCTCTTTACTATGACAGAAGGGATCCCGGGGCAGATCAGATCATGGCCCTGAAGAGTGATGCCTCGCAGCAGCTGTCATGTCATTCCGTAGAGCTACTGAAACCAAGCCTAACAAGGATCTTTGAACACTCATCCATGGCAAACAGCTTTAATACACACTTTGAAATGGAAGAGCTGTAGGTGATGCGATAAATCTGAGAGGTCACAAAGGGTTTTAATTGATTTTTATTGGGGTTTTTTTTCTGTTTCATTAAGTATGCCAAATACACCGGTCTTCATCTGCATCAGAAAACGGCTAATGAATGGAGGAGGCCAACTTAGAAAGAAGGATAAGCCAGTCAGCCTTTTGGCCATGGCCTCAGCCATGAAACGGAGTTACTTTTGCGTGTTTGTTTTTCAAAAGGCACTCATTCACTGGGCACAGCAATATTTAACTTATTGTTACAAGCTGTGGGACATGTAAAATACTGATTAATTCACAGGCAGATAGACAGAACCTCTTAGAAAGCATCACAGGAAAGGAAGAGAAGTACTCATCTTCTGAATCGACAAACAAAATGTGACTCCATCTGAAATTGACTTTTACCTTTTTAATAAGCCATTTGGAAAATGTCTTAATCAGGGATCTGTGTATATATAATTTGTGTGGTTTTGTGTCTGCATGGAAAGCAGAACTACAATTCAAGTCAATACTTGTATTTAAAAATTTGCAAGATTTGTAAAAAGAGCAAGATCTTTTTTCTAACAAAACCTTTATCTTAGCTGTTGTTAAAGATGTTCTAAAACTTCTATTTTTATCTAACAACTGTTTAATTTTTAATTTTAAAAATATTAAACAGGAATTAAAAACAAACCTATGACTCTGGACAATAGACTTCAGTTTTCTGAGTAATTCTTCTTTGAAACAGTTTGTTCTATGGACTACTTCATAGTAAAAAGAGAAGAGAAAACCTTAAACATTCTTTCCAAAATGGGAATCAGCATGGGAGTAGCACATTTTTATAAATAAATCTTTTCTCCTGTCTGTGATTCCCATGAAGGTAGAAACAAAAGACTACAAGGAAAATGCTTACCATTCTGGATGCTATTGCAATAATTGTAAAAGTAAGTAAGGAGAAATTATACTTTGGCTTCTTCATTAAGAGCTCTCTAGTGGCTTAAAATGCCAACTGGAAACAGAGTTAAAATGTATTTATTGAGGTGGGGAAAGTGCATTTTACTGTATTTTTATGAACAATGTTTATTTCTTAGGATTATTTTTAAGGTTGGCCTCGCTCCTGAATTATGTATTTGTTCCACTGATTACAGTAGTTTGTGGCAAATGGGTTTTTACTTAATATTACATTTTAAAAAAATCTTTCATTTGTTTTGGAATTTGTAAAAGAAAAAAAGCAAGGTGTGATTTGGTAGACAATAAAATTACTTTTATCTTAAATTCAGTGGTGGCTTTTTATTTTCAAGTCTCAGAGTGTGAATGCTTTGGGTGGGAGTTGGGAGGTTCCTCCTGGTAGTGAGAGTTAATTTGATGTGTCTTTACCCATTCCACTTATTCTGTTGTGGAGAAACTGCATTGTAAATTTCATTTTCATTTTTTATTGCTTCTGAGAAAGCTTCTTAAGGGCTCATGAAATTAAGCTCTTCAGTTGTGTGGGCTGTTGTTTGGCTTTTAGCAGTCTACATGTGGGTGTAATTATTTTGTGGGTAGTATTGCAAGCAAGATTACCTTTCTGCCTCTGTACCTCTCCTACAGAGATACTGATACTTACTCTGAGCATTAAGAAAAAGGCTAAAGGATCAGACTTTCCCAAAATTTTGCTTGGAGTGTTTTTATCGGAAATTTTTTCATGCACTGTTTGGGAAGCCTTGTTGCTCAGCACTACTGCAGACTTCCATCCTTTCCACCACTGGGTAGCGTTGCTGCAGCTGAGGGTGAGGTTCCGATGTAGAGAAAGAGCAGGTGTTGGAGAACAGACCTGGTGTGCCTCCTGGCTAACTTCAGAGTGCTACAGAAGCCTGTGATGCTACACAGTAGATTGAACTATTGTTGGGGTTTTGTCCTATTTTAAAAAAATAATAAAAAATAATGTCAAACAAACATAAACTGAGGAATCTTTTAATTGTGGATTGTGTACAGTTGACGTGTACACAGCCATATTCAGCTGAATGCGGATTACAGCTGAATGTAGGGAAATTCACTATAAGGAATGTAATAAAGCGTAAGAAATCCTGCCTTTTGTCTGGGACATCCCGATGCCTAAAGTTTTACCCAAGGAGTGTCTGTGAAAGCTTCCTTAGCTGTGCTTCAGCTATCCTGAGTCTTTCCATGGGAGTAGTCCCTAGGCGGCCACTGAGGATTTGCAGCTTAATTATTTCTGTCCAGGCTAGAGCTCATGAAGGAAAATATATGGCAAATTTGTTGGAGAACTCCATAGCTAGAATTAGAGATACTGACAGCCCAGGTAATTGGGTTTTAGGCTTCACAGGTGGTAAGGAAGCACTACCACTAGCTGTAGTTGGATTATTTTAAGAGCAAAGGGACTGTTTGGTGTGAGGCCCCTTTGACACAGAACCAATTTCCCAGACCAGTGAACATCTGCAGTCGCAGTAACCTCGCTTGGGCTTGGCTACCCAAATCCTGAGCCAGTCTGTATTCAGTTGGTGCTAATTTCATTAGGGAAAAGATCCACAGGCCAGGAATGATGGAAGCTTTCCATTTCCGAGTAAGGACTACTGATAAGTGTTCTGAGAAATAATCCTTCTATTTTGAGTGTCTAACCACACCTGCTGAAATAGGTATCAGCTGTAAATAGTGATGCTTTCAAACTTCTTTCTTTCACTGTGCTCAGGCTATTAGGCATCTCTGGTTTTTTCTAGGGCTTGTTCAAAGAACCTTAAAATTGACGGACTGAGCTGCTGTGAGCCTGTTTGTTTCCTGTAGAGCCTTATGATATATGTAGGAGAGAGGTTGCTTCGCAAGAGGGGAACATTTAAGAGATACTTTCAGTGGTGAAAACTACTTAATCCCTTTTATTTCCTCCTTCCCTCAGTTTTGCTGGATTACCTTGGAGGAGAAGGGTGCAGTGTTTTTTCTTCACTGCAGCATGAAGTGTAATGAACCAAATCTTTCTTGTTGCAACAAGCAACTATGGAGCTGCTCCTTAATGTTTTTCACAGATCGCTTGGTGTTGAGAAAAGCAATTGTGTTGGAAAAGAGGTCACCCCCTGCACACATCAGGGGTTTCTGTTCAGACTGGTGAATCACAGTGATTTTGTGGGACTGTGCCTGTAGTGGTGGAGCTGAGTATAGTTTACACAACACAGTTATTACTCGGGACCATAGGGATGCTCTTAGGAGGCAAAATTCACTATTTGTGGTCATTGGACAAGGCAATCATTCACCTGCCAGCAGGTTGTATGACAAGGCTTTCTGGAGGAAATGCAACTGTTTTCTGTTCTTTATAACAGCTCATTTTGTAAAAGCAACCCATAAATATAAGGGAAATTATAAAGAATAAAGAGTAAAAAGAGAAGCTGTTGGTCACAACAACTATGCAGTTAAAAATAATGGAGACAGATTTTTCAAATAGTTTTTGAAGGTTTTTACCACAAAAGCATTATGTTTAATTCATATGAGTTGCTATTATTGAATTGAGTTTGTATCTAAAACTTTAAAACTCGTGTATGATTGACTAAGTTTCTTAAAATTAGGATGTCCCAAATACTTCAGAATTTGTATGCATCTACTTGCTTTTTATTCAGTGCTTCCCCATTTTCAGTTGTTTCTTGTACACAGATACTGTGAAAATGGGTACCTTAAAAATAGATAAGTAGATAATGCAAGTAGGTAAGAAGCTTAGCTGTCCAGATAATTAGGTACATCTTACAGCCTTTGTCAGTAGAAATATGTTGTTCACTCCTGACTGGTCTTTCGACTGCATATTTACTTATCCTGACAGGTGATTGCTATTCCAGAACACCTGAAAATCTTCAGATGTTTCCATAGTCAATGGGCAAATAAAAGCCTCGTGGGCCCCAGATGTGGGTAGGAAAGCATAATGACGTCCTAAGCACCCTCTCTGCCCAGAACTTTATGATCCTGTGATTTCACTAATGCATCCTCCTCCAGACCAGTTTCCTCTCCCAGAGCTACCCTCCTCCTGGAGCAGCTGAGGTTGCATCATGTTCTTGGCTGTGAAAGCCTCTCAACAGTCGCTTGAGTGTACACAGCAAGTATACCCAAAACCTTAGAATGTGAAGTGTATGCTTCCAGTTAGTTGCTAGTGCCTGTTTTATGGGATGACAGTCAGTCTTAAAAATGCTCTGGGGTGGCTCACAGGCAGGTATTAGTTTCACCTCTTCTTCTCCCCTGCCCCGGCCAAGAGCATTAAGCTCCTGGCAGAGGCAGTTAACACATGTGCCAGTGCTACCGTGCACACAGCTGATAGATCACCATCATCTGCACTGCCGGTTGCACTCTGTAAGTGATACACAGTGTGCTAGTATCTGCTGTTATGCCTCAAAAGGAGTTTGATCTCGTCTGTTCACTAATATTTTATCAAGACAATCTGATATTAGGTCTAGGGTGGCTCTGTAGCCTGGAAAATTCAGCAGAGCAGTTAGTGTCTGGACTTACTGAAAACGTAGCAGATGCTTTTAAAAACTACAGATAGAGAGGTGGATTTTATATTATTTGAAGCAATTTTCTCTGCTACTGCAGGCTAGGAAGGGGAAGGTGGTGGCCACCCACAGAGGAAAAAGGCAGCCAAGTCTTCTGGAGCTGTGGCATCCTGGTCTTGGTAGCTCTGGAATGTCGTAGATGCACTCACAGCTTGCTTGGAATTAGTGCTGGGAACACTCATTGTCCTCAAGCTTAGTGATCCTTCAAACTTATTGGGAAAAAAAATGTTCCATGAATAAGTTATTGCAAAACCAGGTTGACCCATTCAAGCATGCAGATGTTTTATTTAAATATTCCTCAAATGTCTATTTATTCAGCATAATGCATGTATTATGCTGCCTTCTGAAATACGATATATGACTGTCAAACAAAATTGTCAAAACAACAACCTCGGTTTCTTTGTATGATACACAGAAATAATTACATTTCATGTACAGTACAGATGCATTTTACACGGTCATCAACAGTCATTCACTACCAAAACAGCATTTAAATCACCTAAAACACCAAAAGAATTTGTATTTCCCAAATTCAGTATAAATTAATAATTTTTTATGTGACACATGGAAATAGGAGACAGGACTGGAATCTTGCAAAATCATACTAAATTATTCATTAAGCTGCATTTTAAAAATGAAAGTACAAGTTGCTCCAGGGATATAACTGTTATGCAAGTGTATTGCTGTAGTGTGTTCTTTTTAGTCCATATGAAAAGGAGAATGAAGAGATTTTAAAAGACACGTGACCTGACTCAGTCAGTAGGTTTCCTGGGTTGTATGTATTCTGTCCCAAAGCGAGTTTCATAACTGTCTTTTTCCGTTATTTATCTGGTGTAACTAGTGAAGTACCACCATGTAACAGAAAAAAAGCTGTTGCAGACAGCTAATACTAAGGCAGTTTTTATCTCGAAAGGTGAGGACCAAGCTATTTTTTGTATGAATAACTATGGGTAGAAGTAGGGTGCAAGTAGAAGATCTGGGTCCATTCTGCCTCTCTTTTAAATCTCATTAAAGCTTATGTAACCCACCAGCTTCAGCAGATCTACTACTGCAGTTTTCCAGCAGAGTGAAAGAGAGCAACATCAGGTAATCCACCTCAGCAGAGTTCCTCAAGACAGAGCACCTCTCTGGGTCGGAGCACAGCCCATGTTTCTGCTCTCTACTAAGGTTTGAAAGACATGTAGAAGCTCAGTTTACAATGAGCCGGTTATTCTGATTTGCAGACAAAGTGGAGAAAGTGGGACACTGCAAATTAACCAAGTTTCCGAATAAGTACATGATAAGATAACAGAGTAATGCATGACACTATGTACTCCTTTTAACTGCAGTTTAATTCTAGTATGTGCTATCATTGTATTTTGGTGTACGTACTGTAGCATGATAGTCCATCATCTACTCTTCAGTCTCTATAGACAGGTAGAAAGACCAGTATTTGTGTGCAGTAAAAAGTGTATTGGCAGCAAGTTTGTTTTTAGTGGGTATTTCCTCTTAATGTAAATTTTCAGGTCAGTAGAATGCTAGCAAATACTGTACTGAAATATACACTACTCAAACTATTAAGTATCTGTGTTAATCATTTATTGTAATGGCATCTAATGCACTGCGCCTTTTGATCCATATGCATATTTTAATTTGCAGACATGCAATTATTTCTGATCCAGTGTTTTTGATGTATAAATGTATGTATTGATATGCACGTATTCTATGTATATTTGATGTATATGATGTATGGTATGTCCTGTATATAAGAAGCATTATGATACATCTCCTAATGCACTCTCATGAAGAAAAATGATACTTTTTTGTCAGATAGGTTTCTGGTAGCATCAAAGTCTTTTAAAAAATTAAGCCAAAAAGCCTTCATAGTAGAGCCTTCATATTAGCTTTTACGGCCTGCACGTGGGTAAATTCCAATTGAAATAAATTATATTTTTATAGGTTTGGGATCCATTATTCTATCAGTATTCTTAAGTAATTAAATATCTTCACACAATATAAATTCTCATACAAATCTTAGGATGCGAGTTTACAGATAATTAGAAGAAGAATTTAGCCATCTTTCTTACTGAATATCTTTCAGTGCCTTCCAGTATAGCCAATAGTTTGGATGCTGCAGAATGCTAACAAGGAAGATTTGGAGAGAAGTGCTAGCTGATCCCCACACCACCTTTGTTGTAATTTTAATTCAAATGGGATTGATCCTGCAAGAGTACACTGGAACGAAAGGTGTGTTCTGAAAATACAAACGTCGACAAGATGTCTATGGAAGCAAAGACTCTGTTGATTCAGCAGTAGCCTTGAAATCCCAAACAGTGTGGTGATGTTGGAGTGGACAGCAGACTTTCATAGGAACAGAGGACAGTGAACAAAAAGAACAATGACTGAATAGCACATTTATGGTGCACAGTTTGGCTGTAAGATTATTTAAATGTTTGCCTTTAGAAGTATATAGTGTAGATGAAGCTGTGTAAAGTATCTTAAAAAAAAGAAAACCTGATTCCTGATACAACAGGTGTACAATGACTTATTGCAGTTGTAACAGTACCTAGGAAGCAAGATAAAACAATAGTAAATATTGAACTAACTGAACACCTTTAGTTCACTAATGAGTGTTTGAATAAGAAATACTGCATTTTTTTCAAAGGGAAGTTATTTGTACAACTACCATGGAACATTAACAATCAGCTGTTGTAAGTGCACAGAAATGCCCCTTTCTACAGTAATATTTTATCATGCCTAATCTGAAAAACAACAAAAGTAAAGTGAGATCACAGCTCCAAATAATTTCAGCATGCATTATGGTTGTAGTTCTTTCAGTCAGTACAAATATTTCATATGAGCATTTTTTCCTTTCAATGTTTGATAGTTTTTCAACAAGTTTGTGGTTTAGTAATAGGAAAAAAGACATGTTATCAAAATGTTTCCTGTTGTTTAGCATTCAGCAGGAACACAGAGGTTTGTTTCTATTTTTTGTTTTATGTTTTTTTTTTCTAAAAAGAGCTCTCATGATAAGAAGAAGCATCAATGGGGACATTTCATTGTGCTCATATAGTAAGTCAAGATGGTCACAGAAGATTCCACCGTGCGTCATTTTGGATAAGGGGTAGGAAACGCCTTTTGGTTCACACGCTATGACACAGAAACCCACAAAGTGTTTTGTTTCTCCTGAACCTCTTGGTCTGCAGCTGCTGGCGCACATGTCAAGGGGCATTGTCTTTGTCAGCTCTCTCATTCCTCGCTGCTCATTTCTCACCTCTTGAACTCTGCTCACAAGTGGTCTTTATGCTAATTTATAAATAATTCCTTATTTTATAAAGCAGATACTCTGACAATGTTTCCGCCCGAATACTCAGGAGAATCTGGCCTATCATCTCCTTCAGGTGTGGTGACTGGAGGTGTCGGGATGCTAATTATTGCTGTGGTGACATAAGGCTGCTCACAGTTTAGTTTAACACACTCTTCCACTTTGGCATTTAAGCTGGAACGGCTGGAGGAAGAAACAAAAATCCATGAGGAAAGAAAGTCCACATCACTGCAAACCTCCTGTGTGCCAACCATCTCCATCCTGCCTCGTTAGAGAGCTCAGAGGTGCAAAGCAGCACCACTCCACCACCCTGCACTCCAGCACCAGGTGGTCCATGGCTATGCCTATGGACAGGCCCCCTTTCTCCCTTCCTTCCCACCCTTTCAGCACTTCTAAATGTTTCTCAGCCCATCACCTAACTGTCTTTAAGCAGGGGAAGCATTTGAGCTGCTGAGGGGAACAATCTTAACATAGCCAAGTGACTTTCTATTCAGGAAAGCGGAAACTAAGGGGTAGTCTCAGTCTCCTACATATTTCTCCATACCATGCACGTTCAAGAACATTTTGTATGTACTCCTCCAGAATAAGACACAGTGATATATGCACTAATTAAGGTTAACATGTTCATGGAGTTGCTACAGTACCTCAGCATCATAAGAAGCTGTAAACATCAGACTGTTTAAAGGTGGAAATGGCATTTTGTGCTTGTGATTTTAGCTTGGTTTTTTTAAAATACACAATCGTGCTTTGTTTGTTCACATACTCTGTGACTGGAAGTATGGTGCAGGCAAGTCCTCTAGCAGAGAAAGGATGGATCCAGGCATAGTATTTTCTGAAAAGCTAAGGGGGCCAGGAGGTCTCATTGCACAGCAGCTGAAGAACTTGAGTAGCTACCAGCTCAAAGGTTTTTCACGAAAGTGAAATCTATAAACCTAGTAAGAGTACAAAGTAAGCTACTCAAAATGTAACTTAACAAGACAATCTCTATAGCAACTAGTGCTGAAAATGCTTCTTTTTTAAACGACAGCATGTTTGAGTACAATAGAAAACACTGCTGAGCCTCCTGAGATCTTTGCTGTGTTTTCAGAGGTGGTGTTTGCACATCAAAAAAAAAAGCGAAATGGTTTACTTGTGAGAGTATGGAGATGTTCAGCAAATCATAGACTCATAAACTGCAATTTCCTCACTTTTGTATTAACTCCAGAAAATAGGAAACACCGTTTTCTTATCCATTTGATATTTTTATTTAGAAGTCTTTCTAATGTCTATTACACTTAGGAACCTGGGAATCAGTTTTATTTCTCTGCTCTTGAAATGTGAGGAAGTCTCATTTGCCTTAGGCTACTGAACCAAACCAGTAGAAACAGCAGGCAGACCTTTTTTTCTGTTCCCACTTGCTCATCTCATATCTCTGAATGGCACATTTTTTATGCTAAGTTTTTCTTGTTATATGTTTTTCCATGCCGTATAGTATTTGGTACTTTATTTCATTTGGGGTACCTGGATGCTATTTGCAAATAGTACAGAGTAGTTTGTGAGGAGGGCAGAAAAGGATAGAGAAAGGGACTATTATGTTATCTTGGATTAAGCTTGGAGCAAACTAAGTGCAGGATGTTTCAATACTAGTGTCCATTCTTGGACAACTATTTGATTTTCATCTTTAGCCTTGTAACCTGCTTGCAGAGGCCATACACCTCTACGTGTCTTCTCTAACAAAGAAAGGAGCTTCAGCTCTTGGTTCTGGGCTGACGCATGGGAAGTACCTGTTAGACAGAGGCGTCCTCTCCACACATCTGATCTGGATGGTGCTGAGCTCTTGTACGCTGCCTGGACGGCTGCCAGTGATAGTGGTGTTTGGGATGCGGTAAGTCTTTTTATGTCTTCGTGAGCAGCAAGTGCTGGTAACACCTTGTTGAGATGAGAGGGAGGGGCTGTGGCTGGGGGGTCTGTTGACTGTGGAAACCTCCATACAGCTCTCTTCATAGACTTGCTCATCCACAAACTCGTGATTCTAGCCCAGAGGAACCCAACAAAGGGACAAAGCACACACAGAAAGATAATTGAAGTGAACATATTAGTCCTGATTGTTTAAAAGCTTAAATTGACAAAACTGAATAAACTGGGAAAGTTAGACAGTTTATTCTTGATTATGGTGTTTAGCCCCCATTAGCCTGGGCTGAATACCAATACAAATGTAAATGCTGGAACAAAAAACTCAGAGCTGTAAATAAGGAAAGGTTAATCCAAATTATTTTGTAAAATAGCACATGATTGTAGTTGGCATTCTAAATATCTGTTTAATCTATGAAGTACCACAAAATAGGAGATTGTGTTTATTAATAAAAATGCAAGTGGTGCTTATGTAGATGCTCAAATACCATTTGGAAATAAATAAGATTTATTGTATTGCATAGGCAGTAGTGTTCTAGGGTTATCATGGAGCTGAATCCAAATTCAAGCTGGATTATGTTGACTCAGTAGGTAATTAGAGAGTTTTTCAGACATCACTGTGACTTCCACATTATCTTTGTGTGCGAGAGTGTGGATTAGTGGTGTTGCTTATGGGGGGAGGGGAGGAATTTTTTTACAGCTCATTTAAAGTAGCATTCCAAACTAAGTAGAATTAAGATATTTTCATGTGTGAAAGCCTCGTGGTTTTTTTCTGGTTTTGTTTTTTTAAATCTCTCCTGTTACTGCTGGAATCAGTCTGTATATCCTGAGATCAGTTTAGGGACCATTTTCGGAGTTGTTTTATGCCCTACTCAGTCTCATTCACTTAAATTTGTTAGCCTGCTTCATCTTTGTGTATTAGAATGAGAAACATTCTTTTTCCCCCTAAAGAATTATGCAGTAATTGGAAAGATGATGATGTTTTCTGGGAGAATTACAATACAGTGCTAATATAAAATATGTGAGCAAAGTAGATGGAGAAACAACTGTGGCCAGGTGTTTGCTACAAATGGAAATAAATAGGTATGTTAATTTCATTTCTTCTGTTCTTCACTCAAACATAAGTTTGTGTGGAAATGAGTGGTGTTGAAGAAACCCAGTTTCAAGTGATATGGAAAGATTTTGCTTGTACATTGACTTCTCTATGGCGTATGCCAGTCACAATAAAGCTTTTGTATATGATCACACAGCAGACGTAAAATTCGGAGAGAAAAATTATCCAATCACCATCTTTAGATTACATTCAGCAGCTTACGGTACGTTTGCCAAGGACTCTACTAGTTTTCAAATTAAAAGTAATTTTGTGCTTCCTAGAACTTTTATGGAACAACCAACTCAATTCAACTCAATCAAATTTGTAGGGTCCATTAAAGAGGGTTATTAAGTGAACTTTTAATATAGACTGGAAACATTTTGAAATGATATAATGGCTCAAATGAATATATTTGGTTATACTTATTAATTAAGTGCTCTTAAATCAGTTTAAAGTATCCTGTAAAATATAATTTTCAGTGCAATTATTTTCATTATTAATATAATCTTCACAGAATTCCATAACATTGCCCACACTGCATTTTTTAGTGTGGAAAAGATCTTATCCTACTAACTTTAAAGAGCCAAAAAAGAGAAAATATGCCTTTCCTTAGAATCATCTGGACTGATGCTTATACCAAATGATATTTCAAAGGATGAAGTGAGGCTAAGGAGGTACCTCACTCTTGCTGTTAAACCATGAACGAGCAACTTGCCAGAATCCACAAGCTGAGAGCCCAAAATTTCACATTCCCACTAAAATTTTAGGAATGTATGATCTGACCTGGCAGTTGCAGAATGTTACTTGGAACCCCTGCACACATTTTTGTCTTCATGTGTCAAATGAACATTTGTACCAGTAGCAGAATCCAACAAACCAGTCAAAAAGTAAGTAAATTCTATGTAAATTTAGGAAACAAGATAATACATGCTTTATAGATTATTTTTTTTACCTTCCCCTCCCTTGTTTAAAACAAGGAAAGAAGAGTAGGCTTACCTATTTTCTCATTATGATTAGAGGAAATGTAGAACTTTAGGAGATGAATTCAACACCCATTAAATGTAGAGAATTTTTTTCCATGATTTCTATGTGAGTTTGAAAAGATCTGTGGCTGCTACTAGGATTTTTAAGTATGTTTGTAATGTTCAATTGTGGAACAATTTTCTAAGGCAGACAGCTATTATCAGGTTCTAGTACAAAATGTCTCAAAAACATTCCAAAAGCTTGAATCTTGGCAAAGAAATCACATTTTGCTCTGAACAGGAAGCAAGACATTGTGTCCTACAACACATTTCATAAAAAAGAATACTTCAAAATTAAGAACAGAGAAGACATAAGCACTCGTGGGATGATGTATTACTATCCAAATGATGTAACAACTGGGCCATTTTATTCACAAAGAAAACTCTTGAAAGAAGACCATTAAATTATGCATATACATACGTCACATTTTAATTTAGCAATCTCTGATGTGGAAAAATTTTTAATTTTTTTTTTTTTGAGAAAGAGCAGAAAGACTTTCGCATTCATCTCCATGAAATACAGCAGAAGCATTACTGGGTCTCTGAATGAAAATCTAAAACTAGACTACAAAGACAAGACAAAATAGTATGAAGTTCCTCTATGTATGCAAAACTTAAAGAGAAATCATAGAATTTTTTACATGCAATTGGAACTTTTGAAACTAGAGGTAAATTTGTAAATAGTAGCATAATGGATGTTGACCAACTTATCTACAATTTAAGGTAAATTGTGCATGACAATATAACACCCACAAAATATAAAAATTCAAGGAGATTATGTTAGTGTGCCCTATGTGAAATTCCCAAATGCACAAAAAATGAATTCACTATAATTAATATTTATGTTCTTATTTTCCTTAGGAAATGATAAAAGATGAAACAATGTAAGTTTGGGGGTGATTAGGATTATTGCTGTGGTGTTTTCTGTCTAGAAATATACTATCAGTAAACATGGCACTCGATTATTACTGAATTATAACTCTGGTCTAGTTTACTCTCCTTTATAGCTGTATAATTATTCAGATGTTGACCAGGGAAAAATATTGAGAGCACATAATAATAAGTCCTTTTGATTTGTAGGGAGTTTAAAATCTAGATGAGCATATTTAGGCTGTTATGAATTACATCAATGATTTCTACAGGGATCTCAGTGTCTAAATGAAGCCAAAGGACTTTGAAGCTTTGCACCTGCATCTGAATTAAGCACTTAAAGCTTCAAAATAGGATGCTTGGGGATCCTTTTTTACAGTTACTTCAGAGAGAAGTGTGTGCATGTCTGAGGAGACACTCAGCAGTGATCCCTGTACAAAAGCCCAACACGTGCTCAGGCAAACACTTGCTTTACACTGGGTATTGAATATGTAAGGATTATAAACCTTGTTGTGTGAACTGTACTGCAGAAAACCATAAATGAAAACAATATAGAATGTATGAAAACCGTAATGAAGGTCACTTACACAGCTTAACTATATTGAGCACATCTTACTGATGCCAGTGCTTTTTACCCTAGATGAGGCTCTCATCTGGGATCTCTCTGTTATTTATATATAGTGGATATAATGTCTTAAAACAAGATAAAATTACTTTTCTTCCCATTTAACTGCTTTCATATAAAGGCTTGTTAATTAGAAAAATTACCGCAAAAAAATCAAAACTAGGCTGGTCTTGGAATTCACAGGGAAACGCAGTTCTCTTTTTCTTACCGTAGTTTTTTCCAGGCAGTGAAGCAGATGGTGGTGCTGCGTTTCAAAGGAAGAGCCGGATTTGCTAACAAAGGCTTGTTCTTCTTCATTGGAGGACTGTTAATAAATAGAACTCCATATTATTATTATTTGTGAACAAGAGGAGTCTTATCCAAATATTTGACCAGAACTAATCTGGATTGTACATGGCAGCATAACTGCTATGCACCTACATGGTATAACCCAATTTTTGTGCACCTGAGTTCTCTTTTGCTTGTTTGTTTTTAATCACAATATTTTCTTTCCTTCCTTTGCACCTCATTTTAAATGTTTCCATCGTCTTTTATGCATAGATAGAATAGTACAATTGACAAGTGCAATCAATGGGTGAGCTTTGAATGTTGGATCAATGAATGCTTAAAGTTACCAGAAATTTAGGTGACAGTAAATTTTATTAATTTTTTTTCCTGGGAATGTTCCTCATTTGAAGGAAATTAAACATAGTTGTCCTCCTGGGATCATTTCATAGCAGGCAAGATTTTTTGGTATTGGTTCTTGCATAAATATTAATGTCATTGATCCCAATCTGCTGAATTTGGAAAGCACATAGCAGATGTTACTGACACAGAATGTACAATTAAGTAGAAAACATCCACTGTTTGTTTATTGCTTTTGTGGTTATTCACTAGAAAGCAAATAAACTACGTAGGGGAGAAAGTAGGATAATAAGAAAGGTTACAATTCAGCTTCAGGATACTTGAAATCTGCAAGGCAATAAAGCTATTTGGTGTCTTTTTAGTTTAAACACTGGAGTTTTTCAAGCAGAAGAGGAAGGCAAGGTTCTGACTGCTCATCTTTTGCACTACTCTGTATGGATGGACAGCCACTTCCTCCACTTCTGGTTATAGGTTAAAGGCTTTTTAACACGTATTGAACAGAAAGAGCATAGAGGAATAAAAGCCTTCCTGTATTCCCCGGGGAATTGCCTCAACACCAGAAGATGGCAGAGATTAAAAAACACAGTGTCTTCAGTCTTTCTCAACTGGCTTGAGCTCTTAGTATCCAAGGGTCTGTCTTAGGCAGCACATGATGCTGTGGATCCCAGTCACTGCCCAGGGCTCCTGGCTTTATTGCGGGGCAAGAGGGGAATTTGCTTCAGGTAACGTTAAATGCCTTTGAGGTAACCATCAATATTCTTTTTTGATCAGAGCAGGTGCTTCTGGGAAACACCCTTCACTCTGCAACACCCCTCTGTGCAAACAAGTACCCCTGAGCTACCTCTTTTCCTCTCTGATGGTGAAGCCTGGTTTTGTTCTACCTCTCTAAAGCCAAATGTTCTACTTCTCTAAAGCCAAATGTTCTACTTCTCTAAAGCCAAATGAGATAAATCCAACACACCTCCTAAGAGGCTGTATTTTCCAAATGAGGTCTTCTACAGGATTTACCTCTAAAAATGTGTTTTATGTTTGAATTCAGTATTTCTTTCTGGCCATTTCCCTCATTTTTTAATACCCCATCACTGACTCTCATAAGCTTCTTTTAACAATAGTAATTGTCCAATTTATCCTTCTTTAATCTACCTCTAAAGATAACATTGCACCCAAGTTGACTTGCCCTGGTGATGAACAGAATAAGTTACTGCTGGGCTGTCATTAAGCTGTTTCTCTGGAGATGGAGGATATAAAAACACTACCTGCTGCAGCTGGTTACTCAGTAAGCCATTTCTTTTGCTCTGCATGTAGGCATTAGCACTCCCACTTTTTGCTGCACGAATTCGAGCAAGTCTGGCTTTCTGTGTAAAGAGACAAAAGAAAGAGTGTCACTTGTACTCGTGTCCATTATTCTGTTTATCTAAAACTGCTAATTGGAATCAGCTGCTTATGAATACCAATATGATAATGACTGAAAGACTGCATTGCATCTGTCCTCCAGGTGGAATGAATTATAAATGCCTTCCTGTTTAAAATGCAAATGACAGAAGTTTTTATTTGCTTGCATGCATCAGCTAATGATAACAGTGATTTTTGGAGAAGGGATTAGACAGATCAGTATGTAAGTGCCTCTTTTTTTTTTGGCACTGCTGCAGTGGTGCCACTCCTTATGCCGTGTGTACCAGGAACATGTGCATTCATCTCAGCTGCTGCTGCAGTGAAAACCTCTTTAAAGGGGAAGAAATGGTACAGAAAAAAATAATATTGCAACTGCTGTGAGCTGATTTCTCAGAGCCTTCTGGGGTTACAGAGTAACAGAATGTGATGCTGGTTTTTATGCTTTCTCCCAGCTAAGTTCTTGAATGCTTATCGGGGCTCATGAAAGCCCTCTTACCTCTTCATGTCTATAGGTATGATCAGACTTAATACTTGCCATCATTGGTCATAATCTGTCCATAACCTGACTTTCCAGAGACTGCAGGCATCAAATTTCTGGAAGACATTTGAGATTTCTCTTCATGGCTTGTGAAGACTTTTATTTCGTAGCAGAAAGCATCTCTTATCACAGAGTAGAAGGTATTTAATGAGTGAAGGACACTTCACATCCACTGACTTTTGAACAACAGATAAAAGCCAGCATTAGGGGAAAACATGAAGGAAAGACTCTCTTACCTAATAATATAGAAATAAAGCTTTTATGGGATTTCTAGGGTGGTATCCCAGTTCCATAATTTTTATGGCTGGATACATGTGTAAGAAGGAGTCTATCTTCATGCATTGGTTTCTGATTCTGAAAATGCTGAGCAGCATCTGGAACTGAATGGCATCTGGAGCACAGGAGACACAGTGAAGAACTTGAAAAAACTGACTTTATTATACTAACAGGGATTTTCACATCTGATAATTACTTGGTTGATATTTTTGGAAAATAGAGCATTTCTGCCCCCTTTCTCCTAATTTCTGTGGCATTAAATGTCAGCATGAAATGATTGAGAATCCCTGAACGCTTATAGAGGGAAGCAGACTGGTCACTGCAGTCTCCAGATCTATCTGGTGTGATTAATAATTAACCGACTATGAGAAATTACTCAATACCATGCTTCTTTGCACTCACAGCCTCAAACTTGTAGACCTCCTCTACAGCAAGCTGAGAAATTCATGATAGCTAACAGCAAACACGGCTAGAATCTGGCTTATATGTCGTGTATTTATTATCTTTTAATTGTTCTGAAAGAAAAGGTAAAGGTGTGCATCACTGAGTCAAAAGGCTCACATGAGAGGCTGTTGCCTGATTTTGTGCTATACTGGCCATTTTAGAAGAACACATTGGTTTGTCACTGGTTCCTCAGTGCATGCAGACTTTCCACCTATGCAGTTAATGCACCTTAGTCTAGTGATAAGGAATGAAGTGCGGGGTAAATGTCCAGTCAGGGCTCATTCAGGGCTGAGTGGGAAACAGTTAACAGCTCCAATCCTCCAGGCTCACACTGGTGACATATCCAGGGCCAATGATGTGGTTAGGGCTGAGTCCTCAGGAATGATAATAAAAAAATCCCCTTGGGCAGGCAGAAAATAGGTTATTATCAAGGTGGAGCTCTTCTGATACCCCACCAGCACGATGAGCTGAAGGCTGGGGAAAAGAGCTTTACCTGCACTGCAGAACCGTCATGGGCTGGGACATGTGCGCTGGGTTATGTTCATAAATATATTAAAGATCTCTCTTAGCATTACTGTTTAGCCTTAGGAGGTCGAGATGCTTTAGAGGTGCCTTTGCAGGGTGCAACAGAGAGTACTATAAATAAGTAATTTTGATCACAAATTTTTTTGCTGTGGTACTTTTCAATGTGCTCTTTATACAGGGAGATTCATTAGATTTAATGAACAAACCTCTTCCATGCATTACTTGTGCTTTTCCATTTAGCATGCATATTAATTTTGTCTTTCAGTGATGGAAGTAATAGTTATGCTGCAGCACTATTTAATTAAGAAATATAAAAAACATAATGATTCATCAGACTATCTTAATATATGAATGTGCTACAACACATATAATACAACAGCCGTACTTTCCATGTCAAGATTTCAAATTACTTTGCAAATATGAATTTATTGCATCTTAGAAAGCTTTTATGAGATGGGAAGTAATAGCTTACCTCTTTCTATCTGAGACTCATTCAGATGGACCTAATTTCCATCATTTACCAATAAATTATCTATTACCATGGGAGGAACAAGATATTGTGGCTTGCATGCTTGTACTTCAGCTTACAGAAAATACTGAAACTGGAGGTGTTTACAAATCTGTTAAAGGGTTAAGATTTCTTTTCAGTGCTTCTGCCTGATTTATATCAGAGCCTGTACATGACTAGTCTAGTGACTTCTCACATTTCCTATCAAGGAATTGTTAAAAGCTCATGTTAGCCACGGGATTTTAAGGACTGTGCACTGGGAATTGAATTCCCGTGAAGGACAACAAAATGACTTGATGGCATCAGGGAAACTGTGATTACGGAAGAAGTGTATTTTCCTTTATCTGTGAACTGCATTTTCTGCTATGTACAACATAAAAGGAATGACAACTGCCCCTTTCAACCACTGCAAAGCCCTCCCTAACCAATGTAGCTGAAACACAGTTCTTTCACTAATTCTGATAAAATTGCACCATAATCATCTTGTCTGAAACCTCCTAAAGAAACTGATGATCAGCTCTAATTCTTTCCACATCCCTTGTATTTGCACTGAACTTCTATTTTTAATGCTTTCCACCCCCCCCCCCCCGATTCAAATTTTGCCGCTTCAGTGTGGATCCTTGTCTATGGCTGCATTTCAAGGAACCTTACAAGGGGAATTCACTGCTATTCAACAACAGCTAGCTCTGTCTGTTCTAGAAATATAAACAGCTATTTCCACAAGGTTTTAACTAATGCTAAATGCAGCACTGTGGAGCATTTACAGTATCCAGCTTTTAATGCTCAAGATGCCCTCAGCTATCTAGTTGTATTAAGAGAGAGATTATATCAGGAACACTTCAGGGCACGGCTTACTGTGATACTGGGAACACTTTTTGGCAAGAGCCCTTCTTTAGTTTGCTATGCAAGAAGCATAATTAGCCTAGGTAATTTAATATTAGATAGGTCCTGTTGTTTCTCTTCTACTGCTCTCCAGACTACATAACTACCTTAGTATAAAGCCTTAGAAATTTCTAATTGCTTACCATATATTTATTATTTTTAATGATCTTTACAACTGAAATATAACAATTCCTTCACAGTCATCTGTGTACTGATTTTGGTTGGGAATGACTTAAATTTCTCCACAGTAGCTTGTATGGGACTGTGTTTTGGATTCATGATGAAATTGGTGTTAATAAAACAGGGATGACACAACTGATGAGGGAACCGACTAGGGAAGGTGCCCCTCAACCTGTTGTTCGTGAACAAAGAAGGCCTTGTGGGAGATGTGATGGGTGGAGGACATCTGGGGCACAGAGATCATGAGACGATAGAATTCTCAGTTTCAGGAGAAGTAAGGAGGAGGGTCACCAGAACTGCCACCTTGGATTGCTGGAGGGTAGACTTTAGACTGTTTAGAAGGCTGGTTGATAAAGTTCCTTGGAAGGCAAAGCAGCCCAGGAGGACTGGATGCTTTTCAAGAAAGAGGTCCTGCTGGCACAGGAGCAGGCCATCCTTGTGTGCCAAAAAATGAGCCAGTGGGGAAGAAAACCAGCTTGGCTGAGCAGAGAGATCTGGGTGATTCTCCAAAAAAGCAAGGAAAGTATATGAGCTTTGGAAGAAGGGGCAGGTATCTCAGCAGGAGGTAGTGAGGTCATGCAGAGAGAAAATCACAGGGGCTAAAGCCCAACTAAATTTTAAACTGGCCAATTCTGTGAAAGATAATAAAAAATGTTTCTACAAATATATTAACAACAAAAGGAGGGCTAAGGAGAATCTCCTTCCTTTACTGGATGCAGGGAGGGAACTAGTGATAAAAGGATAAGGATAAGGCTGGGGTACTTGATGCCTTCTTTGCCTCAGGCTTTAATAGTAAGATAAGATGTTCTCTGGGTACTCAGCCTCCTGAGCCAGAAGGCAGGGAGGGTGAGCAGAACAAGCTTCAATGATCCAAGAGGAAAAGGTTGGAGACCTGTTTGGCCAATTAGACATCACAGAATCACAGAATAACCAGGTTGGAAAAGACCCACTGGATCGCCAAGTCCAACCATTCCCACCAATCCCTAAATCATGCCCCTAAGTACCTCATCCACCCTCACCTTAAACACCTCCAGGGAAGGTGACTCAACCACCTCCCTGGGCAGACTGTTCCAATGCCTAAGGACCCTTAGAATTTTTTCCTTATCTCAAGCCTAAAACTCCCCTGGCGGAGCTTGAGGCCATTCCCTCTCCTCCTGTCCCCTGTCACTTGGGAGAAGAGGCCAGCTCCCTCCTCTCCACAACCTCCCTTCAGGTAGTTGTAGAGAGTAATAAGGTCTCCCCTCAGCCTCCTCTTCTCCAGGCTAAACAACCCCAACTCTCTCAGTCGCTCCTCATAAGATTTGTTCTCCAGCCCCTTCACCAGCTTTGTTGCTCTTCTCTGGACTCACTCCAGAGCCACAACATCCCTCTTGTGGTGAGGGGCCCAGAACTGAACACAGTACTCGAGGTGCGGTCTTACTAGTGCCGAGTACAGAGGGAGAATAACCTCCCTGGACCTGCTGGTCACACCGTTTCTGATACAGGCCAAGATGCCATTGGCCTTTTTGGCCACCTGGGCACACTGCTGGCTCATGTTCAGTCACTGTCAACCAACACCCCCAGGTCCTTCTCCTCCTGGCAGCTTTCCAGCCAGGTTTCTCCTAGTCTGTAGCTGCACAGGGTTGTTGTGCCCCAAGTGCAGGACCCGGCATTTGGCCGTGTTAAACCTCATGCCGTTGGACTCTGCCCAGCGGTCCAGTCTGTTCAGGTCCCTTTGCAGAGCCTCCCGACCCTCCAGCAGATCCACACTTCCACTCAGCTTAGTGTCGCCTGCAAACTTGCTAAGGGTGCACTCGATGCCTTCATCCAGGTCGTTGATAAAGACATTAAACAGGACTGGACCCAGCACTGAGCCCTGGGGAACCCCACTTGTCACTGGCCTCCAGCTGGATTTAACTCCGTTTACCACCACCCTCTGGGCCCCGTCATTCAACCAGTTTTTCACCCAGGAGAGTGTGCACCCGTCCAGGCCAGAGGCCGACAGTTTCCGAAGCAGAATGCTGTGAGAAACTGTATCAAAGGCTTTACTGAAGTCCAGGAAGATACATCCACAGCCTTTCCCTCGTCCAAGAGTCTAGTCACTCGGTCATAGAAGGTGATCAGATTACTCTGGCAAGACCTGCCTTTCATGAACTCGTCTTGACTGGGCTTGATCACCCTGTTCTCTTGCAAGTGCTTCATGATCGCACTCAAGATCACCCGCTCCATGACTTTCCCAGGTACCGAGGTCAGACTGTAGTTCCCCAGATCCTCCCTGCGCCCCTTCTTATAGATGGGCACGACATCAGCCAGCCTCCAGTCCAGCGGAACCTCCCCAGTCATCCAGGACTGCTGGAAGATGATGGAAAGGGGTTTGGCCAGCACATCCACCAGTTCCCTCAAAACTCTTGGGTGGACTCCATCTGGCCCCATAGACTTGTGGGCATCTAGCCGGGCAAGCAAGTCTCTAACCACCTCCTCTTGGACCTTGGGAACCTCATACTTCTCTTCCAACCCCTGGGGTTGTGCACATAGGGAACAATTTTCCTTACTATTAAAGACTGAGGCAAAGTAGGCATTGAGTACTTCAGCCTTGTCTTCGTCCCCTGTTACTGTTGTTCCCTCTGCATCTAGTAGGGACTGGAGAGTCTCCCTAGTCCTCCTTTTACCGTTGATGTATTTGTAGAAAGACTTTTTGTTGTCTTTCACAGTCTTGGCCAATCGCATTTCTAGTTGGGCCTTAGCCCTCCTGACTTTTTCCCTGCACGTTCTCGCTTCCTCCCTATAGTCCCCCCAGGATGCCTGCCCCTTCCTCCAGAGGCCGTAGACCCTCCTCTTCCTATTGATGTCTCTCAGGACCTCCCTACTCAACCATGCTGTTTTCTTACCCCGCCGGCTACTTTTCCGGAACTTGGGGACGGCTTTCTCCTGAGCTGCTAGGAGTTCCTTCTTGAAGAGCGCCCAGCCCTCATGGACACCTTTGCCCTCAAGGAGCGCCTCCCACGGGACTTTTCCGACCAGCCTTCTGAACAGCCCAAAGTCTGCTCTCTGAAAGTTGAGCGCCACTGTTCTGCTAACCTCCTTCTTCATCTCACCCAGCACTGAGAACTCTATCATCTCAGAATCGCTTTGCCCCAAGCGTCCTCCAACCTTCACATCCCCCACCAGTCCTTCTCTGTTCACAAACAGCAGGTCCAGGAGGGCACCGTCCCTTGTCGGTTCGCTCACCAGCTGTGTGAGGAAGTCTATGGGCCTGGATGGGATCCACCCAAGTTCTGGGTCCATTTCTGTTAATATCTTTATCAATTTTTTCAATGAGGGGATTAAATGCACCCTTAGTAAGTTCATGGATGACACTAAGCTGGGAAGAAGTACTGATCTTCTTGAGGGAGGCTCTACAGAGGGATCAGAATGGGCTCAGGCCAGTGGGATGAGGTTTAATAAGGCCAAGTGCTGACTCCTGCATGTGGAATGCAACAACCCCTTGCAGCACTACAGGCTTGGGGGAGAGTGGCTGGAAAGCTGCCTAGCAGAGAGAAACCTTGGGGTGTTTGTTGACAGATGGCTGAATATGAAGTCAGCACCCAGGTGGCCAAGAAGGGCAACAGGATCTTGGCTTGTATCAGAAATAGTGTGACCAGCAGGACAGGGGAAGTGATTGTGCTCCTGTATTTGGCATTGGTGAGGCTGCACCTTGAATACTGTGTTCAGTTTTGGGCCTCTCAGTACAAGAAAAACATTTTGGTGCTGAAGCATGTCCAGAGAAGAGCAATGAAGCCGGTGAAAGTGCTGGAGAACAAGTCTAATGAGGAGCAGCTAAGGGAACTGGGGTTGTTTAGCCTAGAGAAAAGGAGGCTGAGGGGAGACCTTATCACTGTCTGCAACTGCCTGAAAGGAGGTTGTAGAGAGGAGGGTGTTGGTCTCTTCTCCCAAGTTACAGGCAATAGGATGAGAGGAAATATCCTCAAGTTGCAGCAGGGGAGGTTCAGATTAGGCACAGGAAAACTTTCTTGACTGCAAGGGTTATCAGACACTGGAACAGGCTGCCCAGCGAGGTGGATGAGTCGCCACCTCTGGAGGTATTTAGAAGATGGGTAGTTGAAGTGCTCAGGGATATGGTTTAGTAATGGACAGGCAGGGTTGGACTCAATGATCTCAAAGGACTTTTCCAACCAAATGATTCTATGATTTTATAAGGACTTTTCTGCTCCTCAGACTGTCCCACCATTGATTATGCTGGGGGTGCACAAGAAGTTGTGAGGAGACACAGTTGGAACAGCTGCCCCTATCTGACCCCTGCTGACCAGGATATCCCATACCATATGACATCATGCTTAGCAATAAAACTGGAGGGGAGCAAAAGTTGGTGGGGGCTGCTGTTGCACAGAGACTGGCTGCACATCAGTTACTCAATAAAGAGCATTCATTTCTTTTGCATTACTTGTTTTTCTTGGTTTTTATTCCCTATCTCCATTTGTTGTTCACCTCCTTCTCCTTTTTTTTTAAAATTATAAAACTATCTTTATCTCAACTCATGAGTTTTTGCACTTTCACCTTTCGAATTCTCTTCTCCATCCCACTGTGAGGGAGTGAGCTGGCAGCTAGATGGTTCTTAGATGCCTACTAGGGTTAAATCACAACAATGGGGCTCCTAGAGTAACAGACAAAACTATAAAAAAAAAATTTCACATTGTTGTTAACAACATTTTTTGTTTGCCCTTTCATAAATCCATTCTATGTTTTTGCTTTCAAGTGAAAAATCAAGCCCACATTTCATACTCTGATTTTCTAATTTGCAGTAATTGCAAATAATTGACTTTAGATTAGCTGACAATAATTTATAGGATGTCAGCATGCAACAGAGAAGAAAATGCTGTTTACTTTGTACATTAATGGATATGGAATTAAATAAGGTTCGTATATTTGTTAAGTCATGCCTTGCTTTCATAATCTATCCAAATTACTGCTAAGTAAACACCAGTTTTACATGCTTTTGTGCTAAATTCAAAACTCTTGGCTAAGTTATTCTGTTATGCCTCTGCAACTCCATCAAGATTAATTGCCTATCTTGTTTAAAGAAGTCATAATGGCTAGCTACTGCAAATGGTTTGCTCTAGGCTGCCAGGTGCTGTTAAGCAGTTGTTGCAATTTATACTAGAGCTATTTATACTTATCTAGTAACTAATTATTCATAGCTTGTCAGGTAAATACATCATGTGCAATCAATAAATAATAAAGCCAAGCCAATCTTCAGGAGATATGTTTCTGTGTAAAGGTAGATGATTATACTCACATGCAAGATTCTGGTTGAATTTTATGTATTAAGTCACTTTTTGTAGCTGATAGTTGCTTCGTTGTTCTGTTGAGGCACTTGCAAAGTCGCCCCAGGGAGAAATTAGGTGGGCAACTAAAATTAAGGTTTCTCTATTTATCATGTAATGAACAATAATGGTCGGATGGACCCACAATCAGGACATTCTGGCTAAGAGAATATAAGGCTCATGCCTTTAAAGATGCAGAAAAATAGGTGTATGAAAAACAGCGAAGGCATCCAGCAAGGGCTGTGTCTTTCAGGGTGTTGAAAACATTGTCATTAAAAGAGTTGCTGCAGTAGCTTTTGAAGAAGCAGACAACTATTCCAACACAGTAGTTACACCTCCTCCTTTTCCTTCTCTGTGCTGGTCTTAGCTTTTAATAGCTGTTAAATATGGAATAGGAAACTGTATCCAAGCTTATCTAAATCTTTCTTTTTTCTTTCCTGTCCTTTCCTTTCCTTTTTCCTCCTTTCTTTTCCTTTATACAAGGACCAGTCACAACACATCTGTCATAACTTTGCCACCTGAAAGCACTGATGGGCAACCAAAATAACTTGGCCTCTTGAAGTTGTTTCTAGCTGAAAAAAACCCCTCCACAAATAGGATTCTTCAAAGCTGTCTCAGTTGTGATAAATCTGCTTGAGGAAAAGCCATAGTAAGACTATAGGGCATAATTAGCTTTGCCTTGAATTCCAATATATATTTTGGAATATTATTTATTGTCAGAACAGGACAGACCCTTGGAGCTTATTATCAGATAAAAAAAAAATTCTGTTTATTTTATTTTGTCTTTTATTTTACTCTCACTTTTTTTTGTTTGTTTATATTGAGATCTCATTTAGAATAATGTATTTCAATGGCTGGAAGCAGGAGCTTCTCTTGCAAAATGAGACAGTATATAAACAAATTTCCTTCTTCCACCTTCTCCTGAACATTAATAGGCAGCATCTTTTTGCCAAAAAGAAACAAAGTGAATTTTCTAATCTTGAATGACTGTATAAAACTCAGTAAATGTGTATACTGGTGGTCACATGGCTCTTGAACAAATCTAATATGAATTACAAAGTTTTTCTGCTGAAAATTCCCAGTGCTCCTAGGACTAGATTTCAACTCTTCACCACAGAACTTTCTCTTGAGTTTCCTGACAGCCCAAATGTTTTTGGGTTTGTTTTTTTTTCATTTCTGAAGACTACCTTGATTAAAATTAGGTATGAGATATTGATAAAGTAAGTTGCATAATTCAAATATACAACTATCTCAATCACATAGGTGGTGGTGTAGTCAGCAGAAGGTACTATTGCCTGCAGGGATTCATGATGTGCTCCATGAAACAACATCTTCCCTTAAGCTACTTCTTTAGCCTTAGAGAACAGAAATAAGGTTGGCACCTGGGGAAACATTTAATTTTGAAAACTGTGTAAAGCTTCTATTATATTGAATGAAGAAGGAATTTCGAACTTCAATAATGTGACCTTTTTACTTGAATATTCTTAAACGATGCAGTAGAACCCCCCTGTGAAATGCAAAGCTGCACTTCATAGCTAAATATTGGACTGTACAGTACTTAAGAAGTGCTTTTTATTGATTTTTTTTCAGTCCATCAAAGCAGTATTCTATTCAACATCTCAGTCATTTTAGATGACAGATATTAGATTTACAATAGGAGATATCAATGAAGCACACATCCAGTGCTAAGCTAATCAGACCTCAAAGCTATTTTCTCCAAAGCAAGAAGGGCATAAACACCATCACAGGAAATCTCTCATTCTTACTGTTGACATTGTTCTGGGGAGCAGAGGAACAGATGCTTTGCAGGATTGCCATTCATCACTTCATATTCCTGTTTGAAACATACAATGAGCTCACTGTTTTGCAAGGAGAAAAAGCCAGTTATGAACTCAAGCAGTTTCTATTCAGGGAGAGTATCAGCCAATCTGCTGTTCTGATTTTTGCAAGATATTTTCTAGCGCCCACCTTTATTTCATTGGCCAGTGTAAAGCGGGAATTGAACATTTTGTTTCATGACATGCAGAAGGAGGTGGTTTCTATCTGAAGTAAAGCTAGTTGCAGCTGCAGTTATGGAAGTTTAGAACAGGCACATTGATTTCTGGGATCAAGCAGATTTGTTATCCGTGACTGGTGCAATGCTTGGAGGCACAGTAATGAAGCACTGTGTTCTGGCTTATACATGCTGTTCTTTCTCTGCTACTGTCTTTACGCAAACAGAAGTGGAAAAGTTCCTGACAAAGACAATGTAGTGTAGAAGTGATGTGTTCTCTGCATGTTCCAGCTGTAGGAATGGGGAACGCACAGCTGGAACTAGCATATGGGACAAAACAGCACAAAAAAGTGTGGGTGGAATTAGTAGGATAGGTAGAGTATGACATTTAGGTTTCTGAAGCAGCATATATTTGAAATCAGGTTTCTAGAAAGATGTGACATTTCTGTGATATGCTTGACTTCTTTTATAGCCATTTGCCTCATCTGGCAGTGTTCTTCTAAGATGTGGCCATTAAAGGGTACAATAAATTAGCCTGGGTCTATGACTGTCCTTCTTGGCCACTAAACATAACACAGTGTGTGTATCTGGGACATGGGTGAGGCACAACGCACAAGCATATAGTAGTTCTTTTTCTAAGAAATACTCACTTTGAGGATGAATAGCATAGAGAAGCTCATATTTTATCCATTGGTCACCAAAAAAAAGAGGAAAAACAATTAGGAGCTCACCTTCTGTGCCCTGCGCTTGTCTGCTCGTTGATTCTGATGGTAGATACGGCTGAAGTTGGACACTATTACAGGAACTGGCAGAGCAATGACCAAGACCCCACTCAGGGAGCATATTGAACCAAAAATCTTGCCAGCTATTGTCTTCGGCACCATGTCTCCATATCTGGGTTAAGGAAACAAAATGCTCAGTAAAGACAAAATCTCTTCTAAACACTGAATTTCAAAATTAATTAATTGCACAATAGATTTTACTTCCTTTGCACATAATACTTGCTGCATAGAAATAATACTTTATACACATACATGTACATATATAGCATGCCCAGTGCTGTGCATATATGAGTTTAATGAGTTAATGTTGCTACCCTGTCCATCAAACTGTAGGCATCTATAGTCTTCTCATGCTGCCTCCATTGCAATGGAGAAAGAGTGATGTTGCTAACGAAACAAAAAATCAGTGTTGAAGTCCTTACTCTATATGCTTGTTGGAAGAACTCATCACTTCCCATTTGCAAGATCTTAGGGAGACCACTCGCTAAGTTAGATGCCAACTTGAATTATGCGTTCCCTCACTTAAGTTTATGTAGCACTTTCCACTAGGAGAGTAGCATATATTTTGAAACATTTTCAACACTTGATAAGACAAAAACATGGCTGACTTAACCTATTGCTGTTGACAGGATGCCTTTGAATGTGAAGTTGGGCTAGGTGACATCCACAGGCCCCTTCTATGGTCTAGTTAAAAGTAAACATGAAAAACTCAAGCCTGAAGCAAGCAACGAAAAAAATTCTAAGTGCAAAAGTTGGCAGTGCTCAGAATTCTTAGGACTACCATCTTTCTTTAGGCTGCTGGATATTGTCTGTCTAGCAAGTGAGAACATAGTGCTACTGAAGTACATAGAGGCAGTCCAGTGAATCATAGAATCATAGAATCACCAGGTTGGAAAAGATCCATCGGATCATCGAGTCTGACCATTCCTATCAAATACTAAACCATGCCCCTCAGCACCTCATCCACCCGTCCCTTAAACACCTCCAGGGAACGTGACTCAACCACCTCCCTGGGCAGCTTAGTAAGAGATATCAACTCACAGAATCACAGAATCACAGAATAACCAGGTTGGAAGAGACCCACTGGATCGTCGAGTCCAACCATTCCCACCAATCCCTAAATCATGATCCTAAGTACCTCATCCACCCTCACCTTAAACACCTCCAGGGACGGCGACTCAACCACCTCCCTCGGCAGACCGTTCCAATGCCTAACCACCCTCTCCGTGAAGAATTTTTTCCTAATCTCAAGCCTAAATCTCCCCTGGCGGAGCTTGAGGCCATTCCCTCTCCTCCTGTCCCCTGTCACTTGGGAGAAGAGGCCAGCACCCTTCTCTCCACAACCTCCCTTCAGGTAGTTGTAGAGAGTAATAAGGTCTCCCCTCAGCCTCCTCTTCTCCAGGCTAAACAATCCCAGCTTTCTCAGTCGCTCCTCATAAGATTTGTTCTCCAGCCCCTTCACCAGCTTTGTTGCTCTTCTCTGGACTCGCTTCAGAGCCTCAACATCCCTCTTGTGGTGAGGGGCCCAGAACTGAACACAGTTGCAATTGAACTCGTTGCACTCTGTAGAGTACCATATTTTATAGGACAAGTATATAATTACATATTATAGAGTTTAATAAAGAGATAAATTACTTCGAAGTACCATTCAGGCTATAACTTTGCTGGCTTTTAAGTTGTTATTAAACATTCATTGTAGCATGTGAGTTTGGTATGCTTGTGAGCACACAGATAATACATTCCCTATTACAGAGAATTTATAACATATTAACAGAAGAAAAGGTAAGGAATAAAACTGCAAGAGGGACAGTGTTTGGAAAATGCTGCCTGGAAAACAAAACCTGTCCATTCATCAGGAACTGGAAAAAATAATAGAGAAGAGGGGGAGAGTCCTCAAGTCATATGGTCCAAAATGTGCACCCAGCCACGAGTAGGAAGGGAAAAAGGGATAAGGATATCAGATGATAGGGAATCTATATGGGGTTAGAGAACACCTTCTAGCAATGATAGCTCAGCATATGTCAAAATGGAATTACATATCACCTTGTAGCTGAAGATGAATGGTTTGCATTTTGTAAGACAAGGCAGATGTTTAATGTAAATATTCAAACAACTTGTCATCCAGGCAGATATAATAAAGATAAGCAAATCTTAGATTATTGACGAAGATTATGTTGTGCAAAATAAATGTTTTTTTGCTTTACAAAGCATGACTGAGTGTAAAATATTCACAGACAAAAAATACATTAGTACTTCTACCAATAAATCCCCCTACCTGCTCAGCCTTTGAATACTATTAGTTTTTCTGATTTCACCTCATGCAGTACTGGATAAATATACATAATGTAATATAATCTATCTTCTAATTTATTAATATATCTAGTCTTAATTACAAGATATGTAATATAATCTATCTTCTAATTTATTAATATATCTAGTCTTAATTACGAGATATATAAAACTGGAAAAATACTAGAAAGAGAGTCATGCCTTCCCTCACATGAACAGTTGCACCTCACAACATAGACATGTTTACTGCTAGTCTTCCTAAAGCCAGAGCTGAGTATCAGCTGTCAGGAGTGATGCATGCCCACCTGTTCTTTTCTTTGGGCAAGGAAGTGGATAAAGGACCTTTTGAGGTCCCTTTATCAAATGACAATGCCAACACCTAACTAACTCCATTTTTTTCAGAGAGAGCAGTGAGGTGAGCAGTGGGCAAGGTGCCAGGCTGGTGAGCTTTGGGTAGAAGTCCTAGGTTCACTGATAATCTTTGCTGGTTTACAACATTTGTTACTATTTTATTTCATCCTTTCATGTACAATACAAGTATTTTCTTAAATTGAATCAACAGGTATCAACAGAAAGTGATTTAAAAGGAAATATATATTTACACACACCTGACAAGCAGATCTTGAAATGCAAAATTAATGCATGTCCAGTACTGCTGGACATATCTCTTAAATTAGATCCCTAAACTCATATTTAGATGCCTATCACTTGAAATGCTAAATTGCTGAACCTTCTTAAGCTCACATTGTCACTGATGGCTGCTGCGGACAGAAAGCATTTCTGTATCTAGTTAATTTGATTTGAAGTTTCTCAGGGGTATAGTTCATCCTGTTGATAATGTGTACTATAATTATGTGAATCAAGTGTAGACTGATGCATTAGGAGTGGTGACAGGAACTATTAGCTGAACCACCCCTAACATTCCAGTATTTATATGTGGACCTGCCCACTGACATAGGGAGGTGCCTTTTCACAGTATTTCAGTGTTACAGTGAGATAAAACAAAAATAAGATTGTTTACTACGTGAAGATATTTCACAATATTTCTCTTACTTTCTGGGCAAAATGAAAACTGGATGGATAAACTGCTTATTTTAAAACAACTTGCTTTTGATTATTTTTCTATTTCAGCCTGAATAAGTTCTAGCACAGTGACGTTTTCCTGTATGTAATGCTGTTTGTTCATTTTTTAGTGCTAATAATATGTTTTGCATCACTAAAAACTCATACATAATTAATTTTTCTCCTTTTGCTAAATACTGTGTTGGAGATGTTTAAATAAAATTGTAGTCAGAAAAAAATGTCTTCCAAGAAATTAGCCTTCCTGCACAGGCTGAGAAACTTATTTTCTCACTTTTATGACAAAACAGTTTTTACTACATTTTCTTTGATTAGCTTTGCTCTCCTTTGGGACAGTGACATAGATTTTTGCCTTGCGTAGGCATGATCAGAATTGTTAATGAAGTTCCTCCTGCTGGATTAAACATTACTTTTATTTATACCTCATATGTCACTGAATAACACCAATGGAAGTAGATGACCTGAAATAAAGGGAAACTTTCCTCCTTTAGCCCACCTGCAATTGCTTTTTTCCTTGGAAAGTCTAAACTAAAAAAGAACATAACTCCATTTTCAAAAGGCAGGGTAGCTTTGCGGTGCTTGTATTTCAAAGTAGAAAAAAATATGCTTGATCTCTTAAACAAATTCTAAATTCTGCAGAAAATCTGATCCATTCAGTCATGGAAACATAATAAATACAGAATCTTATTAAGCAATTTTCACAGTCACTTTTCAAAAGGGAACGATTTCAAGGTTTTTTCTAGTGCTACTCTATTTGTCTCACTGCTTTTCAGACTGTAACTGCAAATATATTCTCCTTTATGTGGTTTTTTTCCTAGTTGCAGTCTTTTCATAGTTTCATATATAGTCTGTTCCACATATGTGGCCAAAGCTCGAGTCACTCTTTTGGTATTTATGATTTATGCTGACAATCTAACTTTGTAACATCACAAGTGTCACCCCACTATTGCATGTTCTGGATAAGTGAACAAAAAGATATGTTGTACTGATCCCTGTTATCAGTCGGGTGCATTCTACTTCATTAACCAAAAAGGGAAGGGAAAAGGCTGTGACAAACTAGATGTGTCAATCAAGTTTTATTAAATCACAAGTCAGAAACCACATGATCAAAGTAATGCTTAGGTTTCACTAGATGTAGTCCAGGCAGGTCAGACATTCGCTATTGCTTGCAGTCTGTGGATATCTGTTCACTAAGTGACACTGAACAGGGATGGATGGACTTAAAAACATGTTTTTCTCAGTTGTTTGTATTCAGCAGGTGACAGACCACATTTTCCTATTTGATTCCTTGCTGCAAGGGGAGACAATAAACCAGTGAATTCCTTTATTTTGCAAACACTGGATCTTCCAGAGTACTGATATGAGTAACATAGGCATAATTTCTTATAGCTTTCCATGATAGATCTAGGGGCATGAAATATACCTTGAGATGTACACAGAAGGCTGAGCTACTGTAGGAACTTTAGAAGCACGAATGGACGTGCATTTTCAAATGCCCAGCCTGTAACCTAAGCACGGCCACGTCACATCTTACCCATGGACACCCACCTGCCAAAGCAAGATTGCTTTTCTAACTGATGAGTGGAATATACCCGATATTGTATAACCATAATTCAAGAAATCTCAGAAAACTGAGGCTGTATTTGTGGCATCATCAGCTGTTTATCTTCTTCCTGAATCTACTAAAGACTGTGTTTTGATGGATCTAAGGTCGAATATTTCATAAATCAAAGGTCTGAATTATAATTAAAACAAGTCATATTTTTTGTCCATTTTTCCTTCATGTGGGCAGACGTATTTTCTTCACTAATCTTAACAAATAAGAGGGAAATGATGTTTATTTAACTTCTGTTTGCTTCTTTGAACACAGGAGTAATTTTTTCAAGTGAAAAGTAAATTTATTTTGGAGGATAAAATAAGTAGTCACAGAATTGTAATTTAGCTTTATTTTTGTGTGTGCTTGACAGATCAAAAATATATATTTGGACCAGCTTATTTTGGACAAAACCACCACACCTTCCAGATGACCTCTACAGAAAAATTCTAAACCTACAGGACATATGTAATAGAAATAAGTCCAAAATGTTCACTTTCACAAATATCAAATAGTTTAGACTGGTAATTTCAGAAACAGTTAAGAAAAAAAAGGTCAATGTTCCAAAAAATCTAACTGCAACAATGTTTACTGACACTAGGGGGCATAAACACCATTAAAAATAAATGCAAATGCGAAAGCATTTTTAAATCCGTGTTACAAATACATGTGCCCTCTCCCACCTCCTTCGAATTAATTTACATTCTTTAATAAAAATACTACATTGATTTAGGTCTGTTGTCTATCTTATTTGCTGAGAGGAAAAGCTAGTAACATTTTTGGTTTCAGACATATAAAACATATCAGAAATTAATGGAGTGATTAAAATTTACTTGGTAATATTTCTTTGAAAAGCAAGGAGGTTTATGAGTAAATAATGAAAATAGTACGAAATCCATGGAAATTTAACAATATTTGTAGAAGAAAGCATGACATATTCTTTTCATTTGTGGGACACTAAACATGTTTCCCAGTAGATTTAGCATGTTGTCCAGGTAGAGTTTACGCTATTTTCCACTGGAGTTGATTAACAGAATGGTGTCCTGCCTTTCCAGCACAAGGTCCGTCCTCCCATCCTCCAGCTGCTTGCTTGCTCTGGACGGGGTCTGTGCTTCACCCACCTGTGTGGGATGATGATGCATCTTGCCTCTTGCTTCCCTTCTCAGCCAAGGGCTGTTTCCTCTTCTCCAGGAACCGCACACAGAGCCCTGGAGGCTGCTCTGGTGAGACTCTCAGTGAAGATTATCCAGCTGCTCATCGGCCCCTGCGTTTAGGCAGCCAGACACCTAATCGGGTACAGAATTATGTGCCAGCAGAGGGGAGAAGGCAAGAAAAACGATTCATACTTTCTGTGACACTAGCAGTAATCATGATGAATCTGAAGCCTTGACTACATCTTAAAATAGCCTAATGATTTTGGAAAAGTAATTTCTAATAATACAAAATATTGCTGTTATTGGGAGATGCAGAAGATAACATAGATTATTTCAAATTTTATTCCAGCCTAGGGAGATTGTGCATAGAATTGCAAATAATCTTCCTAGCTGCTTTTACTGCTGTGAAGGGCCCTCTGTTGCAATAGTTCTCTCTTCTGCTCAGTAGTGATGGATGTGCTCCCCTCTGGGGTCCACAAATGTTCCTCCAAGAGCTGGCCAGAATATTTCATGAATGATGAAAACCACATCTGCTTTTCAAGAGTGGCAGTGCTCCCTGGACTTTCCAGCCTGCAGTGCAAGAGAGTCAAACTATTGGCCCTGCACCTGGCTGAGCTTGCAGTTTCTGAAATACAAAATTTCTAATAAAATTCAGAGGTTTTATTTTTTAAATGTGTGCCAAGGCTCTCATCCAAGAAGCTTAAACAGATTTTTGAAGGTGGGCTTTTGTACACAGCGGTCAAGAAATGGAACTTTTGCACAGAAAAGTTAAAAGGCTTGCCTAAGGAAACACTCCGGGCTTCTTGCAGTCAAGACAGAGATCCAGACAACCAAATTCATTCACTATAAAATATTAAATCTCAAAAGGTAACAAAAATCTTTAATTGTCATCTCTCTCCCACTCCATAGGAAAAGCTTATATCCTAACTGTTCCTGATATGCTGCAAAGTATCATGGAAATGTGATATCTGGTTCATGTTGTATGAGGGCTATTTAAACTGCCAGATTTAGGGCTCAGTTAAATCCTACTAGCTGTATTAAAGTCACACAGACATAGCACAGAGAGGTTCTTCTTGTTTGTTTGTTTGTTTTTCCCCAGGTTTCAGAGGTAAAAATGAGAATGTTTGTTTTTAAGAAAAAGAGAATTATTTCTGAAAGGACAGGACATTTTTTATGACTAAGAAAGGAAACACAACAGAAAAAATATTTTTTATGCAAAAGTTGCATGCTGGCTTTCCTAAATCATGGTGATTCTCACAATGCACTGGCCATCATCCACACTCATAGGTAAGAATGGGCCTTTTTTAGAGTCTGCAGGTAAAGGGAGCTTTGCAGAACCATTTTCATGGAGCAGGCTTCTGTGTTAAATGCAGGAGCCCTCACCTTGCATGGCCCCTTCTCCTGCCAAAGATGATACTGAGACCACAACAGTCACTGCATATGGTCTCTGCATACTGAAGCAGGCATTGGCTTGTGTTTCTGAACCCTTTTTTGGCTTTTTTTTCATTTTAACAACGTAGCATCACAGCCCATTATGGAGTACCTGAGAACCGAGGCTTCCAGCATCAGATTCTGTGATAGAGATGCTCACGCAGTGAGAGATCTACCATGTATTTGGTGGGGTTTTATGGTTAGTACAGCAGATGGAGGACTATATGTTAGCAATAAAATTCATCAGCTGGAGTACCACACACCCCAGAAAGGAGGACTGGTTAAGCCCTGCCTTTGTGTTGTCATGGGCATGTGACTAAATGGATCTCAATTAATTCATTTCACAATAAGTTTAGCTGTAAGATTCAGCAGACATGTTGCATGGGAGCAAATATCAATTAACCACTTCAGCATCAAGACCAGATAAAAATATACTATCAGTGAAGAACAGAAACTATCTGTTTTGAGAGTAGAAAAAGAAGTGCTGTGCATAAAACAATAGTATAGAGATGTGAAATCACATCTGACAATTGCAGAAAGGTGTCCTTGTCTAAAGGAGGGTGCTATAAATTATTGTAAAGCTGTTCCCTCGAGTTTCCAAGCTATTTAGTGACTGAATTCTGGCAAGTAGACAGTAATTAGACATTTATTTCAACATTACATTCGATAACAGATAATATAAATTTCTCCTAAGTTTAAGTGGAATTTCAAAATAAGCATAACAACTGTGCTACACTAAGGAGTCAACCTGTACTACTTGAAAAGTATCTAAGTTGCTGTTTAGGAGCTAATAATAGTTTTAAAACACCACTGCATGTGAATGTGAAATGATCCAGGGCTAGATTTGGAAGAATGAGACAGAGGAAAGTAAAAATGTCAACATTTCCTAAAATCATCTTTAGTCCTAACAATACTATATCTAATTAACATGGAATTGATTTGCTTGAGAATTTCAACTGTTGAAGATACCATGGTGATAAGAGGAGAATACGTACTTAAATGGATAATTATACATAAGATGGTACAAATGATTACAGGAAGTATATATATTTCCTCTGTCACTCAGATACTTTGCATTTTCTGGGGCCTGCTATAGACATTACCTTTTCTTTTTCATTCCATTTCATGTGAAACCAAAAGTAACTCAAAAAAAAAAAAAAGACAATTTGATCTTTGCTCCTTCAACTGTGTCGTTCTTCCCTAAGAGCAAATGTTCCAAGGTCTTTACTCCTAAATATCAATGACATATCACTTATATAGTCAGGATCTAATTTTTCAACAGTTCTTTTTTTCAGTCCATGTGCTCCCACAAAATACATATATATAACGAACTAACCAGCTCTTTCAAGGCTTAGAAATGAAGACAAGGACACCAGTAATAGGTAAGACCAAAGCTTCACCTAGCCTAGTATTCAGTCTCCAAAATTTAACCTGAAGCAAACAAATATAAAGGGAAAAAGAGTATATCTTTGAATGCTCTTCCATCCTCTATTCACTTAGAAATACCTCAAGGAGTACCGGAACTGTAATTTCTTTGTAATTAGCGATACTTAGTGAACTGTATTTCCATGGGCTTCATTTTGTCCCCCTAAATCCATGCACATTTTTGTCATTCTCAATACTGTTTTGTAGTTCCTCTGGTCGGTGTCCTTTTGACTGTTCTGACTATAGTTCCTTGCTTCGTATGATGCCCCCAGCCAGGTCTTTGTATTAAAAAGAACAGCTGATGCTTGATCTCTAGCCACCCTCCTCCTGCTACTTGCGTTTTCATACCTGTGTACCTTATGTCTCTTCTAGCCTGACAAGTCCTATTTTATTCATACAGAATCTACTCCCTAAATTTGATCATACCTTTTGCCCGTTTCTGAATCTTCTCTGTTACTTTAACACTCTTTACAAGAAAATAAGACTAAAACTACACATAACTTTCAAAGAAGATGTATAGACAGGTTCAGAATGGCTCATTTTTCTGGTGGTAACTTGGACAGCAATCCATTATTATTCACAATGTTGATATGTGATTTCTTACCCTTCTTTATTGGTGGGACCTGGTAAAATTTGCCTTACTTCCCAGATCTCCACCACTGACCGAGGAATAGGAGCTTGGAGTTTTGGTGACTCTTATAACATAATCCTTATAAAATGATGAGCAAAATGGCATTGCTCACCCAACACACTTCTAGGTTTGCATCAACACTTAGGTTAAAAGAAAGGCATCTTTGTTGGCCCAGTGAATAAAATGAGAGTTGAGCTGTGAAGCACAGATTACAGAGCAGCTTGAAATGCACCTTTCTGAAGCATGGGGTATGTCCTGATATGTTACATTTCTTCAGTGATGAGGATGGGAGAATTTTCCCATTAGCACTATGATTAGGTACAGTCTGGGTCCAATGTTCCTGTTTCATCCCAGAAATATTGCTGAAAAAATTATGTAATTAATTCCTCCTACAAATTTTCTTTCTGTTGCAATACTTGTGCTAAATAGCAGTGAAGTTTAAACAAAACATTGATCTGTCAATCCATTCCTAAATTTCTCCTGAGTATATATTAGACATCAGGTCAAACTGCTCCAAGTATAAATCACATTACACTAGAAAAGCACTGTGGAAGTTTGTGAGGACAGCTGTGCCTTTTTCTGTGGCAGCTGCTGGGCACAGCACCGAAATCAGTGAGCTGATTTCACTTGGGAATCAAATTCAGCTGCTCCCGTGTTCTGGTAAAACTGTAACTGACAGTGGTTTTAGCCACTACTGGCATTGATGCTGTTCAGTGGTTTACTGGTTAGATCAAGATCCAGGGTTGATTCCCTGCAAATTTGGAACTCTTTGTTCTGTTTTTTTTCCGTCAAAGCACTAAACAAAGTACCCAGTCCATAATAGAGGTTTCTCTTCACCCTTTGGTACATCTCACAACTAAAAAACATTCTGGTTTTAATTCCACATATTTAGTCCTGTCAGATAACATTAGTTTTTAATGTATTAAAATACTGATAGTGAAAATATTTTGTAAGTATTCTTGAAATAATAAACAGAATTTTCTTCTCTTTGAAAATATTCAGAACTCCCCATCCTTTCAATTTTTGCCTTATTACTTGTTTCCTTCAAATATTTTCACCTTATTTGAAAAAAAGCCTATTGTGTCATGCTCAGCACTGACCAGTTAGGCCAAGCTGATTTTTTGTTTGCCAACACAACCACCCATAGAACAGTATTGTTTTTAAACTGCTTTAGGCAAAACTGAAAACCACAAAACATCTTGTGGCAGTGTGACACTGTTACTGGCCTAACTCCCTAGGGATCTCTGCCAAATATCGAATACTTCAGTTAATTTTTCCCTAATGCTGACTCTAAATCTGTTAAACCAAGAGTAAATACTACTCCACTATATTTTTATACACACACACACACATATACCTGTATAAAACATATATGTGTCTCTATATATACATATTTGGGCAAGGCTAAGTACTTTCCTTTTAATGTAGAAATAATTGCTTTGTTGAACTTTTGTGGACTAGAAATTTATCAGAGTCTAGGATCTTGGTGTCCCTTTCTAGCTAGTAGTCAAGATAACAATTTTTCTGAGAGCGTCTAATATAATTTTGCCTCCACAATTCATCTCTTTCCTCTTTTATGTCATTTTTAATGCCCCTCTGTTTAGAATAAGTTTGAGAAAACGCATCAGTGGAAGTTACTAGCTGCAATGGACCATTTACTATTTTTTCCATTGGTCTGATTGTCTTTTTTCTCTTTTCCAATTTTCAGGGGGTTTTAAGCTTGCTTAGATAAGTCCAGGAAAAATGAAACAATTCATGTACTTCAAGTCTAGCAAAGCAAAAGCCTCTTCTCAGCTCACTCAAGGCTCTTCACAACTCCGCTTTACATCAGCACTAAATCACCCCAAACCCTGAAAAGGATGGATGCTATAGCATTCAATCCTCTTAAAGTTTCCTGGCAGAGTAATTTGTTTCAGCTGAGCATAGTTATATCCCCTTTCTTGCAAAGAAACCAAAAGCTTGTGTGAGCTGCTCTGCCCATGGGCAACTTAATCCTTACCCTGCCAGGCATTGCATCTCCAGACTGTAAAAGCTTGGCATTACATAGTTCATATAATTTAAATAGGGGAATCTGCATTTATTACACAGGAAAAAGATTGGATCAATGGCTAGGAGACTAAAGTCCTCTCTTAATCAGATTGTGCAGTGTGGACTTCATCGATGAATGCTTCGACGCGTTGGCTTTGAGTTTTGACATGAATTTGAATGGATAACTTTGGATATGGAAATATAGCAGCATGTTATGAAGGGTAGAAACAGGTTTTCCTACTTCTGCGAGTTTTAAAAGTGCTTTTTGTGATGTGACCTCTTGTGTGCTACTAATTGGAATCAAGCCACCAATGAATTTCTAAACATTTGCACACTGCAATGGCATGGTAATGACTTTCTGTCACTGCAAACTCCATTTCTATCTGAACTTATGTTCCATAACTGCGAGGCTCTGTATCTCAGTACCAATCCCCTCAGTCATTCAGGCATAAAGCTCCATAACACTGACCACTACCATTCTTTTCACAGGTAGTAAATAAACAATTTTTCCATGTGTTTTCTCTCTTTATAAAAAAATTTCCCCCTCTGTTGAATACAGCATTTAAAGACTTTGTGCCAGAGCCCTTTCAAAATTTAACTTTTTAGGGACTACTCATAAACCTTTAATTTTCTTATGAAACAAAAAAGGAGCTTCTGGACCGCTGTTCATCCTTTCCATCAAATCTTTAAAGGCAGGCTTTGTAAAGTTTCAGAATTCTGGAGTTCTGTGGAAAATTTGCCAGATGCCCAATGGTAAAAAGTAAGGATTTTGGAAGGTTGCGTGAGACTTGTCTACCTAGAGAGATGTGGGTATAGATACCCCATATGTGTAGTCAAGAAATCATGCTATAGAGAATGCTGGAAAGGAATTTTCTCAATCTCTTCCTGTGCAGCCTGCATTTCATAAAATGCTTAAATACTGAGCAAGCCAAGCCTGAAATTTGGTACTGCTTTAAGTGAATAATCAATGGATTCTGTTAAGGAACCAGAATTCAGACCTACAGCAATACTTTTGCTTTTTTCCCCCCACCAAATGGCTTACAATGACCTTCCCCAAAGGACAGAGTCCATTTTTAGGTGTCTAATTCTGCCATCATTACTTGGCACAGCCTGTGTGCAAATCATTATGCCTAATAATTAGATACTGCAGTGCTGAGGGTTGTGACATGAGACTTTCTGAATCATTAATATTATGCCTCCACTATACTTTCCCCTTCCAAAGGTTGTATGTCACTCTCAGAGAAACAGTGTTATGTCAGACATCCACATGGAAGCACTGTAAAAATTGCCTTTTCAGTAACGATTTTTGGGCTGCAAATAGGGGCTCTTTCTGCTTAACCATTGAGCAGTGAATTCCCCAGACCAGTAATTCTTGAACATTTCAAACCATACACCAGCTTTCTTTGACCTGCTGTGAACCTTTAGACTCACGCTGTTAATTGGAAACACTATAAAAGCAATATATTGCAGACCATTTCTTTTAGCCTTGCAGGCTATGTTTTTGGATCCCTTGATGTAAACAAGGCCTCAGCAAGTAAAGCTCCTCCTGACCAGCACTCTGACCATAGCTGAAAGATTATTTCCTGAGCCATTCTTTCCAGTTTGACCTCAAGATCCACAACAGCATCAAAGAATAATCTAACAGCTTCTACCTGTCTCCACTTCAAGTATAACTATATTCGATATATTTATCTTTGTGTTTGTCAAAATCAATCAGGAACTCTAAGCAATATCTGACACCCCTTGCGCTTAATTTTGCCTGTGCCAGTCACTGAAAATTTTGTCCTTGGATTTTAAATTTCTACTCAACCTTTTGGTTCAAACTGTGTTACTTCTATCTCTACAACAACAGGCACAATTTAATAAGGACTGCCAAACCCTCTCCTTTTTTATGCATTTTCAATTAGTTTTGCTTCTCACTGAGTATAAATCTCTTTTTAGAGATCTTTATATAGCAAGTCTTCTGTCCTTTTCTGCTGTCAGATTTGTTGTTTTCAGTGTATTCAACACTGATTTCCTTCCGTTTCTCCTTGACTTTCTTACGATAGGTATTTTCTTGTTTGTGCCCACATTACAACTGCAAGCTTTGGAGACGGAGCAGGCATCTTGGGAGAAGAGAGTGAGTGCTGCAGTCCTGGTGCAAAAAATTATATACCTCAGAGGAGTACTTCTCCAAGAACTTGTCTGGGGCTGCCTGACAATTGCCCCCTGAGTCACCACTGATTTTCAGCTCTGTACAGAAGCTGCGTGTCTAGAGAACAAATGAAGAAATGACCTGCTAGCCTTGAGCTTTTACATGGAATGAGAGGCAGGGAAGTCACAGGTGTGGCCACATGTCACTGCTGTGTTTGTTGTGTCCTGTGGCACACACTTATCTCCAGAAGTTATCTTTACTCTCCTGTGGGAGATGGTAGTAGGTGTCTCATGACTGAAGGGACTCAAACTTTTAGCCCAGAGACTTAACACATTGGTCATTGTAGTCTGAAAATCAGAGATCTTATTTTTTTCAAGAGTCACTTTTTAAAAAGTAGTATTTTCAAGAGATATATAACTTCTTATTAGGATCAAATTCTGTCCTCTCAGCTTGCAACAATAGTTTCACTTACCCCAACAGGGCTTCTTTCATGAGTATCTGCTCTCAGCTGTAAGCAAGTTTGTGATCTGATTCACAATGTATATCTGAATGCAGAGGAGACCCCATGACAATGCTGACATTTATGTTGTTCCTTCTGATAATAAGACACATTACTTAATGAGATAATTTGCATAATTTCTACTAATTTATTTTCTGCAAGAGACATCCCTACTTTTGCCCATCTGTTTTCAGAATATTCAGAAATGCTCTCACATTTGTACTGGTCCTTTGCACCCTGTTGAACTTTACCTGGTGCCACACCAGAGCTTCTCCTTGATCCTGTGTCACTCTTAAGTACCCTGTCTTCCTCCATAGCTGCAGTTGCAGCACCCTTCTTAGAGGAAGAGATTGCTTAGAGCCAGCAAGGAAGAAGTGGAAGAGGTAGGCAGGGCATGGATCTACTCCACTACCACAGTCAAACATTGGAACAAATAATTCTCATCATTTTCACACTTAGGAGTCCTTCCAGCACTACAAAAACTGAACTAATAATAATTTTCATAGAAAGAGTAAAAATAGTTCAAGCATCTGAGATTGAATAATCATGCGATGTTATTACTGTAACTCCTATCACATTTACTGGCTTTTCCTCTGGTGCATTTTAGATCATGCTCCACCCTGCTGGTAAACTTAGGCTGTGAAATCTCAGAATTACTTGGGCTGGAGATCATAGATCGGTTCTGGGTTAGACAACTAAAAAGCCACTAAATCATTTTTCATTGCTTTCAAAGTAGGGCAAATTTTGGTTGTAAATATTAGGAGTGGTTTCCTTTTTTTTTTTTTTTTTACTCAAACCCATGGTATTACAAGCGCATATGACATATAACAAATCAAGCCCTCTATCCAGGCCTTTCTTTCTTTAATGTGCTCAAGAGTATTAGCCACAAATGCATTTGCCTTAGGAGCTAGAAGGTCTGTACTTTGTATTATCAACATTATATCTCTAATAAGGAGGCATGAAGGTACATCACTGGCCTATTCCTCCTCAGAAGGAGTGGGAAGGAATGGAGAAAAAAATCCACAGTAGATCAACTCTCACAAGAAAGAAAATAAATGACTAAATTAATGGAAGCTTCTTAGAGAATAAAGCAGCAATTCCCGTCTGTGCAAATAATCAGACCATAGCAGTATGTTCCCCTTCTGATGTTATATTACGCCACTTTGCTTTTCCCCTTTTCTCCACAGCCAAAAAAATATTCCATCTATCTGGTAACCTCTGATCCTCTCACTCAGAAGAACTAATGCTTGGTCATTTAATCTCACGTTTCAGTTTGCAGGATCGTGGCCTGCAGGCTTTGGGATTCTGCCATCATATAAATCAGTGCATCACTACATGCATAACCTGAGGACAACATCACAGAGAGAGTGAAGAACAAAGGGTATAATGGAAGAGAAGAAAGAGGTGCCCATGGATGTGGTTCCTCAGGGATTATTACAGACATGTCTACGAGGACAGGCACACATGTGGTCCTCCCACTTGGTGATTCAATTCTGCAAAGGTTAGGTGAGGCACCTCATGTTGATCACATTTTTCAAGAAAGTTATATGCTCTAGCTCAATGCTGAGCTGACATAGGCCCCAGACAAAGACTGGATTTCATCCCATCAACTCAGAGAGTGGGCACAAGAGGCATGCAACTGGCTGTACCTCTGGTGTGTTCGCTACCTGGTGCTGCTCATAACCCATAGGGAGAACAGCACTGCTTCTTCTCTGAGGACAGGATGGTATGGTACTCAGTGGACAACATGGACCACATTTTACAGTGTGGTTGCCGGTGACTGGAAGTCGGTAATTCATCTCATCCTTACCTATTCTGTACTTCTGCCATAATAATTATACAACAATTAAAAAAGAGCACAAAACAAAACCAGCCAACGTCATTAGATTTTCTGAAATACGGAGCTCGTCAAAGCATCGGAATGAATCAGTGGTGCTGAGTTCCTGTTAGTACAAGTGTTTGCTACAGTAAAGGACCAAACCCTAAACAGTGCTGGAGAAACACTAAAGACAATAAAAAATTCATGGCAGTCCAAGTAATTCATGCATTTTAGCTTGAAGCTAAGTGGTAAGCAGATTTACTTAATCCTTAAAAAACTCATCACCTTAAGTAGTTTATAAAACTATATAACGTATTACTTGAAAAATAGACCAGAATGCAACATAAACCAAGTATAATAAATACTGCTTTCTTCTAAAATCTTTCGGACATGCCAGATGTAATCACATTGATACTTCTTTTACTTTTTTCCCATAAAAGGGATGAATTTTTGGAGGTCATGTACTGAGTTATATCTAGCCCTTTCTACTCAGCTGAGCTGTTATGCAAGAAATGCATTACGGCTACACGGTAGCTCTTGCCAAAATCCAAATGGCTACATAAAAACCCCAACACCTTGCACTGGAAACGTCATTAAAATATTTCTTGCTTCCTTTTACAGACAAATAATTTAGTTTCGTTCAAGTAAAAATCCAGTTGTTACACAGTCATAGATGCTATTTTTAGTATCTTAGTCTCTCAGGGTTTCAGGGTAGCAGTTATGGAAGACTAACACAATGTTTTTTGTCCTTCTTCTGTAAATGCCCTAAAAACCCATTCCAAATCCTATATGCAGTTCCTGGGGAGGGGAAGAGCATCTTAAGAAGAGAGAGAGAGGTATTTTTCAGCTGAGGCCAATATAAACGTAACGTGTGTGTCTTTATGTGTACTGTCTGATCTTATTCATTGAACTAGCAGGAGTAGGATTGCACCCCATAACACTTTTTCAAACTGGCAGGCAGTGGATTAGGGCTGAAACTACAGATAACAACCTGGGGTATTAATGAGGAAATCTTTCAAGGTAGCAAAAAGTTTTGCTGTGACACAACACTATACGAATGCTGTTGACTAAACTGTAACCTCATTGACACCAGTGAACCCTCACTGGAATCCATTGGCCAGTGTTAAAAAAAAGTGACAATTAATTGAAGTCTGGAAGTCAACCTCTGTCATGTGGAGTCTTTCAAGTAAGATATCAAATAAGCTCCTTATTGTTGATGATGAGGATTTGTTACTGGTGCAATGCTAATAAGGTGTACTTATAGAAAGAGATAATGGCAGTGTCTATGCTCCAAAAACCTAAGCAGAGATTACAGAGACAGGATATGAAGCCAAAATAGAGAAAAATCTGCAAAGGAGTTAAAGTACACGTTCTTACACAATTTTTGAGAATGCTGTTTTGTAATGGGAATGATCCTTTCTGTACTAAGAATCATGGGACACATGATGTATTGTTGTACAGACCTTGATCTGGATTCATCTCAACTCCCTTTGGAAAGCTATCGGAGGCATCTGAATTGGAGAGCTCTCCATTTTCAATGTGTAGTTAAGCCATTTGCAAAGATTTCAGGGTAACTTCTTTCTCATCATCATCTGGAAGCCTAGGTAAAATTACGTGCTATAACTTTGAAGATCTAAACCCAGAAGAGATGAATCTCAAACTATACATTTGTGTTCTCAGAAGCAATGTGCAAGAAGCACAGAGACCAATGACGATGCTCTTTAGAAGTTCCTTGGATTCTCTTTCCATCTGGTAAGATCAAAAGTCATTCTTCTCAATAGCTGAGTAAATACTCAGGGCAATAAAACCTGTCTTTTACCCTGATATGTCTGGAACACTGCAGCTGTTATTTTTACCTTGTTTCTTAGATTGGGCTTACCTGTCAGTGGTTGCATACTTGAGCGTGTGCATGCATATTGATCACCTCTGGCCAGACTTTCAGGGAGTCTAATGAATAATACATCTGCTTTTTATTAAAAGTCTGATACTTGCAGTGGGACTATATAATGCTTGGTGTTAGAAGCGGTACTTCTGACTTCGTTTTTGGTTTACAGTCGAGGTTGATGGTCATTTCTAGTCTATTCTACTCCTTTTTTATTGCAATTTTTATTATTACAGTGCCTTAAGCAATGAAATATATACTTCAATATTTTGTGTACTTGGTCTTTGAAGATACACATGCTCTTCTCCCTTTCCTTTTCATTTTATACACTCATACATTTTTATGATATTGCTCTAAAGGATTATCTGTAAATCAGATCATGCTCAAGTTTTATATTAGTATGTGCTAAATATTATAGAGAAACTGTTCAAGCCTATTTAACACACCAGACTGGAAACCTTGTACTGTGAGGTATCTTATTGGGCATTTCATTGGTCTCTAGTCTCTATCAGCTTGAATAAACAACCACAACACACACAAAGTGGTGAAATCAAGAACTAGATTGCTTAGTGAGGCAGAAATGACAATAATGTTTCTGCAAGTTCACGTCAACAAAAGTCAACAGAAAATTACATATATCAGTAATTTCTTATGCAGAGACTGAAGTCTTCTCATTTCTCTACTTGTCAAAATCATACTTAAAAAAGAATAAAACATAAAGCACCTCTGCACCTACAAAGACAGTCTGTATGCTCATCAGTGCTGAGCTCAGATGATTTCTTAGTGAAAAGTAATGTCACTTCTTAAGCATTTGGGCTGAAAATATTACACAATGGGATTTCTTTCATGATCTGAGATGCTAATCTTTGTAACTGCTACTCATTTTAAAAAAAGAACCCAGAGCCGGCCCCTGAGAAATGGAAAAATATGGTACAAGCTGAAAGACACGAAGCAAGGCTTCTGGAGCTCTTCAACGGTTTATTGTCATATCCAATTGAATACAGATGTGCTGTCCATGTTGACGTAAGGGATGGCACAATGACTGCTGAGACCTACAGAGTTTGCAAACAAGAACTCTGCAGAAGGTAAGTCTGCAAGTTGCATCCCTTAGGTACAGGCAAATTGCTAATGCATCTTCAGTCCAGCAAACCCAGGCAGCGTTTTCACAAAAAATATCATATAAAATACCAAACTGGAGAGAAAGAATGGGATAAGGGATAGGACAGTGCTATTCCAGCCTCAACATGTGGCTTAATGTATCAAATAGGGCATGCTTATGATTATATAATGAGCCAGCAGCTCTTAAGAGCTAGTGGGTTCTCAGCACTCTCCTTGGGCTGAAGTACCATTAGATATGTAGTCCTGACTATAGTTCTTTGCACTTCTATTTCACCTCCCTTTCCTTTATCTCTCTTGTATTTTGAGTTGTGGCAAGGTTTGAGGTACCTCATCCCCAGGGGAAGGTTGCTTTGTACTTACAGAGATAATATGGACCACCTAGTTATGTGCACTGAGGATACTGCACAAATAAAAAAATCTGCAAAAAAAAGAAATACTAACCCTAACCAATTCAAGGCAGGTAAAATACCCAATTAACATCAATATCAGATATTCAGTTTTGCTCAATGTCATTATCAGTTTCCTCCTCCCCCCCCAAAATTAAGAACAGTTATTGTTTAGCAGAGATTACTGAAATACTGACTGGACTAATAGCATTTGTGAATTGTTACCCTGTTTCTTTTTTTGCTTCAAGCTAACTCTTCTAGTGAGATTCTAAAATGAAGCAGATGATATGACATGGTACTCAAATTGTGAGTGAATTATTGGATTCTCTTTGATTTTATTTTTCATTTAATTGTAAGCCGCCTTCTTCAGCTTTGCTGTAGTTCAATACATTTTTGATAACTATATTTATTTACCATGCGTGTCATAAGGCTTTTAGTTATTTTCTGAAGATTCTGAAGAATCTCTGCACTACTGGATACTGCAAGTGTTTGGAAAAAGTCTTTCCAAAAGTGTAGCAAGGCCTTATGTTTTGGCAAATTAGTCAGGATTTGTGCAGGATATTAAAAGAAAAACAAGCTTGCATCTGCAGGCTATGTAACATCAAGTAGGTCTTACTTGGGCCCAGTGTCACCTGAACATACTAAATTCTGCTTCTAATGCCACTTTGTGTATGAATAAAATGCAGTTGTATTTATACAGCGCTGGGCCAGTAGCTTGGAAACTGGCTTGCCTGGAACATTTCTAGTCACCAGCTGGAACCTAACATATCAGGAATGCGGTGGGTTAGCTCTGATTTGCTGACAGGTGCTCAAAAAACTGCTCTATCACTCCCTCTCCTCAGCATGACAGAGGGAAAAGATAATGATGAAAAATGATGGGTCAAAGTGGGGCAAGGAGACTTCTGATTTTTCCACGTCCTCACTCCAGGAGGATGGGGAATGGAGGTTTTGGTCAGTTCCTCCTCACATTCTTTCTCTGCTCCAGCACGGCGTCCCTCTTGCGAGACGCAGATCTTGAAAAACTATTCCAGCGTGAGTCCCTTCCATGGGGGTACTGTCCTTCAGGAACAGACTGCTCCCATGTGGGTCCCCCATAAGCCACAGCTCCTGCCAGGAGTCTGGGCCCCTGTGGACTTTACATGAGCTGCAGCTTCCCTCAGGGCATTTCCATCTGCTGTGCTGTGGAGTCCTTCATGGTATGCAGCACGGATAACTGCTCCACTGTGGTCTTCCATGGGCTGCAGGGGAACAACCTGCTTCCCTGTGGTCTTCTTCAGGGTTTGCAGGAAAATTTCTGCTCTGGTGTCTGGAGTTCTTCCTCCTCTTCCTTCTCTGACCTTGGGGTCTACAGGGACATTTCTTTCACATTTTTCACTCCTCTCCCTAAGAGAGGCTGTGCAGCATTTTTTACTTTTTCTCAAATACATTAACAGAGAGTCACCACTGGCATCACTGATAGGCTTAGCTTTAGGAAACAGTGAGTCTGTTTTGGAACTAGCTGAAACTGGCTCCTTCTGGCATGAGGACAGCTTCTAGTGTCTTCTCACAAAAGCCACCCCTGCAACTCTCCCCCATACGCTCTATCAAAATCTTGCCATGTAAACCCAACACAGGGGAACATGGTGGTGAGCCCTAGAATTGGCTCAGCTGGAACCACTGTAACCAGATCCATCCCACCTAAACTCATGCCTTTCTGCTGCACTGATGACTCCCACTGCCTCTCAAGAGACTGCAGACTGTTGGTCTAAACTAACCCTGCAGCAGTAGCAATTTCTGCATCTGAGATACCACAGCTCTGCATTACATCAGTTGAGGGCAAGTAGACACATCAATGCTTCTAACTGGGCTCTGTTTAGTCTTGCCCTGAACTGATGTAACATTGAGCACTCACAGAAAGAGTTCAGATGAACAAAAAATAGACCAGAAATTTGCTTCTGAAGAGTGAGCTAGGTTCTCATTCAGAATGACTAAAAGTCATGTCTAAATAACAGCTTGCCAAATACTTCTGAACTACCAGTTTCTGCTGCTACTATGTCCCTGAGAACAAAGCTCAGAGATTAACACCCTCACGTGGAGTGGCCTTACAAACAGTCTCTGGATTTCAGAAGAAGAGATAGTCTGGAAAAACAACTAAAGCAGTTCTTTTTCTGTCCAATTCAATTCACACAAACATTAGACCTGGAAGACAGGAGAACAGGCAGCGCCATCTCCACTGGCTCTGAAGGTCTTAACTGAATGGCAGGAAACTTTTTTCAGTACCTCATCTTATGGTAATTACCCATCAAAAAAAAACCCCAAACCCTCTCACCTGCTGATCAGACTATCACACATAAACCAGAAGACATTGTCCCTAGCCTTGACCATGGCCTGACATTTCCCATTTTGGCCTCAGGTCTGGCTGGGACATGCAGCTTTTTTGTTCTCTGGTCCATAAACCCACCATCTTGTTTCCCTGCTCATTGTTTTGGCTTCCCATTAACTCTCATCAGGAGGTTTGACTAAATTTATATATTTCAAAAACTGCCTGCTGAGAAACTCAGTGCCCCTTGCTGACCGCTGCCTCTGATAACATTTATAGTCCTCTGAAACAATGGAATAACATGAGCGTGGTGTGTGCAGGGAACAAAACTTGCAGAGGATAATGGACATTATCATGCCCTCTTCTGCACAAGATAAGAATATCCACATTACTCTAAAAGCTTTCAGAATAAAAGATAACACTTAGCTTATTTTGTCTCAATAATATATTTACACATGCATGAGACACACATTTGCCTCTTATCACATAAATATGTACAAACATCAGCAAATAAACAGAAACAAGCAGCTTTATCTCTGGGCTTGGGAGGAAAAGAAGAAATGCAGTTATTGTTTTTCCTGTTTCAGAAAACCAGAGGGACACCCAAAGTCTGTGAAAATAAGAATTGTTCAGTATCAAGAGAGAAGAAAAAGAGAGAAAAAGAGAGAGAAAGAAAGGTAATACATATGTAACATGACTCAGAGAGATTTCAGCTAGATTTTCAAATCCCAAAATATATCTGCATGTCTGCCAGAAATAAATATTTTCTTTTGACTCATAAATGGAACTAACTTGACATGAAAGCACACATTTCTTTGAACGAAAAATGTGGACACCAAAGTGTCACTTTGAGGTGAACAGCCTTTGACACCCAGCCAAGCATGTAATTTGCTGATGAATAAGCTCATTCAGTGTACCTGTTTTCTTTCTTTCAGTACTGCGCTTTTCTGCTCATGAGTAGGCATTTCTTATTCTTTCTTGCACTCCAAAACTCAGATATGTGAAATGCTGCCCAAAACGTCCATACAGGTGCTTCCATAATTTTTTTCAGCAGAGATGGTTGCTTAGGGAAAATGAGATTATGAAAAAAATTCAGCCTTTTCTACCTTGTGACATGAAGGGTGTTAAAATTCATGGTTCACACACACCACCCCCCCCCCCCAACTCCAAAAGCTGCTACCAGTCAGGGATCTTTAAGACTCAGGAGGCATAAAATTTCTTGCTGCTCTAGTCAGAGCAGACCCCAGGCCAGCACTGCATTGGTCCCTTTCTCTGCTGTTCTTTTCTTTTTGGCCATTCTAGTCCTCTCCATTCAGGTGCTCCCATCACCCCCTGCCTGCTCTCTATTAAAAGAATATCCTGTTGTTCCTTATTAACAATTCTTCAGATGACAAAGGTTTATTCAGCTGCCTTTGCGTAGCATCTCGATTCTACAGAGATCCAGGTTGATAACCAGTGCTGCTCCAGTTTGCAGCCCACCCGTGTCTGTACGCATTTGAGGAACAGGGGTCACAAGCTTTACAGTGTCATACAATGAGGCTGCGACTCCTTCCTCTGGCAATGGGAAATGTTAGTGCTGCGATAACTCAATTAACTTCCTGCTTTTGCTGGCAACATTTTAAGATCTGATCTATGCACTTCAACTTTTTTTTTTTTTTTTTTTTTTTTTTCCCAGTAACTTGCGGCTGCATTTGCCTGCTCTTGTTTTGTCTCTGCCTGAGTGTTTTCAGTTTCATGCCTGGTTGCCTGCCTACCTGAGCACTGCTGAGAGCCTCTTTTCCTCTGTGAAAGGAATGCATATGTTTGCCTGCCTGCTTTAACCAGGAGCTACTTCTATGGGGAAAAAGAACAATTGCTGTTGAATTACAGGCAGGCACTTCTTACTAAAAATTGTTCTTCTTGTAGACAACAGCTGAGGTTCACTGAGGTGAATGCAAGGATGTGTAATGTATTTTTACCTGCTCAAGCCTATCCATTTTTTTAGGTAAGGAGGGAGTGAGATTTCTTACATAGAAGGAAAGCTTTATTTGGCCACCCTTATGGTTTGAAGGCATCAAGTTGTGATTGCAAGATTCTGGATTCTTCCATAATCTCATATGTAAATTATTCCTTTTTATGCTGGATAAAATGGCCTCGCCAAGAGAGGTGAGGTTACAATTGCTTTTCCATATCTGCAGCTCCCCACAGCTGACATTCATCCTCAAAGGCCTTGAAAGTGATTTGTGACAAGGGTAATTTAAAGAAACTTTTCTTTTTTTAATTTGGAGTAAAACAGCTGTGTGATTCTCCCACCAGAGTTGCAGCATGAAGCATTGTATATTCCTTCTAGCTTTGTGTAGTGTTTTTGCTGTATTCCTTCCAGCTTTGTGTAGCGTTTTTGCCATGTGTGGGGATATGAAATCAAAAGTTCTAGCACTCCTTCCTAAAGGTAGCTACTAAGCAGCATGTTATTTTTCATCTGCAAAATACTGCCAAGAAAGTGTAGAAAAACAAGGAGAAGCAACGTAACCTATGTCAGTGCAGAAGCTTATATCATGGTTGAAACTAAAACCTTCTCAATCACATATGTACTTAAAATGTATAGTTCTAAGAAAAGGAAATAGGCACATCCATGGAACTAGGAGATATACTGCAATATCAATAAACAAATGAAATTATAATAAGAAGAAAAAAATCTGCTGCACAGACTTCCATGTAGATACTACAACTAATTAATGTTATACAAAATCAATACAAAATATACAGTCTTATTAAAGTCTGAAGATTTTCTTTGATTACAGCTGCATGGTCAAGGAGAGCAAATAGAATTGAAAGTTCTCAGCTTTTTTACTAGAATTTCACCTAGAGGAATTGTCTTTGCTCCTTTTAAATTTGCTCCTATTAATTTCTTTTTTTATTATCTTCATTTTCCCTGGTCAATGAAAACTTTGATAACTTCAATTTACTTCCAGGTTTTATGGCTGCTAACTAAGCTCTTATCTGACAAAACCTGGCTTTTTCTTATGTTTGTTGTCTTCTCTTTTTCCCTAATATACCACTGATCTCAACACATATTCCCTAAACCTATCCTCAATTCCTCCCACCCTGCTTTATGTCACTGTAGAATCAAAGATGTGAAACGTACATTTACACTGTGCACTGACCTTTTCCAACTTATCCAACTTTGGATAAATCTTTAGAGCAGGAGGTGGTAGGACAAACCCTTGGGCTAACAAGAAATTGGGCTACTGCCTTACAGGATTCACCAACAATATTTCCTCTACCCTTATTTGTGTGTCTGCCCATTCAAAGCTGGATCTTTAGCACATTCTGCTAGGAGGACATCTGAAATTCATTCAGAGAAAATCACAGACATTTCTCTGAAATGACATTTATAGGAATAAAACACATCTCCAAACACTTTACAGGTCTTAATAGCAAAAGGCTGTTACCACACACCTCAACTTCTAGGCACTAAGAGATCACATCTGCTTTGCCTGGCCATGTTTGCATAGTGTTTCCTTGAAGAATCAGTGTGCAATAATTTGTTTTCAACTACAGGTGACATGATGCCATTTGTTAATACTGTGCCATGTTCCGATGGCTGGTCAAACTTGCCCCCTACATTTTCTATGTATTAATTTCTATATTGGCTTCCTATATTAACTTTTCCCTTCCTTTTTATTCCCCATTTGAACATATTTTGTATATATTTTTTGGTAGGTATTGTGGTATTATTGCATTTAATTCTCAGCCAGCAGTTCCCATGGTTAATTCAATCTCCTAAATTAAAGTTTCTCTTTTATATGATGAAGTTAGTTAGAGTATGCAAAAGTAATTTTCTTAACTGGTACAAGGTATTTTTCCTATTTATAGGGCAGCATCTTTAACTGTAATAAAGCGGTCATTTAGTAAGTTTGCAAAGCATTTCTTTGTCTCTGAATATTTTCCTTTGAACAAATGAAACTCCAGGTTAGCATATCTCTCTGACAGTTTTTAAAATGATCTAGTGAGATCCAGGCTCTTCACTGTCACCAGCTAGAGAATGTTCATCTTTGAAGTATTTTTACCAACTCTTTGTGGTTTTTGTTGTGAGCTCAAAAAACCCCCTTCTGCATGGAATTTAATAATTCCTAGTCTGAGTTCTTTTTTTAGTAATTTCTTCCACTTCTTGCTAATATTGTGGAAGGAAATGTGACAATGTTTTCAATCCCATATTTATAGATGTCTGAAGCTGCAGCTCAATTCCTGGAAAAGAGGTATTATACGCTATTGTTTTGGATAAAGTGTCATTTTGATGTAAATTGAACTATTCAGTTTCTCTTCTGTTTCCTAAAAAAAACATTATTTTCTTCTGTCCACAGCAATTTCACATTTTTTTCTTTGTAGCAACAGATATCAAACCAGTTAAAGTTGTTATGTTTGGAATGAATATTCCATATCCCTACCTAAGCTGCAGAATATTCTGAGGAATACCTTGGACATGTAACATCTGAAGCAGCCCTGACTCTTAAGAAGTAAAAATTAACAAACCATGTTTGAAAAAAATGAAATCCAGCTAGGTGTTTTACAATGTGCAAAGCTTTGCCTATCTAACAGACACTTCCCTCTATCCCTCCTCAGTATCCAAAATGTAGCTCTTCTCATACCCCAGAGCTCAACCCTGGTGATCCCTTAAAGGCCTATTTTTATCCTGTGTGTACTGGATTTTAATTTTTGGAAGATAAGTAGCTTTAATTTTCAGCCCATATGCTACTTTACCTGACTGGATGAAAAATCCAGCAAAAATGAACACATGAATCCTTGTTAGCTTTAGAATTAGATCTTTGCAATTTCTTTCAAGATTCCTCTAGGTTTTGTAAATGTTCATCTGAAATCTTCCCAGTTATTAGAATGTCATCCAGATAACAGACAACACAATTTACCCCCCACCTTACCTAGCTCATTATTCTTTAAAACGCAGCAGGTTCTTTTTCTATTCATACATAAATAGCCCCTTATGTGTGTTTGTCATCAGAATATTTTTTTAATACTAGCTGCAAAGCCACCTGCTGGCACTCTTGGGACAAGCCTTGTTTGGTTAGCTCCTCTGCTCAGCACTTTGCAAATAACTCTTCTCCTCCAGAAATCCAATATTGTCCAGTCTGAGTTCATGAGTGCTGGAAATTTTGTATTTCTGACAAACTCTTCTCTACTTGAAACACAGTTTGCTTAGCCCATTCACTGACATCCAACAAAAGAAATGGACTCTGGTTTCTGGTGCCACAAGCTGCTTTTCCACAAGCTGCTTTTCCACAAGCTTTTGCAGGACAAAAGCATAGCTTTTGCAAGCTATGGCACAGGTCTCCTGAGAAATGCAGAAATGATTTTGTCACTTGCAGATAACATTGCAGTTGTTATACCTGTTATTAATCTAATGAAAACTAGTCTGGATTTTCCTACTGCTATACAGCTGATTAACTACTGTCCACTATAATTTCAGCTCAGGAAAAGTTTCTGCCCACCATTTTCAGTTATGATTGTCTTCAATGTCAACAAAGAATTTGTTAACTACAGTAACGAGCAGACCCACCTGTTAATCGCTACTTCCCCTTACACTACCATAAGACAGTGTGCTATATATGTTTCTATGTTCATTTTCTGCTCTGCACAGCCAGTGATCAGTTATCCACAGACAGTTTATTTAGTTGACAGATTAATTGTGCCACAGATGCAGAGACACTGGGGGAGGCCAACTCAGTTCTGGCAGGATTATTCGTGCAAGTGCAGTTCTGTGTGGTTGTTGATACATTAATCTCACTGGGTACACAGTGACCTAGCTAGGGAGGATACAAGGGACCACAGACATCTCCAGCCTGCTTCAGCACAGGCAGAACAACCTGTGAGCCAAGTCAGGCACAATATGGTTTAAGCAGATCTGCTTGGATGCACATGGGAGATAACTCCAGTGCTGTGGTTAGTAGCCTCTCAACACATTGAGTCAGGCAGCTTGAACTTGCCAGTAAGCTTGGGTCTGGTCCTTGGAAAAATTCATAAACCCTCAGAGATCTGTGAGGCATAATGCAGAGGAACTCAAGTAGTTCCACAAAAATCAGGTTAGGACAAAAAGGAAACATTAGCTCAATTTGAGGGCCAATCATACCACCCTTGTAATCACAGCTAACTGTTTGGGACTATCCCCTTGATGTCTATTGCCCAGGTTTCTCTGATACCCATCGTGTTGCAGTCTCTACAAGCACCTACGCTTCTGGCTTTGTAGCCAGAGTGGTGGAGACACAGTGAGCTGACTCAGAGAATGGACTCAGCCTCCACCATTTAATTTCCTGAGTTAGTTTAAACCAGTTTACTTAGCAATTTGGTCTATAATTGCCCATATACTTTTGCCAGCCTAATGGAGGCAGTGGTATGGAGATGGAAAAGAAGGGCTAGGATGACAGGAAGACTGTCTCTTTTGGATGTACCATTGTTTTTTGCAAATTTAAAGTGCTTGCAGAAATATGAGAGTCTTTAGCAAAAGCTTGTTCAAACAACCAGTAGCAGGAAACATTTTTGGGCTTGCCAAATACCAGAATACTTTAGTCTTCTAGTTGATTTCCAGGATAACACTATTGTTCTTTTATAAAAAACAAACAAACAAACAAAAATGAAAAACAAACACAAACAAAGAAAAACTAAAAAAAAAACCCCAAAACCCAACAAACCCCAAACGAAACAAATAAAAAGAAATCATGGTAAGCTTTTAATGGTTTCCTTAAATCTACTATGTCTTTATCTGGCCATATTTGGAAAATAACTTTAAATAACTTTTGCATATTGGAAATTTCTAAGCTGCTTGGATAATACACTGCTAAAGCCCAAATCTCTCTCATACAGTCTCTTTTACCCAATGCAAACAACTTATTTTTGCTCTTTTTTTTTTTTTTTCTTAATTTACAGATCCAATCCTTTGCCATTTTTCTGTGGTGTGTTTTGCCAGGAGCAGAGGAGTTAAAAAGTGAATACACTGTTTTTCATAAAAATAGGTTCACAGTATAGCTTTATTTCCTTAGTATGTAAGACAATAACCCCCAACTTCAGAAAATGAAAGTCGACTAACGGAGAGGAATATTTTATCCTCCCTTGCTGCAGGAATTGTAAATCATAACTGAAATTAAAGACTAGGTCTTGATCACATACTTTCGATATTTTTATTCTACAAGATAAGAACAAATTCTTGACATTTAAGCAGAGCTGAAATTGGGAAGCTGAAATTGTTTAGTTCTTGTTGGAAGTGCCTTTCTATGCAATTATTGTCTTTGGTCCAGTTGAATCACTTTAGGAGAACCTTACAGATTGGTTTCCCAAGCTTGTTACCCTTTCTAATTACCAAATGAAGACTTTAAATACTGCTAGCATCAAAATCTCCTTCTAGATTTAGAGAACAGCAGAGCTCCAAAAGGGTAGTGGAAAAATGCGAGGATTACAAATTCGATCTAGATCTCACTTACAATGGTAAAAATCAAGAAGTATTCTCATTTCTGTAATGTGCAACTAGCAATGAGCTGGAGGCGGAGGGAGGAATGTAACTGCCTTTCTTGTGATTCTTTTTCTCTGGGCTACCTTATATAATCACAAGCAAGAATAAAGCTTTGATCTATATTTATTAATGGTGAATCTGAGTTAGTACTTTCTTATACTACTGTAAAAGACATATGATTCGAGAGGTGTTGCATTGATCTAAGTCCACAGCAAAATCAGATTCTGGTCTCATTTTATCATTTGAAACACCATGCGATTTGGTCCAGAGATTTCTCATTTACTTTCAGCACAATAATTAAAGGATGCCAAAGGATGCTGATGCCTGTTACAGACTGACCTAGACAGCTGTGATTTGGAAATGAAAAACTGGAAGAACTAAGTGGCAAATAGTGCTGAGGGAAAACAGAAACAAAAATGAGGAAAAGAACAGAAAATAGACTAATCAATGAAGGCTCGGCAGAAAAAGAATTCTGATAAACTAGTAAGCGATTGGGTGAGTTTCATCAGATAGAGAAATGTATTTGCATATGCAATAGAAGAATAGTTGGAGTTAGCGACTTGCAACATTTTAAAAAGTGTTTTTCGAACCTATGCAGTGAATATATTTTTTAAGAAATACAATGTAATTGCATGTATTGTCATATAGTCTCCTTTCGCAGTAATCTTTGTCCTTGAGTTAATAACTAAAGTCTTGTCTTGGGGTAGAAGCGCTTGCTAAGGATCAGGGTTAATGTTGCAGCTGAAGAGTCAGGAAAGTATTATTCTCTCTCAGCTTTGTGATCTCCTCTTTATGCAGCATGAATAAAAAATCAGAGAAGAAAATATCCAGCTACATATCCATTGACTTCCCTTTCTAAAGGAAGTTACCTGGAACACTCTGAAATCCACAATGGGCTGCCTCAAGTATGACAATAGCTAGATGTAAATTATAATTGTTAAACAGAATGCATTCAAAATAAAGAGGATAAATATCTGTATTTGCCTCAGTATAAAACCAGGCTTGGTATCTTCAATAGAAAAAACACCTACAACTTCAGGTCTTTGTAGACTTTTTTAACTGCAGTAGCAGATGGCTGAAACCACTGTTTCTCTGGTTTTGATTATGGATTAATTACAAAAATTGTTAGAGGAAAAAATCCAGCTATGTCTACAGGCAATGTCAGCTACATGCTATGTGCAAGTGAAGTGCATTTATTCCAATGTGACTGTAAATGTTTATTGTGCTCCAGGTATGGTCAGATCATGGTAACTGTTTCAAAGCTAATATGCAGGCCTTCTAATGAAATTTAAATGTAGTGCCACTGACTGAGTACACTTAACAGATGAGGCTTATTTTAGAAAATGGAGCTGAGAGGATGTTCAGTCTCCATTCCCAAAAGCCATTTTACTGCACTGATAGTTCAACAAAAAAAAAAGGGCAAATAAATTAATGATTGTCCTTTCACCAGAAGATGAGAGAAAAAATCCTGTTTAAAGTATATGGACTTCTGATATGTTTCATGTAATCAAAACTGAAACTTCTCGATACTTCTAAATGACATGGTAACCCCCACTTTTTTTTTTTTTATTTTTCTTAAGAGATACAGGTTATGTTAAGGACAATGGGATATAGTTCATATTGTATTATCTTTCTAAACTTACAAGTTTGGAAGAACTGGCCAACTTTTTGGTAATGACAATCTTAGGGGACATTTCAGACAATCTACTCACACAGAATGAAAACTACCACATAGTATTTAAATGGGCAGTGTTACAACACCAGCTCCCTGCCTGCTCATCATCGGTTACATCTGCACAGGACCGATGCCATTATGAGCAGAGATGAAATGCTCATATGAATCTTGACTTTTTACTCCATCCAGGCTTTCTCAGTTGAATCCAGGACCAATGAATGGTTTCAGAATAATTGCTTCTAGGCTTATTTCTTTTTTGAGAAGTTTCAGGTTGTGACAGTTCATAACTGCAGCAATCGTTTTTAGAAGCCTTTCATTAAAAACTTCAGTGTCTGCAAACCTAGTGGTTTGTTATATTTTTTCAGTCAGAAACAAAGAATAGAAAAAGTCTGTATGAAAAATTTAAAATGGTCTGGTTGCCATAGCAAGTACATATATATTCATTAACATTCCACTTGAAAAAGTAATCCATTGAACAGGGCACATGTTATTTTTTATTTCTTAATTTATCTGTGATATTTGGGACCTTCCTTCCAGCAAAATAGATTGCATTCATAAACACTTAGAGAGTGTTAAAGTTAACCACACTTTCTGGCAAGATATTTTTTAAAAATAATTGCTTTGTGAGAGATGTACAATGCATTCCAGTATCTCTTCACTAAAACCAAAATGAAAGTATTCCCTATGAAATCTGGAGAATCTGTGGCGTTTATTTAATTGTGCAGTAACACTATAAATTATGAAGGAAAGTACTGTGGTCTGTAAAACACAGTGCAACTGCAATTAAAAGATATGGAGAAAGCTCTTAGATAAATAAAGGAGATATTATTAGAAGTATGGCACAGAAAAGGTCAATTGGTTCCTATTTACTTGATAAAATTAAAAGCCAATGCATCTGATTCATGCTGGCATAGTTCCACACTTTTCATGGAGTAGACGGTGGCATAATAAAGATCAGGAAGTATTAGTTACTGCACACCATGTTTTTGGAAATCCATTAACAGCTTCAAAATGCATAACAGCAAAAAATACCAGATTTTAAAAAATATTTTTTCTGACTAAACTGAAAGGAATGAAAGCCCACCCTGAAACAGAGAATTGAAGGGTGCTACAGACCTGTAAGATGCTCATCTAGTTATTTATATAAATTACCACGTGAACTAAAATAGTACCAATTGTAGGAACAATTCAGAGTAGAGGAACATCCTGAAGAAGACAGGAGTCCATTATTATTTCATGCACTATGTGATGTTCAGAATAGAACTGCTGAAACACTCCTTGACAGCTGTGATACACCTTTTCAGAAATAAGCCTTGCTCTCTCCTTAATAAGTACTTATGCAAAGGAAGAAGTCATCTCAGGAACAGCCAATCTGTTGCTTAGCTAGCATGACAAATTGAGCTTTCATCAGACTCATGCACTTCTGATTTGCTGAAGCTAACATGGATTGCAGAGTTAAAAATGGGAGCAGAATATGGCTCCTTTGTAAGTGCTTTTTTTAGGCTCTGTTCCTCTTAATTGCCCAACCTTATTGTATATTTCATTAGTTCATAATCATACTTTGTTTTTCATGCAGCTTGATTTTGAAGCTCAAGAAACTAATACTGAAAAGCTTTTTTGCTATTGAACTCCAAGAGGTGCATCAAGCCACTTCCCATAGAATGCATTAGTATTCAGAATATGTTGGTAATGAAGAAGAGCATGGCTTATTGCACTTGAGTTACTTTTTCAGTTAAATTCCTTTTCAAGTGAATTTATAAATCACTGAAGGATCTCCGAATGACAGGCTTGCTTTTTTCTGCTGTTTATAGAATAGCAGAAAATGTGAGCTTCTTTTCTGCAGCCTTATGCTGAAATGTCTTACCTAAATGTGGGAAAAAATGGGGTAGTAACAAGAGACACGTGAATATTTTACATAATTTTCCAAACAATTTAAAATGAGGGCAGGTATTTATTAATACTTGTTGCCAATATCCCAAGGAGAAAATTACCTCTAACAAATACTGAAATTAAAATACCTGACTATTCAAATAACAATCAAATTACATTGACATTCCGTATCAATATTAATATTGTATTTGTTTTAAAAAATAGTACTGAAGATACTTATATGATTGGGATAATTTAAGAAAAGTTGTCCTGTGCTCAGGCCCCATATCACTCCTCAAACCTATGAGCCATATGGTCTTCATACTGAAATGTTATTTAATTTAGTCTCTCAAAGCCCATATATTCTACTACTTGTTTTTTAAGACTTATTTAGTTTGCAGACAAATGTTAACAATATTTTTTTCTTCATTCTCATCAGATATCTGAAAGGAATGGCTTAGGGCATCTTTAAGATCTATTTGCCTTCTTCTGATTTTTGTGTCCTGTCTCATACTTTATACACACCATTATTTTCTCTCTTCCTTTCTTTCAGGGATGGAAAGAGGTTCAGGCAGGGTGAAGTGCTGCCAATGCAACGTTAATCTTCAGCAGCTACTAACCTGAGTGACCTATAGCAAAAGAAAGGAGGTATCCTGAAAATCATTACATTCCTTTATGCCCTTTTCAATTTGCTGAGACAAGAATGATGTTGGCGTGCAGCACAGTACAGTCTTAAGTTTCTTGCTAAATGGTAGAGTCTTCTGTTACCGGGACAGTTTTATCTGCTGCCTCTGCTCGTAGTGTTTTCCTTGTGCAAAACATCCTTTCTTCTGTGCTTCCAGAGAAAGCAGCCTGAAAGTACCCAGAAAAAAAATCAACTTTTTAAAGTCTTTTTATCTTCTGCCTCTGTACTATATAGCCTTTTTCATCAGAGAAGGAACTGTCACTGGCAAGCTGGAGGAATGGTGCCTGGGGGCCATGACTGTTTCAGCTGAAGGTTATGCTGAAGCTCTGGAAACCAAACTTCTGGTGTGTTTGGTAGGCTTGTTTTTGTAGAGCCTTTGCTAGTAGATGTAAGGAATGCAAAAATGTGAAAATGTTAAACGATGAAAGAAGTTCAACAGATTCTTCAAATGAAACTAGTGTTACAGTTTCACCCTAGTGTGAGTATGCATCAAATCTGAGAAGGCACTTTATTGCTCACTTAATTGATCCTGGCTTTAAATACCTTAGTCAATATGCAACTTAGACGTCTATGATTAATTTATTGCCCTGCTGCTGGAAATTAACCTTTATTATGCATAGTGAAACAGTTACAGCTAAGCATGCTTGCCTTTGCTAACCAAGGGTTACAGAGTCATAGAATCATAGAATACCAGGTTGGAAAAGACCCACTGGATCATTGAGTCCAACTATTCCTATCAAACACTAAACCATGCCCCTCAGCGCCTCGTCCACCTGTTCCTTAAACATCTCCAGGGAAGGTGAATCAACCACCTCCCTGGGCAGCCTGTTCCAGTACTCAATGACCCTTTCCATGAAAATTTTTTCCTAATGTTCAGCCTAAATCTCCCCTGGCAGAGCTTGAGTCCTTATGACTGTCAAGACCCTGAGGGCACTAATGGCATTTCTTGCCTCCCTCCATCCTGCCACGGCCCAGGACCCCACATCCCCTGGAGCTGTCAAACCTTGCCCCAGTGATGCCCCAAGAGCAGGGCTGGTCTCTGGCTTCCCACAGCCCTGCCCAGCCACGGGCTATGACAGGCTGGCCCTGCACCCTGACCTGGCCTTGGTGCAGCCCCACTCCCATGGAGGTGCTCGGTGTCTGAGGTTGGGGCTGCTCCTTGTGCCCCCTGGGTTTGCTCTACTTCCTCAGGCCAGGGTCTCCCAGCCACCCTCGTCAATCCCTGCTGCTCCCAGGGGCTTTACCTTACCTGCTTCTAAACTTTTAAGTTTAGAAGACAAAGTGCTGAAAAAGAAGCATAAACAAAGTAGTGAACTTGAAACATCTGCAGTTATCGCACATGAAATATGTCCAGAAGACCAATTCTGGTGTTGCTCACACCTTGCAATTACGTTTTGTGATGACCCTACATCCTCTCAAGAATAAGTTTGCAGGTACACCTGTATGTCATCTGTGAAGAATTCATAGTAAAAGTTAAAGATCTTCCACTGAACTGCTATTGAAACCTTGAGCTGCTATAAAATATTTCTACAAGAAGCTGATCATGCTTAACCGAGAAATAATAGCAAAATGATTACATGTGGAAGATAAAATGAAATGATGTGGTATTTGTGTCATCATATATTTCTAAAAAGACCATAATTCTAGAGGCGATGAAATTGGCACTATATTTTCATTGATTTGCAGTACCTATCCCAGCTCTAAATGGAATGTAGGAAATATCTTTTACAAAATATGATTAAATGCCTATCTATCATTGCTGAAATGCAATCTCTCTGAGGTAGACTACCTAATGAAAGCATCAAAATCACCAGAGGAAATTTGATTAAATATTACTAAGAACTTAATTTCTTAGTAATTGCTTGGAATTTCTTGTCTAAATTTTCAGTATGGCAAAATGCAATTTTGTCTTCTAACCTACTGAATCCAAAATATTTAGTCTGAAAAAAATTCAGAACAATTCTGAAATAATTAATTTTGTCACTTATGATTTTCAAAACAATGATTAATAGTAATATTAATAATGACTTCTCCCCTTCCTTGCCTTGATTGCCTTGATTAAAACACACTCCTATGTATTCTAAGATTTCTGGGAAAAAGCAGTTATGTGTTTAAAATTCCTGCACTGTTTCTAATGATGAAAAACTGTAGCATTACACATTGAGACAAAGACATAGGATGAAGGATAATTACAGAATGTGTTACTACCATCCATGTGTGAAATCTTCTAGGCTGGAAAAATGCATGCTCTTAGATAGAAAAAAAGACACCAGTTAAATGGATAACCTTGATGTACAGAAAAATTCTAAACACGTTCAGCTCTTCACCAGGTATTCATCTGACAGTGCCCCTGTGTGTCACACTTTTTTTTATTCTGCTTGGGTTTTTCCATTTTCAGCACAATGATACTCTTTTAAGAAGAAATAGCCTAAAGGTCAAGTTATTGTTGAAAATTAATTCCTAGCTTACATATTTTTAAGTAGGTGTGTTTTAGGCAATTTTTATTAGACAAGTCCTACATTCTGTGCTAAACTATGTATTTTACCTTATCAAGGAAATACTTTATTGTATTTACTTGACTAAAACTCATGTATGAATACTTAGATGATTTAAAATATATATGTGTAAAATTTATGCAGCTATGATATTTCACTTGAAGTTCTATTTATTTCTCACAGTTCATTACACAATCCATAAAGGGATAAATTATGAAAGAATATTCACTTAAGGCACACAAATCTTTTAAGCAAAATTAGACCCACTGTTATCCAGCAAAAAATAAAAACAAAAAAGCATTAAAGCATTCAAAGAAACAAATGAATTTTCAGATAAACATAAGAAGCTTCTGGAAATCAAAAGATTTTTCAGCTACTTGCATGAATGCAATTTATAAATAAAATAATTTTGAAAAATAAATATTGGGATCAAATAGTTAAGAATATCAGCAAACCAAAAAAAGTATGACATTTTAATAGACCTGATCTACAACAAAGCACGACTTTTGAGTTGCATGCTGTCCATGCCATAGACCCCAACAGGCTAGACCAGCTGGTTTTTCTCTTTTTTCATTTCTATCATGTTTAAGTTTATTTTACTCATCTTTGCTTACCCCTAGCTATAGGATCAGTCACTACTTCTTGTATTTCAGTGGTCCTACCAGCATTGATAGTAAGTTACTCTCACAACAGCTTCTCATAGTCTTCCACACTACCACATGTGTACCTGTCCAGCCTGACTATGACTATCTCTCAGCACTGTTTTCTGCTGTTCCATCCTCAAAGGATGGTTAGGAGAGAAAGACAGAGAGAGAAATAGGAGGAAACGTGCACACAAAATTTGCGTTTATATCAAAGAAATTTTATATTTCATTTGAATTTTGTAAATATTTTGTATTTCTTTCACTTCACTCCATGTGCAGAGACAACACAAATTCTTAGTCCTTGCAACAGAGATGCAGAAAACTGCATGACACAATATGATACATGTAGGAACACTGAAGTCACTAAGAATATTCAGTAGTTAAAATAAATAGGAGTAAGTTATTATAACACTTATAATTAATGCACTTTACAGTAAACTATTCTGAGCAGGGATGTTCTTTTCTGCTCAAATGACCTTTCTAATTTCCTACCCAAATTTTAAAGACACGTAATTCCTTATAATGCAGTTCTCAGGGAGAGAAAGAGTTAGTATTATCCCCATCTTGATAAGAATCACAAGCAAAAAGATTCAGAACAGGAACCTGAGTAGATGAGATTAGTCTTTGGAAGGAGTCTGTTACCATCTACAGCAGAGGGACCCTAGGGAGACAAAACTTCATAAAACCCACATCTATTCTGCAGAATCACCAAACTCAGCAAGTGGATTCTTTCACAAGCTGCTTTGTTGATCTGGAGCAAGTTACTGTCTCACAAGCACTGCTTAGTCTAGTATGACCTCTTCTTACAACTGGAGCAGTTCAGTGTGGCCTCTGCAAATTTGGGGTTATGTTATTCCTACCAGGTTTCTGTCAACAGAATGTTTTTAAACTACACTGCAGCATACAATTATAGCTTATTCCATCTGCCTTCCTATTTGCTTTGGAAGTTTTTTTGAGAAATAAATCTTTTAAAGATCCCATGTGAAACAATCTGTTAGCCAATTAATATAAATAGGAATGGAAATGATATTACTGTAGTATTTTTTTAAAGAGTAAAATTATTCCACAAATCTCTGAATTCCCTAGGTTTTTAACTAATTTTATTTCAGCTTTATTGGCAACAAAGCTGCATGCATATGGAACACCTTTTCCTCATGCCCTCAAGGAAAAAAGGTACTAAAAACATTATGAAGAAACTTTATGACTTAAATCTGTTGTGCTCCTCCTAATGTTACACTGGCAAAATACTCTATAATAATAAAATTAGTTAATGAGGAGTTTCATCAGTTCAGAACAGCAAAAATACTCTGGTATATCATGTAAAGTAAAGTACTGCATTATTGCAGAAAAGAAAGCAAAGCATTCCAAGTATATATTTGATCAAGTGTATTTGAAAATACAAAGAAGAATGCTACATGTGTATCAGTTACAAAATAATTATAGTCTACATCTACAGTTACTTGAAGTATGACTTACAACTAAACCCATGGCAAACATTTTAAAATGAACTGCAGAAGGATAAACAATGGATACGAGTACATCATTTAAGAGTAAAAGCTGCATTCAGAGAAGAAAGATATAGGGGGGAACTTCAGCACAGCTGGTTAGGAATTCATGGGATTTGACAAGAAATTCCAGTCAGTACTCAGGGCAAGATGAAATCTTGTAATTCTTGTTAATGGGTGCTTTTGGTTTCACTGTGGTCAAGATTTCTACCCTAATATGAGATTTGAGGCCAATCACTTCTTACTTCAATCTTAAAGACAATTCTATATGAAAGTAGAATTTTTGCATTGCCTAAGCTATGCCATATAATGCCTTATGATGGACTTATTTCTCTCCTTTTTGTGTAGAAAAAGAATGCACCTATATTTAAAATGTTTACAGATGTGCTTAGGTTTTAAATCAAAATGCCTTCGAGGAGAACTATATATTTCTTTAATAGGAAGAGAAACTCTTCGACATCTGCTTGATCACTGCATCCTAAAAATGTATTCAGAATGGTAGTTCTTTGGTCAGATGAGAACTTAGGCTGATCTTTAACATGTACAGAGATAAGGAAATGCCATGAGTTAGCCTTGATCCCAGGATTTGGGGCTCACCTGTAGACAGAGCTTTCCATAAAATAAAATATAAAGCCTCTACAATCGACGAATTCCCAAGGAATATGCAGGTACTGCCTTTGAGGTTGTACACCCCTCCTCCTTGCAGCAGGGAAGAAACTGATATCTTCCAAATCTTTGAGACTCATGCAACAAAAGAATCAAAAGGATTAACTAAGAACCCTTTCTTGCCCTCCCCAGCACAATCTGCTGGGTTCAGATTGACTCAAAAGGTGCACAACAGCGAGTATGGACTAGAAACATTAAACTGTATTTTCATTTTGGAGTTTTTACTTGGAAATTAAATGTTTACCATAGTCTGATGTGTTCATTACTGGAAGGGAAGCCAGTTATCTCAATGGGTTGATTTCAGCTTACAAACCTGAGAGAATAATATTGCTCTGTACAGAACCTTGCACAGCAGACACATAGCAAAAACTTTGAAAAGACAACTGTTTTGGTTTTGTTATGAATGCTGTAATTTGCATTACAGACACAACATGTCAATGCCTATGGTTTTGACCTCTTAAGTCACTTCTCAAGAACCTAGATGACTTGATTCCACTTCTTAGATGTATATACAGCTCTACAAGACTCAGCACTATTTAAGGGCAATTTTCCCTTTGTTTCTGCTGGTAAAACCTCAAAAGAGTTTTCTCCTTCTTACTAGACACCCGGAGACAAACAGTTTTGAGCTGAGGAAAGTTATGTCACTTATTCCTGGGAAAAATAATGACTGTTTCATATGTTTCCTTCTACAGAAAGATCTCTGCAAGTTGTTCTGCAGAACTATGCCTGATTCCACTTGGTTTTGTCATGCTTTCAAGTTATATGTGCAATGATATAAATGATTGTTTTTTTAAAAAAATCACATTTCTGCATATGCAAGATTCCATGAGGCTGCCGTAGAATCAGGTACTTGAGCTAGATTATGCACTGAGGTGAGTCCACTAGTGGCAGTAAAAGGACTCTGCAGCCTAACTGCCATTGATTCTTGGTCTTAAAACATCACATAGAAAACAAAATTGTGTAGCAGACTGACCAGTCTCAATAAGTGGAAAATGCCATTATCTGTCTGGCTATGTGAATTTTCTTGAAGGGACAGGATAAACATGTAATCATCGTAGCTCAGAAGACTCAAACTCCCCATAACATACTTTCAGAAATAAAAGCAGTTTTTTGATGGCATCCAAAGAGTGAAAAGCTGGGAGAGACATTCAGGAATGTGAGATGTATGAGTAGAAAAGGGAAACATAAGGGAAAGTCTGGGTAAATAGGAGAATAGTGAGTAGAGTTATGTAAAATAAGAGGGTTAATCTGAGAGAATAAATGAGTGTCTATTAGCTTCACATCCTCTTCTCTTTTTCAAGCTGTGATTTGATGTTACCCTTGAGATGTTCCAGCTCAGTTCCATCTCTATGAAGATGTCAAGATGCAAGGCCCTGTCATCACCTAAGATAGATGAGCACTTCCTCATTTTCCTCATGGCAATTGGGATTAGTCTATTCCAGACCCCTGTTTCTCTTCCATTAGTTAGGACCTCAGCCATATCTGCCATTTACTCCCATGACAAGATGAAAGGAATGGGAGGAAGGAGTACACATGCACAGAATTACTCTGCCCTCCATGTGAACAAAAAGTAAAGTTAATTTTGCATTTCAACTCAGTTGGTTTTACTTTTGAAAGCTTTCAATATAAAACACAAAAGTTAGTCTTCACTGCCTGGCATTTAGAAGTCAAATTTTGCAGACCATACAAGAAAGTACTGAGAAAAGCTAATTTTCTAATACTGACTTTTTTTGGCCAATGTAAGAGTCTTCTAACTTGCAGAGGTGCTTCAGAGTGATTACAGAGAGTTGTAAGCTCTTCTGAGAAAAGTGAAAACAGTATATGTACATGTTTCACAAAAATGTAACAATGACTTAAGTGATAGGTCAGTTTTTTAGAAAAAGAAACAAGCAAGACAACAATACAGTTCTGCCCTCCTTCTCTTCATTGTAGTCTGTAACTAATGCATACATTGTTTTTAATTAAGACAGATAATTCTGATATAGAATTGTAAATTAAGTGCAAGCTTGATTTATAGAGGAATTAGTTAATATTCTGTATTTGCAGTCTATTTTTTCTCTGGAATGAAGCACACACTATAACTTTTATGTTATTGTTGTTCAGCCTTGTTGTTGGACAGTTAATTTGCTATAAAATCCACACTATATCATTGTTATTAATTAGAGTAGCCATGAACTTGTCTTTCAAACACTATTAAATGCGAATGTTGAGTCACATAAAATATAAATGTGCAGTGAAGTTCTTCAGCAGAATAATGCCATGAAAGAATTAATACAAATTAATTAAATATTAATTGAAAGGAATCCACTTCATCAAGTAATGAACCTAACTCAAGGGATAAAAAAAAACCAAACTGAAAAAATAAAAATACTGTGTCAGATAACAATAAAAACAATCCTTTGTGGCTTAAAAAATTAAGAATCATAGAATTATAGAATCCCTAGGTTGGAATACACCTTTGAGATCATCACATCCAACCATATCTGTTCACTACTAAATCATACCCCTAGCACTTCATCTACCCACCTTTCAAACACTTCCAGGGGTGGTGACTCAACCACCTCCCTTAGCTGCCTGTACCAGGGCCTGATAACCCTTTTGGTGAAGATTTTTTTCCTCGTGTCCAGTCTGAACCTCCCCTGGCGCAGCTTGAGGTCATTCCCTCTCGTCTTATCACCTATTACTTGGGTGAAGAGATCAACACCCGCTTCTCGACAATCCCCTTTCAGGGAGTTGTAGACAGTAATAAGGTCTCCCTTCAGCCTCCTCTTCTCCAGGCTAAACAACTCCAGTTCCCTCAGCTGCTCCTCAGAAGACTTGCTCTTCAGCCCCTTCACCAGCTTCGTTGCTCTTCTCTGGACACGCTCCGGGATGTCAATATTTTTCTTGTAGTGAGGGGCACAAAACTGAACACAGTATTTGAGGTGCGGCCTCACCAGTGCTGATTACAGAGACAGAATCACCTCCCTGGTCCTGCTGGCCACACTGTTTCTGATACAAGCCAAGATGCCATTGGCCTTCTTGGCCACCTGGGCACACTGCTGGCTTATGTTCAGTCAGCTGTCAACCAACACCCCCAGATCCTTCTCTGCCAGACAGCTTTCTGGCCACTCTTCCCCAAGCCTGTAGAGCTGCAGGGGTTATTGTGTCTCAAGTGCAGGACTCGGCACTTGACTTTGTTAAACGTTATCCCGCTAGGTCTCAGCCTATTTATCCAGCCTGTTCAGATTCCTCTGTAGAGACTCCCTACGCTCAAGCAGATCAACAATTCCTCCCAGCTTAGTATCATCTGTGAACTTACTAAGGGTACCTTCAATCCCCTCATCAAGATAAAGATATTGAACAGAACAGGATCCAGTACTGGGTCCTCTGAGATGGCAGACCAAAGGTCCTCACCAGCACACTGTTCCCTAGACACTGGAGTGTCATTCCCAGGCTTGTTCCTATCAAGCCTGTTTTTGTCCCCTTCCCTCTTCACATCTAGTTTAAAGCTCTATTAATGAATCCTATTAGATTTTTTTGTCCTCTGCCATACAAGGCATGCCTGACTGTTGCTGAGATGGGAAACATAGGGTGCTATCCCAGTGGTCAATCTCCCTCTTACACTCCCTGATGGTCCTCAGCCTGCTCACCTCCATCCTGAGTTCTGTCACCAAGCAGAGGAGTTCTGGCACTTGCGCACAACTCCCACAAGTGAATTCCCTACTGGTATCTAATACCAGTGCAAGAGGGAGACTCACCCTCAGCCTGGCATCTGCGTGGCAGCGTGCACCCACTGGGGCTCTGGTCCTTCTGGCTGCATCAGTCACGGCTGGTACAGAGCCTGGAGCAGCCTTAAATTTCTGCCTGTGGCTGCTTCTGGGACTGCTCCCCCTTGTCAGCCACCCTGTGTAGCTGCCTCTTCCAGGAGTCAGAAGCCACCCACCCCTCTCTCCCTCCTGGGGGAGAGTCAGAACTGAGCCTTTACAACTTTGTTCAGCAAGAAGGTGAAGAAGTAGGTTAGTGTAAGTGAAGTGATATGTACTTCACAGTCTACATTGTGAGTTGTCAGGGTTTTTCATAGCACAAAGAAACATAGCTGACAATATCACTAACCTCTTATATGAAATCATCTCAAATGCATGTACCTTTTGCAGACAGAGACACAAAGCAACATAAAATATTAATGGAATTATTCCAACTGTGCAAGGAAATTTATCCAAGGTTTATAAATTCAGAGATTTAATCTCTACCTGAATGAGAATATACTTATGCATCTGCTGAACTGAAATTATTTGCCTAAGTGCATTTTTGAAGAGACAAAGTCCTCATAGATGCCTAAATGCATTTATGGTTTATAGGCTTAGAATTTAGATCAGGGAACATGTGTTTGTGATCTACACATCCTTGGAAGCAGAAATACCACAGTGAGCTTCAGGACCTCATCTGAAATTATGCTCTGTTGGGAATCTGGTAGAAGTTTAACATTTTTTTAAGTAGCTACAGAGAATTTTTGAGAGTGGAATAGTAAGTGAACTTTTGCTTCCCTGTGGTTGAAAAAAATTATCAGAAAATGTATTACTGATGAAGATGTCACATGTAATTTAAATAGGAATTAAATTTGTTCAAGTTGTACCATAGTGCAGTTACCATGAGATAAAATTAAGAATGAGCTCTGCATCAGAGAAAGATGCTTAAAATGAGGCTTAAATACAATAACAACAGAATGAAAAAGACTTGCCAACTACAGAAATGAAAATAAATTCATACTCGAGCAAGGCTTGGTAAAGCATGATGTCTCTGAGAAAGTTGCACGGAATAAGCACAATCATTTATGGGATTAAAATACAGCTAAAGTCATTTAACATTAGTCATGTGCCAGGAACCCTTAAAAACTTGTGAGCTACACTAAGTACTCCTAGCAGAGATATTATACAGCTTACATTGAACTATTACATATTGAACTATTACAGATGAATATCACCCCTTCTTCCCTTAACGTGACCTTTTGAATTTGGTTTTCATCTGGTTAGAGTGCAACATATTTTCCATCAATCATATGCTAGGAGAAAGGTCACCTCTCAGTGTGGCCAGGGCACTGCAGGGGAGGCACTTCTGTGCATATTCCAGTTCTCTCACTGCACTCCCCATGCAATCTGCTAGTTGCATTCTCTGTCCAATTTTTCAAGCCAAGCTGGCCTTTTCCAAGTCCTTACTAGGGAAAGGAAACAACAAGCAGTTTATGTTGCTGTAAACTCCAGCAGATTTTCAGACCACACTGAAGTGAGGCAGGAGACTTGTAGAGATAAGAAACTCCTGAGAAGTTATTTATGAGAGTTTTAACCTCTGTTACTTTAAACAAGGGGAGGAAGATATTTTCCTGAACTCTTTCCCTTTATGATCAGTGCATGATGATGGCCAATCCCATTCAACTTGTTAAGGAAAATCAAACTACTGGAGTAAATGTGGTTTACAGTCGGCTGCTCTGGTCGCTGCAGTTACGAAACTGTATAAATCTTGGAGCAGTCTGTATTGAATTACATTGGACTCGTAAACAGTTAACTAATCTCTGATTGTTAAATAGCATCCTTTCTCTAGATGCTGGTATGCTATTTCAACAACATAAAAGTGACACACAATTGGTATGTCTGTCTTGCACAGAATTTAAATTCATTATATCTTGGCCAAATTTTAATAATAAAACCCCATCATTTGGAGACCCTATCTCCTTTCTCCTGTTACTTCTATCAATTCCTTTCAAGATATGCAAAAATATGAAGTATTTCTCCAAGCAGCATGTGCTTCTTTAACAAAGATCTTAGTATCAGTACTGCATCTATCAAACTATCTGGGAAGAATTAGTTACGTCAGAATAATTATCTTTTTCAAAGGCCTAGTTAGGAATGAAATCCTGATTAAGGGTTGTTGTATAAATGACTAGTGTTCAATAGATGCAGTGGCTTACGCATATTATAGAGAAATTTTCACTTTGATCATGATGCCTCCTTCATGTTACCCAAAACAGGAATCACTCCTTCTGTCTTTTTTTTTTTAAAAAAAACAGCTGACCGTGCCATTTTTGTGTAAAGCAGTTGTAATTCAACAACATGCTGCAGGAAAAACAGAATATAGTGAAGTTACAAGGTATTCTTACAGTACTAATGAAACACTGATAATATTCCCCATAAATGCACAGAAATGGCTTAGATACATTCTCTTCATCAGTCACACTTAAAAAGAAAGAAAACATATTTGCAGAGACAGTTGCTAAAGTTACAGTTAGAAACAGGACTGGTAAAACTGGTAGATGCTTTTTGCCTGGTAGATAAAAAAATAGTTTTGTTGAAATGATATCTTGTATTTGGAAATGTTGGATAAGACAAAAAAGAAAGAAATACACAATCTGAAGTAACACAAGAAAATAATATTGAGGCATTTAATTAATTTTGTATTTTATTCTTTTGCATAACATCAATTAAATTTTCATTTTGGAATGTATTTATTTTTAAGAACTGGTGAAAAACAATACTTGGAAGTTTCAACATGACATTTTTGGCTCATAATTTGGCTAGATCAACCTAATTTAGCATATAGCTCTAGGTTCTTCACAGACAGATTTTGGAGTAAATCTGCTGTTCATCAAAAAGCAATCATTTTAATTAATTACTTTAAAAACATTTGCTAATAAGTGTTCATAATTATTCCTGAAAGAAAGAGTATTTATTTAAGAGTCACAAAACCTGTAGTTTACAAAACTTACATTGTGGCTAGTAAAGTAATTTTAGCTGCAAAACTAGTTATTTTTATCTCTTCTAGAGTTCTGACCAATAAGGTAGGCTCAAAAGAGACTTATACTAAACGGAATTGTGAAATACATGGAAAACTCCGATTCAAATTTTATGCTTATCCTGGTTAAAAAAATTTAATTAAAAATACACTTAAAACCATGGAAAATCCAGAAGCATGCCTATACACTTGTTATTTAACCATTGGAAGAAAACATCTGGCACAGTATGAGGAAAGTATGGAGCCAGAAAATAGAAAGAGGTTTGCACTGAGATCAAACACTTTTCAGAACTGAAGCCATAAATGTGTGACAAACTTAATAGTGAAGCAGCTAGCAACTAACTAACTAACTAATTAGCTAGCTAAGTGTTCTTAGTCTTTCAGTCATTATTCAAAAATGTAAGCTTTAAGAATCAAGAATGAATAATGTTTCTTATGGGTTAAAGTAAATACAAGCCAAACACGTTACACTGTTAAAAAATATACTTTCGGAGTATAAAGACATAATCCCTTCCCTTCTCTTTTACTTGCAGGTTGACTCAGGTATTCATTGTCAACTAGTTTTTCTAGTGGTGGGTTTAGGGGCTTATTCATTTTTTAGTGGGAGAGGGAATAAACAAATTTAATTGCAAGCAACATCTGATGCCCTTTTGACCATGATGTTTCAGACCAAACGGCAAATAAAAAATAGTCTCTAGAAAAGCCTATGTTAAGAATTAATATTACTAGAAACAGTTTGGTTGTGAAACTCGTTTTAGCTTTATCAGGCCTGTCAAGTCAAAAAGGCTGTAACTAGTAGCAGAGTGCCCTTACAGAGCACAGACGTGCCTCATTCAGTTTGCACAGAGTCTTGTTTGAAGAATCTGGAGAGCCTTCCCTACAGGGCTTTCCCCTTTGTGTTATTCCTTAAATTCAGCAGTGAATTGCATACTTTCAAATCAACATGGGCTGATTTAACAAGAGAATAATCCGTTTTCTCATTAAAGGAAGACTTTATGAAGATCTTTTGCTTAAACGCAGACTTCCTTATCACAGCAAAAGTTGAAAACTTTTGATTTTTCAGTCAGGAATAAAGGGAAAACTGATTTCCCTTCCATCTGTATTTGGCTAAGCACTTAGTCCCTAGAGAGCTGCTGCACTACTGATGCCTATCTTCAGCTCGTAATTCTAGCGTTTTCTGAAGTCATTTCTTAAAATACCTGTTATGCCTTTTCATCTGTTGTTTCTTTCAGTTACTGACCAACAGTGCAGCTGTCTGAAGCCTGATGTGCTGGTTATCCCAGCCAACAATTTTTAGCTGCATTAGTTTGCTCTACAGTCTTTCTCAGAACTGCCTGCTTGCTGTGGTAGTTCCTCATTGTCTTTATCAATGACCTGGATGAAGGCATCGAGTGCTCCCTTAGCAAGTCTGCGGATGACACTAAGCTGGGTGGAAGTGTGGATCTACTGGAGGGTAGAGAGACTCTGAAAAGGGATCTGAACAGGCTGGACCGCTGGGCTGAGACCAATGCCATGAGGTTTAACACGGCCAAATGCCGAGTCCTGCACTTGGGGCACAACAACCCTGTGCAGCTACAGACTAGGAGAAGTCTGTCTAGAAAGCTGCCAGGAGGAGAAGGACCTGGGGGTGTTGGTTGACAGCGACTGAACATGAGCCAGCAGTGTGCCCAGGTGGCCAAGAAGGCAAATGGCATCTTGGCTTGTATCAGAAACAGTGTGACCAGCAGATCCAGGGAGGTTATTCTCCCTCTGTACTCGGCACTGGTGAGACCGCACCTCGAATCCTGTGTTCAGTTCTTGGCCCTTCACCACAAGAAGGATGTTGAGGCTCTGGAGCAAGTCCAGAAAAGAACAACAAAGCTGGTGAAGGGGCTGGAGAACAGGCCTTATGAGGAGCGGCTGAGAGAGCTGGGGTTATTTAGCCTGGAGAAGAGGAGACTGAGAGGAGACCTCATTGCTCTCTCCAACTACCTGAAAGTAGGTTGTAGAGAGGAGGGTGCTGGCCTCTTCTCCCAAGTGACAGGGGACAGGAGGAGAGGGAATGGCCTCAAGCTCCGCCAGGGGAGGTTCAGGCTTGACATCAGGAAAAAATTTTTCATGGAAAGGTTCATTGAGCACTGGAACAGTCTGCCCAGGGAGGTGGTTGTGTCACCTTCCCTGGAGGAGTTTAAAAGGCGGGTGGATGAGGTGCTGAGAGGCATGGTTTAATGGTTGATAGGAATGGCGATCTTGTGGGTGTTTTCCAACCTAGTGATTCTGTGATTCTGTGATGTGACAATAGTAGGAAACTGGATTATTTCCCCATTTCAGGATTTTTTTTCCCATGTAATTTTATTTGAAAATTTACCATTTAGAAAATACAGGAACAAGAGCAATTAATATGTTAGGCCATAGGCAGTCATACACTGCTGAAATAGCTCTGATAACTGATGTTATTTCCCCTGTGGTTACTTGCTCCCTCTATGGTGCCAGAGGTTACTGTCTCCAAAGCCGAGTGGCTGGGATACAACATGTAAGTGCTCCTCAGTGGACTCCCTGGCAGCTTACCCAGGCATCTGCCACAGCAGTTTGAGTTAGCCTGCCAGACTCCATGCAGAATTAGCTGAGAACAGATGTATATTCTGTCCTGCAGTGAGGGCAATCATTTCACTGTCAGTGACATCACATGTAGCTACAGTATGGCAAATGTATGACCTTACCTACGTGAGATTGCCACCAACCTGGATACTCTCTGGTTATGTTCATCAGCACCTTCTTCAGTTGAAGTGCATGCAGTATCTTTTGAGGAATCATCTAAAGAGTGCTCTGTTTCACCATTTTCATTTAGCTTAGATCTAGAAATTATACTGATAATTTCCTTTTCCTGTCTTATCTGACCTTAGATTATGTTGGAGTTGAGCATCTGTGAGGATGCAGTCTATTTCCCTATTGGGTTCAAACACTAACTACTGATGAGCAAATTCTGCTCATCTACCAAACAAAAGGGAATTGTCTGCATGGTAGAGAGACACTGTGTTTTATATAAAGTCATTGACTTATGTAAAAGAAGTTCAACATATTTGTTTCCGTATGTTCCCCCAGGTCTTTGCGGAAAAAAATGGCCTATGTAGTATAATTTCATAGGAGTAAACATGATATGACATGAGGAAGGGGAAATTTCTGTTTTTTAACTTTAGAACAGCATCTATAGTGTTGCCATTTTAATGTTGAAACTGTCACTTCCAGTTTAGAGTGTATTATCTCCCATACAATAACAAGTACATTAACATGAATGTGCAGATAAGGATGCATTTCCAGTAAAAGGAGCATAAAGAAACATAAAAGGATACATCAACCAAAGTATCTTGAACATTTCAAGAGAGTAATATTTTGCCATGTTTTTCACTGCTTATTTTTTATGACTCAAAAGACCAAACATGAATTCTATTAGCAAGATCAAATCTTCTATGTTAATTACTCTGCCACTTGGTACTAACAAAAGAATGCTAATATGAATGTATTTCTGAAACCTAAAAATGTAAATGTAAATTAATGTATAATGGATACCACAAAGCACTGTAGCTAATAAAAGATCAAGCTGACTAGAAAACCAGTAGCAGGCTTTAAGGCAATCTGCTGAATTAGAAAATCACTTAGTTTAAAGTCAATAGAAAGTAGTAGGTAAACAGTTTAAATTGCAGACTGACAACTTTAGAGAGAAAACAGGTTAAATGACTTTTCTGCTTATATTTTGGGGCTATGTAGAGTGATGTTCCCGATTCCATCTCACTTTTCAGTTTTTATGTTTTTTCACTAATTAATTCTCTTCATTTTGAAGTTCAATATCAGATGGCATCAAACTTCAGTGTACATTGCTGGAGCAAAAAGTCAGAGAAAGCTGGATAGGCAGCTGCCATTTTCTGAGTTTTTCATCAGTTTTTATAGGTTTTGTACGCTCATGACAAAGATTTATACAACAATTTGAAATCAATGGCAGAACTGCTACTGACTTTGGGGAGGCTGGGAGTTCACCCGCGACAGTAAATTTAAGCTCAAAAAAAAAGATGGAAAAGTAGAGATATAGTTGGAGACTGAGAGCTCTAATTTTCAGAACATGCTTAGAACTTGGCATCTGACAGGCAGGCCCCAGTGCTGTGCTTCAAGTCAACCACTAAAATCATCAATCAATGATTGAAAAAGTTAGATTTATTGCTAATATTATGACATGCTACAGGAACCAGAACTTCAGGTGGGGTATATAGGAGCTGGGAGAAAATAGAGATTTTGCTGCAAGGAAGTTTATAAATGTTATAGACTAAAATCAGAAAGGAAATGTTAGATCAAACAACCTAATTTTGGCATGGCAGTGTAGCATCCAAGAATGCTATGTGCCACAAAACCTGGCACTTACAATGCACATGGGGAAAATTAGCACCCCAACTCAGGATAAATCAGGCAGCCAACCAAGCAGAGTTAGCAGAGGTTGGACTTTAGAGAAATGCAGGGAGGAAACCTTGGTCATGGAATTTACCAGTCTCCTCCTGCAGGTAGGCATCTATATCCAGGCAGGACTAGGAGCCCAGAAACTTGGCTTGAATGTTTGTGCTAGTTAACTTTCCTTAAGTGTACTGATTATCTATGAAGGAAATACGGTGATGTGACTCAGTCTTTCTGTCCCTGCCACGGAAACATTTTGGGACTTGCTGGTCTATGGAGGAGGCTAAAGGAAGCAAGTCTGCTGAAGTGAGATTAGGTAGGAGTTCATTTGATTTTCAGGAGTTTCTGCTGTAGACCTAACGGTTGTTCACATGCTTTGGGCTAGTCACATATCACATGGAGCTGGGACTAAGTAGACAGATGAGTCTTCACTCTAGCACCCACTCAAGAGAAAGGCCTAACAGTGCCCCATCATTGTTTGCACATCCCTTCCCAGGAGATGGGATTGAATCTCCTTGGTCCAAAGGTGGGAGAATGCTTCATCTCCTCTGGATCTGTGAGGGTGCCAAGCATTAGGCTGTTGTTGGAGTTGAGGAATGAAAGAATGTAACTCATCATATCTTAAAATAAAGTGACAGTCAAAGTGGTGTTTGAGAAGTATGACTTCCCTGGCCCTGGGAAGCCCCCTTGGAGAAAGGCAGAAGGATACCTGGATTCTCAAACAGCGGAGATGTGAGAGGGATGCCAAGCTGCTTAGTCCTGTCAGGATGGAGGTGCTGCTGGAGAGAGGCAGAAGCAGCTTGGCTGGTGTTTGAGGAACTGAGGCAGAAACCTGGTCAGCAGTCCAAGTGGTTTTCAGGGCTTCAGCAACAGGCATTTTCAGAATCACAGTTGCATGCAAGCTAAAGTTCACCTGAATTCTCCATTAAGAATTTAAGTCTTTCTTTATATGTGGCCTGAAGTTTCACATCCATTAAAATTCACAGGGATTAAAAACTTATTATTGTATTGTTGATAATTCTGAATTTAAAATGCTTTATGGCAGTTAAAAAGAACAGCTAATCTTGTCAGTCCACTCATGCATTAATCCATGTTTTGGGGCATAGGTAGGTGCATCTTGGAGTGTAAGAGGCTTCTTTTAATGTTCCACTTTGATTTAAAGGATTAGAGCTTTAATAGCCAAGGGAAAATGCCATTAATTTTAACTTTCAAACAGATGATTGAGAGGAATACCTGAGAATGTGTAAATCAGCAAGGTGCTAGCTATCCTCGATAACTGCTGTCTGCACAGAGGTGCCCCCGGTAAAGCCAAAGTAATTTAGTTGTTCATGAAACAGGGACCTACGTTTGAGGGTTTAATACTTTTGGCTTTGCCATGGGGAAAGACTATGCACAGAGAAAGTTTTATGTAAAAGGATGTGACACAGATCTATAAGTCTATAAGTGACATTTTTCAAAGTTATATTCTCCTTGCCCCTTTCCTCCCCCATTTTAGACCTCAGAAAAATTCTATTCAGGACTTATATTCCATCTGTGAGGAGGAAGTTGTCTTACAATAGACAGAAATAAGTTTGTTTAGTTTGGAGAAGAATGACTCTAGATTACCAGCACTGTTTTGTACATACTGAAAATAAATGAGTAATGCAAAGTAGGATGAGGGAAATGGGGAATAAAGCTCAAGATAGCAATCTAGTACTTCCAGAATCTACCGACAAAGTCACAAAGCAAAGCCCAGCATAGGTATGTCTAAATGCAGAAGGAGAAACCATACATACGCTGTTTCAAAATTACAACCACATCATGTGGTACATCTCTTGCCAAAGCAGCCTGCCAGCTGCTTGTGATTTTAAACACATCTTGGGCTACATTCACCTAGGATGATGGAGTCCATTGTGGCACTAAGGTGACTAGAACTGAGGGAGAGCAGGTGGATATATGGGTGTGTTGGTTCATCTTATCATAACTCTTACCTTTATTGCTGAGCTGTTACTATTTATAGTGCTCTAGAAAGTCTGAAATACACTATTCCTCTTGTTGCTGTGATCACAGTACCCTTTAAAGCAGAGCTGCCTGACATTTGGAGGAGCTTGATGCTGTAAATAGGGTAGCTGATTCCCTGTAGATACTACTGTGTTAAATGACTTGAATACAAACCATGCAAGGAAGGATCCATAAGAATGGAGATTACAGCCCCAGAAATAATTTTCCTAGTTATTTCAATCTCACATAAAGAGGCTGATGGCATAATCCATGTCTGCTGCACCTGGGTCTCCTAGAAAAGTCTGCTGGAAAAATGAATACTAGTCCTAGGAAGACTCATAGCACGCAAGTTAGTTTTCTTTCTTACAGATTGTGTAGATAAGAAGATTCTTAAAACACAGCTAATGCGTAATGAACAAAACTTTAACATAGAGAAATCATGTCCTTTCATTGCTAGAACTCTTAGACTTTAACTGAAAATAACAAAAAAAAAGAAGTAGAAAATATTGTAATTATTAGATTTTTGATTTAATAAAATGGGAAAAGTAAATCACCCTTCTTTTGGGACAGCATTATTCATTGCATACACACTCATGTACAATTTAAGGCTGACAGAAGCAGACAGCTAAAGAGCCTTCAGTGATAAGGGCAATATTAATACATTAATAATTTTTATTAATATATCAAAATAACTTCTTTAACATATTCTATAGAGGTTTATAAATCTTTTTGTAACTTACAGAACTACATAATGGTGACATAGAGGATTTACAGAACCCCTTAACTTTAAGATGGTTTTTTACACAACAAAGCATTTAATAAAAGTGTTCAGTGAAGCTTATTGACATTTACTTTTCCCTCTGCCATACATTTATTAACTTTGAATATCACATTCATATTAACATCAAATACATAAAATACAAAATAGCTGGAGAGAACAGAAGACATATTTTAGTGCTTTGATGTTGATGCCAGAGTTTTATTTAAGATATTTATATGTAGCCTAAAAAGGATAATAAATTTCATTGAAAGCCACTATATTACTAGACTTTTCAAATACCACAGGGTAGATTGAAAGTACTCAAAAGAGAAAACTAGAAATACTGCCGTACAATCAATCTTCAAAAGCAATGAATGTTATTAGGAAACCACATTTAATGTATCTATAATTTAAATTTGATTTCTGAAAAGTGGGATGACACACACGAGAGTTTCAGATTAGATATGAAAATAGTTTCCATTAGCTTCTTCTGCTTCCTTACATGAGGATCATTTGCTTCAGAGACACTGAAAAAAAGAATACTGTGTACAAAGTACTTACTATGAAGTACAGCATGATTTAGTAAAGCAAAGTATGGTCAAAGGCTGACAAAAGCAAAGACAATTCTGTTGACTGAAGTGTTTGCCAGCTTCTACCTACTGCTGCCTAGTTCAAATTAAATTCATCCATAGATTTCGAAGCAAGAACATGAGTAACTGAGCAAGAATGAAGATGTACTTGGTAGATCAAATTTATCTCTGCTTTCGCAGAGAGTATCGCTCCTTTCACTGTTTGTGCAGGGATGAATTGCAAACTAGATCAAAATATAAGAAAAGTGAGCTATCCATCTCAGAGAATCATAGAGTCATAGAATAACCAGCTTGGAAGAGACCCACCGGATCATCGAGTCCAACCATTCCTATCGAACACTAAACCATGCCCCTTAGCACCTCGTCCACCCGTGCCTTAAACACCTCCAGGGGTGGTGAATCAACCACCTCCCTGGGCAGCCTCTGCCAGTGCCCAATGGCCCTTTCCCTGAAAAATTTTTTCCTAATATCCAGCCTAAATCTCCCCTGGTGGAGCTTGAGGCCATTCCCTCTTGTCCTGTCCCCTGTCACTTGGGAGAAGAGACCAGATCCCTCCTTTCTACAACCTCCTTTCAGGCAGTTATAGAGAGCAATGAGGTCTCCTCTCAACCTCCTCTTCTCCAGGCTAAACCCCCCCAGCTCTCTCAGCTGCTCCTCATAAGGCCTGTTCTCCAGCCCCTTCACCAGCTTCGTTGCTCAAACGAAAGAAAGCTGCACATGAAGATTTCGTAAAGAATAAAACAGTTTTGGCAAATTTTGCTCTTAGACAGTAACCATTTATTTTTAAAAATAATCAATTATGTAAATTAGAGGTTATCACCTGAACACAAAATTCCATAATACATATATATATACACACACACTTAACTCAGGTTTAGTTTGATCTTTATGTCATTCAGTGCAAGGAAAAGCAGAAATGAGAAATTCAGTCAGAGTTTCCCAAATATTAAACAAATATGCAGACCTACTTTGGATTAAATGTCATGTTTTGACACCTCTTTCTCAGTTGTGTAAAACCTCATAGCTAGAACTAACTTTTTGATTCACTTTAGCTGGGAAACTTTTTCTATAGGCTTCTGTTAGTATGCTTGCGCTTTCATTGATATATTTCAATAGACATTTAGACTCCTAAATACTTGTGTGTATTTTTCTTTCTTATTACTTGCTGAACGTACCTAGATGAAAAGTTAGCGGAAGCTGCTAAATGCTCGGTATCTGCACAGAAACCACTCCAGTGACTGACAGGTATTATAAAACCAAAGAAATGAAGAGTCAGGTCAATTACTGGATCAGGAGTTAAACATACACCAGAAAGCCAATTGTAAGCTCTAGTTTAAAAAAGGACAAAGGAAGAAATATTGCCAGAAACTTGCTCTTTGGCTTTATATTGTATTATTTCCTCAAATCATTATGGATTTTGGAGTCTATTACTGTACTTGTTATGTGTCAGGTTCAGCAGGTTTGATCAGTTAGTATAAGAAACTGTGACTGTAACACCAAGAGTCATGAATTTTTAGCCTGGCATGCTTCTGAAGAACATGCGAAGAAAGGATAAAGAGGAGCTAAAGTTATCAAGATACAGGATGAGGCAGATGTAATACATGGCAGATTCGTGACATCCAACATATTTCTATGTTTATCTGACTTTCCTGGATCTGCCCCACTGCATATTGATCAGTTAATCAGAGAACATTCCTTTTGTGTTTGAAAACAATTCCCTCAAGTAAACAGATCTCAGCCCAAAGGCCAGATTATCAGGTACATACCATGCTACCCATACTTCATCAGCTAATTATCATTAGTAGGACTTTGGTTCACATTTCCTATTTTGGGTCGCACTCTCCTTAAAGTAATTGAAAAACTTTACTCTTGAGGTCTACAAAAAATAGATAACAAAATCTGAACAAGTGCTTTCTTATGTTTATATACTTACTTAATTTCAGGCTATTTCATTGGTCTTGAAATAAAAACTTTGGCTTAAGACTGTTTCAAAACCCCACATTGGAGAGTCTCCAAAATTATTCGTTTGAAAAAGCCCTCAGAGTCCAATTCCTGAGCTGCGCATTGCCACAGAACAGTAACAGCCTTAGATCACTTATTCTTCCTTCTCCCCATTTCTGCTTCTGGTCTACAGTCCTGGGGGGCCGCTGACAAGGAGAATCCCCAAATATCTTGTTAGATTGGCTAGGGGGATCCCTCAGTGTCAGGCACTGGTCTAGACTCTGGTCCAGTACCTCTTAGCATTAAAACCTGAGAAATTCTGACTTTGTGGAGAGATATAACCTTTTTCTAGGAGATAGTTGGAAAATCCCAGTTGGCATCAATTCATCTGCTTTTGATCTAGGAAGAAAACTGCACTTTAAGGTGCTTCTCTAATGTTCCATATAAATATTCCTGAGTTATGAACAGATACTAAAATCTTCCCTGTTCATGTCTACATTATATCAGATTTTATATCCTACCTTCCAGATGATAATTTTATCAAGTAGCATCCAATTTATTTTGTTTCAAATGTCATTGAGCTCTCTGCTCAAATACTACTGCTATTTAAAAGTTGGGTAAGACCTGCTGTTTAGAAACGAAGGTAATAGTCTTAACTATTACAAGAAAGTATTATCATCTTTTAAATAGCCTTGAATAAAGAACCACTCAGTAGACAAAAGTTTGTAAAATCATTATTTAAGCTTGGATAAACAGTATTTTTTGATCATCCACATTTGTTGTAACACTAGCTAAATGGATCAAAAATGTAACCTTTATCACATTTTGAGATGAACATTCAGATATTAGACCATGCATTACCTTTCTGTCAACAGCTTTAGAAACAGTTATTAGCAATACATATAATCTCTTTTAAATTGTAGCTCCTTAAGGCTGATGTGATCACTAAGCCAAAGCCTTTACGATTTACAGATTTAGTTAGCAGATGTAGTTAGCAGCACTCTTATAACATTAACAGTTATACACACCTAATTTCAAATTTTGCCATATGAGATTTTATTAAAAGTCTGCTTCTGGCAAGTATAATTTGCATATTAACATGCTTTTAAAAAGGGAAAAAGAGATATAAAATTTTTACTTTGAAATTTTCCAGAGCTACTGGATTTATTTTGAAGAGACAACCTACTTAATTAACACAGTGCAGATTGTGTGGTTTCTATTACAAAGTCCACCTATGCTTTGGATCTCTCCACTCTCTACTTTGCTCACTATCTTTGCCTTTAGAGTACAGTCTTACAGACACAATACTTAAAATGAAACCCTCTTGGGAATGTTTTGGGACAACTGATTGGACCAATGTGTCCTTGCTAGAAAAAGCATCTAGGCATTTCCTGTTGACACAACAGATCAAAACCAGTGACCTTAACTTTTGAGGATGAAATTGCCAAGATCTTTAGAGGATGGATACTGGATTGGACTTTTTATTGGGTCATTTTCATTGGCAAGTGGATTAACAACAATATTAATGACTACTAACCGGTCACACAATGTGCAACCTTTGAAGATCACCTTATTCAACGAGGCTTGCCTATGGACATGAATTCTCTCACACATGGTCTTCTGCTAGTCTGAAAGTTTATTTTTTCATGTAGCTAATGTGTGTCTGTTCTTAGGAAGATTTTATGGGTGAACCATATATACCTAAATGCATAAATATATAAAGTTAAATCAACATGCATGTGCATATGTGTATGGAGACACACATACATAAGGCAGAATTAGTGTTGTCTTTTGAATAAATACCTACTTGCCATGAGGATATGAACAATGAGATTTATTCCCCCATTATCTTTCATGCTTGTCCTCCATACTTTTTTATTTGTTTAATGCTTTGTTCATTTTTTGCCAGCCAAAGGGAGGCAAAGCCTGAAACAAACAGAATTCAGCATCTTGATAGCTGAAGTGATTGTGGACTCTATATCTCTGTGAAAATTAAAAACTGGATCGGACAATATTCAGAGCAATCTGCTGTAGCTGATTGACACTGCTTTGAACAGAGTGGATTGAATTAGATAATGTCAAGAAGTCCCTTCCAAACTTAAATATTCTATGATTCTGTGAAGTTTTTAGGTTTTTCTTCCCAGTGCAGCTGATATAGTGAGACATTTTGATTATGCAGGAAAGGAAATAGTTAGTTGACAAACTATATGCTGAATAATCATAACATATTTCCACAGAAGTCAGTAAAATAAACAAAGTGAAAAAAAACCCCAGAATTGCTCTCATAACTTGCAATAAAAAAATACATTTAAAGAAATAGTTTGGTGTAATGAACAATCCGGTACCCCGCATCCTAAAAAGCTTTATACTGGAAGTCACACTGTTAAAATGTCAAGTATCTTTACTATAAAAGCAAAAGGAAAGTGGACAGAGGCATTATTCTATAAGAAAACTTCCTGTGGAAGAAAAAATATGTGGTTGAACCCATACTGGAGTGAATTCCAGTAGTGAAAGTGAGTTGATAACCATTGCCCTCAGATGCTGGCCTAATGTTAAAAAGTAAAGTAAAGCTATGGAATTAGATTAAAAAAAAAACAAAAACCCAAAATATCCCCTCCTTCCCAAGCACATTCTAGACGATCTGAAAGAACAAAGGGCATTTTGTACAGAAAGGGAACTCCTTCCAAAGAAAATATCAGAAATTTCTTGAACTATATGAAGATTTTTGCTCTTTCAGTCCAAATACTAGGTCCAGAGCTGCCAAGTAAATTTTCTTTCTGTCAGTGAGTGATAGATTTTTTTTTTAAATTACTTACATTGTGTGAAGGGAGCAAACAGCTGGTACCTTTCTAGTTCCTTCCACAGAAAATAACACTATGAAGATCATACTATAGATAAGCACATGCAAGAGAGTAGGAGTGTTCTGTAGAACAGAATGTTTCAGCAGTGTTTTTTTGGTTGTTTTTTTTCCCCTTTAAAAGCTGCAGAAGATGTATTCAGCTTCCAGTCAGAGCCTGCCAGAGGTGTTTTGTCACTGTAGAGTCTGAAAATCAATTTAAAGTTATTCTTGTTTTGCTACATTTTGTGGTCTTGCTGAATTGTTGTTTTGAGCCCATTGAAATGATGACAGGTAACCTCAGAAGTGACAAAATGAATGCAATATCAGCATGTAGGTAGATAGCCTCTGTAGACTAATTAAGCATTCTCCCCTGTGTTCTTAACGCCACAGCATTCCTTACAACAATTTGTCTAAGTACACACTTAAAATTCTTAAGTCTAAATTGAGACGAGTACTGCAATTAGGGCTCCAAGGACATTTTCTGTTCTTCAAAAGGAGAAAATTAGGGGTCTGAAAAAAACATTTTACAGTCAAATGTAAGAGTTTGAGTTAATCACATGGCAGTCTTCTTTCAGCATGGATGTCATTTCATGAGATTCAACCTAAATCATGGAAAGCTTAATTTTCTTAGTTACTGAAATTTTATAACTTTTATTATAGATATGATGGAGATTGTAAGACCCAGTTTCTTAAAATAAACAGTGGAGGCATGTAAAATTAATGGGCTTTCTTTGGATACTTTGTCCCAAATATGCCAATGAGTAGGTAGATCAAAAGACTACAGTCTTCATCACGCTTCTACTAGTTTAGGTAGATGAAAGCTAGATTGGAAGGTGAGCAAGGCAGGCACTTGTCTGTGGGAAACTGAGAATTAAGAGAAATAGCAAAAGGAAAAAAGGCTGATACACAATAGCAAGAGTTGTAATTCTGGGTCTTTCAGAGCACCTGGGAACAATCATTTTACCATGCCCTTACTAAGCATGGTGGGTCAGCTCCCTTTTATGGTTATGATTCCTATTACTCTGTTTTTCTTTTGTGATATATATGCATGTTGTGCAACTTCTGCTAAGATGAAAAGAGAATGTGGATGAAGTCAGAAGGTCTGCATAAGGACTGAGTGCCAGATTGAGTAATTTTTTCTGGGAACGTTTAAAAAGATCATTAAATCTGCTATTAGTACCTACTGCTTTGCTTTGCTGTTTTTCTAATGTTTCTTCAGTTGCTTAATTTGCTTAATGATTTCCAAGCGACGTGTTGAATCATTTGACACCGCACTATGATATTTATGACATACAGAGTGATATGTTATTAGTATATAATAAAATGAAAAATGGTATAAATAGTTTACTATATCTTTTTCAACTAAAAAGACCTATCGAGATATGCTGTGGTTCTTAAACATCTTGAGTAATTACTCTGCTTTGTGAAGGAGATATTTAAATGTCCTGTTCGTAATTCAATGCTGAAGGTATATTTAAAACATTCACTGTTTGCTTTGTAGTCATTAGTGACAACTTATATTAACAATAAGGAAGGGCATCAATGGAACTTCAATGTAAATCTTACCTTGCCACTTTCTTCTCCCTCCTTAAGGCTAGCATATGAAGACTCAATGCTGCCTCAGTGATAATTTGAAAAAAACAGAAGGAAAACAGATAACTATGTCTCTGGGAATTATATTCTTAAGTGTTTATGTTACTTGTTTTTTTTAAGAAGAAACTGTTAATATTTTCTATCAAACACAGTCCACTGCACTGAGTTTATAAACTCAATTTACAAAACTCTTAATAGGAGTTTTTACACATCATATCTAAAATTTTTCTGAATGGTCTTATATTTACATTTCTGTATGCAAAGAAAAAACTAAAAAAAAATCTGGAAAAATAAAAATTTTGTTTTGATTGGTGGACTGACTACTAGAAATGGAGGGTTTTTAATTATAAGTTTTGGTAGTTTAAAGTCATTCTGTTTGGATATAAAGATGTGAGGCTGCATTCAGTTCTTAAATGCACCTCTCAAATTTCTTTCTTGATATTTGAAAGCATAAATAGGAAACAGGCCATCATATTGAATTTAACAAATTGACCTGCTAACCTTTGTTTTGTTTCTAGGTCCTTTGGAATGGAATCCTGTAGGGAATGGTGCAATGGAATCCTGTAGGGAATGGTGCTGAGCACTGATATGGACTCTGGAAAGTTCCTATTACTGAACTGATTTCCTTATGTGTTGAGTTTTGCTGCCACATTTCCTAGAACAGCTTAATCTTTCAGCAGAGTTAAACACTTCATAAGATGTAATTCTAAGCTATGTTCCACTTAGAATATTTTTTATGTTGTTACTATGAAATATCATAAATACGTGCTTACTAATTGTTTTGTTTAGTGCCAAAAATCATAGAACAAGTCTGAGCAAAACTGAAACCACGGGCAGTGCTGTGACCAGTGCAGGAGCAGCCAACCCCAGGCCCATTGGCCTTAGAAGGGACCTCAGCAGCTCTCTAGGGCAACTGCTTGCTCAAAAGAGACTCAGCTGAGAGGTGAGACCGGGATGCTCAGGGATTTATCCAGTCTGACCTTGAAAACTTCCAAAGACGGAGGCTGAACTACCTCTGCGGGCCACCTGTTCTGCTACCTGACTGTCCTTGAAGGTCTTGACTTTTCTCATTAATGTCCAGCCTAAGACTCTCTTGATCCATTTATACCTGTTGTCCTTGTCTTCCCACCATCTACCACTGGGCAAAATTTGATTCTCTCTGTTTTGGTAACTTCCCTACAGATGTTGGCAAGCTGTTGATCTGCTAAATGAACTCAAAGGAAGGCAACTCACAGTGCAGGAATATGCCATGTTTTCTTAATAACTAACAAGAGCATTCTGTTAACTGCAGATAAGGAAAATGTAAGAGAATCAACTTCCACATGTTTTCATTTCATAGTTATAACTGAAGAAGATTAGCATCATCAACCCCCAAACATTGATTTTTTTTCCCTTTGTTTCTCTCTAAAAATAAAAAATTTCTATTACTTTCTCAGCTCAGTATTTTCTCAATACCACTTTCCTGTGCAAAAAATTTATCATCACCAGCTGCTCTAGCCATTATTTCTCTCTAGTGTCCTGTGTAAAAGTACAAAATATCTCTAAACTAGTATTCAGTGAGTAGATGTATCAAAAATATATGCTAAGCAAATCAGGTATTGTACAAGAAGACTTATAAACAGATTCACTCTGAGGTTACTAGTAATGTCAAATAATTTTTTTTCATTAAACTGCAGATGAGAAGATGCAAAGGGCAAGTGTATGTATGAATGAGTGTGTATATGTGAGGCGAGATCAAGAGAAAGCTAAAGGCAATGGCTTCGCCTCATGAGATTTTACCTTCCTCAGGGTTATGATTTCAGGGCACAGATGTGCTCTATTACGCCTTTATACCCTTCTATTCCTAGCACAACAGATAAGATCTGAGGAAAGGGAATCCATTGGTTGATGTCTCAAGGAATTAGATGAATTGGCATTGAAAGCTGCCAGATATAATAGCTGCTCTTACAGTTGTACATTATTGTACCCATTACATTAGATATTGTCAAGTCTTCATCCAAGCTTAAGATCTGTGCAGTATGAGCATGATGTAAAGTCATCTTGCATTTTCTGTCTTTTGTCTTTTTTCTGTTCAGGGTGGAGAAGAAGGGGCTGAGGGTAGACCTTATTACTCTCTACAACAACCTAAAAGGAGGATATAGACAGGTGGATGTTGATCTCTTCTCCCAAGTGATAGGTGATAGGACAAGAGGGAATGGCCTTTGGCTGCATCAGAGGAAGTTTAGATTGGACATTAGGAAAAATTTCTTCACAGGAAAGGTTATCAAGCACTGGAACAGGCTGCCCAGGGAGGTGGCTGAGTCACCATCCCTGGAGATATTCAAAAGGCGAGTACATGAAGTGCTCAGGGATATGATTTAGTAGCGGACAGGTACGTCTGGAACTGATGATCTCTAAGGTCTTTTCCAACCTAATGATTCTATGATTCTGGAAAGATTAGTCAGACCTAGAAATTTCATCTGACAAATTTACTTGTGAGTGTTCCAGCTTATCAATCTGCAAAGGTATAACCACAGAGCAACTTTGCCCTTATTGCTCAGAGGAACCCTTCACCCTTCAAGGGGCTGTAGCACAATCTCTACGCTTGTTCCTGCAGGTTGCATGCTTTGTTACAGCCAGTATAGAGCAAAGCTGAAGCTTGACAAATGAATATCCTCTGCTTTCTTTTGTGCCAAGAGTTTAATACTTTGCCACAGGCAGAGTCCCTTAATGTTTTCCCTCAAAGACTTTCATATTGGCTTGGCAGATATTGATGCATTTCAACAAATCATAAGTTATCTTAATGACAACTTTCTGTACATCATTTCAGGGTGATTGGGATTAATTTTTTAAATTCTTTTGAGGATTCTTTGGAAGCACACAGGAAAGTGATTTTCCAGTGCCTCCCAGGGCTTACAGTACTCTTAGAGATTTACTTCCTCAAATTGGACTCAAAGCAACAATGATATTATAAAATAAATGTTCTTTCCATTTAAATATATTTGACATGGGGCTGGTCTCTTCTTTTAACAGTAATCCGTTTCCTGTGACCCAACAATCCAATCAAGTATGAATCAGAGTCTCACAATTCCCTACAGTAGGAGCATTGGCCTTCAGGCCTAAACAGAGCTTCCTGCAATTGCCACTATAAAAATAACAAATAAATTAAGTGAGCTACACAGACAACTGGGTTCAATGTTATCAGCAAGCAGGTAGGATGGCTCAAGCTGAGATCTTTGATAGAATTTTCAGTGAAGAGAAATGAAGGATCTTTTCTGACTCTCTCACAAAACACACTGGTTTTATTTCAGAGGTGCGTTTTTTTGCATATTCATTTTGTGTGTTGTTAACAATTACTATCATTTGTTAATCTGCTTTAAGCAAAAACATGTGAGTCTAGGAAGTAGTCACAATAATTTTAATTTGATTAATGGCTAAAATGTACCTTAGCTTTCAATACACAGAAATCAGGCAAGTTTTATATTCCAGAAAGTTACCTGAAAAACTTTAGAAGTAAGCTTATATACAGATAAAATGATAAATGAAACACCCCCTATATTTAGATATACCTATAAACATGCACACTGAAGTGGTGCAGATTTTCCCTCACTGTGCATAGATGGCCTGTGGTGGATATATTCAACTGATTACTTTTTTTAAACAAAAGTAAGGTTCCTTCATCTCATTTTGGACTGGGGACATAGATACTGAACTTAATAAATTGTTGCCAAAAGAGTAAAAAATGTTATTTGTCTCAACTACGTGACTGCTGTTAATGAATGCATTTCTTTAAGCAGATCATGCAGAGCAGTAACTCACCAAGAAGCATGCAAATGATAAAACCCCTATCTTTTCCTTTTTACCCTCAAGATTTAATAAAACAATGCGAGGGCTACTGTATATTATTAACAGTTTTAACAAGAATCATGACATATACTTTCTGCTAATATTCACTAGATCACTTCTGCAAGCTAGCTACAAATCATTTTTAAGCACACATACAAAATGCTTTCAATGTCATGACTTCCTAAGGACACTAGGTAGAGTCTGAATTCTGGTCTGGATTCATAGTGTTTGTGTTCAGGATCAACACGGAGAGAAAAGCAAGGCCTGAATCCCTTACTGAAGTGCCTCTAATTGCCTTCTAGAGGTATCTGCCTCCATCCATCGATTATAAAGGCAATCTGCTGCCACTAGCCGCCTAATCTGGGAGGCTCAGCCAAGTCAAAAGAGGTGAGCACAGATCACCATCTCCACCAAACCCTTTATTCTCTCTGTTCTTTCCCCATTCCCTTGTTCTTCTCTTGTTTGCAAAACACATGGTAGGTAACAGAGCTACAAAGGGAAAAGGTGAAGTTATCACGTTCCTGTTCTTATATTCATCTGCGCAGAAATAAAACACAATGTAGTCCTTATTCTTAAATAGTTTATCCCTAGTATAGACTGTGAGTCTATAAAAGGTAGACTTCACTTTGCTTGCAAGGAAAACCTCTCTTCCAGAAATTAAAAGCTGTTCTAAGTATATGGTTCCCTGTATTTGACAATGCATTTATTGTCATTGCCATTCTTTGTACCAATGAAGTATCTCTTTGCATAATGCATATGAACACAATTAATAGTTCATGAATCTGTAAATGTGACTTTCAATGTTTTTTTATTTATTATGCATTTTATGAAACTAGACAGATTCACTTCTGCCAACCATTTTTAAAGGGGAGGCATATTTTCAACTTATTCACATATTAGCAACTCAACATATTATTTAAAAAAATGTTCAAATGAGCAATGTGTAAACCTGATATAAACAGAACACTACTTGACAGATTCAGCAGACATCAGACTGGCAGGAAAGGAGTCTTCTTACTATATTTAAATCTATCAAATGAGTAAAACATCAATTAGTGGTTTAAAAATAACCGTCTCTCTGCTCTTTAAGAAATCATTTTGCAGACACGTTTCACAGATTGCTCAGGACTGTATATTTCAGTTAAATTAAAATGCATGCATCTGTAAGCAACTAGGATGTGCATTGTTATTGTAAGAAGTGCAATGCAATGGCATTCCTTGTCTTGTGGTCCTAAACCAAGTGAATACTTAAAATTGAACCCTATTACGAAAGTATTATCTCCCTGTCAGGAAATATCACTTACCTCAGAATTACCTTACCACTTCCCTTGTGTGGCGCTAAGGGCCATATTTCACCATTTCTATACTGTTCACAGAAATTCTCATTGTTATGAGAATTAAAATGCAAAAGCATTCCATCTGCACAAACAAGAAGCAAACATTTATACAACTTCTCTTCCTTTGGTTTCGTTTCATATTCCTCTGACAGATTTAAAGTCTGTATATATGTATTGTATCTAAAATATGTATATAAAAGTGTACTACAGATTTACCAGCTATCAGATACAAAACTTTTGTCTGTCGATTCTAACTCACTACTGCACTGCTTTTTAAACCGCACTAGACTTTTAAATCTATTTACATCCAAATAGAATATTTTAGAAGTCATGACAAAATGTACTGTACTGAAACAGGCATAAATAGCAGAGCTATACATTAGAAAACCCCACGTTTTTTCCATTTCTAGTTGCCTTGGTCATTTTCATAGACTTGATTAGTCATAGATACCCTTTTTTGTTGTTCCATCTGCTCTCCATAGGTTAAAAATAAAGAATCTATATAAAGTCTGGAAAGATTGCAGGGTTTTAACTGTTGTATAAATTAGTTTCCTTCTTTTTAAGTTTTCTGACAGACTTCTGATTTTGCTTATCTATCTCTGATATTCTGTTCTGTCTGTTATTTTTATGTGCACAGCTTTCTTTTCCAAAACTACAAAACAGAAAATGATATTGCCTTATAAAAGGCCACTAGTCAGGTTACTGCCTGAGCTTTCCATAGCTAGATAAATTTGATGCAAGATTTTTTACCATCCTCCCGCAGTAGGCAAGTTATTCACACTGTGTGGCTTATTAAACAACATTGCCAACATGCATGATAAAACATTATAGTGGGCTGACTTAAGAAACTGTAATGACAATAAGCCATTGACAGGCTTTGGGCACAGACCGAAACATAGTCAATAAAATCACACCAGATATAAGAAAAGAACCAGTACAAAAGAACAAAAACTCTAAGATAGCAATGCCTGGTGGTTATTGCCTTAAGCTCCCTATTAGGATTTCTGGAGTGCTCTGATGGCTGAGCAAACCCCCTACCTGCATCTCAGTCTGTGTCAACATGTCATGACACATTAAACTTGCTAATCCCTATCTGCACAGAAGAAGGTATTCTGAAAATGCATGGGTAAAAGATCTCTTGTTCCCCTTGCATACTCTTATTTTTCTGCGGTAGTTCATATTTGCTTGCTTCCTGCGTTCTCTCTGAGGCTCAAATTAGGGCATTCCTAAGAGAAGATTTTGAATGTCTCCAAGGTAGTGACCAATCTGTAGCTAGTACTGTGCAACCCTCACCTGCAAAGTTGCTTGTTGTCCCATGCCAGGGATGAACGATATTAAAGGGAATCCATTGCCTTTGGTTTGCAGCTTTCTGTTTTAGTCATGATTATCACAGTCAGCTAAAATGACATGAGTTGTGTCAAAACCAGGACTTGGGTAGATCTGACTGTCTTTAGGGACTATTCTGCATATATCTATGTGTGCCTTCTGAAAATCCACACATGCATCCCAGCAGAAGTCAGTCTATTCTCCTCTGAGTCTGCTGGAATACAGTTAAAAGAGGCATGTTCCCCCAGGAACATAAGATTTATTAGAGGTAGAGTAGTTCCCCTCCTAATTATGAGTGTATATACATATGAATATGTATAAACATGTATGGAATACATTTGGAATAAATAAATAAAGAAACATGCATAAATATACATATATCAGTACAATTTTAATATTCATTAGTACTTTCTTTTTCCTCTGTAAAGCTACTTGTTTTGGCCTACTGGCTTCATGTTTACTTACTAATAGGAAAGAAATAATAGTTTGGTTCTCCAATGTTATTTTTTGTGCCGTGGTTTCTTTTCTGAGTAGAAAGACTGAGTGAGAGCTTTGCTAAGCATCACAATACATTTCAGTGGAAATGAAATTGTTTCTGATGTTCTTATTCTTTCTGCAGCTTATTCAGTGTTGTTTACTTTTTCCTCATCCTGTGCCTTGAGTGATAAGCAATACTGAATAAGGCACCACAGCCTCACTGCCCTGAGGGAAGACCAGGTAGTTTTCGACTTCCACAAATTCTTCACTAAAGTATATACAGGAACCTTATTCTGTAATGCAGAGACTGATTCACAATGGGATTCCACTATTTCTTTGTAAGACTTCAGCAACTCCCTGCTCAGTTCTATGAGTGATAACTAAAGGCTAATGCACTTGCTAATCAGACATAAAAAAATGTCCCAGATAGAGCTATGATGTCACAGACACAGAGAACAAGAAAACAATGGCTGGAATAGCAACATGTTTTTTTTGTTAGTAGACCAAGATACTACATACTAGATATTCAAAAAAGACATCTATAAGATTCTGAGAAAAATAAAAAAAGAATAGAACTTCAAGTCACAGCACAAAATATGGACTAAAAGGTGATAACTTCACACCAAAGTTTTACTGGAAAGTAACTACACTCGCTTAATAAGTTTTGCTATGTACCTATAACCCTGCTTACCTATTTTTAAGAAATAAGCTACTTCTACAGAGTGCTGATTTCCTTTTGAAATGACATTTATGGGACTTTGAATTACAAGCTAATAAATTCTGTAGTAGGATCACAGAATCATAGAATAGTTAGATTGGCAGGAACCTTAAAGATCATCTAGTTCCAACCCCCCTGCCATGGGCAGGCACATCCCACTATATCAGGTTACCCAAGGCCCCATCCAACCTGGCCTTAAAAACCTCCAGCGATGGGGCAGCCACAACCTCCGTTGGCAACCTGTTCCAGTGTCTCACTAATCATCAGAATCATTTAGGTTGGACAAGATTTTTAAGATCAAGTCCAAACATAAACCTAACACTGCCAAATTCACCACTAGACCGTGTCCCTAAGCATCACATCCACATGTCTTTTAAATACCTCCTGGGTGACCCAACCACTTCTCTGGGCAGCCTGTTCCAATGCTTGGGTCAGCTGGGCTAGCCCCAGACACCAGCAAGGAGGACCCTAGCTAAAATTCTATGCAGTCTAGAAATGTTAACAAAGGTGTCTGAAGGAAATACAAACACACTTATTACTTAGTCATGCTACACTGTCAAGGAAGGTGGAATCAATAACTAGATTTCTCATGGTCTTCATACTTTATTGTTTGCCTATTTTGCTGTTTTTCTAAAGTGCATTTGTTATACTAAATTCATGTCTTGCAGTCAAATCAATTTGCATTCACTATATTAAAGGTTAATACGTAAAATAGTAAACATGCTATACATGAGAAGTCACTTGTAAATTTCGGAAGCTTTAAGTACATATCCAACCTCTGTAAATTAAAATGGTGAAGTAAATCTAATGACAGCTAGAGGTAAGAATGCAGAGCCAGTAGATTTTCTTACAAGAACTCCGAGACAATAAATCTTAAAAAAAATTACTGTATTTACTTGAAGCTTTTCACAATACAATTATAAGTAAGAAACATGCATTTATTTGGATCATTTTGTAGTAATGTAAATTTAGGGGAACATATCAGTAAGGATGTAGTATAGTTCCTTATATATTTTCGAAATGCTTGGACCCTGAATAGTCGTTGAGGCAATCTGAGGTAAAGCAAAGGAAAATGGAATACTATAAACAATCAAACTTTCTGTTGTCATGATAAAATGCAGGTCATGTTTCTCCACTACACAGATGCAGAAAGTACAGGATGCTAGATGCAACTCAGACAGATTAAGACATTTTTGAGGGCCAAATACAGTGAATGACTCCTATTTACCCTAGTAAATTGAAGATCAGTGATGTTGGGCAGGTTAATGAATTCCAGAAAAAATCCAAAAGGCCAAGTTTTGGGCTTAGAAAGTTCAGTATTGGCCTAAATGCAACAAGGGGCACAAAGGGAATTTCAAAACAAAATAGAGCTTCTCATTTAGGTCTAATTATTACTGATCTCCATATTATATAAAACAAATTACACAACAGAGAATAATCTGAACATTAAAACTGAATGTTTCTGTTAGGGTGTTTCCGCATCTGTTCATATCCATACATGTTCCAAGTTATCTCCAGAAATGAAAGAGAATAATTGGGTCAGATCCCAGCCACTCATTTGCCTAAACTAAAAGGGAGGAAAGAATTAGCAGTCTCTATTGTAATCCAGATATGGATATTCTAGAGAGCAGTTATTTCTTTTCCATCAGTTCCCTCTTAATTTAGTTACCTTTCAAAGGTTTCTCTAGTGCAGAACGTTATTATGTTTAACACCTACTGTGTTATTGCACAGTTTTCTTTAGGCTGATATTAAAACAGGGAGAGGAGAGCGAGTGATTATATTCTAAGCTACTTTTGAAGATTTACTTCTTTGCAAGTAAAAAACCACATATCTACATGCTTGCCTTTCTCCACAGTGTGGTGAAGAACACTTCACACAGTTCCTTCCTGTATCTTATGCTTATTATCTACCTCCACAACCTGTGGAAGTTCTGCACTGCAAATTCTTCCATTGCCACATAAAAACAGTTGCAGCAGTATTATAGCTGTAATGGCAAGACCTAAAATCTGCAGTTATGGATAAATCCTTTAACTACTACACAGGCTGAAACTTGGTAGTGGTTTCTAAAAAGCTAATGAAGCATCAGAAGTGGAATAATCTGCCTTCCAAGAAGCTATTTTGGGGCAATCACAGTCAGGTCTGTGGTCCTCACTGTGCAGGGGGACTTGTGGACAAGTCATTTGGCAGATGGCTTTGAGCTCTAGGCCAAAGCAGGTGCGTGGTCAGAAGGTCACTCAGCTTTCCAGATCTCCTTGGATGCTGGTTTATACAGTTTGTGCTTGCGGTTCTGCCAGAATAGTGTTGCAAAACATTTCCATTTCAACTCATACGCAGTTCACTTTTTCTTAAAAGCTCTAAGTAGATCACATGAGACCTAAACCTTCCTCCAAAATAAGTTAGATATCAGTATCAGTATGTGTGCCAACTAACAAAGTATTTTTGATATGAGGTGCCAAGCAGATGCTCAAAACAAGTTGCTCAGTGTTTGACTGTCAGCAAAGAGGAGCATGAATTCTTGTTACTGTGGGCATATAGGGATGTAACACATCTCAGAAATTCACCTGCAGTGGACATCAGTGCAAGCACCAGTGTACACTAATGGAACTCTGATGAGATGCTGTATATGCTGCCAGGATAAGCTACAAACATGAGAAATAATACCATTAGCTGTGATATGTAGACTAGTGTGAAGTATGGATGAGGATGCAGACAGCAGAGAGAAGATTTTTCCTGTTTTATCACGCCTGCGTGTTTTATACAAATACACAGGTGAAAGCTGTAGAGTTAGAACACAGCTTGTTTGTTCATCAGTGTAAAGGTTGGACATCTGATAGCTGCATCTGCCACTTTTGGCCTCCGTCAGCAGTTTGAAGGGTGAAAGATGTCTGACTGAATTAAAATGCTATTTATCTTAGAACCGCAACTTTTGGAAGGCATTTCTAGGGAGAAAGCTGATGTAGAGTACTTATTCAGCTAGTCATTCAGCAACTGTCACCAGGTTAATGTTTCAAGCGTAGTCAACCATTTATCAGTGTTTAAGATTGCAACTATTTATCACCACTACGTATAAAGAGTGTTTGCTTACAATTCTGCATATCATTTGTGTAAGAAAACCTGATTGTAAGGCTTCTGGATGGTAAAACAAGGAAATAAAGGGAAACTCTCAGGGAAGTTCTGTCACTCTTACAAATACCTTTTTTTTTTTTTTAATTAGCCTGAAAAGCTGTTAAGCCTTTGTTGATTTTTTTTTTAAGATCAGAGCTTTGAAATGAGCTTGCATTTTAATCTTCTATAGTCTATTTATAATCTATAATCTTCTACAGTGAACCTAGAAGGTTAATACTCGGTATTACTTAAAATTCATGTGAATACTTTAGACCAGCTGTAGGATGTAGTAAATGGATTTATGAATTAAAGGATGATTGATGCTATAAGAAGCTCTTGCTGACTTCACAAGACGATTCGCTCATTTTTCAGTTAATTTCATAGTTTATTATATCCAAGGTAGGTTAATGGAACATTACATTCCATTTTGCTTTTTCTTTAAGTAAAACGGGTATTGGCACTACAGTGTTAATTGTTTAATGTTATGGTTAAATTATTGGGTTGATTAAACTGGATTAGTTAGATTACTGGCTTAAAAACATGCTACTATGCATCTTAGATTCCTACTGCTTTGGAATATTTTAGAGTTTGGAGAATTAACATTTTAGAAACCACATCCATACACAGACATGTTTGGAGGTTGTTATTGTAAGCTGAAACTGAAAAAATAAATTCCTTAAAATGTGGCCAGAAGGATTCAGGACTGATCCAGCTAATATTTTTTCCCCCTTTGATAGGAATTACTTGTGACAAATGTAACTCGGTTCCAAAAAGTAATGCAGGGAAAAACAAGATCATATTTTGGTACTATTTTTTCCAAATGTAGTTTAATTTCCCATGGAGATCTGTCAACAACATCTGCAGTGCCAGCTCTACCACCTGAGGAAGACCCACCAAGAGTTCTTTCTACGCTGCCAGCTGGTCTTCACTGAGTCATGAGCAGCCACGTGTTCTCTATTCCTCTGCCTGCCCCACCCTGCACTACATGGAAGAAGCACCATGGCTAGGAATTCATCTTATGTTTCTGTCCAAGGTCTTTCCTCATTTTGGCATATATTAGGAATTCTAATCCTCTTTCTCATTGTCCTTAAGAAAATACACCATGTATTTCTCTTGACTTTCACTGTATGCCGATTGCCTCCACCTCTGCTGCTGGATTCACAGACTGGTGAGAGGTTGTTTCCCCAGAGCAGCCAGTATCACACTCATGAATCATTCTTTCTTCCAGTGACTCTGATACCTAATATTGAGTTTTGCAATAAGGAATCACCAACATTCCTGCTTGCAGCAAAACTTCTGGCCACTTAACCCTTTGCCTGACTTCATAAATTCGTAAAGGCCAGGTGGGTTCCCTGGCAAATCCTCTGCTATAGGCTTTCAGAGTAAGCTGTACTCTAAAGAAAAGGTTCCAGATCTGCCTCTGTCCTTGTTCTCTCTGACTTTTAACGCTATTCTTTTATTACCTCCAGGCTTTCACGTATTCACATACCTCCCTGTTCAAATAAAAGTAAAAGAAGAAGATTTACCTTAGATACATCCTTCTTGCCATACCAGTTCAGAACAGCTCTGATCACTAAATGCTGTCAATGAGCTTGCAGGAAGAACTTGTCTATGATTGGTGCTATAAGTACAGTCTGTGCTAGTCTGTGCGGCCAGTAACTCATTTTCCTGGTTTTTTTTTTTTCATCCCAAAGAAGGTTTGCACTTTTGCTTTGAGTTTTGCAAAACCCATGACCAGAACCCTATGTCATATCTGAAGCTCTGCTTGAGTGAAAACCACTCTGAATTGAAACAAATGTTCTGCACTTCAACAGCAGATTTTCATCAATCCCAGTGCCATAAACCAAATCCTGTTTTTATGAACTACCTTTCTTTATTGTGAAAACTATTTTTTTTGCAGGGGGGTTTTACTTCCACACACAGCCATTTTGCACTGGCCACTCTTCAAACATTTTTATACAACTGTCACTCATTTTACTGGCTCGTCCTTGTTGCTGGTGATGTTCAGGTCTGTAAAGCCTCACAGCACCTTTATGAACTTGTGGTTTTTATACTTGTTTCTCACTTGGTACATACATTTGCTAAGCAGTGTTACAGCTTCTTCTCTCTTTGTCCTGTAATCATGACCAGTCCTCCAAACATCACATTTCATACCCTTTAGTCCTGTCCTCACCAGCTCTGAGAAGGTGCTGAGGAAGATCAGCTGGAGATCTTGTTGGCACCCAGCAATGCACTGCAGTGCATCCAGACTTGCCTGGTCTAGGCCAGTTGCCTTTCAGTCGAAGCTGCTGCAGCCTCGGTTCACGCTGAGCTTTTGGGCTGTAATGGAAAACCTGGTCTCCCTTCAACCTCAGCTCAGGAAAGGGAAAGGAGACAGGATCTCACACTGCTTTCCCAAGGTCATTCGACTCTTCTTGCATCTTATCCATCCCCATCAGGATGTTCTTATACTTTAAAAAAAAATTCAAATAAAACCAAAACAAAGCCTGAAAGATTAAAATGTTTCCTTTGCAAGAATTACTGTTTCTCTCCCTATCTCGAACAAGTGAAGGAGCTTGAATGGGGTTTTTGGGCACATCAGAATTAGAAAACATATTTGTATTAAACTCTATCTGACTCATCAGCTTCAGAGCTTTGTTTCCTATTAGGTGCATTTTTGTGGATGAGGTGGAGAAAAGGTACTGTTAGTGGCGGAAATTAATTCCTCGCAAGAACAACTTTCACAGTATCTGTTGCATATTCTTCCTCTTTTTCCTTTTTACTCACATTAAGACACTGAATTTCTACTGCAACCCATAATCTCATTAGTTAAGCAAAAATTCATGTTCTGTCATATGACAGGTTTTTATCTCTGGAATATATTCTTAACTTGATTACATAGGCTTTAGCTGGGTAACTCCTATTAACATTAATGGCAGCCACATGGCTGAAGCGCTGAATATGAACTTGAGAATAAATCATTAAAATGCAATTGTTTAACTTCTGTTGCTCTAATATCAGGGATATCAACTGGAGAGAGTGTTGGAGTCTTGCATGTAACTTAACAGGTGATTAAATCTATGTCTTGGTATTTTCCATTAAGATGAAACATTTATTTTCAGAATCTCTCCATACTAGTTTTGCCTTTAAAAAAGATATTTTACATCTTTAACATAGAGACAGATACATATAAATGGATATGTGTTCAGTATTTCCACAGTCCTTAAACTGAGTTAGCATAACAATATTTTTTAAATGAAAAACTTAAAAATCTTAAAATTGTTTCCACATCTTTAAATGGACTCACAATCGATAAATAATGAATGTCCTTTTTTTTTGAAGTAATTTTCTCTTGATAAGAAAGGGCCTTTTTTCTTTTTTTTCAGAAAACACTTTGTTGCTAAGCCTAGACTATATTTACACTTACTGAATACATTTTTCTACCATTGAGCAGTCAAACTGTGTTTATGTATCAGAAAATAACATTTATTGTAGCTCTGAATTTAAATCATTCTGTAAATAATAAATTAACTCCATGGGTATAAAATACTTCGTGTCAAAGAGCTGGTCAAACACAAAAGTTTACAGTTCATGATTTCTGCAAGTTCATACTCAAATCAAAGAGATTAAAAATCTGCTCCAAAACCCTACTGAAGTCAGTGAAATGATGCCCACTGACATTAGTAGGAGTTAGATAGAGCCCACCATGGGAAAAAAATCAATAGACTTTGAATGTGCTGAGTTCATGCACAGGGCACATCCACATCTTACAGAATGAGGCATTTGACTTCCTCCAGCACATGTAGGAGATATTGTTTGGTATTTAATTTAATCCCTTGTTGATTATTCATTGGAGTGAAGCTGAGGAGTGGACAGAATACTAAACCAGATGCTTTTAAGGACACAAAAATATGGTAGCCACTTCTAAGTATGTATTCAAACTTAAATAAAACACACTGTACATATAAACATACTGCCCTGCCCCTCCACTTGTGCTCTTTCTGTGTTTGCATTCATATACATATATATCTACATGTGTATTTGAGAGAAAAAGAAAGACTATTTAAAATATGAAAAATTTCTATCATAATTTTATATCAGAAATGAGTCTTTTTGTGTGATTTTTTTGGGGAGGTGAACGAGTACTACAAGTAACTATAGGATTATATATAAAAATGGCTACAGGAACACAGTGGACTAGAGAGAGGAAAAATGCACACTGAAAAGGCAGTGTAGGAAAGTTTCCCAAGGACTGATAACCTATGGAGTCTGTTGAGTCTGCAAGAACTGATAAACAAAAAACACAGGGAATCTGCCAAACCTGTGCAAAGCCACAAGCACACACCAATGTCAACAGCTCACACTTGTGATCTGTGTCTGGCTCAACTCAATCTCCAAACAAGGAAAAGGAATTCATAGCATTTGGGTGTGATCAGGCTAAAACACTGCTTTTCATTGTTTTTTAGAATGGAATACTAAGACATTACTTTTTCAGCAATCCCGCTTTCATGTTAAAATGTTTGAGTTTTTTACTCTTGGGTTTTCACATAGGAGTTGCATTTGTGCTATGGCTAGGCTTAAGCTTTACTTTCTGTTAAATGCTTGCCAAACAGTACTAAAAAAAGCAGTTTTGGTGTTGATTGACATTTGGTATTTATTTTATGTTCGTTTCTGAAATAAGCAGATATGATATCTCCTGGCCACAGAAAGCATCAAGATGCACGAGGTATACTCAGCAGCGATGTCCTTCAGCTTTTCAGTGCAATTTCTTGGGAAAAATCATGAAGGTAAGACTAAAGAAGAGGTAATGGTTTCCCGAGGGTGATATGCTTTGCGTGAGTAGGTTTAACTACAGGCAGACTGTAGATAGCTTTGTGTGTTGTATGGCTAGGTTTAACTGCAGGCAAGCTGTAGATAGTTCCCTGCATTATATTTGATCTAAACCCAAATCTGTGTCAGTAAAGTACTAGTCTTACCCTGCAGTTTGAAGTCTTGAGCATTAGTGACAGTAAAGGCTTGAATACACATCAAACATTGTGCAAAGAGGTAATGTTATAGACTCATGACACAGTTGTTGACTCTTGTACTACTTGGTTTCCAAAGGATTAAGTTTAGCTGTTCATTCACAATGAGAGGGCTTGAGGACTCACTGAGCAACCTATTGTTAATTTGTGTGTTCAGAAAGATTTTTAATAAACTTTATAAATAAGCATTAGCAGAGTAAAAAGGGAGAGATTGAAAATTGCCATGCTAAAGTTAATCTTAACATTCCTACCTTCTGAGTATTTAATTTTGTATCATGATTATTTTCCCAGTATATAGAACACTGGGGAAGTGTTGTATAAAACTGAGAATAAAGACAAGGGAAGCAGGTTCAGGCAAAGCAATCTGTCGCCCTTGCCACAGATGGTACATAGTTTCCCTAAAACGTTAAAAACAATCCAAATCTTGTGAGCCTGAGAAGACGTAGTACAATGAAGACTTCTTTATGGTGTGTAATTTACAATGTTTTGTAACAGTTCTGAGAGCAGTGTGATCTCACTGGAAAACCATTTAAGGCAGGAGTATTCCACCAGCAGAAACTGCCAAGTGAAAAACGCAGCAAGAGTGCAAAACAGGAGAAATCCCCTGAATATGAAGTGGAGAAGAGCACTCACTTATTACATTTCCATTGAATATAAGTATGAAAACTTTCAGGAATAGAACCAGGAGGAAAAAAAACGGATCCTTGTTGATAAAAGGAACATGGGAAGAAACAACTACTGAGAGTTCCCTAGCTTAGCTATCCTAGGTGGCTGTGCAGGTCACCAGTTCTTCAGGCATACTGTGGAGGACAGCTGAAAAAGATCAGGAAGGGAAAAGCTACTGTGTAAGCCTATCAGCTTTCACATCAAAGGAAAGCCTCAGAAATGACAACTCAGAAAGGGACCTGATTCCTAGTTATGTGTTCACTGTGGAAGAGCACTTTTGTTGCACTCTTTCCAATCCTTACTACTCACTAAAGGAAAAAAAAACAAACAAACACCCCCAACCATGCAGCAGACTACATAGAGTGGAAGATGGGGTAACAGTGTTGTATGGAGTAGCTGCAGGTGCTGCCATCCTCTGCTGGGACTCCCCTTGAGGTCCTGCTCTGGACTCTTCAGTTACATTCATTCCTCTCATTTTTCATTCTGCCATGCTTCTATCTCTTCCTGCAGATCTTCTGCTCCTCTTTCTGTCTTACTGATATTCTCCACCTCTGCTCCTTCCCCACCCACCCTGAACTGCTGTGTCTCCCTGTGAGCTTTCCTCACTCTTGCTTGTTTTTGTCTGTGGTTCCTACTCCCTTCTCCCTTCCCTCCATTGAGAGAAAGTCTTCCTGCTGCCAGATCTTGTGCTTGGCACTATGATGGACTCCAGTGCTCACATGGAGTCATTTGTAGAGGCCTTGTAACTGCTGGATAAAGCTTGCTCATGATTTTCATGGGGTGAAGTATGAGCAGTCTTGTTAGGGAAGAGCGGGTCTGACTTGGATTGAGTTTGTTCACAAGAAAGAGTTTAGGGAGAATTCATCCGGTAAACTAAAGCCTCCATGCACCCTATGTAAATAGAGGTTTTTTTTCCACTTGGCGATCATATTTGGGCAGCTTGTTACAAAGGCAGTACAAGCAATTCCTGCTTGAGGTTACACCCTAGCCCTTCTCAAATCTTAAAGATTTTTTTTCCACATAGAAGTGCTGGTTTGACTCTTAAGCTTTATCTACCTTCTTCTTATTTACTGAGTGAAGCTCCTATTTTCTGAAGAGAACTGATTTTCTATTACTTACACAGTATGAATCTGAATGCAAAGATAAAAATCTCAGGATTTAATACGGAGATGTATTATTGCTTCAGTTGAGCTCTGAGCAAAAGAGGAATATGCCTAGATTTTATGATGTTTCTAAATAGTGCTTCTAAACTCTCATTATACATTCTGCCAATCAGAAAAAGATCTTCACTTTTTACCCAAGAGTCAAAGAATGGGTCAAATAGGAGAGGAGCAGACACTCATATAGTCATTGTAAAATGCCCCTCATCACTAAACAAAATACATTTAAAAGGTAAAGATCTCTTGAAATATAAAATAAAATAACAGCATTTTGTGTGATTCTGTCTTTTATATGAGAGTTAAATTAACGTGATATATGAACTGCCAACCTAATAGTGAACTACTGCTGTGTGATTGCTGTTTGTTCGACAACAAATGCACACACGGGGCAGATGCTGACTGACAATCAGTTTCTCTGACCTGCAGCACCATGTGGCTGTAGGAAGTGATTTGGGCTGTTGCACCTTCCCGATGCCAAGGGCAATGTGCTGTGGGTCCAAGAGCTGTGAAAGGGCAGCTACGTAGGGGTACTCCTCATGGAACACCTCTCTGAGGAGGAGGCATTCCGGGTGGTTAAGTGGGACACATAGGAAAGCTGGAACAGCTCGATGTTGCCCATGAACATAGGCAACTGATTATTGCTGCCCTAAAGAGTTGCTGCCCTTAGCTTTGGGCAGCTTTGCAACAGTTGCCTGCTGAGCAAGGAGAGGAGGAGAGGTGTTAAAAGTGATCTGAAGGTGTCAGTCTGGCCTTCCAACAATGGAAAAAGGTGGGAGGGGGCCTGGCCTGGCGATGGAGAGGAATATACAGTTACTGAAGGAGCCTTCTGTCAAATTTTCGAGATATTTGTCACGTATGAATTTGGCAGAGGACAGAAAAGAGGGCTGGATATGGTTGGAAGAAATCAAAGTTTGGGAAAGATTGGAAAAATTTTTAAGAGTACAAGGGTAGCTATCTGTCTGCAGGGTGATCTTGTTCTTTCTTTTTTTCTTCTCCCAGATCTTCCCTTTAGGGACAATCTTGTATTCCTTCACATCCCTTCAGCAGAGTACTGCCTTTTGAGGCTTCTTTCTCCGTTCTCACAGTTATGTACTGCTTTCCAAAAAGCCCTGTTCCACTCTTACCAAATCTCTGTGCTGCTGCTTCTGCACCAGCCATTACTCACCTACCTTCTTCATTCCTCCACTGGTGCTTCACAACTGATGTGGGGAGGCAAGTAAAGCAGCACCAGATCAGGTAGCCCTGGAAATGCTGGTTGTGTGTGGGGCATGTGTACTTCTTGACTACTTGGTGAAGGAGTGGCTAACATTTCCTTACATACCGTGACCTTTTCTCAGTGGCAGCAGCAGGATACATCAGTTATCACAGACCAATGTTCTATGGGCAGTTACATTACTAGTAGAGTTTCCATAAGGAATATGGATCAACTGAAGAAGTGGAGTATCTAAGAGTCATTTGCCCAGAAGTCCACACTCAGATAATTTTGAAGAGTCTTTCCTGTTGTTTACGACAACCAACACGCTGAACAATGAGATGTCTGCATCAAGGTGTAGAATATATTAAATTTTCCTCATTTCAGCCCAGCTTAACTAAAACCCAGAGCAAGAAGACTGTTGAATTGACACCACTCTTCTACAGCAGCTTGGAAGCTGAGCTCTAAGCCCTCTTGAGTCAGAAGACAGCACAGCCACAGAAGACAGAAGCTGGACATTTTTCTACGTTCAGGGAGATGTGTGCCCGAGGTCCCTCAGGATGAAGGTCTAGAACCCAAATATGCCAGATGATTGCAAATGTACCTTAGCTTTTGGGGTTTTATGGAAAAGGTGTCCACCAATACCAAATGGAACCCTTACCAACAGAGAGACTAGCAGAACTCCCAGATGAGGCTCCCTGCATATTTGCAGGAACGCATATGACATCATCAACTTTGGCACAAGAAATCTAGGGTTTTTAATTCCAAATGGTTTTAGACTGCAGACCACCTGCTTGGAAACAGCAAGGTATCTACTTTGCACTTGTGCTTCTTAGGACAAGGAGGGTGATTTGTGCTTTAAACATTTTATGCTTAGGCTGCATTGTTTTGAATTGCTCTCAATCTGAATGAATCTCAGGATTAAAGTTAAAGAACTCCTAAATATTTTGCTGACAGTTCACCCTAGAGTTTTAAAAGAATGCTAAAATGAAAAATGAATTAAATACACAACTGCACTTAACTTATTCTGCTGTACTAATTTGCAAACTGACTGTATGGAAACAGGTAGACTTAATATCAGACAGAAACACATTTGATACAATAGATGATCTTATTATGTTATGTCTAGTGTATGTCATAACCAGACCTAAACACACAAACTAATAACATTAGATATTTCTATTAAAATATGAAGTTTTTATTTTGAAAGACAGAAGACACCTAATGAAGTATATCTATCAGAAGTTATTAATCTTTCATCTAATAACAAAAGATAAAACAAGCAAATCTGAAAAAAACCCAAACCCAGAACTGCTGAATATAAAGTAATCCCCTGGCATTTGTTTATTGCAGATATCTATAGGAAAGTGATAACTCTATGTGAACACATGGTACCTCATCCCAGGAAAAGACTGTAAATGAATGGCACAGGCCATTCTGTTTAAGGTATGACCAATGACCACTGACAACCTGTACATACATTAAAATGGTATTTAATGCTTCTCAGGATACCTTGTGGATTTTTTTTTACAAGCAATGAACCCAGAACCTTAAGCTGCAAGAAATGTTTGTAATGTATGTGCATCCTCTTGAGTTGGGCAGCAAACCCACCAGCTTTTGGCAGTAACTATCCCATAAATCTCCACAAATGCCTCAGTCATCAGAAAGAAATAAAGAGGCATATTATCTTTAGTAAAGTGAAAAAAAGGAATGGAAATTTTAGGTCAACTGTCAAAAAAAGGAGTACCTCCTAAAGATAAAAGTACTTTTTTTTTTTTTTTCTGGACCAATTTCTAAAGTGTTATTCTGAAAGAAGAGACATTTTGTGTTCTTTTTTTTACAGCCTATTTTTGCCTTAAAAACTTCAAAGACAAACAACTGCAACGTCACAGACACCAAGTCCTTTTTTTCCTCATTGAAAGATGTTCTTATCTGTGTTGGCAGCCACCCCACACAGTGGCATACACCTGCCTGGAGGCCCAGTTGTTTAACCACAACAGTTAATTTTTCCTTCACGTTTCCTAGTTGGTCAGGGAATTTTTAAAAATATTACATTTGAATCATGCATTTGTATGCAATCTAACCTGTCACTAGATGGAATCGCTGTTTCAAACACTATAATGCATTTGAGTAATTACATGGAATGAACCAGTCATATCATGTATGGGCAATTTACAGTTTTGGAGTGTTATCTAATCCTGCTAGAAAGGACATTAAGATGTAATTGTTTTGTGACAGACTTCTTTTAAGCTGAAATAGAGTGTTGCTTTTGTCTTCTAAATAGCACTGTGTCTACATCCATGGTGGTACATTTATATGTATGTCAGGAAATTTCAGTAAAATTTAGAATTTTAGATGTCAATCTGACAGTTGTACTTACTTTCTGCATTGTATTTGAACAAAAAGTGGATTCTAAGTACTTAATGTCAAGACTACTACACAGTGCTGCGTTGTCTCCCAGAAAAATACAATTCCAAGGATTCCTGCCTAGGGCTCTTGTTCAAAATAGTTTGCATTAACAGTGGCAGAAAATCATTTACATACTACAATTCTTCCAATAATGAGTAACAGCAATGAAATTCCTTGTGAACAAATGTTATGAAAGCACTGATGATATCAGAATCTTTGTTGAATCCTGGAATGCCTTCAATTCTGATATCCACACAAACTAATTAAATGAATTTTCTGCAGCTCTTTGTACAACCCAATTTATAAGAAGGAAATTGACTTGGATTCTTATCCTGTGTCTGTGCTGTTTCCACATTCATCTAAATAGAGGTATAGCATAATCATCTAAACTTTTGGTAGTTCCTTCTCTCTCTGCCGAGACAGACAACCAGGAGAATAAACATTAAACATTCCGAGGAAAGACTGTTACAGCTTCAGAGGTACAACAGTAGACAAAGTTAAACACAGTACTGAAGAATAGTGTTGACAATTTTATAAAAAGATCTCATCTGATACTACACAGTCACTTAAGAAATAAAAAAAACCTATTTTTTTTGATCCTGCCTAGACTAAAATTCCTAAATGAACAACAAAATAACCACTGGTGGGGAATAATAAATTTTTTAGGTAGTAAAATGTGAGTAAGCTACCAAATCAAAGTAAATCAGAAGCAAACAAAATTGAAAACTTAAAACTGGCATTTCAAAAAAAAGCTGGAAGATTGCAGTTGGTCTGAGAATATGTGTCAAAATGTAGGTTGGAATTACAGGCAAAAGCTTTTTGAAGTATCAGAATCACTTGCTTATCACAGTTGGAGTGTCATGGGATAAACAACATGAAGAATTAGCAATGATCTGTCTAAACGTAGACAAGCCAAAAAAAACCTGCAGGTAAACAGGTGAAGAGATGAGTGTCCAATAATTAACTCAGTTTGACATTAAAGACTGAAGACCTTAAAAGGCTTAAGGTAGTCTGCAACTGTAATTTTCCCTAAAGAAAAGGTCCTTCACATCTCCACCCACACCCCCAAAGAATTATCAGAAGTGAAAGCAAGATAACAAGGAAAGTCAAAAGGCCCTGTGCAGTCTCCACAGCACACAATCCTCTTCTTGCAGGAGGAATAGCATAAAGGGGAAATAATATACACCTTACCAGTTCAAACACTCTGCGTAAAAAAAAGCCCTTTTCATGAACCAAAAAGTCATGGTCTCATTTACTTTTCTTAAACAGATGAAGAACTTTCCTACTGCTGGTCTAATTAATGAGAAAGACTTTCACTTTTTAGTTTCATAGACAGCAGTATGGACCCTAAGGCAACAGAAAACCATGCTGAAGTTTGGTAACTAATTACTAAATCCTGATCAGCAGTTTTTACAGAAGGATTTAAATGATATCACATCCTGTGGCTGAGTAGATATACTAATCATTTAATAAGAGACATTCTTTTGGAAATACGAGTCAAATTTATGTAAATATAGAGTCAGAGTCTTACTTGCTCTCCTAGCTGTGATAGTTGCATTACAGGCTACAAGGTGGGCTTCTCTGAAGAGAAGAGGAGACACTCATTGATCTAACAGAAGTACTGGGAGATTTCATCTGGAAATTACTTCACTGATAACACTGTGCATTAATTCAGGTTTAATTCAGGTTTATCCATCTTTCTTTTTTTTCTTTCCCTCTCATCACACAAAACCCATGGTAATAGAAATTTAATTACATACCCTTGTGCTGTCTCATATCCATTAGTGCTCCTAGCATGTGGCAGGAATGCCTGCATTTTTTTGTTACATGACAGTCACATCTCTGGATGTATAACAAGAAAGAGGATATGGACTATTGATTTGCATTATGAGTACCGTACTTGTACTCAAATATAAGATCTTGTTCAGGCTTAGAATACACCAGATTTATACATTATCTATATGGTTGCTCAAGCAAGAATTCCCTTGCTTGATGCCTTTGAAAGCAGCTTTTTAAAAAAAGAAGGAAATAATGTTTTTCAAGTTTTAGGGTGGACTTCATGAGACTTTGTGTTGAAAGCGATTGACAATGTGGAGATAGATAGATGTAAGCAGAAAGTCAGCTAGTGCTTCTCAGTCTAGGGAGGAAAACTCTCCAGTGGTCACCCCATTGAAATGGATAACCTAAACAGTGTATCAGAAATTATGTACATGCCACTATTCAAAGGACACTTATAGCAAGTGCATTTAAATAAATGTTCTTTAGTACATACAGAAATCATGATGACCTTTTCAAGCATCACTCTTCTAGGGTCTTCTTTACCCTTTACCACATCCATTGTTATAGTTTATCTGGAAAAGCCTGAATGAGAAACTATAAACCACCAAATGTCAAAGGAAATGTCATCATTAACTTTATTGTGCTATTGTTCATCATCATAAGTCTAATCTTGAAACAACTCATAACAGTTATAAATTCATGTAGCTTCACTGGCAGTGAAACTTTTCCTAATTTACATGCACCACAGGAAGATCAGGATTGTATTGTGTGTTTTAAATGCAGCAAAATTTGCCTTCTATTTAAATAGTTTTCTAGTAGTGGTGAGTAGATCTTTTCATTTTTACTGTATTATTCCTTAAAATGAAATATTTTGTTATTTCTTCTTTTGAACTGAACAATCAGTATGAAACATTTTGGTTGAAATGAATGTAGTGCCTGCCATCAGGCAGAACAGTCAGGAAGAGTAAAACATCCAAAGTATATTTTAAGTCTATTTTAAGGTCTTCAAAACAAATTAAATCACAGTAAGAAGCTTTTGTGCATTAAAGTTTTACCATAAAATTATTAGAATCTAAACTCTTTTCACTTTATATTCAAAAGAACCAGTCCAATTGTTTACATTGTTAGTATTAAAAAAAATACTTAGTAGCTTTGGATGCATTTTGCATTTCTTTTTTTCCCTATGAAACTAGTTATCACAAAATAATATGTACCTGCCTTCAGCATTAGAGTAAATAAAACAGAAAAGAAAATCAAAGAATTTATGCTGCCATTTCAGAATTCATTTAAACTTTTGTATTATACTTTTAAACATTTTGCTAGAATCTGTTCTGAGGTGTTAGCCTTAGTAGTATAGACATTGTGTAGATAATGTGCATGTAGCATTTAATTATAAAGCTGTGTTCTCAATACAGAAATAACAAGGCTTCAGCCATTGTTCTTTTTGATAATAATTTCTTAATTGTTGTGTAAAATCTTGAACATGATAGTTAAAGATTTTGAGGTACAGTGCAGAGTTGAATTAGAAGAGCTTGCTGAAAGCAACAGAAGTTATTTAATTTCTTCTTTGTCTCCAAAGAGCTAAAAAATCACACTCCTACTTCCCACCATAATATAATTTAGACCAATATATCTTACAGAGAAAATTTCTGCTTTAGTCTGGAAACTGATAATCAATTAATAACCTGTAATAACTCAAAGGAAACGGTGAGGTCAGGTTCATAAACATTATGCTTTCCTCTTTCCACATCTCTTCAGATTTCATCAAGGTTGCTGAAAGGACATACTGGAGTCACTGCTTGCCTTGCAACTACATAAACGTGATTCCAAAGTCTTCTAAGCTCACAGAGTTCCCAGTAACATGGTGTGGACAAATGTCAAAAGTCATCTTTTAATTTTGCTGAAACCGACAGTTGTAGTTATCAATATAAAATTTGACAAAAAATAGTCCTTCTATACAGCCTTTTCAGTAGTTTTGTTATAATTAAATACCTTTCCCTTATCAGTTCTTTTGTCTAAAAAAAAGCCTAAAAACAGAAGAAAGAGGACTGTGATACACTTAAGAGGACAGCAGCAGTACTTATTCCCCTTCAAATACTTTGTTTGGTCCTAAGAGAATACACCTGCCTCTCTGAAGCAGTTCCATCCTTTCCCCAAAGAAGAATCTGAAGAACATGACTGCAGTTATATTTAAACTTCTCATGTAGGTTCTCCTTGTCCCTGAAGAAAATCGTGAACTGAAACAGGCTTCAGGGAAAACAGCATATTTGATAATTAGTCCCTTTGAAACAGCCTCCATTCCTCCAATACAGCATACTTCAGAATATTTTAATGACTGGAAAAGGAATCTGAAGGTCTTGAAGTGCCAAAAATTGTCTCACAGAACCATTCAGCCATCATGAGGATCTTTGGAGCATATCGCTGTCTTCAGGTGATGCACCAGCCTCCCTGCTCTCATTCCTCAGACTTGACATGCGCAAGCCATTTAAAAAGATGCCATGTTCAATTAAGGGTGGAAAATCACAGTGGCCTACTCTGCTAACAGTGCTCATCCACAAAAGGTGTCTTCCTCATGTCTCATCTCTTAATGCAGGAGGCTTCTGTACCCATTTTGAAACACTGACCCTCACAGTTTCCTTTAAAAGTAAGTTGCCAATATGCATTATACATTAAACCTTTGAGCTCAGTGCATGGATCCACAAGCTCCAGGCTGCTGTGTCTCCCACAATCAGCCACAAATCTCAGTATGGGTGTTGTAGCTAGTCACAGCCTGGAGCAGGTGAGCCCTAATCCTAGCAGCCTTCTCTTCTTCTGCATCAATCTGGGAGGACAGATCTGGGGTGCACTATTTTGTAGTGCTGTTAGCTGCCCCCATTCAATTCACCCTTGGAACCTGCCTTCCAAAAATAGATGGCTGAATAGGTCCTGACACAGATGACGCTGGAACTGACTGGGAGTCTTCCTCTGTTTCCCAGGTCTAGGGTCTTAGCTCAGCTGTTTAGAATGACCTTTCCCCCTTTCTCTGTTCCCGAGAAGGTGATGTCAGACCTGCCCATGCCGCATACAGCCCCACAGTGCACTGACAGGAGCAGCACTACATTAAAAGGGTAGCTTGCTTTTGGCTGGTGGAAAGAGAAAGCAGATCATATTTACTTATTTGCTGGGGAAAACAAGCATGTTTTTGAAGAATTGTGTTTTCATGTTTTTAAACCTTTCCCACTCTTGCTTTAAAAATAAGCATTCCTTAGCAACAGATTCTGCTAAAAGAGAAATATCCAACCACAAAAAATGCAAAACCAGTATCTTAAGTATATTTGCGGCTTCTTACCCATATTTTGCCTAATATTATTAATTTTTAAGTGAATGAGTTCTATTTGGGTATACTGAAAACCTGAAAGGCTCCTTTTTAGTACTGGTTCAATTAACATTGCAGCATGTACCAGCACTCTGAGATTAGGGAGGGAAAATTTACTGGCTCTCTGCCATCCCTAGCCATCTTCCAGTTATATTTATAGCCTAGGGAAGTCCCAATGCTACATTTACCACATATGTCCAGTACAACTGAACATCTTTGGAATCTGGGCTTCTCTTAAAAGCTGTTAACTTGGGACACTACAGCAGGCACTGTCTGGGAAGTTACCTACCAGATATACCTCCCAGTGACAGCAGAGATCTAATGGAAAGTCAACTGAATGCATTGCACCAGTTTTCTCTTTGAATTCTGCTACTATTTGACAGGAGCAGAAAGTGCTACTTGGATCGGAGCTTCCATTATATCACAAACTGCTTAGTATTTCAATACAAAATACCTATTTATTGTTCTTGAATCATTCATAATACATGCAACTCACTAAGGTGCACAGACAATGTACACGTGTCTGCAATACAAAGTTTTTGTCAAGTAAGCTGTAAAATAAGTGTTCCAGTTATCCAATGTATAACATACTGTGCTTAAGTATAGAGAAGGTATAAGGTAGTTTAGAGTTTGTTGTTAGAGGCAGCATAATGAATTGAATTATTTTATGTCAACAGATTTCTGAAACCAATTAAAATATTTTAACAGCATGCAAACAAATACAAAAACATTCCCAAGACTGCTATTGTAATTTACTTTGATATGTTCTTAAAATTAATCTGGACCGTGTCAGGTTAGAAATTACAGCATAATGCATGTTATTAAGCTTTTGCTTCCAGACTGGCTGCTGTGGTTTTTGCTGTCATGAAAGGCTGCTATTTGAGCAAGGACATGACAAGATCTGCCCTTCAAAAACCTAATGACTGCATGCAGCTTGGGCTTTGTTATGCTTTTCTGTGAGAGAAGTCCTAAACATATAACGTAATACTTTATTTCTTGTATTTAGGCGTTTGGGTTTTTTTACAGAGCTAATATAGACAAGACTATTATTTCATATACAGATATATTCTTAGGAGTTGAAATAGTGGAGGAAGGGTTCATAATATTGAGCAGCATGTTAAATTGTCCTTATCACAAAGGGTCCAATACTGAAGTCTGTAAAAGAATCCCTGGCTTCATTATGATAAATGTGAAAAAAGTAAGAAATTGAAGGTAACACTGACAGCAGCAGGGATGTATCCATAATGTATCTGAATTTAAGTGAAAAATTAATCACTGCGAATTAGAAAGTGTTGTACTAGGCACCACAGTCATGACTACGTGACAAGCTGTGTGTGCTGGTTCATCACACAGCAAGAGTGCAGTTAGCATTTCTTATATGTTTCAGTGCTACAGAAGTGTTTTAAGAATGCAGAATTAGAAAAATAATACTGCCATTGAAACTGGGACTGAGCAGTGCTGTGACAGTCTTTCTAGCCCTCGTAATGACACATAAATAGAAAACCTGAGAGCAATTTCCATACCTATCATATTTATTAGGAGAACAATTATCTGTTGTTTATGTACCTGTCTTCTGAAGTATGGAAATGAAGGCAGTATACAAAATTCTTTGGAAATGCACTATTATACAGAATATGGAAAGAAGAGATGCAGTACAAATTCATATTTTGCTAAACAAAGTCCAACACCTAAACAAATTTCAGTTTTCTTTGTAGTTAATTTTCATGCTGATGAATTAAGCATGCTATTAAAAAAAAAGGCAGCAAAATTGTCTGTTCTGAAGTTCCTAGCAGTGGAAATATTGTAAAATAGTCAGAACTCTGTAAAGGAAACTGAATGACAATTAAACTGCTTCACAAGCAGGGCTGTTCAAAACCAAGAGAGTTCAGATACAGGATTCTGAATTCTATTTCCATGTTGAATCAAATTGAATGTTTCCAATTTACTAGATTTCTGCCTTCATGTTCAGAAATTCCATTTTGGTGCTATTAAGATGTGACTTTAATTAATCTGTAAAATATTGGATGGGAGATCCTATGCTACTGTAAACATTTTTACAGAACATATGACAACCCAGAAATAGAAAAAAGTATCAGCTAAAACACATACATATTTAAAAGTACCATAAATAAAAATCTTTTTCTGGCCCCTTCTCCATCCACAACCTGATTTTTAAATGTACCTTTTCTCTCCTTCTTAAATCCGATATTTCTTACTAAGCCAAGTAGTAGATATTATTTTAATTTTTGTATCTGCAATTTTAGAACACTTATTTGGATTCTTTGCAAATCCAACCTTCTTCAGACTTGAGGGTAGTTCCTTTCATAAAGCAGAACACTAAATCAGTAGCAAGCAATGGTGTAAACCCAGCTGAATTTAAAAACAGACATCTTCTGTTATCAAATAAGTGGAATTGTCCTTGAGGAAAGCTCAGCTTCCAAATTAATTCTTATTTTTGGTTCACTGTCAAGGTACACCACAAGACCTATATTTTTATAGGAGCTTACCAGACGTACATAGTAAAGAATAGGGAGAAATATTTTTATTTATAATTTTTCATAATAGTTTTTAAAGTATTTCAGAGGTTGGCTTTATTCTTGTTCTCAGTTAAAGCCAAGAACAGACAGGTTTTTTATGAAGCTCAAGAAATAAACATAATAAACAAATGTATGTAAAAATACTTTTAATATATTTTAGTGTTAAAATTCATTGCAACATCTCTTCAATGGAACAATTCTCTTTAAATTGAATTCTTGGAATTTCTACAAATCCCAAATACGTAAGATACGAAACTACAAAATTCATTTTCTGTATTGCAACAAACAAAAGCAAAATCTGAAAAGCTGAGTCTCCAGTCACTCTTCTGGAAAGTAACTGGACTGAGTTTTAAGCAGCTCGGTTTCAGATTTTAAATCTCCAGAGTTTCATTAAAGAAATTGCATCAGATCATCTGAATCAAAATCTGATTAAAACTGAAAACATCTGGATGGTAAAGTAACAATGCATATTCCCTGTAACTGGCTTTTAATCTAAAGACAGACCAGAGTCTGCATTTTTTATACGCAATATTTGCAGTATTTTTTTAGAAAACACCAGATAGTGTTTTGTTGTCCTGTGCTTCTGTTTGCACATCCAACATGCCTGTTGCTCTTTGGTGCTCCTCAGGAGAAACTGCTATGACACTACTCTTTTTAATGCCAAACCACCCTAATGGGAATTTAATGTGAGTTTGGCAAAGAAAGCTGATACATTACCTAAAAATAAAAAGTGCTATAGATTTTCCCTCTGGCTATATTATTTCTTTCTCTAATAAGGAAAGGATTTGAGTTCTTATGGCACAGTTTTTTATGTCGATCTTGTGAAAACTGTTCCTGTCCTTCTCTTTCTATCTTTGCCCATCCCAGCCTCTTTGTTGCCATCAGCCCAGCTACATCCAAATCAGCTCCACACATTACTATTTGTGTCTTACTTCTTTTCTAGTTTTGGGTTCCCCTCATTCCCTCTTAATTTAGTGTCAACCTTTTGGAAGGATTAGGCAACAGCATTCAGGGGAGATAAATCATACTCTGAAAAAGTCTCTCTTAATCAAATGCTCTGCTTCCCTTTTAGTAAGCATATGCCAACAGATAACTGGGGAAGAGGAGTGAGAGAGGCGAAGATATCAAAGATTCACTAGTTTTTTTAAATGCTAGTGACTGTAAGAGAATTAAAAGTTTTCCTCTTATAGAGTAAACTGCCAATGTTTTGTACTTGCTACACATAGAATTAATTTGAAAATAATTAACTAGTTGTGTCTGAGACATTTTAAAAAGGATTATGCAGACCTGCAGTTGAAATCTTTAAGAATGCTATTAATATATTACATCAGGAAATAGTGTGGTCTCTAAAATTAGAATATTTTCAAAGAAAGAGAATATTAGTAGTGGTTGGAAATGACTTATAAATAGGAGACTCCAATCATGAAAAAATTAGACAGATAGATTTTGTAGAGAACAACTAAAGAAAATTTATGACATAATTGCAGTATATAATTCTAAACTGAAACTTCTTTTCTGTTCTTCAGTTAATATCAAGTATTAACATGTTGAATTATTTACAAACACTCTTTATGTTTTAAAATAATCGTTCTTGATTTTGAATGCAAGTAGAATTTTTTGTTGAAAATTGGATTAGTTTTGATTTAAATTAAATGTCAGGTAAAGAATCTGTAAATCTTAGTAAAATTGGTGAACTGAAAAATAACAAAATCTTCTGTTATGAAAAATAGCAGGACCAATTTCTTTCACCAGACTACCTTTAACACGTTGGTCTGCATCCACATATGCTGAGGTTTTATTTGCAAAATGAATGCATGATTTACTGTAGGAATCAGTCTAGCACTTAGAAATGCATCAGTTATAGACATAAAAAGCCTCTTAGTAAAATAAAACTGGAATAAGATTTGTGATTAAGCATTGGATAAAGGCTTAGGAAAGAAAGGTTCAGTCACTGGGTCTTTAGTAGATTCTCTCTGTGCCTTTGGTAAATATCGTTGCTTTAATCAGTAGGGTGCTAGCACCGAAGAACTACATTCACAGGGCCACACTGCAGCTACATAAAGGAAACTCTAAACTGATAACTTTAGTAACTCTGCGTCTCTGTCACCTACCTGTAAAATGAAAATATTACTTCTATTTTTCTTTCTCATCTCTTCTCTGGGTCAGAGAGTTATTTCTACTGTGTCTTTGTACAGTGTGTAGTACAGTGAGGCTCCAAGTTAACTCCTGTTGGTGCTAGTGCGACAATTCAAGAATAATACTTATAGTTCAACTAGACATAGTCATACACGATGAAATTTATTACATCTGAATTAAAACATCCATAGTACAGAGTCCTGCACCAGAACTAGCAGCCCTAAGCTCTTTTAATAGTTAAGGAAAGGGAAAAGAACACTCTTAAGATACAATTTGTGTCACCTGTTTTAGAGGAGATACATATAATCTCTTTAGGATGAAAAGTACCTCCACTGCAAGAGTCTAGGTGAGCAGCTCAGACAGACAACTGATCCCATTCACAATACCTGTAGCCTCACAGGTAGATAATGACTGCCTGGATTGTAGGGATTAATGATTTATACAAAACATTATTTCCTACTGAAGGAACAGGAAAGTGCATTTCACAATTTTTCCAGAAAGAAGATAATTCCTCTTTAATAACATTCAGCATAAGTTGTGACAGATTTCATAGAGAAAAAGTTTGAAATAAGATTTATTTATTTTTTTTTTTACTGGCAGCATGTTTATGAGTGCAAGAGCATTTTTGGCAATTTTTAAAGGTTCTAAGTATGCCCACAGGTGCTTCACAATAGTTCTCGACCTTTCTTTCCAAGTTTAACAATACAAAATAGATATAGTAAAAATAAAATTCTAATATATTTGAAAAATTATTTTTGCTATGACATCTGGTGACACATACAGAATATCAATGATACAGTAGCATACAAAGGCTTTAACAAAGTTGTCGAGAACAGAACGGATTACTCCCTCCTGCTCTCTTCTGTTTATAAGGAAGAGAACAATACAAACTAGATTATAAACTTCGAAACTTTTGGAAAGTAGAAGTCTATTTTTTCTGACAACTGATATTGACAATGATTGAGCTGTGCTGTATATAGAGGACCATTTCTACTACTTCATGAACGTATGAAGAGATATTACAGAAAATATAATTAAACAACAGAGAGGTTTAAGGTAAAGAAATATTTTATATGATTCAAGATTCGGGCATGTGCATATACCATTACCCTGGAGAAATACAAAAAGGTACTTGATAGTATACATTTTCCCTGCTTTGTTTTGTTATCCAATTTCTTTTCCTTTTCTGTTAAATTCCATTTCTTACTCTTTTTTCCCTTTCTTCTCTAGGAATAAGATGCTTCTGTTTTTTTAGTATTTTCCTTTGTTATTTTTTACAATGCACTTCTTTTTCTTCCAATGAGGTGTTCCTCTCCTATCCAACTGGTAGTTCCACCCCTTATTCCTTATTAAATTATTAGAAAATTTAGGTTCTTTGAACTTCCTCTGAAAATCACTTTGACATTAGTGATACTGTATTGGCTATATAAGAAAACAGAGATTATTCTGCAATGTTTCTCTCTGCTTCTAGGATACAATTCCCCTTGATCTCAATAAAGCATTTTGTGGTACAACTGTGGAATTCATTTTATTTTCTTAGAACTCCACAGACAGTTTGCTCAGAGCTTTGTAGTGTACATTGTACAAACCCCTGTAATTTACACTGATTTGCTATACTCTTCAGCTAACAGCATGCTAGCAATTTAAAACTGCTCTGTGCAATCTTGCAGCCACCAATACATGAGGAACAACTGAAATAGAAAGAAAAGCACTGCTAGAGAGAAGTAAGGGGATGGCATCAACTCTGGTGGGCAATGTTTACTATGTCTTCATCCAGAAACTGGTGATACACATGATACATTCACATTACAATGATACATTCACAATAATAAAATATATTTACTTCAAGTTTTAATGATTTTTCTTTACACAGTAGTTCTTCCACTGTGTCCTAATATTATGCTATAGCTGTGATTTTGAGCAGTTTACTTCACCTAAACTTGTTGAAGTTTAACTGATAAGTTGATAAAGCATCGTGATAACCATGCAACACTTCAAAACATGAATAGGTAGTAATTGACACTGTGGAAAAGTTAGTAAGCATTTCAATGATCCTTTTAAAATGAGGTAGATTTAAATTATTCAGATTGATTAATCTGTTACAAGTTTTACGTAATAGAACATTCTACAGCATCATTCCAGAGCATCAGAAACAAGATTTTCTGTGGATACTACCCCTTTTTATATCAACATTGAATGATCTATGAATATGCTTTGGGGGAGAATATGATTCAGAGAACCTAGAAAAGTATCTTGCCAAGATCTTGGGGGTGTATATTAAAATGTTCACCTTCCATCAATCACATCCTCATTTTCCTAACAGAAGATCAGATATTCAAGTCTAATCATGTGGTATGAAAAATGAGTCTAAATGAAATGCATAGGAGTTCTTTCCACCTTAATTTTTCCCTTTATCCTAACAGTGTTTTTTTTCTTTAGATCTGGACTACATAGAACAGTGCTCGATTTCACAGTCGCCCCAGTTGTTACAGTGATTTTATTTGGACTTTGTAAAAGAACCGTTTTTCTCAGATACTACAAAATTTTCCTGAGATCAAACCACTCCTAAACTCCAGATTACTATGTCAAACAGAAACAGAAGATATTTAAATGCCCTATGCTTTAACCTTGAGACATATAGAGTGTATTTAATATATTTTTTTTTTTCTTCAGTTAAGGATTGTAAGGGCAGCCTTGTGTAATCTTTACTTTATTGAAATAGTACTAAATGAACCTGGCTGCGGTTGAAAATGGAGAATGCTCTGTGAAGACTGCAACTAATGCTACAGGGAGGTGGATCTATCTGACTAATTGCAGATGTCCATGTAGTTTTTTATTGTCTTTTCTGGATATCCTTTAGAGTCATGAAGGCATGATTTGTAATGCAAACATCAACATCTGGGGAAATAAACTGCAACCTCAAAATGCCCGTTTCTCTCCAGTGCCTTTAAAGGAAGCCTATCAGTGATAGTGATACTAGAGCTACTGGAGATACTACATTACACTAGTGATGTGAGAAAAAGGAGGCAAGTAAAGCAAAATCCACCTTCTAGCACCAGCTGGGGAGCAAAGTGGAGTAAAACACAGCAGGTTGCAAGTGTTACACAGCTGTCCGCAGAGGGACGGTGGGTCAACAACTGGTCTTGTGCGCCCAAAACTGCCTCCAAGCTTGCTGCTGGGGGAATGTGGAAGGCTCATCTCAGCTTTTAGATGCTGGTATCCCTAATTTTGTAAGGAAACGAGAGCCTCCAGCTTGGAGGTCTTTGCCTCTTCGATATGCGAGTTGCCAAATTTTGCTTCCAACAAAGCATCTTTGCCTTTTGATCAGTCTTTAAATTAAGGCTTTATAGAACTTAGTGGCTAAACTCTGCTTGAGATCTATGGAAGCAGGATTTCATACTGTTTACTTTTAACTGCATTAAAATGATACTAAAAAGCACAGGAACAGCACAGAAGGTTTTAAACTAGTTTAAATATGTTTCCGTGTCTTTGATATTATCTGTCTAAGTGTTGTTTTGAGGTTTTTTTCTTCTGCATTATGAAGTTACTTAAATCCACATTCATTTTTCTTCCAACAAAAAAAGGTGTGCAAAAACACTTACCTAAATTTTTTCTGGAGATTTTCTCTTTCTTGTTATTTTTACTTTACATGTTTTATTTTTGGGTTTTTTTTCTTAAATAAATCATTTTCTTTCTTTATTAGAAGGCAAAACCATTACATTTTTAAGTGAAACTTGGATTAGAGAAACTGTAATTAAGAGTCCATAAAAATAAATATTGATTTAAGAGGTGCTCATACAAATGAGGAAAACAGTTTCTTGCAAATTTATAAAATCCATAGCTTTAATTGAGCCAAAAAGAAAAGGATTGATTACTTTCTTTAGTCTACTTAAACGAGGAACTCAAAATGTACTTTTCCGAATATGTTAGTTCTGAGGACCTGATGGCCACTTCCATCTCCACTTTTCATGTAGAACAAGCGGCTAAATGTTAAACTTCACAGTGAATTTAAAATCTCAGTAAGAATGCCTTAAGGAAATAGAAATGTGCTTCTGACAATGTAATTTGATTTTAAAATTTCTGTGTATTAGATTACCTCTTCCCCTTGAGGGACTAAAAGTGTAAAAGAGTTGCAACAGCTATACTTTACAAAGTTTTCTGAACAGCATCATCTCTGAAACTTAAAACTTGATATGGGCTATTAGGAGTGCTGCCAATTAATAATTTCATTGTGGAAGCTGGAGCTTCTACAGGGAAGTGTCCATGTGAAGAAAAATCTTTAAAATTCAAGTATGTGAAAATCAAGCCTTAAGTGATCCTATTTTAGGTGTTTAATTTAAAAAGACAGACTCTCTAGGCTGTCTCAATAGTCCAATGGTGGAAATAGACTTCTCCTGAGCAAGATGAAGAGCACTTTTTCTAGCTTTCTCTTTTTATTCAGACTCTTGTGAAGCCACTATTCCTCCTTTGGCAACAGTGGAATCCTAAACAAGTAGCCCTTACTTTCAGGGCACTTCAATTTTTGCATACAACTGAAAAGCTCAAAAACTGGACTTGAGTAAAACCTCTTTCTTTCTTTATTAAAAAATAATACTCCTTCCACAGAAATGAGAGGGACAATAATTAAGAAGAAAAGTGAATTCCTTTATGTATATTTTGCCTTTCTGAATAACCTCAGCTTCTAGTTTGCAATATCATATTGGTAAACTCTAGGACATACTGCAACATCAAACTATTTGTTGACAGTATAAAGTTAAGTTATGGAAGTTAATAGTTTAAGCCAGCCATTCATGTAAAATAATCTATTTCTCTAATCATCACACTGATATTTTGATTGCTCCATTGTTCCACAGGAAATTGATATATTCAGTGCAGATGAATGTTGTGGAAGTTAGACATGTAAATTATATATTACACATAAAATGAATCCTAACCCCTGAAACAATCCTTTTATATTGCAGCAATAAGGCTCTATGTCTTTATAATAAGGGAGAGATGACCACTATTGTCACCTTTTATTCCACAATCATTTTTCTTTCACTTATCATTATGACAGTGACCCATTTGCAAATAGTGTGACTTATTTTAAATTTTAATCTAGCTCCTGATTGGATAAATAAGGTCAATTTAGGATGAATCAAATGAATACTATTACACTGAACATCTGTCACTCTCTCGCATCACAGTTCATCTGATAAAATGACTCTCTTCATCAATTTCTTGACATAATAGGAATGAAGTCATCATAATAGAGCACTGTCATAAGATCAATGTTTCCAACTTTGAAAACAAATGTCTTGGCTCTTCCTCAGCATTAATGTGGCAGCTGGAGACCATTAACCTGAGACAACTTTTGTTACCATTGACATTATCTCTTAATTAAGAACATACTTCTGAGCATTATTTGGGAAGATTCAAGTTTTTTAAATTAATTCAAAGAGTACAAAAACTTGTACAGTAATTATGTTACTTCAATGAAGGAATTGCAAATGAAGGGGAGATTTTAGTAAGAGTAACCATATCTAAAAATTCAAGTGCAGGAAAATGCCATGAATTCTTAAAAAAATATGCTGAATAATAGACTAGTGCCAGTATAGCAGTGTTTTAGAAAATAATATACTCGTCTCACGTCTCTCAAATTGTGTACATAGAATGAATATTAATATACTCATTTAAGATATTAACCTTATTAAGATTAAAGATTTAAGACCATAAACATCACTGAAGCAACCATGGCTTTCATATTCTGAATTGTATTCCTTCTTTATTTCTGGTTAAGTCTAATTTCCAAGGTAACCAAAAATAATAACAACAGAGTACAACGATTCATTGGCAAAACATGAAAATTAAAGAATTTTCTCAGTTAAGGTCATGGACAAATTTTTAAAACCTCTTGCAACTTATTAGTAGAAATTGCTAAGCATTTTATTTTCAACATTGTTCTTTCAATCTTGTTTGAGAATTGCACATCTGTTTTGCAATATGCTTGAATCTGCTGGTTACTTAAAAATAGTCAGAAGTACCTACAGTAAATTACTGTTTGCCTGGTGATGGTTATGCAGTCCTGCTTTGTGTCCCTGATTCCAAGAGAGCTATGTGACTTAACATAAACAGTATCACACGACTGATGTAACTAGCCAGCATGTAACAGATGGCCAATAGTACAAGCTAAAATTCACTTTCAGGAGATTTCCCAGTGTCTTGTGTAAAAATTTACATGTAGTGATGTTAATATAGCAATAACATCTGAGCATTGTGTACCAAATGAAAATGAACAAGTATCCACCACAAACATAGCTGAATATTTTTCTTCTCTTTATGCCAACAAAATATCTCTTCAAAACAGGAGGAAAAATTAATACATCCAGGAACACTTACCTGCTCCTGGAGAAAAAACATATTATCAGAATGACTGGAAAATTTATGATCACCATAGTGGATGGAATGCTTTATTCATTCAAGTAAAAGACCAATCTGCCACTGAGCTTAAGGCACCCAAGAGAGCACTTAATTCTTACACATTAGGAATTCCCAAGATGTGTGAAAATATTGCCTCATGTTACAATGAAGGCAGTTCACAAGTTGTGATGCACCAGGGTATTCACACCATTTTAATGTACACAAAATCTCATCCTGACTGTGTATATATATGTTGCATACTGTTCTTAGGGACAAATCTTTCTCTGCATGGACTGTATGTGATAGCCCAGCCACCTAATCAGGACTCTTAATTCATGTGCTTAATTTAAACTCTTACATTACTGGAAAGCTCACGTCTCTAACCTTTGACCAGATGGCTCAGTTGTCAGACCTCTCCCTTCCTCTGCACATCTTCACAAAATGCCTGGACAATTACCCTCTCCATGTATTCCACGAATTTTGAAAGAGATGCTCAAAAATGACTGGAGAGGACATGAATGAAAAAGTCGTGACTTTGGCAGCTTGTAGCCCTTTCATACCATTTCTGCCATAAATAACTTGGGAGGGCAACAGAACAGACATGTAGCTGTCACTGATCACGGCTGTGCTGAATGTAACTATACTGTAAAAAAAAATTAGAATTTACCATGCTTCTTGACTGCACTCAGATATACATTGTAGGTTTGATGGTTGGACTATTTGAGTCTTAAAAGATCCATTATAACAGTGTGAGGAGGTGCACTCAGAAAATGGCAAATTAATGCATACACTAAAATGCCAAACCTCATTTGCCTTGTTATTTTCACTACCAAAATGTGTCAAACTACTTTCTTCTATCCTGAATTCCTTGTGCTTATTTACCGTCAATAAGCAGGAGATTGCATAAAACAGCCATCTTCTTCACATAATTGTCTTCCTTTTCTAGAGATTAAATTCCTGCTTTCTATTGATTAAACACTTTCTAAAAAAATCCATATGAAGAAAGAGGTACTAGTGTGAGATCACAATCTAAAAGGCTGTTTTGGAGAAGACAAGAAGTGTGTAAGAACTTCAAATTCTATTTGAAACACTATTTTATTTGTAAAATTTGAAAGATTTGTTTTGCTCCATAGACCTGGGTTTTCAAATGTGAACCACACCAGCTCTCTGTTAACTTCTATGAAATTTATAAGACCTAAGAGAAATTATTTCAACTGAGTAACTATTGGTAAAGTCAATTTCAGTCTAAAATTAAAAAGTAGAACTATATGCTAATACTTCAAGGAGGAAAAGCCTGATAATCCAATATTCCATTTGAAAACAATTTTCACTGAGGAAAAAACATGTAAAGGAATGCTGCAGAGTATTGTGCAAAAAATGAATGGTGTGAAATCAAAATCAGCACTTGAGCCTGCTAAGGTTTGAGGATTCATGTTTATGCAAATTTTCTTTATGAGGATGATTTATCTGTAGACTGAAATAATACAAACATTAAAGTGTGCTTCTGTTCTATACTGGTGAGTAAAACAGTGCCCTGAGGTGGCCCTGGTGAAGCTGTCAAAGATCATATGTATTGTTCAGCTGTTAAGACTGTTCTTGGTTCAGCTCTGGGCTGTGCCAGTGCAAGGAGTCCCAGGCAGCACCAAAATACAGTCCAGGGAACAATATGTTCCACTTGCTTTTCCCACCATATGGATTGTGACATGTAGCACTTCCAGAAATCTTGAATCCAGAAATGCCATAAGAATTTTGAGCTGTGGATGCTTCTTCTTCAACAGCCAGAAAAAGTATTATGAGACCACTTTATTCCTGAGATAGCAACTGCTAGGACTCTTGCTTTATTCCAGGAGTGAGAAAGGAATTGTACAAAGTGACACAAAGCAATTAGCTAAACAGAGCAATTTCCTTTGTGTATCTCTACAGTAAGCACCTAAACCCAGAGGGAGCAGGCATGAGGGTTTAAAAGAGAAAAGAAACAATGCTAATTGAGACTGACAATTCCTTTTGTCATAGGGAGATTATTTTTTTTTATTAGAGTTTAAAGGCCTTTAAAGAGAACAAGTAAGACTTCAGTATATTGACACTTCAGTTGCCTCTTTATTAGCTGTTTGTAAACCTAAAGAACTCACAGTGACATGGTAAATGTATTCAGCTTAAGACTAGAGCCTTAGGGTTAAAAACTACAGAGAAGCTTAGATCTCAAATGCCGTTTTTTGCAACTGAGTGCAAAGTGTGTATCTTAAAAACACTCTTCCAGCTCTTGCACCTAACTTTCTACTTGTGAAGCTCCAAGGCAGCCACATTTCTGTGGCTGGCTCTACGCATGGCTTGTTTAGATGGCTTTGGTGGGAAATTTTCTGGCATCTGCCCCAGTGGAAATAAAAAGTAGGTGATACAACAGTTGGTGGGTTGGATCATCTTTAAAACACCGTGTAGGAAGTATAGCATTTTAAAAGAAAAACTTTTAAAGTATGTTGCCATTTAACTCAATGGGTAGAGATTGACTTTGATGGGGGGACACTTGGTTTGGATATTCTCCCTGCCTGGGATAAGCAAGGATTTGAGAAAAGATATATCAATTACTAGGCAAATATTCTACCTATGAGAAGGACTGAGGAGGGGAAGACATCATGGCCATCCTCCTGACAACACCATGCTGGTGTATAAATATTGCTGGGGATGAGGGAGCAAGATGTTAGTAATTTTAGGACGTACCTAGTGTTGTAATTAAGGGCTCTGCAGAACTTAGTTGGACTGAAAAACCTTCAGAAGATCAAAGGAGAGTAAGAACTAGAGGATGCAAATTTTGAATTTATGTGTCTGACTGTCACTTTGGTGTCCCAGCCCCAAATGCACAGAAACTTAATATTATGAGATGAATTAGAAAAAGACTGAGATGAGGTCACTTCTTACTAGTAATTATAAAGTACTTGGTTTCATTGTTTCTGATTTTTTTTTTAGCTTCTCATATTATTTAATTAATGCAGTCCTTAAGGTCTATTTATACTTCATGTAAATCAAATATAAATGAGCTTGAGATATTACCATGGGAAATGGAATGAAATTAATTAATATATTACTTGATTAGTTCTTATCATTATTTATTAATAATTAGGGGTTTTTCCTGTACGATTAAGAGTTGCCTGCACTACAGGAAAAGCTATAAGATGTTAGTGTGTTTTGTTAAATATAATTCTAGGCTCCAAACACCTCAAATTACCAGCTACTATAGAAGGATTCAAATTCCTCAACAGCCATGAACTGGTGCTGTTAGTCAGGTGCCCTTGCTAGGGTGTTATTTTCTCAATAGTATCTTGATTACTAGGGAGAATAAGCATGCTCACCATAAAGTATTGAAGTTTTTGAGATTTTAAACAGATGTAGGTTTGTGCACAAACCCAGCCTCGTAGTTAAAAACAAGTTTTGAGGACAATATGTCATCTGTTGGAAGTATTCTTGTGGAATTCTCTTATCACTCATGCTTATTTCTTTCATTTATCTTACCTTCTCTCAGATAAGGTCTGACAACTGGAGTGGCATTAATTAGCATGACAACCAACCATACAAAATCAATCTTCTGAAGGCTTTAAGCCCCAAATACTATTATGTTACACAGAACCAACACAGAATATCATGGAGACACCTGAGTATGTACTCCCTCACACCATGGTGTGATCTCTGAAATGATAAACTTCTGAATGATTATGCAACAAGTTTTCATTACATTAGTGCATTTTGAACACTAATACTGTCCTACTGTGACTACTGTGGTACTAAGGAAAACACTGATCAGTGAAAATATTTACAACTCATGAAGAGGACTTGGCACAACATATGTGTAGCTCATAAAAATATCTATTAATGTTCACTTTTTAATATACATAATGTATGGTAGACATAAGTACTTTGACAGCAGTGAGGGAAAGCAAAATATTGTAACCATAACCTATATAAACATGTCCATTTTTGCCTTTTTCTTTCCAAGAAGGTGAAATACTAGATGTTCTAGACAGTATATTCAGACAACCTAGAAATCTCATGTAGGAAAATCAGACCCTTTGTAATGGAAGGCTTTTTGAATCAGCATTTTGAAGACTTTTAAAATTATATTACTAGCAGTACTGAATAAGTTAATTCCCTCTCATTAAAACATCAGTTTTATGGGGAGTGACATTTGCATTAGTCTCCAATCATTATAAGCACTATAGGAAAATAGAGAGTATATTTTAAAATAGCTCAATGTTGCTATCACTTCATCAAGAAAAATTCACCATGAAATATGCTGTTCCCAATGGAGAGCTAGTACAAGAAAAAGCCTTTCCATCCTTGTGTCATATTTAATGAATGTATTTGACAAATTCTGAGATCTTTAGTAATACGTAACAACACAGAAAAACTGAGGGAGATTATTACATATATTCTTACTTATCTGGTTCAACTTAAACTGCGTGAATATACAGAGCAGGTACATATTTCATTTCAACTGGAGATAAGAAAATCCCAAGGTAACATTTATCAATTTATGCACATTGCAATTAGGATATACTACACTGTCCTATCAAAGATGAAGCTTTAAGAGAAAATTAAAGAATCTCCTTTTCTTGCTGCGTACATCAAAACGAAAACTGTGTGTAATGAGTAGGGCACAATGTTAACACACAAACACTTTTAACTGTATCTTAACTGAATCCCCCAGTTTATGAATAATGAAGAAATAACAACCATCTTTAGGAAGGACTTGTCATTTGCCATTTCTGGTTATTGACTGATATGAACAAGACTATTCCAATGTATAGCTACATAAATGATTTGCATGCAGACTTCTATATGAATTTAATGGATTAATCTTTTTTCTATATTAGCTGCTGGCAACATGGACACTCAAACCCTAAAATTTTAATTGACTTAATTTAAGTTTATTGTAGGTTAATATTTCATAAATGGAAAAAATAACTTTTTGATTAACATAAAAATCTGAGCAGTTGGCATTTTAGAAGATACAAATAAAATAGTCAATTAAACCATGTCAAGCTTTGACAGGGTAATTTCTCTTCTGCCTTTGCACTCTGGGTAGGATTTTCAAAATCACTGAATAATTGCCAGTTTTATAGAATTCAGTGGCTGAGTTGATATCACTGGAAATAAAGTTAGACCAAAAATGAATGCTTTTGAAATACTACCTAATACCATCTGGAACCAAAAGAACAAAATTGCTTATTGGACAATTTTCTGTCTTTCTTAGCCTATTTAAGTTTCCTACATTTAGGATTTGGACTAATTTCTGTGTATTCCATATATGTGATAGATATGATGAAAAGCCTGTTGACACCTAATACAACTAAGAGAATAATAATGTAAAAGAAATAACATCCAAAAGAAATTTATTGCCAACTTGAATAAATTTGTTAAAGTAAATCCTTAATATAAAAGCATGTCTTTTACTTCTTGAATCTATTCTGAACCTTTTCTGTAAATGTCCTGACAGAAACGTGCTTCAATATTTGCATTTCTGCAGAAAAAAAAGCACTATTGCTTCAATTTACCAAAATGTATGAAAATACATAGTTGAAATAAGCTGGTAAAATTTCTGCTGTCAGCATTGTGCTTTCCATATGTATTATTAATAATAAAAGAATGACACTTGTCAATGATTAAATGTTGCACTATACTGTATTACAGTGTAGCAAGCAGAACATTTCGCATACTGCATATTATTTTTCCTTTTCCTTTTCCTCTTCCTTTCCCTCTTCCATTTCCTTTTCCTTTTTCTTTTTCTTTTCCTTTTCCTAATATTTCTAGTAAGCACACACCATGACAGCTGGAAACAGAACAATACCTGAATATGTACAAATACCACTACATCATTCTTCCTCTATTAAGACCATATTGAATGTAGCAATGATGTTCTGGCTGCTCACTGTTATTTCTGGGTCATCACTGTATCTATCCAGGAAAGGTGGTTTTGGTGTTGGCCTGACTCCCTTTTTCTGATTTAACTGACATAGTTGAAACCATGCCAAGGTGAGAGAGCATTTCAAGTTCAGCAATGAGGAAAGCAGCTTGGGTAAATGCCATGAACAAGCAGCTTTCAGAGAGTGATGTGGAAAAGAGATTCAGTTCATGATATTCTTGAAATGAGGAAGACGGGCACATTTGCACAGTGAATACCGTTCTACCGCTTTCCTACTCTTTCCTTCCCAGAGGAAGCAGAGATCAAATATGTATTATGGTTTTTGGTTTTTTTATTCCCCTCAAAACACTTCTTTAAATTTTAAATTAAAATCTTAAGTATTGAAGTAGAATAATTTTAATGGTAAAATCTATATATAGAAAAGATTTTCAAGAAAAGGAATTTGCTTACTTTAAGGTAAGATGAGATTTTCTTCAGACAAGCCCAGAAAAGAAAGAACTGTCATAACATTTCAAAAGAAAACAGAGTTGTTTTGACAGTACCTCCTTATGTTTCCCATATTAGCAAGATAATCTAGATACTAGGTACTATTTAATTATTACTGTGTTATAAGTATAAAACCTCCAAGCAGCACAAGCAGGGTTCCTGTGTCCATTGCACTAGATATTGTGCAAATAGAAGGACAGAGACAGGCAATTTAGATTTAAGACAGCTCATTGGCAAGTGCACGCAGGCAGCTACTGCAAAGGCACAATGAGGTAACATTAGTCAGTGTGCGTGACAACAGCTTTGTCAGGGGTTGTGTAAGTATTGCAGCAAAGGAAAGGCAGAATTTGTGATTTGCAGGAAAACAATGAGGCAGGCTGGCAGGTACTTATCGGATGTAACTTCAGGTTATGGATGAAATCACAAAAAGGAATATTGAAAAAGTCTGCTGAGAGTGAGAGGGAAACAGTTGGGGATAGATGTGTCTAGGTGACTACGTACAATACTAAAACCACATACATACAATGTGTCTGGGTGACTACGTACAATCCTGTTCAGGGATCTGAACAGGCTGGACCGCTGGGCAGAGACCAATGGCATGAGGTTTAACACGGCCAAGTGCCGGGTCCTGCACTTGGGGCACAACAACCCTGTGCAGCTACAGACTAGAAGTCTGTCTAGAAAGCTGCCAGGAGGAGAAGGACCTGGGGGTGTTGGCTGACAACCAACTGAACATGAGCCAGCAGTGTGCCCAGGTGGCCAAGAAGGCCAGTGGCATCCTGGCTTGTATCAGAAACGGCGTGACCAGCAGGTCCAGGGAGGTTATTCTCCCTCTGTACTCGGCACTGGTGAGACCGCACCTCGAGTACTGTGTTCAGTTCTGGGCCCCTCACCACAAGAAGGATGTTGAGGCTCTGGAGCGAGTCCAGAGAAGAGCAACAAAGCTGGTGAAGGGGCTGGAGAACAGGCCTTATGAGGAGCGGCTGAGAGAGCTGGGGCTGTTTAGCCTGGAGAAGAGGAGGATGAGAGGAGATCTCATTGCTCTCTATAACTACCTGAGGGGAGGTTGTAGAGAGGAGGGAGCTGGCCTCTTCTCCCAAGTGACAGGGGCAGGATGAGAGGGAATGGCCACAAGCTCTGCCAGGGGAGATTTAGGCTGGACATTATGAAAAATTTTTTCAGGGAAAGTGTCATTGGGCACTGGAACAGGCTGCCCAGGGAGGTGGTTGATTCACCTTCCCTGGAGGTGTTTAAGGCACGGGTGGAGAAGGTGCTAAGGGGCATGGTTTAGTGTTTGATAGGAGTGGTTGGACTCGATGATCCAGTGGGTCTCTTCCAAGCTGGTTATTCTATGATTCTATGAAATCTGCTGATTATGGGTGTCAATAAAGTGGCCCAGCAACAGAATACAGCATGATGGTGACAGTTGTCGTAATATTCAGGACAACAGAAAAAAGGAGTTTTAGCAATCCAAGCACATATTTAACAGTTTAACTGGGAAGTGTGTGTATGTGTAGAAAAAAATAATCTGTATGATTTATGTTTTCATTTAAAAAAACCTTCCCCAATCTATTTCCTCAAGTGAAAAACAGTTAGGCTGGATTACTAGACCTTAACAGAGGTTCACATATGAATGAACCTTAGCGTGTACTTAGGAATATTAGCCAAAAGAAAGAATCAGCACCTAAAACTCTCAGAGCTTCCAATCTGATAATAAAAAACTACAGTGATGTGAAACACAATCAGTCCGTGACATATGATTTCCCCAAAGAATAAATAAATACTTTTTTTTTTTTCGGAGGCTTTCAGCTGACAAGGAAGGAGACAAGACTGAAAGCCAAAGCAGTGTCTAGTGGGCACGCTGTAGGACAGTGGCTGGCCAGCAAAAGCCTCAAGATAGCTGGGAAAGGCAGTAGCTTTTTCGAGAATGGAAGAAAGAAAGAAGGGAAGGGGAAGGGAAGGGGGAGGGAGGGGGAAGGGAAGGGAAGAGGGAAGGAGGGGAAAGGGAAGGGAAGGGAAGGGAAGGGAAGGGAAGGGAAGGGAAGGGAAGGGAAGGGAAGGGAAGGGAAGGGAAGGGAAGGGAAGGGAAGGGAAGGGAAGGGAAGGGAAGGGAAGGGAAGGGAAGGGAAGGGAAGGGAAGGGAAGGGAAGGGAAGGGAAGGGAAGGGAAGGGAAGGGAAGGGAAGGGAAGGGAAGGGAAGGGAAGGGAAGGGAAGGGAAGGGAAGGGAAGGGAAGGGAAGGGAAGGGAAGGGAAGGGAAGGGAAGGGAAGGGAAGGGAAGGGAAGGGAAGGGAAGGGAAGGGAAGGGAAGGGAAGGGAAGGGAAGGGAAGGGAAGGGAAGGGAGTATGTCAGAATATTTGGAGGCTAAAATAGGAAGCATTTTGACTGTGGGAGTTTTCGAAGAGCTTTTTTTGCTATCATTTGTCTTTAAACAGAAATCATTATTGTGTAGCCATGATTATTTTTGTAGTTGTCACTTCACCAGTTAAAAAGGGTATGATCTCTTCAGAACAACTTGTTCATTACACTAGCACAATTCCCAAAATAGCCTCTCAATCAGGGTCAAATATAGTTGTGATTTGCAGACTGTATTGACTGACAAGCCAGCTGACTCAGACAGCTGGTACATGATAGTCAGGCTTTAAGGCATCCCATAAATTCAATTTAATTTCAAAGGGTACACTATCAGCAGGAGCAAAATAAATAATTTGCATGAGGACAAAGATAATATCCTGAAATAACTATGGTATTCATAAACTATACAGTTATTGAACAGCCTCCCATTACTTTTTATTGTCTGAGCACAGTAAAGTTGGTGTCAGTATAATATTATAATCACATATAGTCTTGCCACAAATGCACATGCAGAAGGTTTACTAGTAGTACTATTAGTACAAATTATGAGAAAATATTATCTATGTCGTGACTGTGTACATGGTTATGTGTATGTGTATATATATGTATAAAAGTAATTCCAGAGAATTTTAGAAGCCTGTTTCACCCTTACCATTATCAAATATGTATGTTTACAATATGCCAACATTTGTGTGGCCAGTTTATTTGAAACTGAGCTCTTAAAGATTCATTAATTAAACTTAAAATCATGAGTGTCTTTCAATGGAACTGCTTTTGAGGGATGTCACCTCTTCTGTTCCTCAAGTACCTCTGTTCTACACAAATACTGATTAGAAATGTACACAGCTAATAATTATTTCTATTTGTGACATGGAATCATGAGAAAAGATCCTATTTGTATTGAATGCTGAAGTCCATTACTCAGGCAAACATCTCTCTGTCATTTGGCGGGGGTTTGAGAGGCGTGAGATCTAAATAATTCTAGTATAGGTGGAGTATATTTGGGATTCTTAAGAAGCAGGCTTTTGGGTAAAATTAAAAAGACAATTGGAAAGAACAAGAGAATAATTTATAGAAATAACAAGGAACATTAAAAAAGTTCTTCCATAGTTACTAACTGAGAATGGTTAAACAGTCTGTGAGCATCTTACAAAAGAAGGCAAATCCTTACTCCTCTGATATTCTAAACATCACATACAAACTTAGAGTATAAAAAGTTGCAAAGTTTAGGATTCAAGGAGATTTCATCTTTGTGGTTTCTCTCCAGCTTGTATTTTAAAACCAAGCAAAATAATGACATGTGAAAAATGCCTCCCCCTTTCTGCAGGCCTGACAATCTGGGCACAGTGGCATTTGGCATGGCTTCTTTGTTTACTACAGCTCCATGCCTCGAGGGGAGAAGCACAGCCCTCCCTGATGGCTGCTGTCTTGAGGGGGCTGCACAAGAGCCTACTCAGAGCTTAGGAAGTCCCACCATGGATCTCAGCTCTGGGGAAGATGTATGCAGATCCCTCGGGCTTTTGTCTCCATTTTTTTCACTCAGAAAAGGCAACTCCATGAAATATGTCATTAGAAAATAAACTTCAAAGGCAAGAGGAGAATTAAGAAGCCTGTCTGTTCCTGTTCAAGTCAGTGACCATGGTGGAGTAGACTCAAGATCTGAGTAGGAGCCACTGAAGACAGAATTGTCCATCTACTTAAATATCATTCTATTGAAGAAACCCAAACCATTCCTCTTTTCCTGCTACTCTTTCAAAAAAATGACCCTAAAAGGCAAAATCATAAAATAAATGCTGGCATAAAATAAATCATATGCTTTCTCATAAAATAAACAGTACGTGGAATCCCCTTAGAGATAATGAGGTAAACCATTACTTCTGAAAAAAAATATTTTTTTCTCCATGCAAATATTATGATCTTTAATAATTATGTTAATGTGTCATTTATAGTCACAGCTCATTTGGTAAAATCATTATATGTCTTAACATTAACTTTGATTGCATAAATATTACATTAACTTTGATCATGCAAGTATTGCACAATCATCACTTTAAATAGTTATGAAGGTGACTGAATAGATTCCAATTGACTTTAATTTAACCAGATTTGGAAATATTATTCTTCTTATTTTTAATTAATATAATGAATACTCTTGATTTAGTTATTTTATATGCATATATTTTATTCTTTTAGTAAGTCATATAGAAATGCTCACAGGAGCATTTCTACAAGCAAGCGAGAGTTTGAGGCTGATTACTACATGGCTATCAGATTATAACTATATTTTCACTTCTGCTGGTTATCCCAGAAACAAGCCCGGATCCTGATACAGCAGCCATTTTAATGCTTGTATATCACAAACGTGATAAACTGCTGTGATTAATTTCATCTGGATAACTTTGCTGTTAAAAGTTTCTTCCATACTTAAGGCCCTGGATTTTGTACAGTAGATTTAAGGATGTTTGTTTAATACTTTGCTAGACCCTGTATGCACCAAGCTCTTGTGTGTAGAGTTTACAGCTAATTTCTCTATGTCAGGGAGAGCTCTGATGCATTTAAGCAACTGCTATGATATTGATTCACAGAAACCGAGGCCTTTTACCTTATGTGATCAGCAAAGAGAGCAGTCAATGGCTGTCTTTAATGCATATTAGCAGAGTAACAGGGCATATAGGAACTTAATGTGAAGTAATGCTGGTATTATAAACAGAAACTTGTTCCCTCACTACTTTGAGGAGAGAGAATAAAGCTAGAAAAAATGTGATTTTACTCATCTACGGTATTTGTTTGATTCACTTACCTGACCTTATAAACATGAAATTTCATAAAATCATAGAATCATTTAGGTTGGACAAGACCATTAAGATCAAGTCCAAACATAAAGCTAACACCACCAAGTTCAGCACTAAATCATGTCCCAAACCACCATATCTACCTGTTTTTTAAATACCTCCAGGGATGGTGACTCAACCACTTCCCTGGGCAGCTTGTTCCAATGCGTCACAACCCTTTCCGTGAGGAAATTTTTCTTAACATCTAGTCTAAACGTCCCCTAGTGTAACTTGAGGCCATTTACTCTTGTCCTATCACTTATTACTTGAGAGAAGTTAAGTGAAATCTACCTCACTACAATCTCCTTTGAGGTAGTTGTGGAGAGCATTACAGTATTCCCTCATGCTCTTTTTCTCCAGACTAAATAACCCCACTTTCCTCAACTGCTCCCCACAAGACTTGTGCTCCAGACACTTCACCAGCTTAGTCTTCCTTCATTGAACACGTTTCAGCATCTTAATGACTTTCTCGTAGTGAAGAAACAAGGTGCAGCCTCACCAGCACCAAGCAGAGGGGGATGATCACTCCTCCAGTCCTGCTGGCCACACTATTTCTCATATAAGCCAGGATGCTATCAGTCTTCTTGGCCACCTGGGCACAATACTGGCTCATTTAAGTGACTGAAATTTAAATTTAAGTGGCTGGCAAATTTAAGTAATATCTTCTCCCTTGGTCATGTAATATTCACAATTCAGTGGTGATCTCTCCAGGTTGTCCATGATGGCACATTGCACTTGTAGAGAAAAAGCAGACAACCACATCCAGTTCCTTATTTTTGGACACACCATCCCTCAGATTTACATAACCTTCTTCTGTCTGAAAGAGGAGTACCATAAACTTCTCTCCTTTGAGGGAAAGATTCTTCTTAGCAAGTCCCCGATAGCACTTCAGTGGCTCAAGTCTCTCAGGATACTGCAGTTCTTATCTGAGCACAGTGAGGACTGAATCAAAAGAAGTAGTCCTAGATCTATTAAACATCATACTCAGTTTCTCCATGATCTGTTTCCCTGCTCAGAGCTGTTGCCCCCTACTTCTAGACCAGTCTTTTCCTCCTGTCTGGTTGCCAGAACAATTTCTCTCTCCGGTATGGAAGCCTAGGCGTGGAAGCCTTTATGAACCAAAGGAGGCTGGGATTTATGGGTTTTCCATTGTAACTAGCTAACAGGAATGGGGTTTTGGCTGAAGCTGTACAACTATTCTTGATATGTTAAGTGCTGTCCTTAGAGATGATCTAATCCAGCAGGGATTGAAGATTTCCAAGTATGTGTAAAGGGATAAGATCTAATGCAGACTTTTTAAAGTAAAGAAGAACTGATATTTTTTTACATTTTTCTTATGTTCTTTATAGAGACAAATGCATGTTTTTAATTGCTTGCTTGTAAATTCTGTTCTTGAGGCCAAAATAAAAAAAGGAACAATTAAAAAAATACTACAGTGACTCTAAATTGGCAAATGTTGACACATAATAATTCTACTATGATCTTTTTTCCTCCCCTCCCCCTCTTTCTTTGGGGTAATTATGCCTCTTTTAAATTCAGACAGTGTTTTCAAAACACAGGTTAATATATCCAATAACTTTGACTTCATATTGTATTTTTGAAGCCTTTAGAACATTAGCATATAAAACTGGAAAAATGCTACTTAACTGCCTTCATGCGTTAAAGTCTGTTTACAACACGTATTTTACTTCAGTTCTTATGTTGCAGAGTTCTTCAGGAAGCATGAATAACTCAAGTAGACAGAACAGCAATTGAAAAACAAAACTAAAGAGCAAATGGGAACAGATTTCAATGTAATAAGACAAAGAAACACTTTCTCTGGAGGATACTGAACTGCAAGAGACGTTGTATTGACATATTCTTTTACAATATTTTAATTGTAAAGATGCTTTAAATGAGTCTTTACCTTGTTACATTTTATCAGAAAAAATACATTCCCAGTGTTGTAAGTCATAATTGATCATAACGAGCATGTATAATCTATAAATAACCTAATTAACATTCAGCAAGGAGTTGCATAAATGAGCCCTTCTACATATTGCACCTTATAATGAGCCACTACGCAAGTAATGACTTATTAGTGCCACGGGCAATAAATGATTAATTAGTCAATTCAAAAGTGACTTTTTAAGGGCATAATTGCTACATTTTCTAATTTCTGAAGGTTAGACAGAATTAATGCCATGTTGGCATACTAGATCTGATGCAATAACAACTTTGTCAACAATGAACTAAGAGCAAGGGTGGTTCCTGAGACCTGATTGCATTAAAGTGAATATGCATTCTGATTATGGATTCCTTATATTACAGATGAATACTTTACAGTGATTCTTGTCTGGTCAATGTTGGGATAATTTAGGAGAGCAGCTAGCAAGTGAGAGCTGGAAGTGCCAGAGAAGATAAAGCATTCAGGTCCTGCATGACTGCTGCTATTCCCAAAGTGTACTACTAGCTTTGATTGTGGTTCATAACTCATTCCATCCATCAGCTGGTGCTCTCCTCTGCCTCTTCTTACTTCCTATCATACCTTTGGCATTTGTGTGTCAGCTTTGGGAGGGGTACGGACAAGACATTGGTCAACACCTGAGCAGACAGAACACCATTGCAAGAAGATTTGTAGGGAAGGGTCACGCACCTGTGTGAGACTAGAAGCAATTAAGAAAAGAATAATTGCTTTAGAAAAACAGTGTTTGGTGCATATGCAGTTCTAGGACGGGTCTCAAGATATCAATATACTGTGCTCCAATTTGTGTGATCCAAAGTCCATACAAGCCAAAGGAAAGTGGTCTGCAGAAGATGGTGGTGTTAGCTAAGGCAAAAAGTAAAGGAGATTATGAGAACCTTACCTTGATTACAGTAATCTCCCTATAGGAATAAAAAGCTGATGAAAAAAAGTAGATTTATCTGCAACTTTTTTGGTTTCATGTAAGGGAGTCAGTGAAGGGACCAAAAGAGGTGACATGAAATCTATAACTATGTGATCATTTGACCGTAATTCAAGATTACGAGGCAGAAGCTTGACCAGCATATGATCTGTTCTGCGATTCAGCAGTCTCAAAGTCTCACAGGGCTAATGAGAGAGACATGTCACTTCCAACACTCATTCAATACCCTCTTTCAAAAACCTTTGGGTACAACTACTGACATGACATCAATAAAATGATGCCTTCAGTTAAGCAAATTTGCTGCATATGTGAAAAAAAAAAAACAAACAAAAATGTTTTTAAGCCACCTAAAACTTTATTAGAGTTTTTTGTTTGACCGAAGTTAAGTTAGAACATTATTCCTACTATGTTTGAGCAGAAACCGAAACAAGTGCTTCTCAAATGAATACACCTAGCTAGCATGTGTACCCTCAGCTTATTCAGGTCACTTGTGAAAAAAGTGCTGAAATTATCAGTGGACAAACATGGAAGAGAAAACCACCAATAAGCAACACATAAAGGGACTGAATCTCTGTAACACGTATATGCATTATTCTAGGTTATTGAAAAATACCTTGGTGATGCACAACTCAGCTGAAGGTGTTTGGCTACCTCGTTCCCCTGGATCTGCAGCACTGCTGCTGGCTGCAGGAAGCTGGGAAGTAGCTACTGCACAGCATACTTCAGCCAACAAGTCTAAAGGGAATTCTGGACAGAAATTAATACTATTCTAAATGATATTAACTACTTGTAGCTTTAGCATTTGAAGGTTATAATTTTATTTTTTCATATAGAGCACCTTTTGTTGGAGGATCTTGTTACCATGTGAGTTGTTGTCAGATAGCATCAATAACGCTATTATCTCTATTAGAATGCAAAACTCTTTTCAAGTGCTTAATGGTATTAAGGATCTTGAGTGATGAAAAGCTGGAGCTATATAAATTGGGAAATTATCCCTAATTTCTCATCTCTCTCCTGTTTCTCAGATTAAGCATCACTGTTTTTCCCTCCAGTTGTCAATGAGCTTCTTCCAAGTAACAAAAGATTCATTACAATACCTTACTAATTTCTGATGCATATAAAAAAAATCTCATTCTCCTATGAAATTCTTAAACAAATTAACTTGGTTTAAAAAGGAAAAATCAGATTTTACTTAAATAATCTATATAAATACAAATTTATGTAGCCCATTTCTATGACCTTTCTTCTTATTTTTTACAGTTGCCAAATAGGTGGGGTACTTCTGTGCATATTTGCTCTGCATAAGAAGCTACTTCATGTACTTTCTTCTCATGTGTATATTTTTAATTGAGCCCCCATGTCTTAATTCTCTAGATTGAAGATTATTATTCAGTTATTTCTCCCACCTCCTGAATGTCTGGTTGTATCAGAGACACGTTTATCCTATTCCTTGACTATTTTGCACATGAAGAACTGCACCCATGAACAGTTTAGCTAATACAGCAGTGAATGCACCATTTCCTGCCCTATGCTGAATCATTGCTGAAAATAATGGACCTGCACTGGGAAGGAAATTACAGCAAGAGCATTTCATTTCATACATATTAAAATATTATGTCGCATGGATATACAGAATAAAAGTGTTATAAAGGATTATCTAAATATGATCCATCTAAGTATAATGTGATTCAACATCTGCGGTCCTTACTTGTAGCCACTGGCCATTCACTGCCTGAGAGGTTTATCAGAATGCTGTTACATTTGCTGCAGGAAATGTAAATGTAAATGTTGCAACTGAGATCAACACAGAGATAAAAAATTCATGTTCTTACATTTTCCCTTTTCTGTTGCTGCCTATGGACTGGCAGAGGTTGTGACAATGGCTATGCCTTAATTCATCTTTTTTTACAAAATGTAAGTCCTTATAAACATAAAACCAATCAAAAGCAAAAGCTCTGTAATAAGTCATATGCATTTTAAAAGTAACTACAAGGGATTTGTCGTGCTCTTTGATAACCATTAGAAAAACTAATGTTCAAAATCTTAATTATGACATAGGTTGCTTTTATGTTATTTTTTTTTAATAAAAGACTAATTAGTATCTAATACACAGTTGCACCACACTTTGCATATAACTGAATAGACAATAAAACCACTGAGGTTCATTAAAGTGATCAAAGAGAACTGCATACTCTCCACTCCTTTTAATAACTGTTCTACAGAGAACTAGAAGGTTTTTAAAAAGCCTGAGCAGTCTTTGCTGTTAATGTACTAACTGAGTATAATTACCTAAATCAAGAGAATGCAACTTATTTGCAAAGAACGTTCCAAATTAAAATCAACATTGGACTACTAACACAAATGAGATTATGCTCATGAAAGGATCATTATAATTAAGCAAAAACTATTACTTTAAACTACCATGAACCCTTTCGACAAAGACCTGAGTCTGTAAGAACTGTTCTTTGTAATATTGAAGCCATGAGACTAAGTCTGCTTAGCTGGCTTTCAGTTTAGTAAAGTGTTAGTAATAAGGATCTAAATATACACAATAGTCACCACAAAGTTTATTGGGTGCAAAGAGGTTCAGATATTTTTATGGGCTGGGAAACCATTCTGTCCTGAAAAATAACTATGAAGATTCAAAACCAGAGAAGTAGGTAAAATATAGTAAAGGCACAAAGAGACAAATAAAACAAAAATTTAACATGCTGTCACAATCAAATGAAAGAAGCCTTAGACCCAGGACAGAATAACAGCAACTAACAAACTGCCACTGTGCTTTTTTTCTCATGAGCTTGTTAGATTAAAATGCTGGTTTGGATTTAAAAGAAAAGCAAATAGAAAGACACTCCCATGCGCATTTAGTTGAGTAGAAGTGGTTTAAGATCATGCTTAACTATTTTGTTAAACCCACATAAATGACTGACAGGTGAAATCCCTCAGAATAAGTCAGCTCTTAAATTTGAGAATTTGGCTTAAAATGGTAAGTAAAACACTGAGGAAAAAATCTGTGAATAAAATACAGCAGTCCTAAAGGTAGAAGCTGATGGGTTTAATGTTTAAAATATTGATTGTGTAATAAACAAATAAGGAAATTTATTAAAATACTAGCATGATTCACAATATGCCAATTGCAATGAACACTGCTGGCTAAATTCAGGAGCACGATTGCTGTACTAAAGACCTATTATGAAACCTATTTTTGGTTTTGTTTCTGAAGGGAAAAATAGAATCTATTTAGATTATTTTCTGAACATATAAAAAGAATACTAGACATTTTTAAACCTCAGCTAAAATTTAGTGATAAATAAGTATGAAAAAGTTTTTTAAAGATTTTCAGCCACGGAGTTACAGAGAAAGAACCAAAGGCATTTGGTTTAACTGAAAAGTTTTATAGTTTGCTGGAGTGGGACCTTATTCATTAGAAATTAGGCCATTGGTGCACAAGCCAAGCAAAAGTATTATGTTCTTACTAGTAGTTATGTTGAATGCATCTTAACACGAGCAAAACCTTCTAGCTTTGCTTACAATAAAGCTTCACCTTTGATGCTTGTGGTATATTCTTGTCCTAAGGAACTTTTAACTACAGATGTACATATAGCTATGACCTAACTGAAGGTTTTCCAACATGTGTTGATGGTATTTCCAATTTTTTAAAACCATACATGTCACAAATACTCATACATTGAATTAACTAGTACCTGCATATTTCACTAGTCTTAAATAGTTTCTTTGTTTGTTTTTTTTTCTCCCCAGAATCAATTTCCTTTGTGAACTCCATGTAATTACTTCTTGTGGTTCATGAGAAAGGTTCTGAGCTGATGAATTTTTCTGTAGTGGAATATATATCTGACCTCAGGTAGCTCATATATATATATGTAAAACATTGTTTTGTAAAACATGGTTAACTGTTTTTAAACATTTTTAATTACTTGGTTTTCAATTGCATCTTAACAACATTTAAACTATTAGAACATTTTCCATTACAGTATAAATATGAAAAAAGCCAGCAATGGGACAATTCAGGAAACTAAAATTATTAATTCAGCAAGTCTTTTTAAGATCAGTCTCTGAGTCTGTTTTTCTGGTTCTTTGCATTGCTGCTTCTTCAAGTAATAACATTTAAAAATGCTTATAAATACATTGTTGTAAAATAATAAATGGTTCCCCAAAGGCTTAAATTAAACTATGATTATATCTAACAGTATCTACATAGACATTCATTGCTTTTGTACATTTCATTGCATCTGCAAGATGCCTCCAACACCAAATGTTATAATATAGTCATGACAGCTTTGCACAAACCAAAGATTTCACCATTGTTTAGCAGCTCAAGCTTAGCTTCTCCAGTATTTCCCCACTGATGTCAGAGGCTTGTGTGAGAAGCTGTGCCAGTTTTATTTCACCTCAACTCTTGGACTCATGCAGCTGAGAAGTAATGTTGTTCTGAGCATAAATCCTGCCTACCAGCTTCTTCCAAAGCAGTGGGGCAAGTTTTTCTACACCTACACATGAACTTATAAAAAGATTCAGAAAGATAAGAAATCATTGTGCTTTCCTTCAGCAAAGGGAGCAATAGAAGTGACATATTGTTTTTCTCATGCTCTTAATTTTGAAGTTTTTAGGAATTACAGTGAAAGCCAAACCAAACTCAAACTTTCATCAGATTAACAGCACTCCATAGAATAATGTAAACCATTTCTCTCCCCTTATTCGTAATCTAACTATGCATACTAATATTTTCCCAATTTTAACATCAATTACTTCACATAGTCTTGAGGATGGTGTAATGCCTGGAAACTTTCACTAAATTGCATACCATGACGATGTACACCTTGGATAATCTCCAGGACAAAGGCCATGAAGTATAATTAAAAGCAACTAATAATTAACTCCCATAAAATGTAACATGATGGAAAGGAGTGATGAAATTAGATATATACTATAAGTAGTTTTAATGCTTTTCCCGACTAGCTAGCTGTTCTGGCGATTACCCGTGTATGTAAATATGCTGAGATAAAACCTGAGAAACTTGGCTTATTCTCTACTTCAGTACATCAAAACAATGGAATCACTACATCTTAGTGAGCACTTACTAGTTTGTATTTTTGTGCTACATCCAACCTATTATCAGAACTGCAATGATGCATTTGATATGGAGAAGTTTCAGAGGATAGTTTCATAGCACAGAAGCACAGAATACTGAATAGCTGAGTCTAGACAGGACCTCTGGAGGTCATCTGGTCCAATCCCCTTGCTCAAATAGGACCACCTACATCCAGCTGCCCAGGATTATGTCCCGACAGTGTTTGAGTATCTCCAAGGATGGAGAATCTATAATCTCTCTGAGCAATCTGTTCCTTTGCTCAAAAATTTAAAAATTTGAATCTAGTGTAAGTAAAATTTTTCATAATGATGAAATACAAAGAAAGAAGAGGAAGCTGCTTCCAAGAAACATACTTCTGTTTAATAGATGTCTCACAAATTAGATATATTAAATGCACTCTGTGATAATTCTACTCATACTATACATAAAATCTGACTATACATAAATATACAGTTACGGAGGGTTTGAGCGTGCATGTGTGTCCTCAGTTACAATAAACACCAGAAGGCTAAGACAGTTTGCTTTCACTTGTGGCTGAGTAAATGGAGAGTAATTCTACTGAATCATCCTCTTTAATGGGAGTTATGTGATGTGGTGAAACTAAGAAAAATATTGTGTCTACTTGCATTTAAATTACCACCTTAGTGACCACCTATTTTTAATGACTATAAATAGCTAAAATACTAGCATATTATTTACTAAAGGTCACTCATTAATGTATCAACACAACTTAATAAATAATGCAGTAGAAAACTCCAAAGTCTAAAAACATGACAGAGTCACAAACAATAAAGCATGCTTATTGTCTTGAAGTTCATTGGTGTTACAAAGCTTGAGAAGTGGGCAAGCAATCATATATTTATTTTTCTTAATAAGATATTAATATCTTATTAAGAAATATCTTAATATTTATTTTTCTTTCCCTAAGAATACTTTTATGAGCAGCAATTTATAATATTAATGGCAAAATTTAAACATAACTGTTTTTAAAATACATGAAAGACATCTTCTGCACTTTTGATTTTGTGAGGTTTACAAGTAATTTTGCAGTTGATCATAGTATTTATGTGTCTGTGAAACAATATGAACATGAAGAAAGTAATTAAATACTGCCAAAGAACTCCAAGCTCCAATTCCATACACAGAGAAACTGTTATCTTCTTGACATACCTCTAGGCTTTCCTTCAAATTACCGCTACCTTAAAGGACCTGCCATATAAATATTTCTAATGATCCGTCAATACTGCCACTGTTGTCATCAATCACTACAGAACAAGTACTCTTTTACACAGTAATCACATAAATCGACTTCCAAGAAATTTTAATTTATCCAGACACACCTCTTGATCTTTGGCAAGGTCATTTCAGCTCTTGAAGCTTTCATGGAAAGACAGAATGTGTCAAAATTCAAAGACTGATGAATTGAAGAAAAAGGGTTGATTCAGTTTAAAAAAATTGTCAGAGTAAGCAAGCCTATCTCTTTAACAAGCAATGTATTAGAAGCATTTGCAATGAAGAGTTTGATACTTGCTGATAATATCTAGTAGCACTATTGCTTTTTTCTATGCAGAAATAAATCACAAACACTGGTTTGGAATATTGCCAGGAATTACTAAAAAATTTTCCACAATGCTCTAGAATGAGATTTGAATTTTTAAAAGTAATTCTTGGGAGAAATGTGTGTACCTGGTTAACAGAAGTATCTGTGCATCATGAAGGAAGGAAATATGTTCAAATTAACTTAAGTTTACAACTGCTGCTTCACTGTCTGAGATGCTATTAGAGGTATTAGAGACAGAAAAAACTATAGGGCATTTAGGGCAAATCTTTATGTGCCTTTTCTTTTAAGAATTTCCACTGTCTTCTTTTGAGCACAAGAGAGCCTTCACACAGCATTTTGCCTTTAAATGCATATACCAGGACTGTGGATTTTCCTTGTTGTATTTTTTCCTTTTAAATGTTTTATTCTCCATTAGATGCAAAAAAATACTGAACATACAACAGAACAAAACCCCTTCATTAATTGCTGTTCTTTCTCTCCCTTACAAGTCAAGAGAAAAAAACCTATAAAGCTTATGGAGAAATTATTTCTGCAACAACATCATTATAAACCAATTGCTAAGAAATGGCTTTCTGTAAAATGCTTTACAAGAGAAATGGTCTTCCAATGAGAATTATGTCAGCTGATGAAAATCCAGGGATAATAAGAAGACAGTAGGGTAAGACACAATTAGAGTCTGATTTATGAAAAGACACCACATACAGACAAACAGTTCTCATCCTACCATGTTTTATGCATTACTGAGTTTACAGATCATCTCAGCCTATCAATAAATACATTTACAGAGATTTAAAGAGATGTAAATGAGGTGCAATAGTCATCTTGAATAAAAACAGTTGTTACTTAAATAAAGTTTAACGGCTAAATCTTTTTCTGGTGAAGGAGCTGTTGCCTCCTTGAAATGATGCTAAAGTTGCAGTAACAGTCAGTCAGATCAGAAAATGCCAGGAACCAGAAAAGGAGTTAACATTTAAATTATATCCAAGGGGGCAAATGTCTGACTGAAGAGTCAGACAACTACTTATTACCTTTACCCATAACATGAAAGATATGAAAATCATCAGACGTCCTAAAAACCAAATCAAAAGAAAATCTGGTTTCTTCACTTAAGGGAAATAAGCTAGACTTAGCTGAATGTTAGCACACAGCACAGGAATGTAATAATCCTCATATTTCTCAAAGACAACTAAACATATGACAATAATTCACAAGAGATTTTGCAGCATAGCTGAAAGATGTTACTGGTAATCAATAGGACAAGGCATTTCTCTGGAGAAATAGCACCCACTTAACAGTCTGGAAATAAAGTCCACATACTTAAAGTGTTTACTGTGAGATAACACAAAATAAAAAATACATGTAAAGTATATATATAAGCTGAACAGTAATACTTGGGCTCCTGATCTATGACAGGTGTTCTGGAACATTTAAGTGCCTTCACTACAATTTCTCCTTCATAATACTATATCTTATCTACACTGCAGTAGCAAAGAAGTATCCACTGCCAGCCAGCTTGATCCAAATTAGGAATGCAGTAAGGCAAACTCATCTAAATTCTAAATACCTGAAATTGATATATACAAGAGAAGGCTGGTTCTGTGGCTATGTCACAAGACAGGAATCAGGAAAACAAATTCAGACTTTTTCTCTGCCACAGCCCTTCTCTGTGACCTTGAGGAAAGGCAGTTACATCCAGGCTGTGAAAGCTAAAAAGCTGGAGAATATCAAACAGGTCAAAATAAACAAAATTAGATTTTGTCAAGTCAGAATGCTGATAAATCCATTGCTACATGATGATGTGCATGCAGAAGGTGAGACTGGATCAAAAACTGACTACGTGAATTCCAGCAAAAAATATGGTAGAAAGACTATTTAAGACAAGGATACAACAGTGGGAACTAAAAATTTCTGAGTCTCGGATTGTTGTAATGTTGGAGGGTATTTCCAGGGGAACGACCACAACATGTTGTCCATAGCCCGATAGGCTTTCACAGACAGTGCTCCAAGTTGTTGATGGAACAAAGATGACAGGCTTTATGGGTCTCTGGTGTGGGCATCTTTGTGTTCTTACTGAAATTTTTAACTTGCTAGCTTGGGAAGTACTTTTAGTGTACAAAATTAAATTAATCTGTTTGACAAGATAGGTAAATATTGATGCAGTTAGCTCACAGTGAATATTATGTTGCCACAGTTTCATTATTACAACGGCAGCTAATGTGAAGCCGGCTTATAAGCTGCAGTTATTCAGGATAGAAATACCTTTCGATAATCAAGATGCATTTCTACAAATTAATTATGAACTTACAATGTTATGACATGTAATACATTTTGGGATGAGCTAAAAGTGTTGCAACTCTCAGTGTGAACAGGTTTGCCTCATTTGAACACATGCTAAATTATAATGAAGGGGACATTCTGCCACCTTGTGCCAAAGTGTTGGAGCTAAGGCAGAGACTGTCAATTACAAAATGCTGACACAACACATAAATACAATATTATTCTATCAAAATTGGAAATCCCATTAATTTTCAAATACAGAAATAATCCAGGAATATTGTCATATTACTGTGATTTAACAGGATATACTGAATTAGCTGAGCAATTTTAAATGTTTTTGCTCTCAGTCTTATCCAGTGGCAAATATAAGGTAATTTTGTTTAGCCTAGCCTGAAATGATTGAAGTTCAGGCTAAGCTGATGAATGGTAACATGTTAAGCAGTAGTAACTTAATTGTGTGTCTGAGTTCTAAGGCTCTTAAGTCTGCTTAAGTCACTTTGGAAAATTGGATTTAGCAAAGTCATTCATAACAAGATTTTTCAAGGTATTTAGACATTTTATTCTCATCAAAATTGGTGGGAGATGGATGTCACAGTGCCTTTAAAAATCTTATTTGCAGAACCTTACTCTGCTGAGCAGAGAAAAAAGAAAACCAGAACTGCATCTGCAAGTTGTTTTTGGACAATGACTGCTTCCTGGGAACAAGAATGCAGTGATGATTAACCTAGGACAGACAGACACAAAGGACTCACTGTGCAGTCATATAGACAGTCAGAGAAGGATCAGGCCTCAAATGCATGTGGTAAGGGAACGGCTAGAAGGAGGGGAGGGGTAGAATTAAATGATAATAATAAGATAATACTTAGTTTAGGCTGATACTGGGTTAAATTTTAATGGTTATGAATCACTTGAAAGTTAAAACACACAAATAAGTATGTGTAGCACCAATTTTACTCAAGGCAGTTGCAGTCAGTGGGTTTCTTGGTGGCACAACAGAAATGAATAAAAAAGAAATGCTATTTCTTGCACTTTTGGTTTCAATACTTAAAGAAAGTCCAGAGTTACAAGATATGGACTAGGGTGCCCTTTATCCCTGCTCAGATGGTGATCAGAGACAGTCTGACAGTGCATGGAAGGATGAAGGAGTCCACGTGTCATTCTGGGTCCTTAGAGGGCAACGAGGGAAAATGCTGCCCAGCATAACGCTGGGAGACCAGGCTGGCTGGCATCTGCAGAAAATAAAAGCTGAACTGAACATTTCTTAGAAATAAAACAGTGGTCAGAATATTTCCGTATGAGCTGTATGAAGAAGAGAGATCTGATTTTTTAATGTACTGACCTGTGCCATCGAAAATTATCCTTTACTTTTCCCTACAGCTCAACTTAGTAATGAGTGGGAGTTATACACCTGTTATGTGAGAATGGAGAGTGACCATAAAGCACCTCTCTTTAGATTTAGTTTAAAATATTATGTGAGGTGTAAAACACAATCCTGCGTGTTCACATGCTTTGCATGATTACAGAAGTCTACAGTGTATTCTCACAATTAACTACTTAATAGCAAATGCATTAAGATAACCTAATAAAGTAGAACTAAATATAAAAAAATGGACTGTTCAAGACATAAATGAAGGAGAGTGTGCCAGCATTATTCTCTTAATACAATTGCCTACCCTTCCTAGTCTTTCAGCAGAAATGAGAGAATTATCAGGGAGCACAGCTGAGCCTCCTTGCAAGTGACAACCCTAGCTAACATTACACAGCATCCCAATATAATTTTAAAAATAAATTAAAAAAAAATTAAAAATTTTTTTAAAAATAAATGCATTTCACAACCCAATGGTTGTGAAATGTAAAACAGACATAAAAGGGAAAACAAATCCTTGGCATTTTTTATCTCCGAGGTGGTGTGTGTGTGTTGCAAATTTGAGGAACTCCATGTCATAAAAATATGAGAATAATTCCTGCATGGTAAAATTAGTTCCTGTTTAGGACTGCTGAATTGAAGTCAAGGTACAACAAAATTATTAAAAGGTAAAGATTACAGAGACTTCTGAAATGAAACAATGATCTACAGGAGGTACATGCCTTTTTTTTTTCTATGTAGTATCTAAAATATTGTCTTGCAATCTGTGATAGAACTTAACCCTTAATTGGGCTATTTTTTTAATTAGACTTTGATACATGTCTGATACAGAAATACTCGATCAGAAGAAAGACAATCTCAGAAATATTTAAGAAGAAATGAAATCATAAATGAACTTACATTTTTCTCAGCTATTTAGTACCTAAAACACTTAATGAGAAAACCTCCCACTGATGTTTTGTCTGTTTCAGAGTTCCAACGTTTAGAAATAGCAATTCAGACATAGCAATAAAGTAAATGTTTTTCATCCTTTCTCATATCTTTATAGGTGAGAATTATTAGGAAAAGTGAACATTATAATGCTTAGAAATGCTAGGCAGCAATTTCCTTTTGTGAATGGAATTTCTTGCTTGTATTATTGAGACAAAGGATATGCTGTTGGATGCTGCTTGTGAAGTGGCATGCACTATAAACAGCGTTATAGAAATCACCATCTAACAGATACCATGTAATGTTTTGCAAACCAGATATTAATGTTCAGCAATTACAATTGGGAAAAGAATTTCAGAGTTCAGCTCCCCTCTGGATGACTGGATGTATAATTAATTCCTTGGAAAATGTGATTGTTCCTAACACACAGGAAAATATCAAAATTGTTGGAAACAGAAAATCTAAGGACACACCTCAGTATCCACAGCTTTTCAGAACTGTATCATCTGCTCCTATAATATGGTCCAAAAATAATCACCATAAGCGTTGCTATCACTTCAGTCTTTATCACACAAGTACATAGGAAAGCTGACTAGTAAGAAGGCAAATAGAAGTGTTGACCCTTCTGTGGCTTTCTAGATTTTTTTTTTTTTTACTCTAAGGTCCTCAGGCTGGTTCTTGAAATTATAATGAAAGAAGCATTCTTCCTAGAGACTGCAGATGAGTAAAGAGCTGCTTATCTCTGGGGTTCAGCTGATGTCCCCAGCAGAGCAGCTTATGAAACTCTCTGCTACTAGGCAGAATTCCTAGGAATTCAGGATATTGTGATACCCTTAATTTACACAGTTCTCCTGTTGTGGCACAGAACAGCTGTGGCTTTCTATTTTTCATGCGACTAGGAGTATTATAAATTTTGTTTAGTTAGTATAGTGGGACTATTCTGAATCAAGCTTCTGTTCATGGTTGCAGAGCCTCCATTATGCAAATGATAATTTCTAGTCCTGCTTTCCAATGCCCTATGCTTTTACTCTATCTATCTATCTATCTATCTATCTATCTATCTATCTATCTATCTATCTATCTATCCATCCATCCATCCATCCATCCATCCATCCATCCATCCATCCATCCTTTTGTTTCATTAAGAGACAGGTGTTAATATAATATTTAGTTGGGACTTGTGAAAAATTAAAGAGGTTTTTGCTGAATTTGAATTTTAAAATGTTTCTGCATATTTATGTGTAAAAATTTTTTGCAGGTATTTATGTTTTACAGGCAGTTGGGAGAAGTCTTCTCATTTTGATGCTTCTAGAAGTTACTGGATATTATTTGGCAAGAAGTGTACTTAGCTTGCTCTCTTACAGCAACATGCAATATAGGCACAGTTTTTAGCTATGCTGCGGAAAAAAAGCACAATGTAATTTTAAGAAAAAAGGTTGAAACTATCACATTACAGTTTTTTAGCTATCACTGAGCTTATGTTACATGATTTCCATTAAGTTTCATGGAATCGAAAACATTCTAATGATGATTGCATCTATTTAAACTAATTATGTAATTATACCAATTGCACAAATAGAAGGCAATACATATCGTTGACTGAAGCCAACAACTAATTATCAAAATAAAAACAACATGAAACAAAGATAGAAATAAAACTCAATGAAAGTTAGCTGTTTATTCTCCAAGTATGTGCAACAAATACGTACAACCTCTCCAGTCCTTTTCCCCTTCTGTCTTCTGCCAAAACCAGAACTCCCTCACTTAGATACAGCTTCAGGAAAATTTCCTTGTAAAGCTCCTTAAAGCTTGTTCCATATATCGAACCTGATTTTAAAGAAATACCTAAATGTTGTCCCAAATAAGAGTTGAATTTCATAATATGGTTGTGATACTTTTTTTCCAAAGTGCCTTACTGCAGAACTAAAAAAAAATCTTTCCAGAGTAATATACGTGATCTGTTTTTCTTTACAAGTGGAAGTTAACGTTGCTGGTAAAGATGCAGACCCAGAGCATAAGCCACACTGTAATGCAGGAACTCTTGCTAATGAAGATTTATCAGTTCAGCAGGACTCGGAGGCTGCAACTGCCAGAAACGGGGTGTTTTAGGTGCTATCTGCACCATGGGTATGGAAGGCTGTTGCCACCTTCCTCAGTATATTGCTCCAGTGAACTCTTATGCTATTTGATATTGTTCTGTTTTACATCTGTTGCTAGTGTAAGGGGGATGTTGCATTTCAAGAATGCCATGCTAACATACAAATAAACATTTAAATAACACAATGTCTAATCAACTATTTCAAAGTTAACTATACCTTAATTTACCAGTCAATTGAGGATCATACTTCCCTCACACAATCAACCTCACAAGTATTTCAGTATATGTAGATAATGCAATTTAATTTACAATCTTTTCCAACGTATTTTCCCCTGGGAGATCCACTTATTTTTTTTCTTGGGGATTACAAAAACAGAATGAGTATTCCAAGCATGTAATAAATCAACTCTAGAACAAAGGAATGGGTAGGACAGCCTAAAAATGTGTCTAAAACTCACCAAGCCACTCTGAAAGGCCACTAGCAACTGTGCTCGATGGATTCAGATTCCCAATCAATTTGAAAACTTTTGCTTTCGTGAGGGGAAAAAAACCCCAACAATTTGTCCCTAGAAATAAAATATGCTGGTCCTGCCATGATGCATAGATTTCAGTATCTGTAAACTAAGATTTGTGCTTAATGTGTCCTATTAGAGAAATGACTTGTAGTGATTAAAACTTTTATTTTCCTCCTTTTGTGTAGAACAAAGACTACCACTGACATAGGGAAAAGAAAATGACTATCTGTTCACTAATTCATCTCGCTGCCTTAAAAGCTCACAGATCATTCCAATAAAAATGTGGTGACACTGATTTGGGACCATGTCAGGCAGAAGTCAGGGGACCCCTCACACAGAACAGTGTTTGTCAAGCCAGCCTGAGGCTGGGAGTCACTTTCCACTTTCGCTTGGCTGTATATGCAACACAGGGCACAAATGGATCACTTGTAAGCCATGTTACCCATACCAGTTTAAAGGAAGTGGATACAGTTCACGGTAAAATATACTTTATCTGTTCCAAACTACTTATTATACTTTAAATTATTTTTATTTTCTTTCTATGGAATTTCATATTGTCATGAGAGCAAGTATTAGTTTCTGTACTAAGAGACATTAACATACACTTCTAGCAACAGATATCATTAAGTTTTAAAAGAGCTGTGGTAGTTTTAATTAGGGCATTCAATGGCATTTGCTAACAATATTTAACTTTAATCGACAACTTGTCAACATGATCTAACATTTCCTATTTTCAAATGACTATGAAAGAAAGAAGTTCAAACACCACTAAATGAAATTGCTAAGGGACTTGCTGTTAGTTCATGCAGCTAAAGAAACTGCTTTAATGAATAGCTAGATTTTCAGTTTTCCTTTGAGTTTGTTATGACAATCTGTGTTTTTAAGCAGGGAGAATGGATTTCTAAACTTCAGGTTTTGCATGAGGGTCTTTTTCTCTTTTCTGCAGAACACTGAAACATAGTTAAATTTTAATAACTTTGCTGTTTCATTGACTAGTAAGGTTATTTTTGCAGCAATAATGATGGTGCATATGAACAATTTTTGATTTTTTTATCATTATTATTGTCATTATTATTATTAAGGAAATATTTGGAGATTTTAACTGACCTGAGTAGTACATTTTGTGTGGGGTTTTTTTTGACAGCTGTTGCCTGCATTAATTTAAGAAACTCACATATATTAAGAAAAACTCATCCCAGCCTGTACACCTAAAATAGCTGTGTAGAAAAGCAGTAATTCATCAAAGCTCTTGTCTGGGAGGAAGACATTTACTCTCCTTCTCTGATTTCTGTAAAGTCCATTGAGAGTAAACAGATTATCACAGGGAGAGAATTCAAAAGAGAGGGAGTGGAACTCTGAATTAAGCAATTAAAGAAAGATCATTATTAAGTGTTTATTGTAACAGCTGAAGATGAATTAAGTTGTCTAGTAATTTTTGAGTCATAAAGCAATGGTGACATCCTCATATTGCAGCAACTATCAAGGTCAATACAGAATGGTATATTAGGGTAGATAATATAAGCATAATCAAAACCAGGGAATAATAGAGTTCATCAAATAATCTTAAGAGACAGACAAATTGAATAACTTTTTCTGCTGAACGAAACATCAAGTTTGATGGTTATTATAAAAAATAAATAAATTGCCTATTATAAAGTATATACTATTTTGAATGAAACAAAACATTTATGTGTGCCTGTAGAAAAAATTCCATTTGCAAATGTCAAAACTTTTGTTGTGATTTTAAGTGGTTGCTGTCCTGAAATATGTTTCCCATGACAATAAGAATAAAACATGTCATAGTACAGTCTATAACCAAATACTGTTCTTAATCCATGTTATAAGTTTAAGGCTTATATTCACCTTGCTTGAAGTAAATTAAGAACATAACTGCTTCATATTTTCTGTTTCTAGCCAAAGGAAAGAAATAGAAATCCCTAGATGACTACGCCCCCTAGGCTCCACTGTCTACCAGTGGAGCTAGATGGAAAAAAATCCAAATCCAAGGGCTCTTCTGCTTTTGAATATAGTTTGTCATAGCTGTAGTTCTGTGGCTTTTGTACTCATAAAACTCTGAGATGAATCTATCCCTCAATTGTGAGGAATAACCGTATGCTTTAGAAGTAGATTAAGATAAAGCATGTTAAGAGCCTGGTGTCAAGTTTTTAAGCAATAGTTACCCTAAAAACCTCAAGAGACAATAAAGCAAAGATTTTATCAAGACCAGAAGTAATCTGATTGTGCAAGTTACCATACATTAGGTGATCTTGGATAGCTGTCACTGCATATGGATTTACCTCAGAACACTGTATGGTAAACTTCTTGAGATAAGTAATTGCAAGCAGAATTTTAAGCACATATTTGAATCCCTCTGAGACTCAATAGAATTTGAAGTTCAAACTTAAGCATATGCTTAAATATTTTCTTGAATATGCATGAGCTGCTAGGCTGCGCCCTTCAGTAAACATGCCTCCTTTTAAAATTGTTTGCTTGAATATATGCAGAAATTGAATCCACTGGGGCCACAGACATAGCCTCTTTTTTTTTTTTTAGTTCAAATAAATGTTCCTGAATATGTTTTGCAGTATTTGCTCAGCAATTCTTAGAGGAATAGTATCTGCCAACTGGCCTTGCCATCAGTAAGGAAGTAAGTATACACAAAATATCAATATATATTGCTCTCTCCAGACTAGACATGTCAATGAAATGAAAGGCTAAATTATGGAACATCTGGTTAGAACTATATTTTTAAGAAGTGTATTCTAGTTCAAGTCAGAGAACTAGGAGGAGAATGCCTCACCTCTCCTCAGGCACCTGCTGTACTCAACAGCTACCTATTCCCAAAACTTTCATTGAGCTGGGAACCCAAGAGTGCATTTGATGATTCAGATTGTGCAATAAGTGTGGTCACAGGGCCGCAAGTCACAGCCATGAATGAGGTTTCCATGGTTCACCAGCTACACAAACTGATTGCATTGACCTGTGCCTGTCCTACAATGATCAAGTGACCTATGGAAAATAAAGGAATCACAGTGTGGTTTCAGACCTGCAGCAAAGACAGAGTAAACGCAAATCTCAATAGGATTTTCTTATGAATTCCAAGGCTAAAGTGTTATTATGATTTCATTATCTGTTTTTTTTCTTTTTCATATACTATAAGGTATCAGCAGATGCAATACAAGACTAGAGAAAGCATGTCAATGCAATTTCTTTTACATCCAAGACACTGTTATGAAATCAGGTCGCACTGGTGTTTGTGAAAAGTCTTTACTTGGCAGCACCTACATAGGGATGGGAGAGAAAAGTGTCTAATACATAACATGTACCATAATATTTACAAAACCACAATTTTAAGGAGTTATATAGTTTTGAATAAGTAGTACACTGAGTAAAGGAGTGATCTCTTAATTTTTGGTACACCTAAAGCTCTTGGATATTCCCAGAGAACAAAATCCCATAACAGATGAAACTATGCTTGGATAAAATAGCACCCATTTGTACTGAAATGTTGTACAAATTGCATGTTATCTATTACCGATTGCTATACTTGAATCTGGTTATTCTTGATCTTATTTTTCTGCCTAGAATATACTGTTTAATTATCCAAAACCCATTAAATGACACTGTTCTTAGGGCTACTTAAAATTATATGAAGTATATGATAAGGTTTAAGATTCATATTTTTATAGTAATTCTTGAATGTTAGCGCAGGAAATTCAGAAAATGGGAGCAAGGAAGCAGGAGCTCTGGACTGGATTTGCTTCTAAACTTCAGTACCTAATAATGTAATCAGTGTTAAGTGATAGTGGTTTGTAAAACATCATAAACGGATGAAGTGGAAGAATGATTTGTTCTTAAGTGTTGGTAAAATATTCTGTCATTGAGTATAAAGGTAAAACATTTATGAGACCTACTGATATGCACTGCCAGTCATATGAATTATGATCTACCTGGAAACCATGTTTAAGAATAAACAAATCTGCTAATTGGAGCCAATCATGTCAGATACATGGTCAACAAACATTATTAATTTAAGCTCTCTGATTCCATTGGGAAAAAGGTATTACTGAGTGTATAAGGTGAAAAATGTAAATAAACCTCAGAGTGGAAGGCAAATAAGCAGTAAAGCGTGAACAAGCATTCAACTTAAGCATGGTTGAAAACACAGAACAGTATTAGAGATTTGACAGAAAGTTAGGTGATAGGGAAATACAGAGGCAGATGAGTGCAGAAAGAGAAAATTGTGCTGGTTGATCTATGGTGAATACAGGTAACAATAACCTACTTGCAATTTTAACATCAAAAACCAGTGCCATATGATTACTAATAGTCCATTTACAACCCTCTGATATCAGAACACAGAAACAGCTACTAAAAATGTCTGCAGTTGTATACAAATAAGTAAATGAGGTACATACATAATCTTTTTTGTTGATGAAAAAATATAAACTGTTCTGAAAATCCTGCTGTCTGCTGTTATTGCAGGTAGGAAAAGATCACTGTCATAAGTCAGCATGGTTGCCATCAGTGATCAAATGCTTACCACATTAATCTATCTGAAGGGCTTCCAAGCCATACTTTCCTGTTGATGTTCATGCTCTGAATTGCAACAAAGAGCCTGGAAGGCTGTTAAAAAATTGAAAGGAATGTTTACAACCCTATGATTCACACTCCTTTTCCTGAGAAGAAACAGGCCATTCTGTGGAGAGCAAAGCCATCAGCAAGCACTTGAAATTTATTAAATACTTTTCTGTAGCGTTACTCCTCCACCTCACTAATTGCTGCAGCTGCTGCTACAAAAGTATTTCAATTACAGCTGAAAGGAGAGGTAACCAATGCAAATCTTACAGGGAAAACAGACCCCTATGGTACACTATGATGTGGTACAATACATGAATGTTGTGTGACTCTTCAGTCATCACTAGGTGACATTTTGTCTGTTGTGGTGCTAATGCAAAAACTCCCATTACCTTTAACAGAATATGATTTCACCTTGTTACCTTATTACCTTTTTACATTATACAACAGCAAAAATTTATTGGAGGAGTGACAACTCTGTATCTTTTTCTTCTCGGTTATAACAATATTAAACTCAGACAAGATAGCAATGACGTTACTTCTAGTTGCCACTTGAAAACAAACAAAACCAGAATGGGGATAGTCTGGATCAATTTCACTTGATAGAGTCAACAAGCACACATTACAAACCAAGAACGTGCTGTAGATTCCTTAATTTATTCTGTGCTAGGGTAATGTAACTCTCTTGGTCAGTGTGATCTTACCACACATTCTTGGAGGTTCATGGAATTTTGCAAGTTCCTTTTTGCAGTGCCTCAAGTAGCAGAATATAGATTTTCAAGTTTTCATTTTAGAAACATGAAAAATTCTATACTATCACAGTCTCAAACCGTTCTCTGCATTTTTAACCCAGGAATCTTTCTAGTAAGGTGGGACTTGCAAACAAGGTGAAGGAGAACTCTTACATGAGTGTGTTTGCTGTTTACCACACATGCACTGTTTTCTTTGGCTTGGGTAAGGAAGAAGATGCTGAAAGGTTGTTGTTCCTTTCCTGAAGACAACTATAAAAAGCATTGAGAATCCTCACTGGGATGGCACACAAATAGCCTGCAGCCCAGGATCACAGAATCGTAGAATGGTTTGAGTTGGAAGAGACCTTAAAGATCATCTAGTTCCACCCCTGCAGCTACGTAAGAGGGAGGTTTCTCTAGGGCCTCAGAAAAGGAGGTGTAAGAGGTTTTGCTGTCCAAGCAGATTGATGACTAGAAAGCATAAAAGGAAGGTTTAAAGAGGAGGCAGATCTCATGAACATTTTGTTTCAAACTTACCCACTAGAACTGAGTTTTCCATATTTCCGTTACCTCATTCTTCTAATACAGCATGGCTTTAAGGAACGTTTTTACTGTTTTTTGTTTACCCATGTTAGAACAAGACAGGATATTTTTACCACAAGGCCATCGTTATTCTAAAGTTGCTGGATAAAGGAAAAAACCTAGGAATTTTATCTCCCTTTCCAGCCATCAGAAGCTGTGGCTGGCTGCTCCCTGGCAGCTGCCTTTTCTACATTTTGTCCTGTACCGCAATCTTTGTATTTCATATGCTTCTGCAGGGTAACCTCACAGATGGAGGTACCAAAGAGTTGAGATGCATCATACCCCTCTTTGCCTTTCCTTAGCCCAGAGTCTGATGACTTATCAACAGCATTTGGAACTTTAGGCATAGGAAAAAGCAACTACATATCTTTTCACTATATTTTTAACTCAACCAGAATGGGATTATGCTCACATTTGACCTCCAGATAGATACTTGTAAAATTTTGTAAGGATTCTGGCTAGAAATATCAGAAAACAGTCTCTTACATTTCACTAAAATGTTATAAGAATTTTGAAAAGGTTTCTATGCGTTCTGTGGTTAGGATTGACATTTTAAGAGACTTTCAGAAAATTTTGTCTTCGCTCTAAACACAACTGTTATTTCACGTCAAAGTCATGTCTTCTCCTTGCCTTGCCCTGCCCTTCCATCCCCTGCCCTGAACTTCTCTTTTCTTTTCCCCTTCCTTTCCCCTCTTCCTACTTCTTGCTTTTCTTTTTTTTTTAAATTGAGCAAAATGTAATTCTTCAACACTGTTAATAAGTCATAATTTATGTTTCAGTCAAGAAAAATAGCGATTATTTGTCCATCTGCCAAGATCATATACCTTTCTCATTTTGAATCACATCATAAGAGGAAAATAAAGAAGTCTTTCTTCAGGAGTATGACAGGTAAATTGTGAAAATATTGTGAAGCACTGAAGTGCCATATTGATCTTTCAACAGTAATAATAAGAGAGAGAAAGAGAGAGAGAGAGAGAGAGAGAGAGAGAATTTAGCTTGTCTTGAGATGAAGTAGTAGACCCAAATTAATGAAAGGGTCTGCTTTTTTTATCTGGAATAATATAATTTAAAAAGATCATCTAGCTCTTTCTACTCGTCTTCTTTTCCTACTTTCTATTTGTAACTTCACTATAATGCTTGGAAAATAATACTAGGGATATATTAAAAGCTTACATATAACTCAGAACCCACTTGAAATCAGGTAGTTGTCAGGAGTCTCTGAACTATTGCATACTTAACAATTTGATTTTTTTCTGAGTAATCATGCAATCCAAAGCAATTTATGGTGAATGGAAAGTCAATGACTTCTGTTGAAAATAGTAAAAGAATAAGGTTTTCTAACATTTCCAAGGACATGTCATACTGTTGTGTGTCTTTTTCTCCTTCTGTCATCTAATATCCTAAATACTTTTAAATAAATAGCAATAAATACAAAAGAAAAAAAATTACACTACAGCAATACATATTAAAACAATATTAAAATATTAAAATAATAACAATATTACAATATCAAAACTCAAATTTGTGATATTCCAATAGCAGAAAAATGTTTATTGTTATTGTTATTATTGTTTATGTATGCTGTACACTTATTTGCAAGTGGTTTACCTTATTCTTATATGGATTTATTTTATCCCCTGGCTCTTTAAATATTATCTGTTGATGCTTTATTTAATTTATTTTATTTTAGCCCTGTGAAACACTCCCATGAACTGCATTCTATATATCAATAAAACTTATGTAAGTAATATCTGAAGTGGTGAAATTCATTCCTTACATTAGGCAACTAATGAGACACTGACTGAAAGACTGCTATTATTTTTCAGAAGAGTTGGACTGGGCCCTTAATCTTCTACAAATCATGTCCTTAAAAAAGAGAGAAGTTGTGACAGCTAATTTTACAGGAGCTGTTAACAGAACTGAAATAAAACCTCCTATTGGTGCAATAATGAAACCACAATGTGATTATACAGCAGTTAGATATATTTTAGTGTGAAACGCACATCTGAAAAATTATTTGAAGATTAATAACCACATCTATTTCATAACAGTGGTATGACAGAGATGAAACTGAGCTCCAGAAATGAAAGGTTATAATTAATATACTTCTATGCTCTACTGGTGTTTTACATCTAAGGGATTTACACACTCAAGTGCAGAATGGGTCAAAGCTGAATAAATCTGTGAGGAAGTCTCTAAAAAAAGTGACATAATCTCTCCTAAAATTTGCACACAGATTATTACAGAAGCAAGAATATAATACAGATTGGGTACAGATTGAGATCTGAATCTCCTGTGGACTGCAGCCAGTTCAAACTACCATGACTGTCTACAGAAAATGACTGCAGAGTTACTGTCCTCTAAGAAAGAAATAGTTCAAATATTACCTTTATATAGTATATCTTATTATGTGTAAAGCTCATTATTTCATTCCAGATATACTGATCACATTCATTAGTTCCTTTTTTCTTTCACTTAATTAATGAGTGGAATGTAAAACATGTTTAAAATATTGAATGTTTAAAATATCCTTCCAAAAGCTGTGAGCATGCTCATTCAAGGTAGAAAGAATCTTGTATAAAAGTATTCAGTAGCACACCATAACCTAGCTAACCATCTTTCAAAACTAACTCATTATCATTACTCTCCTTTCCCAGTGCAGTTGCAGAATACATTGAACCTTCATTCAAGAGCTAATAACAATTAACTAACTCTCACTCCTTTACTGAAGTATTACTGCATCACGTTTGAGTTCTAACAATAAACTTCAGCATCTGGGTCTGTAACATGTATCTTGTGCTATTTATCTGTACTATAAAGTTTCTAGCACATTTCTGAGGTCCTGAAGTGCAAATCAATAACAGATGTCAAGAAAGGACAATATACAATTATGGTTTCTTAGACATTAAAAGGGAGGATAAAGAGCAAACTAATACCATTAAGCAGAATCTGAAGATATAAAATTTTGCCAGGCGGTTCAATAGTGAAATAAGACCTGTATTACTTTGCTACTTTTTTTTTTTAATTCACAGAAGAACACATTTATCTATGACTGCTATGATATATTCCTATTTTAAGCACACTTTCCCAAAAGGTCTTTACCTGAAGTTTTCTCTTAGCAACAGAGGTGGAAATTAAGGGTAAATTTCAAAGCTACTGTTTCACTGACCATGACATCTTTATCTCTGTTCTGGCTTTGGCTAGGATAGAGTTAATTTTCTTGCTAGTAGCTGGTATAGTGCTGTGTTTTGGATTTAGGGTGAGAATGATGTTGATAACATCAACAACGTTTCAGTTGTTGCTGAGCAGCGCTCACCTTAAGTTAAAGACCATTCAGCTTCTCATACTATCCAGCCAGTGAGGAGGCTGGAGGTGCACGAAAACCTGTGAGAGGATACAGCTAGGACATATGACCCAAACTGGCCAAAGGAATATTCCATCATATATGATGCCATACTGATAAAAAAGCTCTGACAGGAGCTGGACAGGAAAGCAGCGACTGCTGCCTTGGGACTGGCTGGGCATCAGTCTGTGGAAGGTGAGCAATTGCTTTGTGTATCGCTTGTTTTGTATATTCTTTTAGCATTATAATTATTGGTATCTTCCCTCCCCTTTCTCTCCTATTAAACTGTCTTTATCTGAATCCATGAGTGTTACTTTTTTTTTTCCAGTTTTCTCCCTTATCCCAAGGAGGGGGGCAATGAGTGAATGGCTGGGTTTTGTTTAACTGCCTGTCATGTTAAACCACAATAATCTCCAAGGTTATACCCTTACAGAAGGCCAATTCCTTTCTATGTTGTAGGAATCCTGTGACCATTTCTGTATTAAAGCAACCATTAAGTGTCACGTGGGTTTCCTCCTCTACTTAAGAGGAGTCAAAGCCTTTTTTCCCCCACAGCCTTTTTTTCTAGTTCTTTTTCTAAATTTCATTACTGAATATTACTTTTCTGAAGTTCAGCTTGTTATATTCAAGTACAGTCATACAGAAAGTGAAATCAATGTTTCTTTGTAGCACTCCACTTCAAATGTCAAGTCTCAAACGGAAATTGATAGTCTAATACTTTAGACTCTTGGGCACTAAAATTAAGTTTTTTCTCCTTGATACTTGCAGAAGTAGTAAAAACTGATTCAGCAACAAAGAACGAATAAATAGTTGCATCAGCTACAGTGAAAGTAAAGAATCAAGAGCAGTGTCGGCAATGATGCAATAGTGCAATATTCTCTGTTACAATACTATTATCGATATTTACTTAATAGCATGATTATTTGTTAGCAATATTGAATTTCAAAGGCAAATAAAGAGGAACATAAAAGATCTTATTCAGAATTCTGAGCTGATTTTATATGCACCTTCATAATAAACTGGGGTGACACAATTTGAAAATCAGTAAATAAACCCCATATTTCTGATATAAACAGATTTTTACAGCTATAGCTCTTCTTTCAATCAAATGCTACTATACTGAAATAAAGAAGGCTGCTTGTTGATGAATTTAAAGAATTTCAGGCAAAGAGATAACTGAACATTTAGTCTTACATCCTGCTTAACATAACCATAGAACTGCTTTATCATTACTAGTATTTCTAGTAGCTGTGCTTGAAATAGATGAGTTTGTTTTTTAAATAAGAATTTCATTTCCATATTTCAAATTATAGCACATACACTATTTACTTTGCTAAGTCATTCTAACATTAATTTCCAGACTATTTAAAGAAAAATGTATGTGAAAAATTATCTGGAAAACACTAGTTGTACAACTTGGAACCTAAAAGTTTTGATTGAAACTTGATGGAAAGTCCAAAGCCCAGTCAGTATTACCTGGTGTTTAAATCTGTGAGTCTTCACTTCTCAGACTGTAACCTGTTAAATTTTTTTTCTATTGGACAGAAAAATTCAGTGTTAACAAATTTCTTCTTTGAATTTGCAAAATATGATCCAAGTATTCTCTTTGTAATTTCAGTGGACTAAGACCCTTCATTTTCTTCCTATTGTTTATATTTTCCTTTAATTTAATTTTCCCTTTCTCATTTCACTGAAGCTGATTCATTTTTTAATGCTTTTCTGCAATTCTGCTGACCATTGAACATAGTAGCCCAACAGAAATGGTCTCAGTACCAAGTACACCATGCACTGTTGGTATATTTTCTCAAATATGTGTACGCATTGTCTGCACCTACATCGTCTTTGTGTCTCCAATCTTATTTGCAGTAAGAATCGCATGAAAATAATCTGTAGAAAAGTTAAATAGAACAAACAGGCCCCAAATCATGGGCCAGTTTTGGCCTATACAATGCTCTTTGCAGAGTCAGCAAAAGGGAACTTGATCAAGGGTTAGAAATGAAAAATATTTGCTGCACAGCTATCAGCTTACAAAAACTAAAGTTACATACTGTTATATACTGAAGCCAAAGATCAGTGCTTCACCAAAGTACAACTGAATTTGGCCAAAGAATATCCTCTTGAAAAGAATCCAGACTGGATCTGAAGGCATCTGGACACTGAGACTCTAGTGGTTTCCTGTAGTTCTCCCCAGCAATTAGTTAATCTCACTGTTGCAAATTTTGGTCCAGTCTCCTATTCAGTATAACTATCTTCCAGTTATGCGTTCCTATGAGTTTTTTTTTCTTTGTTTGCTTGTTTGTTTTATTTGTCCCACAAAAGAGATATTTAACTGTCACTTTTTTTCTGTGAAGAAACCAATCCTCTGTTCCCCAAGTCACCTGTCAATCTACTTTTGAGATGCTACACGGCTTATGTCAAGTGTTTAAGAAAATATCTTCTTATTCACACTTAAATAATTTTCAACATATTTTTTCAAAGATGCCTATCTGAACTGTACATGCCATGAACCTGTGAACACTGTATACATTTTCAGCTAGAAAATGCTAGTTATGCCACCTCCAGTAGTCTTACGGGGATGTGCACCATTCTGAAATGTCGTATAGCTGTGGTGAAACCTGCCATCTAAGATGAACCCATGGATTCTCTGAAGTGGAAAAATTCCTATCAACATTAATAGGGCCACAATTTCCTTCAAGAGGAACTGAAATGAAACAAATGGGGAGAAACAAACATTCAAAGCAACAGGAAATGAAAGTGAATTGCTGAGATATCTAATAATAGGCCTGTAAACAAAACACGTAACACAACCTCCGTTATCTCTATTACATGGGGTTGTATTGATGTGCTGTGGTGAAATAATATGCATAGGACCTCAATGAAGCACAAGTATAGAAATTTTCTTTAGAAAGAAAACACTTTCTGGAGAATTTTTTTGGGACAATTTTGAACTTCTTCAGTACCACCAAAATAATAAAACTGATTAAAAAGCATTAAGGTACAGGAACTTAAGAAAATAAACAAATCCTCCAGTGCACAAACAAAGACAACTTGCATGTTAGCGGTGTAAAAGAAATTTCCTTATTTCAGACATATTATGTGGATGGCCATATGTGCATCAACGGCAGGCAGAAGTTCCCATGTTGCATCAGTAGCACTAACTGTTTACTTAAATTCTTTCTTTCTGCTTCTCAGACCTTAAAGAATGAAATAATTTAGACAGATAGGGTGAGATTCTTCACACTTAACTTTATACATTCACCACATGCATGATCTACAACAAACCAAGTAACTTAAACTGCTTGTAGGTGGTGAGAACAATGTCACCCAGAGGTACAGCATTGACTAACACAGAACAGAGGGACTGGCAAAGAAATCCATTGCTGAGTAGTCTTTTCTCTTGAACACAAGTAATGTCTAGGCTAGATGTAATTATCCATGTTATAGAAACCAAAACTCGTGAGATATCTTCCATCCATATTAATATATAGATAAAAAAGTTTTTAAAACCAAATGCAAGTTAAGTCAGATTTTTTCTTTGAGGGTCATCCTTCAGCATTTTAATTGGTGGGAAGAAGTAGTTGAATTTCCTGGCAATGGGGAAATGTATATTTAAGAACGATGATGGAAGAACAAATACTCATCAATCCCCTCTGTGCATGAAAATGAATACTCTCTTCCAAAAATCTCCAACACGCCTAACTACCCCAACCAGACACAGAATGAAGATAAATTAGACATGTTGAAGTGACTTCAGGAGAAGAAATTACATATTGAGAAGCCTTTTTCCTCTTTGACAGCTGGTAAGTATTTTCATTCTTGATAACTTCCAAGAGAGTGAAAAGAAAGAGGTAAATATAAAGTATAGTGTTAACTTGCCCTTGGGGAATCAGAGTTCATTATTATAGTCAAGGATTCATAGCTCTATGAGTGCGTGCAGAATATGTGCAAGCTGAGGTGAAGATAGAGAGTTAAAACTGCCTTAATTAAGAAAATCTATTACCTTGTTTACAAAGTTTGTCCAGTTTATGTTTCTCTCCATGACAACTGGGGTCAGTTTGACCGACTATGGAATACTTGCACTGGGACAAAGGTTCACAGTTTCCATTTTCCATTAAAGCATGGCAGTCCAACAATGATTTGGTTTGTAAATAATAACATTCAACTGTTTTCAAGACAAAGTGTGCTTGCCTGTTCTCTTGTTTGTCCAGGGAGCAGAGCAAAGGCCAGTAATCTTTGGCTTCCAGACCTCTGGCTGACTTACAGACTGAGCAGCTGCAGCATGGGCAGGCAGCCCAGCACACAAATATGTGAAGGTTATCAATAAAATTCGAGTTTATAAACTCCTTATAGTTGCTTAATGGGTATGCAGAGGAAATGCAACGAAGGTCCTCCTAACAGGCATGATGGCTGCCAAAAAGCACTGCTGCCAATTGTCAGAAGGCAAAAAGTGCAAACTTCCTGGTAATTAGAGGCTGATAGACAGAGATGGCTAAAATTCTAATATTCTGAATGGATTGAATGGAATTTGACTAATTATAATTAGAATGTAAGCACTTGACTGAAAGGACATATGTCCTCAGCTAAAGCAGAGATAGTTGAAAAGCAGGGTTTCAAAATTATAATGGAAAGAAGGAAAATGGCTTCCTCGGACAAAACTGCTAAAAATATTTGCACTGGATCGAGACAGGGTTAGGAAACAGAAGTTTTCACAGGAAAACTTTAGTACCTTATACTCAATGCAAACTACATTAAAATGCAGCTTTTAATGCTAGATCTGAAAATTTACAAGTCATGCAGAATGGTAGCCAATGGTTACTTTGGAAAAGCAAGACGTTTCTTGCTGCTGTAAGAGTAAACTGGAAATTTTTCATCTTTAACAGTCCTGCAGAAAGTCACATGTTGCAATTATAGACCAATTCTCTACTCTATTGTACGTGTACATATTATTCTGCTGTAGAACTGTTTATTTTGGAAATCAAGAGTACGAGACATAAATTATTGTTTGTACCTTCCAAGATCTTTGGAACATACCACTCTAAAGAGACCTGATCAAGGATGAGCATACAATTGTCACATTGGGTCAGACCAAAAGTTGACTCAGCCCATTAGCCTGTCTCTGATAGCTTCCAAGAACAGAGGCTTAAGTAAGCAAAGAGGTACACAGTAAGAATAGGTTATGAATAGTGTGTTCTTCTTTCTGATGTATCTTTTCAGTTTTCAGCAACAAGTAGCAACAGTCTGAGTTACAAAATGCATCTAAACTATTAATACCCAATCTAAGACATATTCTTCATTAATTTAATTATTGTTGCAACTTATGTATATGAACAATTCCCTGCTCACACAATTTCAATTACACACTGGATGAAAGCAGCATTTTCATTTGATCAGTTTAGAACTGTTGCCGGATATTTTAATTCAGATGTTCCCTAAACCTTTGTTGTGAGAAACTTAGTGAAATCTTGCTGCTTTGCCTTCTTGCCAATCATAATTTTCAAGAAAACTATTGTGTGTCTCTTCCAAGACAAGGAATCACAATCTATTCTGTCTTTGACCATACAAATTCTGTTCCTTGTCTCTGATAATACTTGTTGACCTTCCCAGTATCTTTTTTTATACTGCACTGTTTATGGCAGATCCCAGAACTTCTCCAAGACTCTTCTGTGTTCAGAACCAAATGTCACCTATTTGGTGTTATCTGCATAGTAATAGCTATTAAAATTTTCCTGATATTCAAATAACCAGTTTCCTCAGTTTTACTAAGGATGAATAATTTCATCTCATTGTATTTTCTATGATCCGATATCTAAATGTTTCATGAGTACGACAGAAATGATCATAAATTGTGATTCAGCCAGAGATCCTATCTCAGAGAGGATAAAGTGGGGTGACTAAAATTGCTACTTATTTTTTTGTGTAAGTTTTATTTTCTCGTTCTGTTCCTGCTTACCCTTGACAAAGATTCCCCTTGCATAAAAGTGCCTGTGCCCTTACCATAGAAGGGAATCAATCTGGATGTTCAAGACTCTTGCTACCACGGTCTCTTTCACTTCAGCTTGACAGCAAATACCTAAAGGAACCAGAGCGTTCACCATTTCTTCCACAGTCATTTGTTTAGTGACAACTGTTGTGTCCCTGTCTATTAACATGACTTCCTTGCCACTTGACACAACAGAAAATGATTTTCCATACAGTCTTAGATATCCATATCCCAGGGCTAGCATAATAAAATGTTAGGTTTAATTGCTGCACAAATACAATACTTCTAATTTTAAAAAAACCTTTTCAGCCATGCTTTATAAACCCACTTTCCCACCTTTCCACCTAGAAAAGGACGCACTTTTAATGTAAGTAACTCTGACCACATATAGAAGAGTAATTCCCTTGACCATTGAGAGGATATAATGTCTTGCTCTTATTCCAGCTGTTCAAACACTGTTTGAAAGTGTAAACAGCAGCAACAGAAAATTAAACAGAGGTTGGAACTTTTTTATTCTTCTTCTTTTTTTTTTCTTTTTTACATCTCGTAAATATATTGTACTGCAGAGTGTGGCTAAGTATGTATCAACTCTAATAATTTCCTGGATGATTGATTTCCTAATTCCTTTAACAATGAACGTCATTCATCTTAACCAAATGTTGAACTGCTTACAAAATATAAAAAGACAAGGATAATTACTCCATTTAGTCTAACTTTAAGTTCTTACTTGAAGTAAGGCATAAGGTCTGAACTTCTACAAATTCATACCTGCATTTTGGAAGGTGAGATTATGCTTCCAAATATTGAACTGTTGAGAATATCAGGAAGTTTCAGAAAAGAGAAGGATGAATTTGGTAGTTTTAGAAACCACTATATTAACACATAATCTAGAATTTTTAGTTGGCGATTTTCTTCACTCAGAGTACTGAAAAACTTTCTACAACACAAATCTAGCGTTTGTGCAAGAAATGACAGTCACACTGCAAATTTAGGAGGGCCTATGTACATAGGAAAGTATTATATTACAACAACTATTACTAATGTTTTTGGACACCTAATTTGTGCCCTAACACAAAGCAAAATACTTTCCCCATATAGGTTAGTTAAAAAAATAAGATTTTAAAACAGAATTTCTTTCTTTGTGAAAGACTGCCTTAAATTCTTCATAACGGGACATAAGCCTGGACTCCAAGTTAAGTATCCCTTTTAAATACTTCACTGAACTATAGCCTGGATGTTTGCAGGCACCCAAACTCATTTACGTTATACTGAGCACTTAGTTAATAAGAGTGCTTTTTACTTTTGTATAGACTACTTAGCTCCTGAATGCACTCTAAGCCTTACAACATGCACCTTTCTATGAGAGTGACACATGAAGATGTGGCTGCCCATCCAAATAAGATTCTAGCTTTTAATCACACCCTGAATTTTGAGCAGCTCAAGATCATAAGACACTAAATGTCAAATGTAAGAATTGTCTTTAATATGTGTGAAGAAAGACAAGAGGATAGGCATATGGTCTGCCTCAGTGTTGAAAACAACAATAGACTCCAAATCACTTGGAAACAATCTGACATAACTCACACAGTGCAGCTCACTATTTCTTCCTTAATTCCTTCTAGTCTGTAGAATACTACCACCAACCCTTTCTGCTCCAAGGAGAGATTAACTGAGGGGCAGGCAACTCTTCTCTTCATTCTCCCATTCATTTTATCCAGTGATTTGCATGATTTGTGTGTCAATAAATATAATGAATATGCACCTGCATAGTCCTCCCCTAAAAGACAGACAAGCCCCATTCTTTTCTGATCTTTGACTCCACCTAAGAACATCATAGCCTTCACCAGTTTCTTCTTAATCCTTTCAGGACTGAAATCATCACGGTATCTTTTATCTTTTCCCACCCTTTCAGAGGATGACTCCATGTCTTTACTTCCATCTGCGGGTGCCTAGAAAGAAGTGTTACGTGTAAACAGGAACTTGAAGCAACCTACTTCAGACAGGTTCCACCTCTGCTCTTAGAAAGGTGGAAATCCTCTTCTCAGAAAATCTGATGACAGAAGTAAAAAACTAGTCCTGTCCTTCAAAGGTCAACCAATGCAATGGGTTTAGTAGACTGCAAAACACAGTTCCATGCCAAAGCAAAGTTGGAGCCACTCATCTGTGAGCAATGAATCTGCTTTTATTAGGGCTGTATAATCTCATGCTGCTGCCTGGGTGCCAATGCACCTGCTCATGTGGTCTTCAGCTTTCCTTAACCTGGTAACTCTCTATTTTCATTCCTCTTACAGAGTGAAATTTAAAATTATGTGTTTTGCTAGGTTTAGTTTATTCCTGGTGAACATCCTCTTTTGAGTTCATTGGATCATCAGGATGAACTGAAAGCCTAGACAGGCTTCACAGTACATTCTGTATTTTGTCTCCTCCCATGCAGCCCGAAAGTGCAGTCCGTGTGGAAGGCTACATAACATGACACAGAACATTTTCCTGAAATGAGCACACCTGCTGGGCATTAACTGTACACGGTAAATTTAATAGCATTACATGGGTATAAGGCAGGACATACTTTGGCCTAAGAATTTTATGACAGTTTTACGTATGCAGTGTCACCTTGCATTTTCAGCTCCAAAAAGCCAGTTTGAAATCTGATATGCTAATGTGATACAGAGGTTTGAAGCACAACAGGGGCTAATTGGCTGCACCCTCATCTGGCCAGCTAATTCTACTTCCTCTCTTGTTGATATTAGTGGTTTTATAAGGTGATATATCATCATGAGAGTGTCAGCTGCATCGCTCTACAGCTGCGCTAAATCCTTCTTCACACAATGATGTCCATTATGGTGTCCTGATACTAGCAGGCTGAGTTACGAGCTGGACATGGAGTGTTGTGGAGTGCTGAAGTGGCCTGGCAGTCAGCCAGGGACATGCTTCAGTACCGTGTGCTTGGTGGAGTGTAGGAGAGATGATAGCCTGTTGCTGGAAATTGCACTTCTCTCCTGCTGTGCGCAGTTATGATAGGGTATGATGTGTTGGCAAGTGGTGGCTATGATTTTATGGTAAAACTGGACCGCAGTACAAGGCAGGATGAAATTGCTTAACAGCTTTAGTTTGTCAAGATATAACTTAAGCCATTTTTTCTAGTAATGAACTAGCTCAGAGTGCTGTAGTTCAGTACTCCAGGAACGTGGCCATTTAATTCTTCAGCTGTGAGTCTAGAGGTGCCTAGGTATTATTAGATTACATTTGCTTGTGTTTTGTTTGAAGAAATAGTAAGAATTTAGAGCAGACATACTCATGAGGCTCTCTCATGTACACTATTTTAGTTCAGGAGAAAGAATATTAGGGTATACACAATATTCTATCTGTAGGTGTCTTCTGTGGACTTTTAGCATTTAATATTGACTCATTGCTGAGTTGCTGCTGTCTCTGTGGTCACGTCCTAATGAACTAGTTAGGCTTCAGTGACTGTTTCATACAAATGCATTTACTTTCACTGAAACACAGGTGGCAATTCCTTTGATGAATATCTTCATGGCGAAAAGAATCCTGAGATGTGTGAAAGAACAAGACCTTCAGACATGATAGTCCAGATTCTCTCACTCCATTCTTTATTGTAGTCTTTTGCAATAAAAACCAAAAATCCTGTCTATGAGGAAGAAATCTTTGCTTAAATTTAGATTAAGTTTAAGAACATTATGCTTGTTATTTTTCAGCTTTTGGTTGGAGTTTTCTTGTCTGTGTGTGTTTGTTTTTGGAGAAAACTACTAGCCAATTAGTTTACATTTTTAAGCCAACAGCCAACTGGTTTACATTTTTAAAAATAACCTCTTTAAATGTGAGACTTACCTATACCCTAAAATGCAGAAAGGACAAGAAATTAAAATTGAGACAGCAAGTCTTCTTCCAAGTAGAAGAGATTTAGTTCTTTAGTGATGACAACAACATCATACCCTTCAACAGGTGAATTTGGGAGTTGTAGTGTCTAATAGTCACAATAACGACTGGTCACCAAGTTCTCCCCATTTATGTCTTCAGCCTAGCCCACAATAAGTATATTTAACTAGTCTTGCCTGAAGGTGGCAAAAGGACGGGCCATGACACTAAGGTCCATATCTAAAAAGATATGCAAAGAATGTGGTCTTTCATGAGAAGAACTTAGATTTTATCTTTTCTTTTGGGGAAAGTTTCTATTAGATTTTCTCAAAACATCTGAAAATGTGGAAAACCAGAATTATTTTCTGTTTATTGTCCTAATGCCTGACAAATGTTCTAGATTTGCCAGACTGCCAAAATACCCACATGCCACCATTACCAACTCGCTTTTTATCTCCTTCAGAAATGAAAAGGCAATTTGCCTTCATCCATGTCCTGACTGATGTCAGTAGAATATTTAATATAAGAGAAAGATGTAAAACTGGGCATCATCAACAGGCTACTCATATTTCAACTGATGTCTCCTCATCAAATTCTAGCAATCTAATATATCATTAGATTTAAAAGAGGTGACAGCAGCTTGAATTACTGTGTTCAGTTCTGGGTCCCTCACCACAAGAAGGATGTTGAGGCTCTGGAGTGAGTCCAGAAAAGAACAACAAAGCTGGTGAAGGGGCTGGAGAACAAGTCTTACGAGGAGCAGCTGAAGAAACTGGGATTGTTTAGCCTAGAGAAGAGGAGGCTGAGGGGAGACCTTATTGCTTTCTACAACTACCTGAAAGGAGGTTGTGGAGAGGAGGGAGCTGGCCTCTTCTCCCAAGTGACAGGGGACAGGACAAGAGAGAATGGCCTCAAGCTCCACAAGGGGAGGTTCAGGCTGGACATCAAAAAAATTTTTTTCATAGAAAGGGTCATTGGGCACTGGCAGAGGCTGCCCAGGGAGATGGTTGAGTCACCATCCCTGGAGGTGTTTAAAAGACGGGTGGATGAGGTGCTAAGGGGCATGGTTTAGTTGTTGATAGGAATGGTTGGACTCAATGATCCTAGAGGTCTTTTCCAACCTAGGGATTTTGTGATTCTGTGATTCTGTGAATCTGTGAATCTTAAGCATCTTCTGAGAACCTTTAATGTGAAGAAATTGGCCAGCACTGATTTCATTCATTCTGCGGAGAAAGAATGAAGAAAACAGCAGGATAACTTTGCCCACTCTCACATGCATGCCTACACCCATTGTAGGACTTGGGCTACCTAAAGGGTCCAGTCATTCTGTAAAAGCATGAACATTAATGTTTACTAGATATCAAGAAATGATCTATGAAGAAGAAATGTATTTTTTTACAGCATCTATCTTCTACATCTCATCACAGAAGATCTTGACCTCCCAAAATAAAAATTATCTATGGTTACCATGTACATCACTTACTTAGACTGGTATTTTAGTTATAGCTGTTATTTATTTTTAAGTGTACTAGACTGTATTTAAGGGGATGAAATTTAAATCTACTTTTTAACCTCATTTGCATTAAGGATCATGCTTATTGTTAAACATTTGGATTTTTATTTATTTTGTTGTAGTTAATCAAGACATAATTTATAATTTTCTTCTATTTATGAGTGTGTTGATTTCTACTTTTATGACTTTAATGAACACTGTGATCTGCTAACATATTCTCTGTGTTCTAGTCCTATATCATAATATTTTAATAGAGATTATTAAAGCAATCACCTTCTCTGTTGTAGTTTCTGTGCTTTTTTGTTTTGTAGGTTACCACTCTGAATTTAGTTAGTAAGTTTTAACTTAGCTTTAATAATTTCTTTAAATTTTTTATCTTTCAAGACAGTCAAGAATCCAAAACATCATGAATCCTGCAGCTGAAAGTACTACAATGGTATCATTCAAAAGCTCATTGAAAATATTTGGCCTCTATTCCAAAGATAATACTATGGTCCAAATAGGATTGAAACTGTACTTACATCTCCCCTTTTGGCGATTACACAAGTGCAGCTTTTTGCTTCTTAAAGTTTACTTGCTTAGATGAAAAAGAATTTGGACTGTAACTGCAGAAGACCTTGAATTTTCCATGGTTTTATGGAATTCATCTTTTAATTATAAAATGGAATATAAGTACAACATCATTGCAACCAAAATTTCTGACTGAATGACTGAAAAATAAAAGTTTTAGTTTCTGAACTGAAGTTTATCCTCTTTAAACGTTTATTTTAACTAAAAATCAAGCAGCATAACAAATGACAGCACAAAGCTTTGCTCTCAGGCATGTTTAAAAGAAAGTGAGATATCGAATAAGAGGAATATTCATATTTTGTAAATGATGGTTCCTCATACAAAAAACCCAAACCAAACCAATCAAAAAAATATGGAGTTCACAAACACCATGGAGCAGATTCACATATATTAAGAAGCATATTTATGAAAATAGCATGATACTGAAATCATCTTATGATCTATTGTAAGAATTACAGATCGGTTAAAAGGTACTTTTCTTAATGTATGCCACCTAGCCTTACAACATTTTTCTCATCTTTCAGTCATAATACAGGAAGCTTATTCCAGAAACTATAATTCTAATATTATATATATATATATATATAATATGCATATATAATACACTCATATAAAAATAGATTAGCTAAATTACTGGGTTATTAAACAGAAACTGTAAGACATGAGCAGATTTTAGGCATGAATATATACTTATGTTTATCAGAATAGATAACCATATCAGATTTACAGTAAACAGATAAGAAAAGTAACATGAGACAGATTTTTAAATATATTTATTGCTATTATTTCCTGGTAGGAGGGTTGGGTTTTTTCATTTTCTTTTTAAATGGAAACATGCAATTTTAAATCAAATTCTCCACAGCTTCTGCCTCATGATAATTGCACTCAGTGGGGACTGAGTTTACTGTATTGGAAAAAATATCATGTTATATATTGTTGCTTGACTAGAAGAGTAAACTAAAAGCTCTAATAACTTATGTTGTTGGCAGAGCACCAGTAAAATGTAATATGTGTGGCTTATGGATTAGCTGGCATTTAATATAAAAACAAACAGGCATCATAAGCAAACTCTTCTTCATTTTAATTGGCTTTATTCTATTTGAAATTGTGTGTGCAATTCCTATTAAAATGCATAGCACAGGATGAAACTGAAAGTGGACACAAAAATAATACAGTAGTTTATGATTTAATTCATGCATCACATTATGTCATCTCATTCATAGATCAGTCAGCCAGTGGCTTGCTGGTAGTTAAGATTTTTCTGGACAGGAACTGATTGCAGCAATGCAATTTTTTGAATTTATATATTTTGACTATACAAAGCTAGGAATGATAAAGTAATTTTTCTAAAAGCTTAATGAATTTTAAAAACATTTGTGATATTAGTCCACTAACGTGTTTTCCAGTATTTATCCTTTTGTTTTCCTACATAAAGGTTTAGGGGTTTATGCAGAGAAAACCTCGTTTTATTTTAACTTTTTGTTTCTCTTGGAACCAAAAGAGAGTGATAGCCTCAACATCAGGTTTAATGGAAAGAGAAAGAAACAGAGCTTGAGACTAGTAGATTAACATATTGTATATTCAGAAAAGCAAAACTGCCTTAGGAAGGATTTGAAACATAATAGATTTCAAGAATAAAATAGAACCATTTATTGTTATGCCACAAAGCTTCTTAAGGATATAGTGATGTATTTCTACTGCCTCCATACAAAAAAATGTAAACTGAAATGATGACTATAATAACAGAGAAACACTTTTTAAAATATTCAGATAGATAGTTTTAACGAAGAAGCTGCCTATATCTATTTCCAGTCATGCTGTGAAAAGCTGACTATGACAGATGTCATCAAACCTGCTGGGCATGAATTTTACCTGCTGTATATTCACTGATGATTTAAATCACTGATACCTATCTGTGTGTGCTTCTACATACATATCTTAGCCTATCTTTCCTTATCTTGAGTTATGTTGCATATAAAAAGCCTACTCTTCTAGCATGATAATGATCGTCTAGTACAAATTTTTAGACTACGGCACTTTATTTCTTGCTTTTTCATTTAATTTCTTGGCAGGATCTATCATCCATTTTCTTTGGACATTTCAGTTATTCTGGATGAACATATGTCATTTCTCTGAACCCAGTCAGAAGAAGCCTTGGTAGAGCTATGGCATTCAGACCATTTCCTTTTGACCTATTCCACTTTTCCACTTCCTCATTTTCTCTATGGAATTCAAATTCCATTTCTTGCATTTTGGGATATTTTTGTTTGCTTCTCACCTGATATTCTGCTATGCCAACTAAATCTTTCCCTTCTTCCCTATCTACACATTCTCCTACTCATTAACATGTTGTCGGTGTTCAGCATCCCTCCCTCACCTAACACACGTGGAGGTGCTATCTCTTATTCACCTCCTTTGGTGGCAACAGTCACGATAGTGCTAGAGCAAGAAGGATGCCAGAATTTTAACTACTGTGTTATCTAAACCTGAGCAGATGCTCTTGTAATCTCTTAGGCAGAGGAGGCTTCAATGTGTGATAGATAAATTCTTTGGGGTGAATATGTGGGAAAATGGGGAGCTCTGAAATGCACGTTGTTTTGAGGTCAATGTTTTGAGGGGAAGCTGAGAGTTACTTTGACTTTTCTTCATCCCTTTATTTATAATTTCATGCTAAAATTCAGCCATGACAGAGGTGAGGCTACAGTCTGTTTAATTTCACACAAGCCTGGTTATTGCACAGCCAGGGATGAACAGTTTATCCTTTCTACTCAAAAGCATAGAACCATTTCTCACTGAATAGTGTCTGTCTCCCAATGACACTGGTGTATAACCTCTCTCCTAGGGTCCTCTCAGAGCTGTCTGTGATTCAGGGACTCCTTCTGTTATTACATGGTTGTGTAATCTTGGCTCAAACTTCTAAGAAAAAAAGCTAAGTTGTGAGAAGAAGCTGTGAAAAAGTACTAAACTAGAAGAGAGGGGTAAAATGTCAGGCAGAGGTAAGATTGTTGAAACAGGGATAGTTGGCATCTCAGTGTTTCCAGGAGAGAAACACTGACATGAGAAGAGATAAAGACGGCACACCAGCAGCACTGAGGATTAGTAATGGAGGCTGACCCTTTCCCACCTGCCATCAAGCTGTCTGGCTAGCAAAGACTTGCTGTACACTGTACTAGGAGTTGTAAGAATAAGTATTTTCCTTTCTTGTTTGTCAGATTCTCTGTTGTATGCAATAGCCAAAAATAACTGCTTTATGCTCTTTGGATGTGTACATCCTCCTCGCAGTGTCTTTGTTCATGGTAAAAGTTGTCCAAATGAAGCGAAGCAGAGAAGTCAGGTCACAGACACCAGCTAAGCAAAGGAAGAAGCTTTGTCAAGGCAAAATGTCAGGTGGTGAATAACCAGGGACATTTACATAATAACTACGGAGTGGGAAGCTTTTCCCTAGAAATCACAGAATCATAGAGTTTTTCCTTTCTGTATTTTATATGGCATCGTCCATGATGGTCAAATGGGCCACTTCGACCCAGAAGTCCACAAATGAAAACTTGGCTCTGCTAGTTGCAAGGACAGAACTCTTTTTCACTCAGATTTAAAAGTCAGAAGATCATTTGCATCTATCAACTAGTATTTTATCACTGCTTATTCAAATATGTTGAAAACAATTAAGGATTGTGCAAGTCAGTCACAATGACTGGCATTGATTTCAGCAGGATGCACCTGATTTAGCATTTTATAGTGGTTCCTGCCCTCACATTCCTGAACAGTTCAGAAATAATTAAACTTGGATTAAATCTTACCACAATTGTGGCTTTTTTTCCCCTGATGAAGAGATGTTCTTTTTATGGGATAGCCAGATGTGACAAAATCTTTTCCATTTTAGAAGACAAATATACCCAAAAGAACATCTAAGGTTTGGCCACACACTCTGGATATTATTCAATTGATTATGTCACAGTATAGATTTAAATAAGAAATTGGTATGGCTAAATGTATAAAAACATGCTTTTGGTACAATGATAATAGTTTTCTAACATTCTAGAGTTTTCTAACAAGATTGAGGCCACTTTTCTTTACATTAGTTCTATTGTAGACTTAGTCATTCTTATAGACTTCAGTAATCCCAAGATAGAGGAAAAAATCCTGAAGTCTGTCTGCATTTGGTTTTATGCATGTGTATTTTTTCATCAAGTATTGAAATTGCTATCGTATACAACAGCGATTCAAGTAATACTGTAAATCTGCTCTCACTGATTGTTATTTCAAATACGTTGAAACATCCAATTCCCCATTCAACATAGCTTGTCATACAAAACAAACAATTTACTGTTGCCAAAGTATCCAAGGAAGCCAAGCCAAATGAGATTCATCAGGAGAAACACTTTTGAAATGTAAAATTCTATTAATGCGCAGTAAATAGGATTTAAGATAGAGAACAGAAATGCATCACATGTTTGTCTATACAAACTGAAACTAATTATTGACATATAGAAACAACTAAGTAATGTTAATATTTTAAACCACAGTTATATTTTACACCATGAGAAGTAACTATACTTCTAAAAGCCATAGTCAGTGAAGACAATGATGCTATTTTCATCCTCAGAGAAAACTGTGAATATTTTCAGTTTAACTGTGAAAGTACAGGTCAACATTTTTCATACTACATGTTTGTTTCATAATAATTGCTGTTGCAATGACAAGAGGGGAGGAAGGTTAAGAGGGAGAGGTTGTTTGAGGTCTTTTTGTAAGCAATGTTGAATGAAAAGGGGAACTCAAGCAGTTCCTCAGCATGTAAGGTGGAGAGCAGAGATGCAGAATGATGGCAGTATGGATGCAGCGGCCAATTACTTGAACAAAGAATCAAGAAGAGTAACTGGAATAGGCAGTTGAAGTAGTGTGGGAGAGGCACGCAAGGAAGAGGAGGCAGTGTGGAATATTTAGCATAAGGGAACAGGTACAGCGAGATCCATATTGAGGCACGATTCTTCTTGCTGTATTCTTTCCAGAAACTAGATATCCTAGTGCCATCATGCCCATGAATACCTTCAAAGACTACTACATAAATCATAGGTGTGTCAACGTCATTCCATATCATCGAATGCTTCTTTAATTGTCTTTATTTTTTAAACTTGAGAAATCTGAGACAAAAGATACACCAGCTGCTTTACAAGAATGCTGCTCTCTTCAGAAAGTCAAATACACACGTCTTATGTAAGAACACAAATAAGACTGCACTTACTGCCTCACATTCTTTTTGTGTTTACTTGTATGATTTACTTTGATTTTCAGTCACTAGGATATTAGAGATCCTCATAATCTTTCAGATTATAATTTTCACAATATCTTGTGAATCTCTGTTCAGAACTGGTAAAGGCACATCTGTAGTGCTGTGTCCACTTCTGGTCTCCCTGGTACAAGAGAGATATGGAGCTACTGAAGAAAGTGTTCTAAAGGGCAACAAAGATGACTAAGGGACTGAGCATCTCATATGAGGAACGGCTGAGACAGCTGCAGTTGTTTGGCTTGTAGAAGAGAAAGCTCAGAGGGGATCTAATCAATATGTACGAATATCTGAAGAAAGGAAGTAGATGGAGGCAGGCTCTTTTTTGGTGGTTCCCCGTGACAGGACGAGACACAGTGGGCAGAAACTGAAACACAGAGGCTCCCTTCAAACATCAGGAAAAACTTTTATCTGTGTGAGTGACCCAGAGTTTGCCCAGAGAGATTATGGAGTCTTTATCCCTGGAGAAATTAAAAAGACATCTGGATGTGGCGCTGAGCAACCAGTCTTACTTGGAGGCTTAAATGCACCAGATATCTTCCAATTTGACCTGGAACTTTCCTTATTAATTACAGGATACTTACTTGTGATCCTCTCCAGTTTATGCAAGGAGGCTGAAATTAGTGTAAAAAGAATTTCTGCCACCATAGTAATAATATAATGTGCTTTATGTTCCCAGTTTATAGGACTAACATAAAATCATATTTTCTTTTTTTTTTAAATGTTTATATCATTACCCTCTCCATTTGGCATCTGCATTTTCTCTAAACCCCCAGTGTCATTCCACAGAGCCTTCCCAGCCCCCTCCTGCCACTTGCCACCTGGTAGGCAGGAGAAGCAGGTAAGTCCCAGGGCTCTGTTTCTCTGCTGTTGACAACAACCTTGTGTGCTAATTCTGTCAGGCATGCCATCAGCTTGTTATCACTGCTTATTATAAACTGTATATGCACATGAAGACTTGTAATTTGAACCTCCAACAACCTAAAGGTTTGGATAAAGATGGACTGATTTTAAAAGATATCTCCATGCTGGTTGTTTAAGTGTGCACAACACACATTTTTAAAGCCAAGCACATAAGGAAACATTAAAAAAGAAGATGAGTGGCCTTGAAAAACACAGCAAAAGAAATAAAAGGAATGAAAATATTACCGACTGATTTTAAATTCATTTTTCTGAAATATAAAGTGGTGGTTTGAAATTGTGAGGTGTTTCAAGCATTTGACACTTACTGATTCCTTTTTAATGCCTTGACTAAAATGTTTATAATCACCCAGGTACCATATTTCGATATAATCTCTGCCACACTAATAAAGATCTTTTACTACGTTTTACTCCAGTTGCTTGTCACTTTTTCCAAGTAGCAAGTATTTAGCGCTGACTAACTCTAAATTGCCTGTTGTAGCACCACTAAATATAGAGCCGATCATCTTAATCTAGGTCCCCAAGTCAGACGCCATAAGTTAGACGGTGCAGATACCCCAATCATAGAACATGACATAAAAAAGAACAACAGCTATGTACAGAATTAAATGCATCCTAATATGAGTCCCCTGAATGAAAATGCTATATGTTTATATTTGGCAAGTAAAAGTCTGCTCCTGAAAGATACTCACATCTCAGCACCCGTGAGTACTTCAAGATAACCTGCACCTCCCAACTTCTAGCCTAAAGTGACCAAGAATTTATATCCATTGTCTTGTTCTACCTTGCCTGATTTCAAGCAGGTCATTACAAGAACACGGATTACGCATCATTCCTTTCTACCGTATTTTGAATTAATTAATCAATGTACTTTATTCCACAAGCCATTTTAACCATGTTTAGAATCAAAAGATTGTTTTGACACATAAGCAATCCTTAGAGGAGCAAAATGCCCTGCTTTACCTCCTGTGGTAACAGTTAGAAAAATGACACGTGCCATTTAGCCCCATGGCACTCATGATGGTGGTTGCTTGTCTGATGTATTATTCTAATATTCTCCCAAATTTCATGATGCTGTCATGTTGATCATGCTGCTGTTAGGAAATGTTGGAACATCTCACTTCCTGCTTGTAGGTGCCATAAGAAAAGGTAGTGCTACAGCTGACACCGGGAATCTGTCAGGAAACTAAATACAAAAGAGGTTTACTGGCCAGACAAAAATTCCCAGATTTTTTAGCTTTTATGCTACATCTTTTGCCATTATTAGTAGTGTTAAAAGGCTACTTCAATTATGAACATGAACCAACATCTTTCAAAGTAAAACAATGGTAAAAAAAGGATGTAAACTTCTATTATTTCAATTTTAATACTATCACTGCAGTCTCTCTTTTTCACCATCAACATTACAGAGATCAATTTTAATTTACAAATCTAAAATCCATACCACTATTTATAAAACAGTCAAGACAATATGTAGACAGTAAAAGTAATATATTTTTAGGTTTCTTTTAACATTTATAATTCCTCTGTATAATTTACCCTACTTACAATGCTCTCCTTTAGAACTGCTTTCTGATGTATAAATAGTATTTCAATTGCATGACAAACAAACCTTACTACGTCTTTCAATATTCAACAAGTTATGTAGTCTAAAGGGGAGACACAGCAATTACAAAAAAACTTGAGATGCTAATATAAAGCAATTCCAACATTAATCGTTGTATTTCAAGATAGGGCTATATTATTTGGGTTCACATTACCAATTTATAAGTGGGTTCCATTTCAATATTTAGGGACCATTGCCAAAGGACCTCTTTAATTAAATCAGAGGCCATATATAAAGCCATTTGTTTTGGAACATTTATCTAGAGAGAGTGTAACCTTCTGAATTGGCCCGATGCCTTTTGGAAGAGAAAAAAATAAATGCAATAAGGAATGAGTCCATAAACGGTGCAATGTATTTTCGTAGTGAATTCAGAAACAAATGGCTTGCATTTCTGGCTAACCAGAAGGCAAGGAAATAAATCACCAGACCTGTGAAAAGGATGAGCCATAGTTTCCTTGTTGTGTTGGCCAGGTCCATAGGGCTTTCTGCCAGCACAAGTGGTTCACAACAACATCATACGCCCTGCTATTTAGTCCAATTTTTGTTATTACTTTCCTTCATGATATCAACAAAATTATTTAATTTCTCTCACACTTGGTATTGTCTTCTGTAAAATGAGATGACAGTAATACATATTGCTCTAATGTCAGAAGATTATTTTTGTAAAATACTCTGAGATCCATTTATCTAAAGCTTTAAAAATGTTTTATTGTATATCAATTCACAGAGAGGAAGACTTTCAAATATCCTAGCTGAAGAGTCTGATAAAAATTTAATATAAGATAAATATGGCAACTGGTTTCTGTGCTGTACATTGTTGATGTTACATAAAAATACCAATTTGAAAACTCTCAGCAAAGTGGCTCTCTCTTTCTGAGCCATGTTAATTTGTTACTATTCACCCTGAGAAGAGGATCTCCATCCCATGTCCTCCATTTCTCAAAATAAAATTATTTTTAGAAATTAAATTAGATTTTTTGCTTTTTTTTAAATATCAGAAACAGAAAGTAGAATGTTTAAAGTAGACATGATTTCTTGAAACATGATCAGATTTTAGCATCAAGGCATTAAACTATTTTCAATGAAGTTTCCTTTCCTTAATGATGTCCAGCAACACGAACAGTTCATCTCTAGCAAGCCTTCAGTAGCACCTCTAGGCTTTTTAGATACTAGCATTAGAAATTGATTTCTGTAATGGTATCTTGGCCAAGCTGCAGGTTTTCATAAATTCCTAGATCATAAACCCAAAAGGACCTCAGCAATCATTACCACTTACATAATACAGATTGCAGGGCTTTCTTAAGGTTAGTTTTGGGCCAAACAACATGTCTATCAGATCAAATGATTACTCCTGTCTTTAAAATACTTTTGATAGAGCATCCATCTCAAATCCTTGGAATTTGCTAAAATTGCAAATGAAGCTTTTTATAGCTTCAAATCTAGCCAGTGGAAAAATTAATTTATATCTGCCAGATTAACAAGTCTATGCTAGTTATCCACCACATCAGTCATGCCATGGACAATCTTCCTTGACTTTTTAGTTTATAAAATGAATGCGTAGAGCTTCTATAGTCTTTTAATGTATTTTCTGTTTTTCACTTGTTTAAACTTCTGTTTCTGTATTAATGTTCTTCATGTAGTTAACGAATGGGCACAGGATCACCGGGGAATTGTATCAACAGTAGAGACCCAAGCAATGGAAGGACTTTACCTATTCTTTGATATAAGTCCGTCCGTCTGATTATTTGGATTTTCCCACTGTGCTTTCTCTAAGAGTTACTAATTATTTCATTATTTATCAGTAGTCTAAGTTCTGTGTCAACTGAAAATTTTGGGTTTATATTTTTCCACTACATATTAATTAAAATCAGATGAGACTGACCTTTTCAGAATAGCAGAAGTTCCCTTCTACTTGTTCATTTGAGATGCACCACCTAGCTTGTACTTAACCCTTTATATTCCATGGTAAATTTGTATTCCCATTTTTTCAAATCAAAATAATTAACATTGCTAAACTATTGTCTTAGACTATTTTAAATATAATATATGAACAAAATTTATGAACAGACATTTTCTTCTTCTTAACATGAAACAGTGCTGGAGGGCAATAATTTTCCTCTCTTTCTGATGGTCTTTCATTATATTATCCTTTTTTTGTACTTTATTAGTTGAGGTCCACATCTCTCTTGCATTGCTTTTCCTGTAGTTTTATATTTCCCAGGTTGGCTTATTTACTCTTTTTAGATAACAATATAATAGTTAACATCTTCCATTTTTCTTTCAATACTTAATATCTTACAAGAAAAATAAAAATTCCCTAGTAATAAACCAGAGAGCTCCTTATCGATATCAAGGCTTTTAGATGCAAGGTATCTACAGATGGTAGCTTGAAATTCTTTAACTTCAAAAGCTGCTGTTTAACCTCTAGTTACAATAGAAACAGAAAATGTTTTTCTTTATCTTGTGATGTAACTCTAGCATTCGGCCTTTCCCTTAGAACAGAAGTATTTATTGACCATTTTTATTTCTCAGAATGATTTCTATGTAAAATTATTTCCATTTTGAATAATGTGTATTCCAAAACCATATCTGTATCATAATGAAACTACAGTACTGAGTTTCTTGTGTTAATTGATTCAGCTATACAAACCAGTTTCAGATATTTTCAAACTCCATCAAGCTTTGTGCATCTTTGTCAATTAACAAATATTCTATGTGATAATCTTAACTGATAATCTCTCAGCAACTGATATTGCTGAGAAATTAAGAACTATTAAATAAATATTTCTTTGCAGCTGCACTTACACACATCCGACATAAACATGCAGTCACTTTCCTTTTATACCCGTGACTGACAGAAACTGAGCTCTTGCCTAAAAATATCTTTCAAAGACTTCAAACAGCTTAGAATTTTCTACAAGTACAGAGATGTCCCCACTTTCCCTCCATATACTGGGGAGATGTGAAACATTAACGTTCAGTTCATGGGCATATAGCACCTGCTGCAAATATTCACAGGCATTATTCTGATTTGATAGTAATTTTGCATTTGCAATGTACACGTGTAAAAGAAGACACGAAGTGTGGGGGTTTAGAGACTCAGTATATTGGAACATGAAAAACAAATGACTCTAATAAGGATATGCAGGAAGCATTAACCTCTTTATAATGCCAAAGAAACTCCTCAAATTAACTTCAAATAACAGCAAATTAAGAAAGAGACAACATTCAAATGACTCTGGGAAACACGACGCCATACAATTTAGGAGAAAACTAGGATAGATAACAATAACAGAAGCCAAAGTGGTTTTGGATGCACCTGTGCAAATTCTTTTTTTCAGGGTGCTAAATATAGGAGATGCATTCATGCTTGATAAAATAAAAGATCAGACCTTTCCCTCCAAAGAATCTAAGGGTTATAAATAGGAAGAGAGGAAAAAAAGATGTGTATATCTATGTGTGCGTGTGTGGTTTCAGTTTATAAAGGTGCAAGCCCTTCTGACGCACAAAGGGATAAACTACCAACAGTCTGCAATGCTAGAAGGCAGGAATTCTGACAATACGTGTTAAACAGTAGATACCAAGTATTTCTGTTTCCTTTACTGGCACAGTTGTACCTATATAATCTGTGCTTTGTCCCACTGCACAGATAGGCTGCACTTAGGGCAGATACGATTTCACAGTTCTGTTCTTTTCAATTGATTTTACAGAATCCTGTCTCTTTAATTAGCAAATAAGACCATTACTGGAAAATTCTTAAGAAGTCATTTATCCTGATGGAAATAAAATCAGACTTCTACATCTGAACTATTCTATATAGTTTTGTGAAGTGCTGTATAAACTGCTAGACTGTTTGATACCATACTAATCCATGACCAATGATGTGATCGGCACAGGAAGTTAAAGAAAACTTGAACTCCAAGTCCTTATCCTGCCTTATGCTGCTATTATTTTGACTGAAACCTGCTAGTCATAGCAGATTTTACACCTAAGTGAGAATTCAGTACAGTGCATAGTCAGAAATACATGCTTTCTATAAAATGGAAAAAATATGCTCAATGTCCATAATGTTTTATTTTAAACAATATACAAAATGTGACTAAAACACAAAATATTTTTCATGAAAATATGCATGAAGAGAGTTCCCTGAATGAGGCCTTTGCAGTAGTGTACAGATGCTGTCTAGGTGACTGAAAGCAGCTAGCTATGGGTTAGGCTAGGGCAGCATGGGAATATGCACTGACAGTTCCTGAGCAGTGAATGGCCTCTGACTGCCCCTATGATCTCAAAGCTGCATTTCAATTTTCCATTTCAGCTTCACCCAGTGAACAGGATCAGCCCATACTGCCTGCAGTAGATCAATATGTTAGATGCATGGATATTTCAGGGGCTGCGCAGTGCTCCCTTACAGAATCTCTCCCTTGTCTTTGTTGGGGCTTGCTTTATTTTCTTTATTACTGTTCAACCCTTTTTTCATCATGTATTTTCAAAAGACATAATGAAAAAGGATGATGTTTGCAATAATTTAGTGACAGCTTTAATAACATGATACAGAATGTTTTTAGTTCATTGTTAAAGCTTAAATTCCTCACTATTGCTTCAACATGGTGGCATAAATTAAAGTTAAAATGTTGACTGATGAGGTTGTTATACATCACTTCTGTGTGATGTAAAAATTGTTGTGGCTGTTTTCTTAAGGGCTGTTCTTTTATGAGACTGAATTACATCACTGCTTCACAGAAAGCATTTTTCTACACTATCAGGAAGCACACAGGGTGAGAAACAGCTGAATGCCAGGAGCCAATGGAAGATGCTGCTTCTTAGCATTACTCCATGAAGACATGGTCCTACAGGCATGTTTAATTCTGAGCATCAGTGGCTCTGATAAAATCCAGAAGACTAGTCATCACAGGATTAATGTTCTTCTAGGATGCCTTTGTATATTTGGGACACTGGGGGAACGATGACATTAACAAGCAGATTTCTTCCCCCTTCTTTCTCTGAACTTTCTCTTTCACAGGCTTATAATATGCTAAACAATAGCCTCAAACTGGTCACCTTCCCCTCAGGCAATGCAATAACTTCAAGGACAGGAGTTCTCATCCTGCTTCCTTGCTGCAGATATCACTCATCTTACCATACTCCACCACGTGTGTTCAGAGGGAAACTCTGTACCCATGCTAGAATCACTATAATAATACCTCTATGAGGATAAAGACAACTTTGTACAAACCCTTTCCTTCCAAAACTCAGGATAACTGGCAAAACAGAAACAAATTCTGTCCCAGACAGAGCATCACGGTATTTCTTAACCACAGCAAAAATAATTCTTAAAAGTAAAGGAATTAAATGGTAAAAATGACTGAAGGGTAAGTCAGTCAAGGGTAAATAATAGGGGTTTCATTGCATCCAAAAGGTGCAGTCATTTCTTGGGCAGTACAGAGCTCTGTCCTTAGAAAAGAAAAAAGGTCGTAGCTAAAGGTTTCAGAGAGAAGAGTTCATAGGTTTTCATATTACCACCACTGCTACAGTGCACAACAAGGAAGGCAAAACCATAGCTCCCCTTCACAGACCATCTTCAGAAGGATGGGGAGGAGAGGGTAGCAAAGAGGACATGAGGTCTGTGAGCAGAGCCAACTTTTTGGCAGATGTAACAGGTGAAGGCAAGGATAGAAACAAAGGTTGCTTGCATATGTCAGCTGTGCCTTTACAACTCCAGAACAGCACATGAGCTAATTGCAAACCACCTTGCATGGCTAAACTGAACAGACAGACAAAGAAACTATTTGGTGATGTGATTTTTATATGAAAATCAAATTATATCTGTTTAAAATGGGCATAATGCTGAAATGACCTACTAGAGCTCAAACACTTGGGTATCTCTGCTGTCTTAATCAATACACAAGAGACACCAAGGGCACGCTTCATAAGCAGCAGCATACAAATTAGAGGCTGCTTCCTGTAAGGAAAATCATATAAAGCTGAAGAACATACATATAGTAGAAAAAAACCTGACAAAATCTACTGCCAACAAAGCAATACTTAACAGTTTGAAAATTACTGAATATTTTGTTAAATGAAGACACAGCAATAGTAACATTTATACTAGCAAGAAGCATTTTGCTTCTTAATCTATATCTCCTACCCACAAAGAGACGTGGGCAGATAGTTGTAAGAGAGAGTGGGCACAAGAAACCTTCTTCGATGAGGGCACAGTCGTAAACAGGATCCTAAATGAAGAAAATGCATGAAGTAAGGCTATTCCCTGTTCTAAATTAATGTCTTCTCTTCAGATCTGAATTAGTCAACTCGTTCTGGGTCACTGGCTCCCAAACAATTCTCTTTAATAAAACTTGTAGCTGCTGAGTTCTTTTTTCCTCATTGTCCAAGTCTGTGAAATTTCTCTTCTCTGCCACCTTCCTAACTCTTGGTGCTGTTGCCTCCTGCACATCTGCTTTCTTGTACCATGCAGCAGCTTTGAGTCCTGCAGGAGGCGAAGTAAAAAAGCAGCGAACCATGAAACAACAGTTCAGAGGGTAGTAGATTTAAGACGGAGGAGTGGTTTCTTGGGGAGGATAACGCCTTCCTGTTCTCATAATAATTTTTGCTCCTTCTGTGCAGCAGCGTGGACTCCAAGGTAATAAAACAGGCTGATCTTGTACTCTCAGCATTATCTGTGATATAGATAAAGCTAGTATTTGCTGCTCTAGATGCATATAACAGGAACCAAGTACAAATTTTCTCCCTTGAATGAAGGTCTGGTAAAGAAACTATACTGATTTTCTGCAGGGTTAGTTACGTCTTCAGTTCATTAGATAAGTGAGTGCAGCAGTGCCCCAAATCCTTGTGTGGTCCATGGATGGCCTGAGATCTACCTGAAGGACAACCTGCAGACAGCCTGTCTAGTCATGTCCAATTGCATACCAAACTATTCAATGTGATCAGACTTAAAGAAAACCTCAGGAAAGAACATTAGTTCAAGACAGAGCTTAGAAATTGTATCCAGCCAGATTTGATAAAGTGCTGAGAAACCCACCCCCGCTCCCTTCCGTTCCATGCACTCCCAGCCAGAAACCAGTATCACAGAGCTGTGGGCTACCACTGATCCCATTAGGGCTGCTCAGCTCCTTATCTGCCTCTGACAGGATGCACGCAGCAATCTCTTGCTGAGCAACTGGTGGAGCTCTGGCCACTTTGAGTAACAGTCTTTCATATTGACAGCCTTCTATGCCTGAAGGGATCAGAAATACGACTGGGAAACAATTTGAATCCTAGCTCTAACGCTGTCTTCCTGTATGACATTAGACATATCAGCATCTTACCTCAGGGTGCTGCGTAGGTGACTGTGGAAAATAATAATGCATCATCCTCAATTCCCCAGAGACTGGCTCAGACATCCTAAGACCAATTGCCTCAGAGAGAAGACTTAAATCATATCCTAGGGGGTATTAAGCTCTGAGAGATATTAGAGTGTTCATGAGGTCTAAGCTGAGGACTCTTGCCAATTCTATTTTGAGAATAAACTTTCCTACCTGTTAAGAACATAGTTTAGAATGACACAAAAAGGAACTCTGAGGAAGCCCTTTTTCTTGCTGCTCTTTTCTAGTTTGTCTGTGAAATGATGCAACTCAACCCTAAAGGACTGTAGTAGACTGAAGCTTGATATGAGAGGAATGGTGAACTTGACTACCTAACAGCTCCAAATAACAGTTTATGTTTTTATTCTATATCTTATGATATATACTATATTCCTATATTCTCTGTCCTATATTTATTCATACTTTTATGTGTTTTGTTCCTGTGTGACATAAAGAAGCTCTACCTGGTTTAGAGAGCTTAGGGAAAAGTAATAGTACTTCCAGCTAAAAGAATTTCATTTTATTCAGAAAGATGCAGCAAGATTAGAACACATTCCTACCGTTTATAAAAGTGTTTTCTCTGTGCGTCTTTCAAGGAGCCTAAGGACAACAGATCTGTTTCTCCAGCAATGAGGATGAAAATTCAAGGGTAAAGCTACTCTGTTGAGAGGAAGGAAAGTAGAAACCTGAGATGTGAAGAAAAATATAGAGATAAATTTGAGGAATTAGAGGAGTATAAGACACATAGAGAACAGGGGAATGTTTGGAGTGACAACAGTGACAAGAAGACAGTGAGAACCAAAACAGGTTTCATGTCCTTCAGCCTAACTTTGTGCTCAGAATAGCTTCAAATGGAGATTAAATTGCTGTGCTTCACTGAGGCTGATTGCTATTCATAGACCCATATTTGTCCTAGTTCTGCAGCATTTATGCATGTTTCTTCTTACATTAGAACAAACAATAAAACCTGAAAACACTTGCTTTCAATGTACTATGTACAACCAATCTGACTTTTAAAAATGGTGTTTTGATGCTGAGGTACTTTCAATGATTTTTAACAATTTCTAGTTAGGCAGAAGATAGAAAAGTTTAAGAACACATAGCATAAATATTAGCATTTTGAAAATGTTTCAAGAAGTCAGATTAATGATATCTTTTAGGAAGTATTTTTTTACATTAAGCATTGTAACGCTTATTTTTACAGAGAAAGAGAATTTGACTTTATTTTTTTCTGCTTTTCATCTTGTGTCTAGAAGTGATTATTGTTCAAAAAGTTGAAAACTTCAAAGCATTTCTATTACTCCTTAGTAAAACACTTGACAAATACAAAAACTATCAGTTTACTCAGTGTTCTAGCTTATAGGTTCCATTTGAGATTCAAGCTCATTTATGAAGTTATTTAACTGTATCATAGATCAGTTTTTAATCAGAAATTTTCATCAATATAAAAATGAATGATGACCTGATATAGCCTGTTTCAAGTATCAAAAATAGAGGGCTCTGCATTCACCAGGCAATTATTTAGGAAATTTCTGGAAACACTCCAAAAAGAAAGGAAGAGCTTACATTATCAGTAACGTGAAATAAAAACTTTCTGCCTTTAAATCTTCAGATGTTTACATAATAAGAGGTTAAATGAATGATTTAAGTAAATTTTACATTAGCAAAAATTAAAAGAAAAAGGGTTTGTAGAAGAAAGTAAAACTGCAAAGAGCTGAGACAAGTAACTTAGGGTATAACAGGTGATCTGCATCAATTACTGGGAATTTAATACTGGCTTCAAAATTAGGTGTGCCAAAAAAAGGCTGAATTTGTCATTGACTGAGAAATCCATTCCAGCACATGATTTTAGTGCCTGAAAGTATTGTAAGGTATTACTCAACCCGAATATGGAGGTGGGACCAGCAGAAAGGAAACACTTGAGCAGTAGACAGGACGTGAGAGGGGGTGGTGGGAATGACAAAGCCGATGAAGTGCATCTTAGAAGAGCCAAGAGTAAATGTAGAGATATAAGATGTGCAACAGCAGTTGAGATAGTTGCCTGAAGAAAACAAGCAAGGCACACTGCTAGAAGAGTTTAGATGAAAAGTTATCTATAATAAATGGCAAATATAGGTCTTGTTTCCTATTAAGGTGATTTATGACCTTAGAAGCCTGAAGGCTCATCTTGTTGTTTTTCCCACAAGGGGACAGAGGTGGAGAAACCTTATGCCTTATTATTTGCTCCACTATGAGGGAAAATAGTTTCCACCACCAATTTATCCCTTGTGTTTACAGCAAAAGGTTGTACCGATTATTTTTTGAAAAAGAAAGATATCATCAGGAATGATGCCTAATGATTAAATAATGTAATAAACTATTGTTAGTATTTTACATGTGAAGAGATACCTGTAAAACAGAGAAAAAGGAAGTTTTACAATAGCTTATATTTGCTCTTTGGACTCTGTTTGAGAAGAAATCTGCTCTCCTGGCTGTGCCTTCACAGCCTTGTCATATTCCCTTCTCTGTCTCATCCTTCTAGTTCATTTAAAATATTATGAGGAAAGAGACAATAGCAGGCAGAGGTAGAGATAGGAAGACAATGCATGGAATGAGACTTCAAGAAAACAAAGGGTGAAGACTGAAAAAATAGAAAAAGAGCATACGTCGAAAAAAATATTTAAACCAATATAAACCAATTGGTCTTGTCACAGGAAGATAAATTTACCATCGATAAAAGCATTTCAAAATCCACCATTACATTTTCCTGTGAGCTCACACGACTGTTAACCGTGCAACAAACTGTGACATCTTCCTGTAATCTTTGATTTCCTCTGTGATTTAGGGATATTTATCACACCTATCCGTTGTGGATTTTTTAGTTTGAGTTTCCTGAGGACTAGGAATTAAGGGCTAGATTCCAGATAGTGTAAAATGTTGGTAATTCATTGCCTCCAGCAGCACTTCAGTCTCGATTGAGCCACTAAAGAATGGTCCTCATGTTTTCCACTTGCTCTCTGGTACCCTGCAGGGCATGCATAGTAATAACATCACAACAATGGACCATATTTAGAGTTTGGAGGATATCATATGATTCAAGGGGAGGTGGGGAGTGTGGAATCTACATTGTATGATTATACCAATTTTTCAGTCAAGATAAACAAAAAAATGTTGCATGCATGAAAAACACAGTGAAAAACATACAATAATTTAGACTTGATCTGAACCATTCTTTCCATGTGTGTCTTGAGCAATTTACCCAGAAAACTTCCCATTTAAAAATCTGCTGTCAAAACATTTTATGATGTTCTAGGCTTCGTGTTCTCTGTGAAAAATCTGCAGAGATAAACACCAAAAAAACACCAGAAAATTTGCATGAAAATTATAGTTTAAAATTGCTTTTGACCTTCTCATCTTTTTGAAGCGTTTTGAAGAACATCTACAGTTATTTAATCATGTCAACAAAGTAATCTTGGGGAGGAGGGGGTAAGCTCTGCAATCATCACTTATAAAACAGTTATGCTTTTGTGCTGTTTTTATAACAACTTCCATAATAAAACCCCACAGAAATATTACTGCAAGGATTTAAGGTCTTTACAAAACAGTTTCTAGGAACAGGCACATTATGCTCATTTGGCATAATATGGAGTAACAGTCAAGCAAGGAATTGAGTATTTTTCCTTGAAAAATACTTTCACTCTGAAACAAAATCTAGAAATTCAATATTTTAACCTGATTGTACTATAAAAGGAAATCACATGAAGAAAATATCCTGTAAGACATGTTTTACATTGAGGCTATGGTATACAATATATAGTAAAACCCTTAAAATACTAAAGTAAAAGGATAGAAGATGACCTTCGTATGCTTGTATATATTAACAGATTTTTCGTTATAATGCTAATACAAATAAAGGTCACACAGTGCTAAGATACATAAAATGCCCTACTGTAACAGTCATATTTGAGGGATTTATATGATTAAAATTACATAAAAGTGACCTTCCCTTTAATGCACTGGTATTATCATTCCCAGAGAAAATGACCTCACTTTCAGATATTTTATCTTATTAAATCACAACATTTTAGAAGACACCCCCTAATTTGCTTCTTAATGCAATTTTTGATAATTTGTAATCCAGTGACTGTTATACTAGCTCTAACGCTTCATTTATGCATCTATAGGTGACCTATCTATACTGTCTACACTGGAAGCAAAATGAAGTTGCCATCCTCCAGCAATTAGTACTTTAACAAGAGTTTTCTGTTTCTGTGCCACAGTAACCATAGCACAAAAACTATTTTAAATAGCCTCAGCACTAAATTATATCATTCCATACCGGGAAGGTTACAACATGAAAGACTGTTTTAGTGCGTATAATAGAATAAACGCACAGCTATATAAGTGAATTTGTAATTTTTTTTATTGAAGTCAAAACTCAAGCAGAAACAAGGTCTTAACTTATTAAATCCTTTGGTCCTAAACTGAGTCCTAATATTTGCCAACCTATAATTTTATATTGCTTCTCAGCCATAACCAATGAAAAAGGAAGCGTGTGAAAACAAATAACTTAAATGAGAAGTAGATGTCAGAAAAATGGAATCTCAAAAATACAGGCATGAGCAAACAGACTTGTAGTTGGTTTTAGTTGTACTTCAGACACCTCTTGTTTTTCTCCCCTAAAAGTATACTTTCATTAACCTACAGAGCAAAGCAGCAATAATTCTAGAACACAATTTACCTTCCTGAGTAACTTAAAATGGTGTATGGACAGAAGGGAAAATAACTGTGTAGCTGCTCAGAATATAGCACAGATTGCCTCTAGCAAGGGAACATAAGGAGCTAATTACCTTGAAGGTGCAAACTAATCAAGTTACGGTGATAGCCTGCTCACCTTATTCACATGAATAGCCCAGATGAGGTTACTGGAAAAAGTGAGAAGTTGATGATGAAATGGGCAGTAAAATTTAAAGGCATATGCCCAAAGGGGTCAGTCTTCAAGTCCTAACCCTCATTCTGTCTTACTCATCCTAAAGTTCAGGTGTCCCTTCTAACATTGCATCTGAGCTGAATTTTACACGTTATACCAAAAAAAAAAAAAAATAGGAAATCATTCTCTCCCCATATGCTGTGGCAACCTGCTGCTTTTCCAGCTGTTCACCAGTCCCTAAATGTAACAACTATCTCCCTGTGCATAAAGCCTGAATAAACAAATCTGTTATATCACGGGTATGGGTTCAGCTGGACTCATCTGTTTTACACATGGTGCATCCTTTTGCACATACATGATTTATCTGTTTGGGACCAAAAAAGGATTTCGAGAATCTCACTGGCAGGGATATCTAATGCCAAAAGTGTAAAATCATAATGCCCTCAAAGACCATTAATGGATAGTGCCTGCTTTGGACAGGCAGCTCTGCATCAGTTCCTTATAGATTAAGACTGTATAGCCTTCTATTTTTATATATATAGTAATATTGAAAGGTTAGATGTACAGAAATTTGGATCAACATGTATAAGCCTTCCTACTCATTTAGAGAGAAATAACATTTTTTTTGTTTCCCAGAAATGGCATAACTCTGATTTTCCTCTCCAAGCTGTTTTGCACTAATGTAACTCCCTTCAGGCAGGTGATTTACATCATCATAAAGTGGAACAGAGTCAATAACTACTGAGACAAATAAAAGAAATCTTACTCAGGCTCCTGTGTGTGTTTTTTAAAACGTTAAGTGAATAATCCCAGGAAAGGCACAATTGTGCACCATTAAATCTGTTTCTACATCAGCCTGAAGAGCATGGAGGAGATTCACACACCCACCACAGCTAGGACCAGCAACTCTGACTCGCTTGCAGTGCTCTCCCTACACAGCAAATGCTTGGCCACCAAGCATATTTTTTTTTGTCACTGTATAAAGGAATTAAGATGAAATATAAGGAGAGGGGGGCATCTTTGAATAATTCACCTTTTTCCCAGCTGCCACACTTGAAAGGAATAGGTACGGCAGCTCTGCTGAAGATACTAACCTGGGACTTTCCATAAAGGGTAAGAGAGGAAATAAATCACCAGTTTCTCAGTGGTCTATATGCACTGACCTTCCCTCCCACTTCTATTTGGCAAGACTAAATCCAGTACCATAAATTTTAGGGGATTTTATTTGCTTTCTGTTTTGGGGAGGTTTTGTGTGTGTGTTCTTGGGCATTTTTTATGTATTCTCAAAATTTAAAGATGATCAGCTAGTGTAGATCATGTCAACCAGTGTATCATCAAATTTTGAATAAGACAATCTATTCTGTATTTCATTACTCCATCTGCAATGAAGGAACAGTCCTTCTTTAATTTTCCCTTACGTAGGCTGTGAGTGAAATAGAACAAAATGTTTCAGAACATATAATCTATTGTTTATATACAAACAACTGGACATATGCTATCTATTGATTCTGTTGATTATTCATATCTTTTAATGATATGCCATTCACCAAAAACATTTTATTGGAATTAATTTTGTGTATTTCTGATTTTGGATTAATTATTTCAGATGACAGGTTGTGTTTGTAAGATAAATAAAAATAAATTATTCAGAACAACTGCCTGTAAAACATACGAAAATCTTTTCACTTGAAATTTCATTTCCACTTTTTAAAAAACCCATCAGTTAAAGATAGTATGAGCCTCACTCAAAATCAGTGAAACTTTCAATTATTGTCAAATAAATATTTCAGTCAAGCTGAAAAGATTTTTTTCTCTTTTGTAGTTTGGCTAATAAACTAAAAGAAATCAATTCTTTGCTCAACCCTTCTTGTGACTATAAACTTCATTAGTGTGAGAAGTCAGAAATACATGAGTAGAATATAATTATTAACTGACATCAATGTGCATTAATTGTCTGAAAAAAAAAGCAGTAAGGGGTTTTATGTAGTCTGGTGTGTTTATCCAGCTCTAAATTTCAAGGAGATTTAAAAGTTTATGTCAGAGATTTAATCACTTTTTTTCAGAGATAAAGTTGATTAGAGATAACCTTCAGCTGTTCCACAGTTTCTTTAAACTTTAATTTGTCATTTGGTGAATGATTTAAAGTCTGTTCTATTCCTGAATACTCCCATCTTTGGTATGCATTAAGGAAATTAGCAAATGCTTTGGAAAACAAACAACTTAACATTGAAATTTTTGTAGTTTGTAAAAACCTGATATATTTTAAACAAACGTGAAAAAGGTAGAAGAATAAACTGCACTTTTTAATTGGTTTTATTGGGAGCTATATTCTGTACACTTTGCTCATGCATTCAATTTAAGAGACATGGAAACAGTAACTGCATTTTCTTTCCTTTAAAAGAGGACAGACTCAGATTATTCTTCAAATGATAATCACATTTTCAGCTCTGCTTTAGTTTTAAATTTCAATGAGACACAATGCACTTTCAGATACCTAAAATATTTTCTTGATTGTCTGAAGACACCTGCTTCCTGTCAGAGAAAAAAGTGGAAATGACACAGAAAAAATTTCTGTTATTTGGAACACCTCAGAAAATGTCACAGCTGGGATTTATTGGCTACAATAGTCCCATTGATTTCAGCGCATTTTGAGGACCATCTTGAGACCCTCTGAAAGACCAGATTTGCTGTGTAAACAATTGTGTTATGATTGTGGTGGCAGGCATAGCCAGAGCCTGGTGGGATGCCACATGCCTGCATCTAACTATTGGCTTCAACAAGCAGCCAGAAGTGTTTTGCAGGTGTAGCACGTGGCAGGTCTGATGCTGGAAAGCTGGTGTGTCCCTATGACACTAAGCCTATGAGGTTTTCAGGGTTGTTAAGGTAGACACTATGGCTCCAAGGGTCAACTACTCTGAACATTAGATAAAAATTTTTCATGGAAAGGGTCATTGTCCACCTTCCCTGGAGGTGTTTAAAAGACAGGTGGATGAGGTGCTGAGGGGCATGGTTCAGTGACTGATAGGAATGGTTGGACTCAATGATCCAGTGGGCCTTTTCCAACCTAGTGATTCTATGATTCTATTTATTAAGTATTAATCATTCAGTTTGAAGAACCGTAGTTTTACTGATTACCTCCACTTTAGATAAATATTGAAGAAAACCATAATTTTGCTGTAATAATTCTGCATATCCATCAATTGCCAATCAGTGCTTGAACTGCTGTCCAAATCCACCAAATAATGATACCAAGTCTAACAAATTTTTCTTTTTTCCTACATGACTACCACTAAATATGAAAAATGTATTAATTTATCCTCTGATGAAATGACTTATTGTGAATTAACCTTGAATTAGACATGAGAAAATCCATACAGGAGAAAAAGATACTTTACAAATGCCCTTAAAACAGAAGATGTTTTGATTAGAGATTACAATTTAAGGTGTTAGAAATTCAAACAAGAACACCAGCTCTTCCACTATTTCTATCACCTTTTGTCTATGAAGTAGCTTTCAGAAATAGAAAATCTGAAATCAATCTTTTGAGTATCCAGTTTATAGTTAAGTTACAGTAAAAGGTTTTCTGTAATTTTATATAGAAATGAAAACCAGCACCGCTGTATATATAATTTCACATTTAATTAATTATCATTAACATTGCAGATTTGCTAATCCAGTATAAGAAAAACCTCTTTCTTTAAATTGTAGTTTCAGTCTGAAAGAGATGCATTGGTTCACATTCAAAATTATGCCAACAGCTATCAGGTACTGAAAGATTAAATTTAAGATGAAAGTGTACAGAACTGATATATGAAGAGTAGTACAAGTTAGATGACCTGGCTCCATGTTTGACATGAATCTGCACTATTTAGTGCATAGTGCTTTAATTTATAAAAAGATTATGGTTTTTAATGTATTTTTATGGTACTAGTAAATAAAAGTTCTGTTAATTTTATTTTACCTTTTATTTGATTCACACAGTATTAGCTTACAGGATGTGAGGGAACATGCAAGTCATCTAGTGAATGGTTTCGTTCTACAGTCCAACTTTTTTCTCATGCTAAAACATGGCTCTGCAGGTGCCTCAGCACAAAATTCTGCTCCACAGACATCAATGGAGTTTTGCCGTAGAGCCTGATGGGCCCATATATTCCAGGAGTTTACATATGATTAATGATTTTAACAGTGAGACAGAGGAGGGAACAAATTTGATGAACTATGGGAGAAAAATAGTAACTATTAGTTAATTGGTGATCAACAGTATACCCAGGTAATCATTTTTTACAGACCTGTCTAACACCTTGAGATGGACAGAGAGATGTCTGTATTTTTATTAAGTACCTAGAGCTGCTAGTTTGATGTGGCTTTTATATAAGAGTTTTCAGAACAACACTTCATGTTAGAACTACAAGTATCAATACTCTGGATGTTAGCCAGATTTCATTGAAAGTGATCTTCAGATTCATTGAGTCCATGTTTATATAATCAGAGGAATGGCATTTTATTACTTATTCCCAATGCAGTTTTGCCTGTGTTCTTCTGCTAAGATTCTACAAAACTCTCAAAGACCCCAATAGGAGCTCTCTATCCAGAAGTAACGAATGCTAGAACATGTTCAAATGTATATTTAGATCAAGCATCTCAATCACTCCACCAATGATCCATTTTACAGTGGAACAGAGCTGGCTTGACTCTGCTTTAGCCCCTGATAAAGCAGTTAACCTTACTGTGCCAAACCTTCTGAGTATTATTGGAACAAAATATTTTCCATTTAGAAGGGTCTGTCTTACTTTTGTAAGTGACTATTATAATTTCCTAGTCATTTATTTCAGCTTTATTTTACTTTCAGCTACAAATGAACTGTTCACTTAAACTGACATAAATTTTGTGCACAGATTAAAATGGAAGAAATGAACCATTTACTACAGGGAAATGTAATATTAGAACTATGATTATATCACCCATTCAGCCTCTAAAAAACCTTTTATTGTGCCAGATTTATTAAAAAGTTCACATGTTTATCAAAATACCAATCAGCCAACACTTGTCACTGAGAGGCGAAAAAAGTGAATCGTCTGCGAAGAAGTACATTTGGTTTGGATTTCACCATACTTAACATTAGAAGAAATATGATGATCCCTCAGAAGATGGACATCCCTGGCACTCACTCCTTCTTTAACATTAGAAACCATGCACTGTAATGTACCAAAGGAACTCTTCTTTCTTTCTCAAGCCAGAAAAAAAAAAGGATAAGAAAATACTTGAGTCTGGACGTCCAAGCCTTATTCTTTGTATGATCACAACCAGAGCATTAGGCAAAGGTATGCAGACTGTCTTCATTCTCTTTGTGGTCAGTAATACCTCAACTTTTTACAGGACTGAAAGAAAAATCTTAAACTAACACTTGATGAATCCAAACCATTTGAAATGGAAACACCTGTATTAGAATCTGGCTTCATAGCATACTTCAAGGTAGTCATTTCCCTGTCACGGTAAAATAGCAATACCATGTACATTACAAAACAAATGAACAAGGAAAGAATTTCAGACTCCACTGGTCTCTGACTCTTGCATTCTTAATCTTTTTTTTCAGAACATTAAAATAAAATTCAAACAATCTAGATGTAAATTTATGATCTGTCTATTTTGATTTATTTTGATTTACTACCTCAACAGCTCAGAATTCTTCATTGTGTTTTCTTAAGTTCAATACTCACTGATTCACAAAGCTCAAAATTCTGCCTGGTAAATAGAAAAGAAGGTGATGTAAGAAAGTATCTAGTATTGTACTTCTCAGGAGCAAATACAATGCAAAGCTTACTGATGTATAGTGCAAGAGGCTATCAGACGCTAAGGGATGGATCCATTTCAGATCATTTTAATAATCCTAAAGTTAGTTACTGCATAAACTTCAGTCCTCTATTCTCCCTTTCTAATCGGGGGGAGAGATATTTCCTGAGGGTAATAAAAAGAATATTGCACCCTCATAGGATGCCTTTTCCCTTCCACAGTGACAGAAAAGTTGTGATTTTCTTAGAATACCTATACATATATCTATAAACTTAAATGAGATGAACTCCAAGCTAAAATGTGAAACAAAATGCTTAAGTACGACATGAAATCATATTACATTTCTTTTTGTATAATTCTGGGACATGGGGTGAAAAGTCTAACCTCAAATGAGTTACAGGCATAATTCATATATTGGTTCATGTACACACGTCAGTTCTATTGGCACATCTGAACCTGCTTGTATGGTTGTGGCTTTGACAGAAACTTCCGTCACAATTTCTATTTTGAAACATGTGAAGATTTACTTCAAGACTGCTAGAGGCATAGAAGCCTGAAACTCAATTTGCTTTGGATAATGACAGGGAGACACTGACTCATTAATCTGATTAGGAGTCTCTTCTGTTCTTTGTTTTGTTATGAACAGAATGGTTATGAAAAGAAAAAGAATTCTAATTTTAGAGCCGTTAAAGATGTTAAAAGAATAACTAAGGCTTAGTTTATCTGTTTTTAAATTATGGTCTTTATATTACTTTAATTTGGTGGGGAGGGTTCTGTTTAGCATTCTGCTTGGAAGTTAGGCCACTTGATTACTTCAGCACACCACTGTGCTAACTTCTTAAAGTATATTGTGAGCCCTAAATCTTATTTTTATATTTCCTGAAAGAAAAGTTATTTTCTGCATACAAGAAATCAATACACCAGATATGATTTTGAAAGCAATAATACTCCAAACCATTGAAAATCACAGCCACTGATGTGAACATAGAATTACTTTAAGTAGCAAGGGAAACTGGGTTTTTGTGCAAAAATGTTTAGATTTATAAAGGCAATTATTATAGTAAAACATGCAGATTTACAGTTTAACTTATGTTTTGTGTGTTGGTCCCGGTATTCTGCATGTTTCAAAAATCAGTCCTGAATGTCAATACTAGAAATACAGCATATAACTTTGTTCAGTATCTAAGGGCTAAAATTAATTGAAAAAACCCCAGTCGTAATATCATAAAGGTATATTTAATGGAAACATGATGAAAATGTCAGAGATGTTATTTCTGTAATCAAGCCCAGTCCCATGCTAGCCAATTTCATAATCTTATTAGTTTGCATTGTCCAGACCAATAAAGACTTCACAGTAACTTAGAAACTGCATTGTATCAAAGAACTAGAAATAATTGCTAGGATATTTAGTTTTCATCCTCCTTTGGTTCCTAATCTTGTGCAACCTTTCTTATTTCATTCCTCAGTTGTTATGGTAGAACCTACCAAATTCCTTCAGCTCTTTCTATGATCACATATGCATCAAGCTTTCAGAAGTGTAGTTGACTCTTGCTTTTGCAAAGAATACCCATAGGATTTTGTAATGGACTTTCAGCAGGCCACCTTAATCCCTAAGAAAGCATCAGACTTATTTGGTCCTGTGCAACCTAGCTAATACAGAAAATCATCCAACTAATTCTATCTCCATTTTCACTAGGGGCATCTGTATCTCCTCTGGTAATAAAAGTGACTATACGCAAGGTGTACAGTACAGCATGGTTCTAGCCTTAGGCATGTTTTTAAACTTTCATTGTATTCTATATGCATCTTTGTAAACAATGGCTTATGGCTAGTTTACTCAACAGTTTGGGGCTGTATTAGTTTGCTTTGTTTTACAGGCAAATACATTATCTAAAAAGCAAAGAAGAACTGCATAAAAAGTAAAAAGAAAAAGGGTAAAGCTTGTCTGTATAAAAGTAAATTTCTTGAGACTAATCACAAGATATGAACTGGCACGAAGCATACAGATCAACATCCTGTAAAGATACATGGAATAATAAAACAGAATTGCCTCTTGTGACAGAGTATTTGAAAAAGAATGATCTATGTTTATGTTATAAATGGTGGTTAACTCAGTTAATGTACTCTTGGAGTGTTTAAATATTACAGACATGGACCTAATACAAGACATACAGAAAAAGAATTCATAAACCTTCATCCGTCTTATAGAACACTGATAAATCCATGAAAACTATGTAACTATTGCCAACAAATCTCTTTCAAAAAACAGTGGCACATAGCTGACACATTGATATTTCACATGAACGATTATTATAAGAAACTGTACCTCCTACAAATGAGTATTTCTTCAGAACTTACACTTTATTTGGACTAAGTGAGTAACTATCTCTTTTCACAGGTTAATCTCTGAACATAATGCACAGACTCCAAAATGGCAAAACCATTCTGTAATACTTAGAAATAATTTGAGCATATGTACAATACAAAAAAGAGAAACTGATTTAATTTGCTTGAGCAATCTTCTGATGGGAAAAAAAACTTGTTAACTGAATTTTCAGACGTTAGCCCACAGTTCATTAGGTTTAATTTAACTAATCATATCACAGAGGCAATCTTAGCCTACACAACATTTTGATTTACCAACTTTTGCATACATAAAAACCACATTTCCTTTGATAAATTCAGTTTCTTTTTTTTTTGTAAGAAATCATGGTGTTTTAGTAGTGCTTTAAGCTAACATTACCAATTGAAAGATGTGTTTAATTGTCCCTTGATGTTTAAACGTTTTTAGTAGGTCATACAGTTATTATGATAGCTAAACTTTGATAATGTTGAATAAGCTAGATTTCAAAGAAATGAAGTGTGGATATACAATTTAGGAAATTTTAAAACAACTCCAAACAACAGCCAACTCTTTGATGACCCAGCTAACACAAAAAGTGATAGAAAAGACATTCTGCATTTTCTGGGAGAAATTGTGACAGTCTATGTAATTTAAGCCTCTGAGTATAATAATAAAAAGCTTTAATAATTACATGCAACTTACTTTTAATTACTTATCCTGAAAATAATTTATTGAATAATTTACTGAAATCTGCTCTTAAGGACTGGATTCAAGGATGTGCCTGCATGGTCCATTCTGTTGTCCAGCTGTTACAGTTATTCTCTTGACCACATTAGTACCGGTGAGTGAGTTCTTGTTACTCCCTTGATGTAAATGTTGATATCTCCCAGCTAACGCAGAAAGGCAGGCAGCACTTCTGCTGGTCTTGCAGGATGGAGCACTTAGAAAGTCCACCTTCTCAGAATGGCATTTAGCTTTGGTATGTTCACCTTAAATCTCAGCAGAACTGCTTCACTGCAGTCCTATACCCTGTTTTTCTGCCTTTTCTCTGTATATTCCCTCCCCTTTGATTTTCAGTTTTTTAAGCTGCAGCTTAGATTTATTTTCCTGGAGCAGTTCTGTTTTGCCTAAGTAATTATCTAATGACTGACACAGAGGTTTGAACTTGAGCTGCTGCTCCCTGAGGAAATGCTCTACAGATGAACCATAAGCCTGTCCTTCACCTTTTATTATTTATAGAAAAAGGAACAGTTCCACCAAGGATGAAGCTGCAGTTCATGTTCGTAAAAAAACCTGGCTCCTGCTTAGACCACTTTTGCTCAAAGCCCTGTTTCAGGTCAGATTAGCAGGGAGGAGGAGCTCACGTCTCCCACATTCCAGATGGATATTCCTTCAACTATAGTTTTTAAACACAGGAAAAGTATCTTTCCTCTAGATGCTAGGATGATGGCTGTGAGTAGCACGACTCACAGATGAAGATACTGAGAGGACAGAGATATTACTGAGCTGACTTGGCTACACACATTTCCTCTCCACTGTTTACACTTGCCTTTAATTACACCCTGTTTTCTATTTCAAGGGTTTCCAGCAGGCTGAGGTTCCTGACTCTCAACTTGTGGTATTTGCTGTGGTCAGAACTTCATGGGACAGCATGATGATGGTGAGGCCAAATGGTGTTGAGCAGAGCATGCCAAATGCTCTTAAAAGCTGGCTATGTAATGCAGAATTGTGTGCAGAACATTTAAAAATCTAGACTGAAATTTCTACATCACTGTTTGCAAATAGATCCTACATGACATAATTTTCTCAGAAAAATCTAACCTGAGTAATTTGTTCAAGCTATTTAAAAACCTCTGCAGCCCGGAAAACTGTTCCCTGGTTCCTCCCTCTCTTTCTAAAGGATGGATCCATGGGCAGTCTGAGTCACTTAGGCTGATGCTTGTTGACAAATATGCTCCTGAAGAAACACACTGAGTTGTAAAGCTAACATGAAAGGGGCTTACGCAATGGCTGAAGCACCAAGTAAGTGATCAGCCATGGAAGACATTTTTCAGATGGCCTGATTTAATGATTCTGAAGGCTCACATTGCACTGCAAGTAGGTTTGATACTGTGGGACAGAAAGCTGCCTACAACTCTCCAAATTTTTCTCAACTTCATTCTTAGCTAGTTCAAAAATAAAAAATCCTCATGACTCCAAATAAGGGCTCAAAACCAGCAATGATTTCCTACCTAGAATTCCTGGATAACTTGTCTGCAACTCCTAATTTACTTATACTCAGTTTAGCTTTAATGGCAAGAAAAAGTTGATATAAACTTTGTAATATAATCCGTTCCTGATTATTTGCATTTTGTGTTAGAACATGTGACAGCTTCTTATAAAAGAAAATTCAAACAGGCCCATAAAGCAGAACTGTACTCCTAAGTGCAAATACAGTTTTTGAATTGAAAAGCAATGTTAGTTTAGATTGTACCGTTCCTGTTTGCTATACCTCTGATGGACATTTTGTTTTTTCTTCTGGTCTCTTTCCAATATTTTTGTTCCAAGCATTTATGTAGCACTCCAAGGAGTCATGGATAGAACACTTTTATAAATAAAAGATGAGTTTGTATAATTACTGGGTAAAGAAAATAACTATTTCTGGGTTTAGTTTATTTCTTTTTGAATGCACACAGAAGGCGTGTATTTTTCCTTTCCACTTCTGGTCAATGGCCAAAGAGCGCTTTAGAATCTTGAGATATGAACATTAATTCAAAATATTGCATGGTGTGACAGTGCTTACATAAATAGTGTTACCTTTCTAGATTTCTCTTTATGTGTCCAGTTGGAAAGTCTTCTCGATTCTGTGGCATTATCTAAAAGGCTTAATAAATTAAAAAAAATTGAAGGGTTGGATGTTACAGCTATAAAAATAAAGCCTTAAGGCATTAGATAAGACTAATGTTAGTAAATTTAGGGTTTTGGTTTAAACAGCTTATTTTCTTCTGTCATAAAATTCAGCTGCAGGTGGAATACTGTACAGGGATGGTTGATCTTCTAGACCTAGCAGTAAAGGAAAAATTAAAAGATGAACTTTGAATAATTTTCTTGAATTATTTAATTTCTTTTCTTTTCTTGATACTGAAATGAGGCTCTTAACCCAATTATCTTTCTTTATGCAAGCAAAACAAACAAGTAAGATGTGGTAGTACTCTTCACCTGTATTTTAATGATGAAATATGAGTACTACAACACCTATCCACCATAATGGACAGCACATTCAGGTTAAAATTTTATCTTCAGTAAATATTCGTATTTTGCTTTCCCTTAAAAATACCTTCTTATTCTGGTTATTCAAAAGCGAGGTGCCATGGAAATGAATGAGTTAATATCTAGGAAGTCACATGACCCTGACTACTAAAAATTACCAAGACATTACCTCAGGAGAATGTTTCAACATTGATAAATTTAGTCTTTTATAGATCCATGCAGTCTTCTCACACTTGAAAATTTCTTCCAATGTACAATGAACTTGTTCCTCATATTTCCAGTTTGCAGTCTGCTCATTGCTTTTACAGTAAGGATAGTTATAGTTTGATGGCTTGAGTGTCACCTTTTGACATCTGTGTCTATGGCCTTACTCCCTCCTCTTGATGTTGTTCTCCTTTATAGAAAAGTGCTCAGCTATCACCCTTGGCAGAAACAAGTTCAAGCTGATTTCTGAGGTTTTAGGTAATCACAAGGAAAGGGGAGAAAAGGAGCAAAGAGAATGTGACAGAAAGTGTACTGGAAAGGCTGGAAAAAGGTACAAGAAACTGGGTTAGAGTTTTGCTTTAAGAGAATTGAAGTACGCAGTAGGATAGAAGGGATACTGAGGCACAAGGATACAATCCTAGTTTGGGAAGGTGGGGAAAACAGACAAAGTTTTTTCCTTTTAGCATAAAATTGGGGCGCAACTCTAAATATTTACACAGACACAGAGGGGTGAATGAAGTATTTTATGAAAGGGGAGAGGAAAGGATTTGAGGTTACTGCAACAGGGGAATAGAAAGATGCAAAATAAGTACTAAAAAAGGACCTTCAGGTACTATAGGCTTCCTTCCAGAATGAGACCTGCCTTTGAAGCTAGATCCAAATTCAAGAATCTGCCTTTAATCCACTTGTTGGATATCAAAGGTATGTGATTGGACATTCATTTACAGAATTAATTAAGAAACAGGACACCCTGTGCAAGGCCAAAAGCCTATTTGATGCTATACTTGATTAATTGGTAGGCTGGGCTGAATTCATTTTAGGATTAACTTTGTTTTATTTCTTTCCTGTGGCATTATGTCAAGGTGAAAATGTATTGACTTATATTAATTTCTTTTGTTCTGGCACATTCTATGTATCCAAGTTAATTTATAAATGGGTTGTTTTAGCCTGGTTTGGCACATCACCTTGATGGTGACTCTTGAAGGTACTGGTTAGCGCAAATACTGTTGAAACTCTTTACACAGCTGATATTTTAAAAATCTCTTTAAAATAACACAACCTGGTGTAGCAACTACTTATTCTCCTGCTACCTTGTAAGAAGGTATGACCCTTACTTAAGCATAGATAGCTTTTGCTGAGGAGGATTTACAATGATTTATACCAGCTCACAAGTCAGTCCTTACTTAGCCTCGTAACTTCAAGTACAGTCATTCTAGGAAAGATGATCCTATTGCTTCTATTTGTACCATGAATGTTCTGAAAGCCTTTTGAATAATCTGACATCTTCTGAGAATAAGTAATTTCGACACAGAGTTTCATCTTTAATCTCTTGCTTTTTGTGCGGATGATAACTTCTATGCAAAATGAGTTGCAAATTGGGTATAATAAGAAACACTAATGATCAACATAGTTCTGTAGGGCACAAGACAGTATGAAAGAAGGCAGGGGAGAAAAGAGTAATATCCTGTTTCATTGAACTTCAGTAAAATGTGATTCAAATATTTCAGTAGTTTAGTCATTCACAGTGAAAATAAGTTTTCCCCATTGAAAAAAAAGAAAAAAAAAAAAGAAAAAATTATATGCATGTGTTGTAAACAACTTCAGCACTGAAGGGACTGAGAAGACAGAAAATCCCCATTTGCCAGTGAAACTACTCTCAATCAGGAGAAATTTCCAGCTGAAATTGCATATGAATTGACACCATTACACTTCACTGAAAAAGTCTCTCTGTATAAGCACAGCAAACTCTCAGGAATGGTAACACACAAGAGCCACCCACCAGCCTCCTTCCCTTGATTTCAAGGGAACAATAATGAAGTCAAATATCACTGGAGCTTTGGAAATCAGGCTACTGATGACTGTGCACATAGAACATTTTCCGAGAAAATTGCTTTAAACTTAAGGAAATTTAAACATGTCCGTTGATAACCTGTATATTCATCTCCCTAGTTACTTTTCCATATGGAAAGAAATTATCTAAGTTTGAGCTGAGCCCTGCTTATGAGTAAATGGTGCTACATCTGAAAATGAAGGGTTAACACAGAAAAGAAGAAAGGTGCAGATGAAAAGAGAGAAAGAGAGAGATCATACGGACTACAAAATACTAGTAAAAGGTCAGAGGTGGAAGACAATGAATTCCTAAATGGAATAAAGAACAATGAGGATGAGTGAAGTAGACAGCAGAGACTTGAATGTGACACCAGCTGTGAAAGCTGTGATTTACATGAAATTCATATCTGTAACAAAACCCTTACAGTTCAGAGTGGAGATACCAAAATATGCGATTTCCTTGCTTAATCTATATGGGCCAAACAGACAAAATGTTATACTTCACTTTGTAAAGCCGTTATTTTGTTTTAAGAAGCTATATGAGACTCATAGTGTCTGGGATCCTGGAGCCTACTAAGTCAAACTATGCTATTAAAGTAAAATAAAACAATGTTTTGATTCACGCTACATAAAATAAAAAAATGGGTTGTGTAGGGTAACAATTTAAAAATAATTTGGAGAATTCCAGCATTCAGTTTCCATATATCTGAAGACTTTGCATGGAGTGCTGAACTAGAGTTGGGCAAAGAACTACATTTTACCAGATATTAGTGATTATGCATAATAAAGTCAGTGCAGTAATACTATATAATGTGTAAAACAGCTGATACAAGTTCAGCACACCATTTTATAGTGTATTAGATTTAATACATATGCTTTCTGTTGCTGTTCTGGACTTTTTAGGTAAAGAAAAACAACTGCAAAGGAGAAAATTAAGCTGTTACCACAAGGCACCTACAGGTACATGAGCAGCAATAGGAACACCAAGGAAATCATGGCCCTGCTGCTGGATAGGACAGAATGCCAAACAAAATGGAAAAGGTCAATGCCTCAAGGCCAATTTTGCCTCAGTCTTTACTAGTAAGAGACTTCAGGAATACCTGTTCCCTGAGAACAGAGGGGAATTTTGCATCAAAGAAGACTTGGAGGAGTATCTGATCAGGGAACACTTGAGCAAAGCAAAATCCACAGAACCTGACGGGATGTCCCTGGAAGTGCTGGCCGGTGTCATTGCAGGACAACTCGCAACAATCCTTGAAAGTTCCTGGCAAATGCTGCAGGTTTCTGAGGACTGGGAGACAGCAAATGTAACTTCTGTCTTTTGGAAGGGTTAGAACTGAGGATCAACAGAGCTACGGGTCAGTTAGCCTCACCTTGATCCCTGGAAAGGTGATGAAGTTAATAATCCAGGAAACCATTTCCAAATACATGAAGGACAGGAAAGTGATTGGAAGTTGTCGGTATGGATTTGTGAAGCATTCCTGACTGGTGAGATTTTAAAGCTGGCTAAACCACTGGGCTCAAAGGGTTGTGGTCAGGAGCATGAAGTCCAAGTGAAGCCCAGTCCCTAATGATGTACAGCAGGGGCTGATATTGGGGCCAATATGTTTTAACATCTCACTGGTGATCTGTAACACAGGACACAACACAGCCCCATCAAGTCTGCAGATGATACAAAACTGAGAGACATGTTTGATGAACCGCTGGTTGGTCACGCTGACATTCAGAGGGATGTCAGCAATCTGGAGAGACACCTGGGATGGAATAAAGGTGTGTACTGCTACAGTCTGGGGGCTGACTAGCTGGGAAGCAGCTTTGCAGAAAAGGCCTTGGTGGTCCTAGTGGACCCTGAGCAAGCAACGTGCCTTTGCAGCAAAGAGGGCCAACAGCCTCTCCAGGGCTGTATCAGGAACAGCATCATATTGCCTGCAGTTGGAGTGTGTGATCCTATTACCATCTTGCCCAGTATCTTTGCCGTTTCAGCTTGACTTTTCTGTTAATTTTGTCAGGACTACAAATAGCAGTTAACCTTCCCATGGAACATGCACTTCTCTGCTAGCAAATTTTGATTTGAGTTGAGTATTTCAAAGGCTGAAAACTCTTCCATTTGTTCTCTAACTGAGAGGAGAAATTGTTCTTTGTTAGTTGACTGCAGCAAGACTGAATGACTACAAAAAAAATGCTGTCACTATGGAGAAATTAAAAGAACTGTGGCATTTCTAAATGCCCTTGAAGCCAATCCAGAAGATGATGTCACTCCTGTTAAGATTCTTCTATATATGTGCAGACAATAATGGTAGGATTTTACAAAACAGGTTACTTTTGAAATTCAAAATTCCTGTTTCTTTGATGGCCTTTTTCCTTCCCTCCCACTTTTAGTGCAGAAACTGGAACAGAATCTACTCCTTCCCCTCATCCCTGCTACTTTCAGTACAGCCGTTGCTTTCTTCATGATCATTTGATGGAACTAAGGAAATAAGGAAGAATAAGAGAGTGGAAGACAGCATTAAAGAAAGAACAAATCTTCATACACATAAGTAAAATTAAATCTGGAAGGAAAATAACTGATGAGACAGGAATAGCTATAAGCATTCCTTTAAATCTCCCAAGGTATACTGGCAAGCCACACTATAATTCCTAGGGGACTTTCCTGCATATCTCTAAATTATAACATATGCCATCAAAATCTAGTAAAGGGAAGGGTTATTTTAAAGATTACAAATTTTTTTGCAAGATTGAAACCAAACATTTTATCCTGAAAAGAAATTTCATAATGAAAGATTTAATGCCCACTAATCAACCATAAAAAGTGAACAGAAAAAACAACTTTCCACTCAAATATTTCAGTGTTATTAAGCAGAGAATTGGTGAGAAGATCTTTGACAGCAGTTCCAATTCTGGAGTACAACATATAGCTCTGATCTTTTACTGTCTGACAGTGCTAAATTTAGCTGTTGTACTGTTTGAGAGGGTTGTGGTTTTTTTGGTCTATTTTCTAGAACACCGGAGAAAAAAATAGGAAGTCTGTCAAAGGATTAGGAAAAAAACTTTCTGGTGCAGTGCTTTCTCTGTCTAGTGCCAATCTACTTTGCGGCACTCAGAGGCAAGGGAGAGGGTCTTCTGGAGTGAAATCCAATGAAAGTTTTTTAATCTTTTAAAGGTTATGCATTATGCCTCCACTTTCACATCTGAGAGTGAATAAAGTTTAGGACAGATTTCCAGTGAAGCATGTTTTTAAAGGCCATGATACTTTTATAAGTAAATAATTAATAGCCAAATCAAACATTTAAAGACTAGTAGTGTGTCTGGATAGCATTTGCAGTGGGTGGAGCACACTCTACCTGTCTGTGGGGTTGGAGGAGGCAGGCAACTGCTCTTTCTGTGTCACCACTGCTAGTCTTTTCCACTGACTAGAAAGTGGGAAGGAGTGAACAGAAACCACATCCAACCTCAAGAAAAATCTCACATTGAGCAGCTAGTATAGGTGTGGGTAGGGAATGGTTTGCTTGACTTTTTTTTTTTTGTTTTGCTTTTGTTTTTTTTTAAGCTTACATCTTAGTAAGAATTAAAAGAAATTGAAACGGAAGACTGCATCATGTTCAGTCTGCATGCTCAATAGGACTAGGATCAGACACTGGACCACATGGGACAGATGTTAGCCACATCAGGTATTGTTGGCAGATGTTTAGATTCTTTGTGGATGAGCACTGGGCAACCTTATATGGAGTAGAAACAAAGCAAGCAACTCCAGTGGAAGAAGCAGTGCCAATTGGTTCCTGGGTCAAGGGGGAAGCACAGATCAGAACCAAAATTTGCTAGTCTTTTTTAAGGGACAGTAACTCTAAGGCCATAAAAACCCCTTTATTTTCTAGGAGTTTTTACTGCTTTGTCAACTTTCCTTATGGCACAATCTAGCTCTAATTAGTGCTGTGTTAATGAGCCATTGCTAAAGATAGATGACAATTATTGTTCTCATTGAACAGTAATTTCATCAGGCTGCAATGATACCTTCATATATGGTTCATGGAAACAATATTAAAAAGATAGCCACATAAAATACTTAAGTGAATACTGAAATTACTTACTGATGTGATACTGACTAAGCAATACAGCAGATTTTGAATAAATCTGCTGTAATTATTTCTGGTAAGAAGGATCATCTCTCACATCCTGCAGTTTTATCAACCTGGGCATGATCCTAGGCATGCAGTTTTAACTCAAGGAAATGGGGTACCGGCTTATTACTGTAGAGCAGGATTTGGGTGGGCTTTTCACTTGTTTCTTTCCATACTCACTTTAAATCTGGTGAAAGAAATCTGTTTACTTTATTTTTTCTAATGGACTTCAATGAAAGTAGGATTTTGACTTGGCAAACAAGTGCAAGCTGGAATGTACTGCATGGAAAAAAGCCTGCAGAGATGATCAGGGACAAATGAAGCATTGAGACAGGTGTTGGTGGCATACAGAAGAGGAATGCAATAGGGAATAAAGTTAGAGAGATAGCTTGGAGCAAAACTTTGAGAGTCTTTCAAGGCAAGGACACAGATTCTGAACTCAAGGTGAGGTGTTTGAGTAAAATTAAGTAAGACTGACTTTCTCTCTGAACTTTCCAAATACACATTTTTGTGTATAAACACAATTTTGTGTTTATGTTTTTTTTAGAAGCGCAACTTAAATAGAGAAGAGCTCAGTAGATGTGGTCAGACAGATTCTGATATGCTCTCAAAGAACAATAAACATCTCTTGAATGGCATAAGATAAAATAGAAAAATAGACAAAGAGAAGCACTCCAAAAGCTAAAACAAGCCAAGGAGAAGAGAGTCCAGGTATGGGGGCCATGTTGTGCAGTTAATCATTCCCTCAAGGGGTGGAGACTTCAGATGTTCCATATTTAAGGGTGGCTATGAAGAAGATGGAAACTCTCTTTTTACAAGGAGTCACAAGGAAAAGACAAGGGGTAATGGGTGCAAGTTACTCCTGAGGAGATTCCTATTGAACATAGGAGGAATATTTTTCACAATGAGAACATTGGAGTAATCTCCCCAAGGAAGTAGTGGATTCCCCAACACTAGACACTTTTAAGATTTGGCTGGGCAGGGTGCTGGGCCACCTTTTCTTGACCACAGTCTTGCCAGGAAAGGTTTGACCAGATGACCATTCTATGATTCTTCTAAGGAGGCCACCTGTATTTAACATCCAAGAATATTAAAATAGTTGTATATGTTCATGGTTATTTCTCAGCAGAATATCACTTCATATGAAAATGCCAGTTGTCAAAACTGGAACTTTCTGCATGGATATACTGGGTTTGCTTTGGCTTTCATTGAACTGGTTCCTTGTATCTAGAACTGAGTAAGTTACTTTAGAGCAGAAATCAACTCAGAACACACAACTGTGTCACCTATCAGTGCAATCACCTTACACACAGAAAAATGGATTTTCAAGGCCTTGACCTAAAGGAGGTAATTTGTTAGAACTCTCCTACATAAGAGAAGGAGATTCTATAGCCTTGCAACCCAAGTATTGATGTCAGAGACAGGTTCAAGCCCCTGCTCTTTCTAAGACCAGGGATCAGGACAATATATCCACAATTGCCTTTGAAAACTTCTTCTGCTACTAAGTTATTGTGTAGAAAAGGATGTGGCAGCAAGTGATATAAATAATTGTGATCAGCCTCTTCAGATGCCACTTTCTGTATTGTATGACTAATTACATAAGAATCTCTGTTTTCACTAAGGCAGCTGGGATCTAGATATCAAAAAATGGTTTTGAAACATCAGCTCTAAACCAAAGAAACAAAGGTCCTAAATTGTTTCTAGCTCCTGCCTCTCTCTCTTCCCAGTCATTACCTTTCAAAGTATCATGGAGAGTTATTTGATGGTAAAAATACATTTCATATTTTTAATTCTGTCTAGGATACACTTGAGATTTCTATATACAGAAAATCCTCATCAATATATAGAAAGAAGCCTTTCAATCAGTGACAAAATTTTGCATGGAAAATATTAGATATTTTTACAATTTTCTTCCAACATGGGATAACAGGATTTTTTCACATGAAGTATTTGTTTGCCAAATCACAGCTATTGTACAAGATAAGAACAGCTAACTTGTCTAAAGTTAACTGTCTTGTGAAAGAGTAATGAATCAAACTGTAAGCTCTGATCACACAGGACATAATCTTTCCCACCAGAGCAGTCTTTCTTTCCTAATCACACTTTTCAAAATCACTGTTCTTCAGCAACATTCCTTCCACTGGGAAATGCTGCCAGGATACAAAATAATGTAAATTCATTACAGCATATTATGATAGTAACAGAGAAGCTCTATTCCTCAGAACAACTGGACAAAGATAAACACACTCATATATACATACATATATAGAGGGACAGCAACGGGTATGTACATGTGTTTATGTACACAAATTTATACATACACACATGTAAACACATTACATTTAAGGTAGAAAAAATAAGCACAACTGTTCTTAGATCCTATCAAGTACCACAGCCTTGCTTCCTTTCAGCTGTAAATGCTCTTCATACCTGCTTCTACTAATCAGCAAAACAGAAGTAACTTTTCTGCCTTATATGTTATCAGCATGATACTTTGAGAAGGCATCTGAAATTGGGTATTGCTTCAGAAAAGGCCCAATTGCTATTTAGTAACATCAATCATATTATTAAAACTTAATTACAGAAACCACTTTAATAATACAACACTAGGATGAATGTTAAGTGGGTTTTTTCAGTATCATAAGCACAGCGAAAAAGATTTGTTACTTTTTTTTAGTTTTGAGTCCAAATGATACAATTTGAGGATTTTGTTTGCTTACTTATGAAAATCATCTTAACCATATCTTACAAATATAGTTTTGTATCTCAATAAATTCAACTGGCCTAGAGGATTGTTAAATCATAACAAAAGTCCTGATCATATTACTTGCTTTGATTTCCATCTATCTTTACTAGGAAGTTGTCATGTTGGAGAAAATCATCCTGCAAACTACGTGCTTACTAAAAATGAAGAAAGCTAAGGACTCAGTTCTAAGCACACCCACAGAGACCTTCATGGCAACTGAGAATGGACACTGAAATAAATAAATAAATGCAAGGAGATAAAATACTGAGACAGGATGAGTCATTTTGTATCAGTCAGTGCCAGCTCTACATTTGCATTGTGGAAGGTCAATTATCTTACACTGAAATATAGCTGAAAGTATGAACTCAGTACCTCTGGGCACTTAACACTGTTTAGATCTGTACTCTAACACTTAATTTAATATTTTTTCCTGAAGGGAAATGATTAATAACTGCATTCAGTGAAGCACACACTTCAAAAGACTGACCCTCACAAGCTGTTGTTTTTTAGGATTAGTGAAAAAGTAGCTGTTTCCCCAGACACTATCACTATATGACATTTTTTACATTTCACAAAACTGCTGAATGTAATGTGCTAAATGCAAAATTTTAAAGATAACCAATTAGAATAGTACTTCACAATTATGTTTTAGACCATTCAGCAACAAATAAGACTGAAGTGCTGTTAAGTCTGCTACTGAAGAAGTTCAGGCTTTCCTCCTACTGAGTTTTGTGTCATGTCTCATCTACAGCTTAAGTGGAACCAGGGAGCAGGCAGGAAATTATGACTACTAATTCTTCAGTTTGCATACCCAAATGTGCACTATTGTTTTGAAAGGATTCATGCCGACATATGAAAGGATTCTGGCCTTCAGCAGTACCTTGCCAGACCTGATATATATCCCATGTATTTTGAGAAAAAAAAAGAAAATTTAAGCAATAGGACATTGATACAAGAAAATAATAGCGTGAAGTACGAATGCTTCACTCAGTAGCTTGGTATCAAGTTAGAAAGACTTGAGAATAAATTCTGAGTGCTATTTAAGAGCTACAGCACAAATCAAGTATGATGAAATACATTTATAGTCCAAAAATTATTATTGGAAGACTAAAATAGTAAATCTTCTGCTCCTCAATCTTCTTTTGATGCTAAAACCTCAATTAAAATAATTAATGTTTCACATTTTCAGAGTGCATTGCAAACAATAACTAATTTTGGCAATTAAGTAGATAGGTATTATTATTCATATTTTATTATGTTATATATCAGAAAACTGGAGCAAAGTATCATTTAGAAAGGTATTTTCAAAGTTTTTTGGCATATGAACTTGGAGATAGGAATCAAGAGGATTTTAAAAGTGCAAAGATTTTTAAGGCCTATAGATCAAAAAGACAATACCAAGCCACTCCCTTATTCGGGTCTTCAACCAGCACTTATAGTTAATGAACTTGTCCAGAGAAAATGCTGATGGAACAGAGAATGGTGTACAAAATGAAGAGAGATATTGGATAGAAACTGTCTTTGAAAATCTAGCTACTTCTGCACAGTACAATGTAGTAGGTACTGTACCATCATAATGGTCAAGAAAGAATTGACATGTTTCCATTGTGTTTCACGTGTATATCACATCCTGCTGAGGCTGCTCGCAATCACACTTACTGTATTTGTATATCTGCATGTGGATACAATGCATTAGCAAGTGCACTGAAAACTTAGCCACCAGCCTCAAAGATCTCCAAAGACTGCTTTCTTGGCAATAATTGTTGGTCCACATCTGCAACAATCTTGACACTCTGTTAGGTGGAGGAGGCTCTCTGCTCCATGTCACTGCTTTCAGAATACAATGAAAAGAACTTTTTTTTTTGATCTAGTTTGATCTAGTATAAACCAAATATCGTTAAGCAAATGATCTTTACTTACTCTCTTGAAAAATATTCCTACACTCAAATTTTTGGAGAAGCATGTAACGTTATTACTAACATGTGATTTCCCCCATGATCACAGAATCATAGAATATCCAGGTTAGAAGAGACCAGCCGGATCATCAAGTCCAACCATTCCTATCAATCACTAAACCATGTCCCTCAGTACCTCATCCACCCGTCCCTTAAACACCTCCAGGGAAGGTGACTCAACCATCTCCCTGGGCAGCTATTCCAGTGCCCAATGACCCTTTCCATGAAAAATTTTTTCCTAACATTCAGCTACACCTTTCTGCTATTGTGCTTGAATGCCTAGAGGACATCTCAAGCTCCAACAACACTCTTGGGAAGTATATTGTTATGGGGGTGGCCTGGGCTGATTATGTAGTTTGAATATCCAGTGTAACTGAAAAGTACAGTGGTAAACTACAAACTGAAACTTGCAGCTGGGCATTCAAGAGTAACATGCATTTAAAGAGAAGGGAAAGGCTATGGTCAGTCAATATAATTAAAAAACCCACTATTTATTTTACTGCTACTGAATGAAATGTGATGTGTGCAGACAGATGCTGCACAGCATACTGCATGCCATTTCACACATTCTCTGCAGTAAATTAGGCATCATACTTTGAAGTATTTACAATGGAAATTATATGAAAAAAATTGCTCAAGAAATACAATTTACATTTCCAGTGTATAATTATCACCAGATTTAATGACACAGTCCTTTCACACAGTATTCTTTCAGTGTCTTAAAATAAAGCCTAATTTGCTGATGCTTTGCACATGTTTGTAATGAGAGAAACATCTTACAGTTTTGTACTTAGTAGTCTGGCTTCTCTCATCTATTTTTCTCCCTCTGCACCAACCAGGTGGCACAGAGTACTGAAAAACATCTCACCAGCAGGTGATACTCAGTCTATCAGTGTGATAGATTCCCTGGCAGTCAGAGAGCCGGTAAAGCTGTTTCCTACCTCTTTTCTCCTATGTCTTCCTACTTTCCCTGGGGTTAAGGAGGCAGGAGGTGAGCCAGAAGGAACAAGCTCATTCTTTTCTACACACCCTGCTTTACTCAGCAAGTAAACGGGTTCATTTGCCAGCAAATACAGATTAAAGTATCTCTCTGTCATCACACACATATTTAGTTTACACAATTCAGAATTTTAAGAAACTTCAGTGGGACTTCAGAAATCCCATAAAGAGGTGGAATTTGCTCTCTGCTTATCTCACATCACGATACGCTAATCAACGAGGTGGCTTTCCATTAGCATTCTGGTACTTGAGGATAACAGCAGGCACCAAGAAGACTATTCCCAGCACCATTAATTCTCATGAATATTTTTACAGAGATCCTGCAAGGATGCTCCTTGGAGTTATCCATCATGGCTATTTCAGACTAACTACTCCAGCTAAACAGTGCCAAAACTATTCAAAATACGTGCCAATGCGGGTTCCACTGTTCTTTAAGAATTATAGATTCTGAACTGGACTGGCAGTTCTCAGCTCTGGTTATTTCCCAAGTTTAAATCATCTGCTCATGTCAGGAGCACCTAGATTTTTTTGTTTTGTTTTGTATTAACATTTAACTGTTTCTATGACTGGTCTTTTTTATTGAAATCATCACAAAATTTGAATGTGTACATTCTACTAGGTTACAGCAAAGTCACGGGTGACATTTGCTTCTCTGAAGAACTTCATTTTCTTCTGTTGAGAACGAAATGGAAATATCATCCAAAATATCTTACCAAACTCCAAATCATCATACTCACTAATTGCTAACTCCCACTAACTCCTTTCAGTAAAAATGATCAATAGAATAGAACACCAGCTTTCTCTTCAATGATTCAGTCAGCCACAGGTATATACTTATTAAATGAAAGAATAAGACCTAGATAAGTAAAATATAAGCCCAGAATAGAAGAATTTCCTTTAAAATCATGATCTAGAAAAGGTTTATTCCTGAAAGTATTCCACTGGAATAACTCTTCAAAACCAACACACAGAATAACCAAATGTTCTGGCCCTAAGTACAGCTCTTACAGCCATATTGCCCTCCTTCTCACAAGCTTGTCAAACAATATTTCATCCTATCTATCTTAAGAAAGTACAATATTGATCCTTCTCAGTGTGCCAATTAATCTTTCAAAAAATATTAGTGAGGAAATGTAGTTTTATTTATCTCTAAATCAATATTCAGTTTTCTAGTCACAGTAATCAGTTTTGGTCCAGGTCATGCAATTTTAGATGGCTGAAACTTATACAGAAGAGAATTTGGGGCTCTAAATAGAGAATCAAGTGCGTATCTGGTGTTTACAGAGGAACATGGACATAACATGTTTTGTAACAGAAGGACAGATTAAGATGCTAAAACAAAGTAAAACATAAGAAACAGTTTATTTTCTGTAACCAAAATAAAGGCTTGTAGATTTCAAGTGGTAGTGAGCGCAACAAGATTTTAGGATATGTATATAAATTTAGTATCCACTATAAACAAGATATTGCCCAGAGTAAAGTAATTTTTTCTTCCTAATTTAAGACATTCTCAGAAGTCATGCATTTGTACATTCGCCAATATTTAATAATCAAATTATAATGTGATATATCTTGTAAAAATATTAAATACAGTGGAGTTACTGATTATGACCTGTATGAGTTGATATTGTATAAAAGAATCCTAAAACCGTTTATCAAGCTTTTAAGTTCCCTTGCTTTACTTAAAGATATGTCATCATCTTTCATAGCACTTAATGATTCTCATCATGGGTGTCAGTTGAAAAGTAGAGTATCACCTGAAGCTGAATCTTTTGCATGTTGTCAAATGTTGCATGTTGTGCAAATAAGGCCTGTCAGAAAACATTCATTACATTTTTGTGTTTTTCAGTCTGACAAGTTTTCTCCTCTGTCAATAACATTGGGCAGAAGGAGTCTTCTAGCTGTCCACTTGCATGACTCTTCTGGTGTCCAATGGCACAAATATCATGACATTTCCAGCTTTATTTTCACCAGTTTCCACATATTTCCATCCTCTCTTTGGGTATCTTTAGATAAAAATGTGGAACATCAGTCATTAACATTTCTTACACAGTAATTCAATGTAATATCTAGCATTTTTCAAAGGTGTTTGCTTTTAGAGTCTATACCTTTGATAGATTTATACCCTTCACATCCATATGTTAAAATGAAAACAACACCTGAGCTGTAAATTTCAGAAGCTGGTGTTAAACCAGTAAATTTTTAAAAGCCTATATTTTTTAAGATGATGAATGTAACTACCATCTTTCTAACTGATATTCTTTTCATTCCACAATATCCCTACTGGCTTGAACGCTACTGCCAAATTAGGCAAACTGCATCAATATTTGTGTTCCTCTGATTTCTGAAATAAGATGGGTTGCAAATTGACAAAGCTCTGACTAGACTCCCTGAGCTAATTGTTACTTCCACATTCTTGGGATGTCAGGTTGCATTTTCTGATGTAGTTAAGGAAAGAAGCCCTTTGCTCCTCTTCAGTCACCTTCCACTCCCTGAAGACAGTGCTGAGGACGTGCTCAGCTTCTCCGCTCTCTCTTCTTCTTGGTTGCATTCAAATCTATAATCAAAAGCCCTGAAATAGGACTTAAGTGGAAAAGGAGGAAAACCTCCTTCCTCTATTCTCTTCCATCTTTATCCAACATGACGTGCCCCAGATGTGTCAGACTTTTACCCACAGTACAGAAGACATATTTGCTTGCTTACCTTCTCGTTAACTTTAGAAGGGTTCTAATATTACCTATAACTAGACCTTCTCACAGGCTGTGAATGAATCTTGCGACACCTCTCCTGTATCCAACGACTTTTTTTTCCGCCCAGAATGAGGCCAAGAGCAATGTCAAGTAGAAGAAAGAGAATACAGGTGTTTTTGTTCTTAGTAGCAAAGGTTATGCCAGTAGTCAACCCTCCTACCTGCAAGAGGACTCTCCAGCCACAGGCCTGCAGAGATTGCTTTGAACATGAGAAATCACTACCTGCTTTTCAGAAAGACTTCCCTTACAGTGGATGTCTTTCAAACAGCAACATAGCTGAAAAAATATATTTAAACTTCTAACTGTAAAGCTTCAAAGAATTGCCAGCAAGTGTCAGAAGCACATGCAGTTTCTGAAGCTGGTTTTAGCTTGCTTCTCCTTAGCAGGGCAAAGAAGTATGAACTGATGCCTTACTCTAGTGTCTGTTGAGCTCGTAGAGTAGGAACAGAAGTGATATGCTTCATGTAGCTTTTTCAGCTTTAAGTTGGCAAGGCTGTATCTCTCTGAATTAGCTAAAAATAATCCAAATTAATTGACCTAAGTCTCACTATGATCTCTCATGAACCGGAAAGATATGCATATTGCCCTTATTCTGCACAGGATCCGTGTTAGCACATGTGCCCCTATTGTTCTTTTATGAATGCAGGACAGAATATCAGATCGGGATGTCTCGAGTTCTTCCTGGGCTATTTTTTGTACAAAACCCAACATTGTCGTTTGGTAATTGTACCTTATCTCCTTGAAAAGAGAACATGCTATTTTATTCTCTATGCACAAATTCTTTATCTGAGACAGCCTGGGTAATGCATGACACTACTTGGAATTTGGGATGATATGTGGCAGTTATAACTTCTCAGCTGTGCAGGGGATTATTGCCTCTCATTTATTTCTATTCGACAATCATCTGTGGTTTTACTCAGAGCTTAATCACAATGAAAGTACTTGTCTGGGTGCTAATTTCTGGAAAATACCACAGTGACACTCAGAAACATGCTCCTACATGCCTTTCCTAATTCCATACTTGTAAGACTCATATTTTGGATTATGTGAATGGACACGTACAGTTATATCAGATTAAACAGAAGTATATGCTCAGGCTGTGCATGGTGGTAGGAAACAGCTTGGGCATGTTGCCTGACAGAGTTTAGAGGAAGGAAAAAGAGGAGTGGAGGAAAGAAATTTCCGGTGGAATTCACAGGGAAAAAGCCCTGTATCCTTAGTATATATCTAGCACTTCTCATTCAAGAACATCAGAGCCTTCAGCCTTTGATGGAAAGAGAAAAAATCCTCAAGACCTTACTGCTACAAACCTTTATCTGAAGAAGAATTAAGCCCATGAGTGCTAGCAATAACAGGGCCTAAATTTGCAAATGATCAAAGGCAAATGATCAAAGTAAATGAGAAATATCTCAAACAGATTGGGATAGTGCCTTCCTACACATCTCTCCAAATTATTATTAAATAGTGTCTTTGCAGCCGGGAAGGTATACTTCCCTGGAAAATACATACTCTGAGTAAAGCACATTTTGACAAAATATAGCAAAAACCTCCACCAGATTTAAGGAACAGCAATAAACAGCTAGTACCCTTAAAAATGCAATCCTAAAAATGACTAAATATGAAGTATAAATCAGCAAGGTGTGTCAGAATACTTTAAATTCATTAGCTGAGTTAGGTTATAGTCCCAGTGAGATAGGTAATGAACAGATTTTCCTTTTTCTTATGATTCTGAAAGTCACAGTACACAGCCAATTAGAACTCCCTAGCCTGATTCATACCTTCCTGCAGTGAGCAAAATAAGCAGGGCCTGGCTGAATTTTGCTGGTATAAAGCTGATTTGACAATCTATTGACAGTGCAGAAGTGCTGACTTGACAACAAAACATGTCCTGACAACAAAATAAATGAAGACATCTTAACCATATAACAAGAGGAAGAGGATAAAAAAAATTCCTTGTAAACAGTGTAAAGTATTTAAACAAACAATTCTTTCAAAATGTTACACATTTACAAAAGAGTCTCTTGGGTCTACTTATAACTTGAGAGAGAGATTCTTGATTAAGCATAAAAATCTGGATTTCAAAATGCAAAGTTGTACTCTAAATCAAATGTGTATAGGGGCTGATTAATGCACACCTTAAGTACCTTAGGGGCTCTCTGCACCTTGTGTATGCATTCAAGGTATATTTTAATCAGAACTAGTGCATAGTTTGTCATCTTATTTCTTACTCAGAGGCTTCCTTCTTCAGGGTTATGGCTCTTATTATTGTCATTAAAGCATGCGCTTTTTAATGTCAAGTAATTAGGAAAAATTACAGTAAAAGGTTTCTTGTGTGGCTTCAGCTGAGAACTGCATAATCTTCATAGTGATGTAGTTAAAATTTTATTCTCTTCCAGTCTATACCATGAATGTAAAGCTTCTCTGAAGTCTGCAGCCATAAAATAACACAGCTGCTTTAATAACATGCCTTACAACTTCTGTCAGTCTTGTGAATCTCTTTTAAGAGCTGAGCTGGTTGGACAGAGATCTAAGCCTCCGTGTAATAAATAAAACAATAGCACTAAAACCCCATTTCCCTTGACTGCAAGAGTTTTCTAATTCTCAACAAGGACTTTGATTTATGGAGATTGAAATAATTCTCATCGTATTTGGAGAAAGCAGTAAGGAGAAAGAACACATTTTTACACTTGACAACAACTGAGAAATCCTAGCAAATAATAAAGTAACTATCAGAAATTAAAAATGCATTCACATGTTTAAAAATAGTTCCTGAAGGTATATTCTCATTGTTAAATCACTACTAGAATTCTGTTTTAAAAACATTCATTTATACATTGATCATGGTTTTTCTAAACTGCAAGATTTGCTTCTTATGATTCTAATCTTATGATCTCTCTCTTGATATGTAAGTGGAATCTGTGATGAAAAGATTCATCAACATGATAAGTATAGTAGGGTCATAGTGCAAATCATGTTTACTAATTAATATATTTATCAGATATAAATGTAAGCATCCATACCTTTATATATTTGTGTTTATATGTATACACATATAAATACACAAGCAAACAGGGAATAGAGATGTGGATATTAATTCTCCTATAATCAAATAATTTCAATGTCACAGAGTAGCCAAAGAAGAATGCCTGCTTAAAAGCTTATAAAAATAATTTGATTTTGCTTTTATCTACTTTGCTTTCTTTAAAGGAGAGAATTGAATGTGAACCCCTAGCAGAGTTTCAGCTTTGAATACGACAATGTGATATATTTGACTTTTTAAAGTATAATATAATAATTTAAGAACTCCACTAGCAAAGTGAGAAATATTCTAATCTAGATTATACTTTGTTTATATTAGATGTATATAAATATGCTGTAATGTATTCAAATCTGGTTTCACCTGCTAATGCCCTGCATGTCTATCTTGTATGCTACCAGAAGTTCGCTGAAGGAAAGGGTGTAGTATTTTTCAGTCACTGTAAATTCATCCTCTTCTGATTCCAAAAAAAATTCACTTTCTAAAACACCAGACTTGAAAATCATGTTGATTAAATATGTTTATGGATGCAAATTACCAGCAGTATCTTGGTTCTCATACTGGAAAAAAAAAATCAGAGAATCAACTTCAATTTAAAAGTATTACTTGTGCCAGTGAAACTACAGGTAGAAGTTTTAAAAGGAAGGGAGGAATCCAGTACATACAATGAAAGCCATTTATGACAGTTAATAACTCACAAGTACTGGTTCAGAAAGCAATGATAATAAAATATGAGTAGACCAAACAAAGGACAGTCAAGTTTTTTAAAAAAGTCTTCCCTTGTAATGCCAAGGCAGTCTTAGTACTATGAGCAGCATAATGCCTGCAGATGATGTGTTAACTATGGAACACCAAATTAATGGTATTTTAACAGAGAGGAATATAATTCTTCATACCCTTTCTTTACCCCAAATGAAGCAAAATTGCCTTATAATGTAATCCTAACTCCTTTTCCATTTGGAAACTGGGTCCTGTATTCGCCATTAATCTCTCCATTAACCACTGAATCCCTAGCATTCATCACCTGTTCTAGGCATGTGTAAGTTAGGAGTCTAGCTATTTTATGGTCTTGCTTCATTCTAAAGAAAGAGCAGAGTACTATTCACCCTAAGCACCTTCTGTTCTCACCACTGACTATGGAAGAAGTTTAAGGTAACTACTCTCTTAATTTGGACATATGAGTTAAATTTCCAATATTTGGTAGGATAAATTTGTGCTTGACTCATTCAGTTTCGGAAAGTGTGTAGTTTTTCTGTACCAGGAACAGATTTCCTGCTGCATCTTTCTGAGAGGTACACTTGGCACTAAGCAAACAAATAAACGGGCAAAGAATACTTCTTAGTGCACTTAATAGTAATAAAACAGTGTTATGTGCGTACTGTTTGTACTGTCTGCATACAGAATGGAAATCTTCAGTGCATTAGTAGGAAATGCCATTTTTCACATTCCTCAGCTAGAATCAAGCAACATTCTGGGGCTATATAGTGATAAACTTCGGAAACAGGTTATGTTGAAGCATTGATGTTTCTAACCGCTTGATTTAGAAATATAGTTACATTTAGAAAATTAGTTAAGAGTTGCTTTAGAATTAAAGGCTCTTTCTGCTTTCAGTGTACATTTATGACTTTTTGGCTAACTATTAATAATAAGCCTCATCTGCATCACAAGTGAAACATCAAATAATGGCACTGAGGTAAATGGAAACAGAATCTAAGTGGCTCCTTTGATGCATTTAGTAGGGTTTAGAAACCAAAGAGCCAGTGGTCAGCTAAAACATTGGGTTTCTCATAGCACAGTTCATGTAAAGTTTGTAGATTTTTCTACAAACTTTAATTAATGAATTTATAGAACCAGTGACTATACTATGATATGAATTCCAGTAATTTTTGTGGCTTAGATAGCCTTTTCATATCATAAAAAACATCTTAATCTTTCGTTATATCTACCTCTGAACATCACTGCTTTTATCTTTACCATTATTTTAGAAGGCTGTTTTATTGCTGGGGTAAGGGAGTAATGTTGCTTTATCTTTGGTAACCTAATCCACTCCTGTAAGTGGATGCAACTCCTGCTAACTTCAGTGACAGATGCAGCTGTTTACACCTGGGGTAATATAGGTGGTTTTGGAAGGGCCAACAGCACCAGCTGACGTTAAATTTCCCTGACTTTTTGGATTACCAAGATTTTGTGTTCAGTTTCTTATACTGTGCCAACTCAGACATCAGCATTTTTCTACACTCAGAATCTGCTCAGACTTCAGCTTTCAGTTCTGGGCTTAGCTGTATGTCTTCATGACTTGAACCAGCCTGGCTTTCCAGTGCCTTGATTTGGGGTTAGGATAGTTGTCACGTATTTCAGTATTGGGCTCCTACTCTCAATGTAACTGTGTTGTTTCATACAGCGTGCATAGATCAAGACAAGCAGAGTGTAACGTACAACTAGTGTATGTGCAATTTAATCCTCTTTTCAAAAAGGGCAAAATGAAGCAGGGTAAATCACATCATCTAATGGTTTCTTCACCTCCATGGGTGATTTGCCTTAGCACAGGTGCAGTTTCCAGGACATAGATCATGGAATAAAAGGGGCTAATGATTAGTTTTGGAGCATGGCAGTTAGAAAAATCAGGCAGAAAAAGCAAAATGATTTTGTTAATGAAACAGTAATTTTTTCACTGGAGGCATCTCAGATTTGACAATTTTTTGCCTTTTCCAAAGCATGGTAGTCATGTGATTTACACCTAAATTTTCATTAGAAGCAACTTGGGCTGAGGAATCTTGTGTTTCTATAGTATATGGCCATGGGAAAGACCTATGAAGAAAAGCTTGTGCCTCCAGAGAACATGTCTAGACTTTCAGGACCCTGTCATACACTAGAGTTTCAGGTAAATGTTTTCTAATAAATTGTCATTCCTAGGAGTGATGGATCTGGGGAATGTAGTTCATTCCGGACATGCCCCATTGGACATTTCCAAGAAAGGTATCTTACACTTCAGAAAACAAAAAAAGGGCTTGATTCACTTTGGATATGAAGAAATTCACAAAAGTGGGAATTTATCAGACAGACAACTTAGGATTTTTCAAATATCAGTTCAGTTAATGAAAGAGAGAAAACAACTATTCGAGATTCAAAAGAACTGTTTTAATGACTTTGGAGTGGCCAGAATATCCACTGCTCTTTACTGAAATATTACCTTGTTGACTTTCAGTCTTCTTTAAAGACTTTACATGTGTTCAATTATAATATTTAATTACATTTAATATCATATCTCATTACATAAATGAACTGCTTTCCTTCATCTAAAGATAAATGAGCATGGGAGTTTCAAAGACGACACAAAACCAAGATGCACATTTCAAAACAAACCATAGACTATGTCTCCTACTCAAAGCTGCAACAGACAAGATAAAATGGGTTAAACTAGGTATTTTTACAGAGAGAACACAGATATTCAAGGCTCAGAAAAGAGAACAGACACACATTGAAGCTAATCTACAAACAATAGACAAATGAAAAAATGCATGTTTCTTCCTCTGTGAGATACCTGTCATTATTGTTTAAAAATATTTTAGTGAAGTTTTCGACATATAAAGTGCTTTTGTTGATAAAATTCTCAAAAGTTTAGACAAAATCTCTCATTAGCCTGCGCTTTATGAATAGTCTTGTAGAATGAAATTTCTCCCAAATCTTTCATATTTTAATTAGTCTCAATCAATTCTGTGATTGCTCAAACTTTGGTATCCACACTTGAAACCATAAAAATTATTTGTGCATACAAAAAAGAGAAGAATATCCTTGTCAACTCGTGTAGAAATAGTGTACTAAACAGCAAGTAAAGCAATATTCTTCATAAAAAATAGGTCTTATTTGCAATGTTTGCTCATATGAAGTACCACTGAAGTGACTTGCTCCAGAAGCATTAATGTTACCCTTACAGCTATATGGAAAAGTCATATTTTTTAAGCTTTGCAGATATTGAGTTTCTGAGTTGGAGAAAAAGAGTAGCTGAATGTAGCTTTTCATAAATAAAACAGAACAAAAATCCCACTTTTATATTCTACTCCATTAAAATTTACACACTTGAAAAAAAAACTGTTGTCAAAATCTGTTTTCTCAATAATATTTTCTTCCATTTCTTCTCGCTGACATGGGTTCACTGACATTATGTATATTACACAAAGTATTCATGTAAGATGATATTTGTGGAGTCAGTAATACAAAGTGCTGAATACTCCTTATATCTACTGGAGTCAACGAGTGTTAAGGCTTAAAAATTAACTGTAAATGTAATATAAATTTGGTCTTTTGTATATAATTTTTTTCCAACAACTGAAAACCAATTTTCTATATTTCTGGGAATGTAGGGGGAAGGGAGAAACAACTTTAGAATCCATTAATAATCAATGAGTGTAAAAGATCAAAGAGCACCCTATAGGGTGATGACAGGGTCTGGCTTTTGTATCTGAAGTAAAATCTTGAGAAAAAGACTACTGGTCTTTTTTTCACACCCACAGTATTGGTTTTTTTTCCTAATTAACAGAGAAATGTTTTAGTCTCAAATAAAAATATAAAAATATAAGTTTACAATCTTATTTTTATATAATTAGAGTATTATAAAATCATTTAGATTGCAAAAGATACTTTAGCTCATGGATTCCAACCCTTAATCTAGCACTGCCAAGTTCACAACTAAACCATGTCCCTAACCACTACATCTACATGTCTTTTAAATAACACCAGGGATGGCATCTCAACCACTTCCCTGGGCAGCTTCTTCCAGTGCCCAATAACCCTTTCAGTGAAGAAATTTTTCCTTATGTCCTGACGCCATGTGAGGACATTTCCTCTCATCCTAACACTTGTTACTTAGAAGAAGAGACCAACACCAACCTTGCTACAACCTCCTTTCAGGTAGTTGTAGAGAGCAATAAGGTTTCCCCTTAGCCTCCTTTTCTCCAAACTAAAAAATCCCAGTTTCTTCAGCCACTCCTCATAAGACTTGTGCTCTAGACCCTTTACCAGCTTCACTGTTCTTTTCTCTTGGGCTTTACTAAAGACTGACAAAGGGCTTTTGTAACTATGATACCTCTGGATTGTTTTCTCAGTTTTAAGAAGCCACAGTTAATTCAGAAGAGTGGACCAACTGGAACTATGAGTTGCACATTTGTGCAAGAGGACAAGAAAACACAAACTTCCAAGCAACAACACTAGAGCTCTGTGTTCAATACCCAGGCCTCTCACAAATTCTGGAAAGACCAGCAAACTACTTACTGCCTAGGTCCCAGATTTTCCTTCATAAAATGGAGATATTGCATTTTTCCCCCTGTTGTCTACCTGTCTTGTTTAGTGAGGTCTCAAGATTTTTTTTTCAAAACCTCTGTGAAATCATATGGTTCTTAACCAAATTATCAGTTCAGTTTGTGATGGGAAAAGTTCATTCTGGATAGGAAACAGCTTGCATACAGAACCCATGGATGAATTGTGCTTTTACTAAATTAACACTGCTAAATCACTAAACGCATCAGTTATTGATTATAAGTATACTACTGGTTTGCGGACTAAAACCAGGCGGCTGTTACTTTCTTTTTAGTCAGCCTTATGACAAATGATAGGAGGAACATATTGTTATATTAAATGCTAACAGAATTTAATCCTAGCCCCACTGAAACAGAATTCTCACTGACTTCCATGATGCTAAGATTTTACCTGATATGAAAATTTCTTCTGAACCTTTCTATTTTGATTCAAGTTTTCAAAATAGCTTTGAAAAACAAATGCAAATATCCTCATATGCAAGAATTAACATCTGCATAGAAAATGATTCATAACACTCTCTATACAAAAAAATGTAGCAAATTTATGTATTTATTTTCCAAGGCTGATCAACCAGAATAAAATGCAAATTTCTTGTTAGCCAAAGAAAAGTATTGTGTTATCATTTCTGTCAGTACAGAAATCTCACTAAAAACAAGCAACAGATAATGTCAGGAAATGTCAGTTTCAGAGGGGATGTCACCATGGAAAATAAGCTTATAAAGCAGTGAAATACAAGTGGTATTGCTTCTAATTTTGAACTTTGATTGCAGAAGTCAAGACAGTTAGAGGCATATTTCACTGGAGACAGAGTGACTGTAACTCTGTCTGTAAATTGAACTTCCAGTCTGAATCCCCACGCTTTCAGTACAAACTTCACAGAATCACAGAATCACAGAATAACCAGGTTGGAAGAGACCCACTGGATCGTCGAGTCCAACCATTCCCACCAATCCCTAAATCATGCTCCTAAGCACCTCATCCACCCTAACCTTAAACACCTCCAGGGACGGCGACTCAACCACCTCCCTTGGCAGACCGTTCCAGTGCCTAACCACCCTCTCCATGAAGAACTTTTTCCTAATCTCAAGCCTAAATCTCCCCTGGCGGAGCTTAAGGCCATTCCCTCTCGTCCTGTCCCCTGTCACTTGGGAGAAGAGGCCAGCACCCTCCTCTCCACAACCTCCCTTCAGGTAGATATAGAGAGCAATGAGGTCTCCCCTCAGCCTCCTCTTCTCCAGGCTAAACAACCCCAGCTCTCCCAGTCGCTCCTCATAAGGCCTATTCTCCAGCCCCTTCACCAGCTTTGTTGCCCTTCTCTGGACTCGCTCCAGAGCCACAACATCCTTCTTGTGGTGAGGGGCCCAGAACTGAACACAGTACTCGAGGTGCGGTCTCACCAGTGCCGAGTACAGAGGGAGAATAACCTCACTGGATCTGCTGGTCACGCCGTTCCTGATACAAGCCAGGATGCCATTGGCCTTTTTGGCCACCTGGGCACACTGCTGGCTCATGTTCAGTCGGTTGTCAATCAGCACCCCCAGGTCCTTCTCCTCCTGGCAGCTTTCCAGCCAGGTTTCTCCTAGTTTGTACCTCTGCTTAGGGTTGTTGTGCCCTAAGTGCAGGACTCGGAATTTGGCCTTGTTAAACCTCATGCCGTTGGTCTCAGCCCAGCGGTCCAGTCTGTTCAGATCCCTTTGCAGAGCCTCCTGACCCTCCAGCAGATCGACACTTCCACCCAGCTTGGTGTCATCTGCAAACTTGCTTAGGGAGCACTCGATGCCTTCATCCAGGTCGTTGATAAAGACATTAAACAGGGCTGGACCCTGGACTGAGCCCTGGGGAACCCCACTTGTCACTGGCCTCCAGCTGGATTTAACACCATTTACCACCACCCTTTGGGCCCGGCCACCCAACCAGTTTTTCACCCAGGAGAGTGTGCGCCCGTCCAGGCCAGAGGCCGACAGTTTCTGAAGCAGAATGCTGTGAGAAACTGTATCAAAGGCTTTACTGAAGTCCAGGAAGATACATCCACAGCCTTTCCCTCATCCAAGAGTTTAGTTATTCGGTCATAGAAGGTGATCAGATTACTCTGGCAAGACCTGCTTTTCATGAACCCATGTTGACTGTGCCTGATCACCCGGTTCTCTTGCAAGTGCTTCATGATCGCACTCAAGATCACCAGCTCCATGACTTTCCCTGGTACCGAGGTCAAACTGACAGGCCTGTAGTTTCCCGGATCCTCCCTGAGCCCCTTCTTATAGATGGGCACGACATCAGCCTCCAGTCCAGCGGAACCTCCCCAGTCATCCAGGACTGTTGGAAGATGATGGAAAGGGGTCTGGCCAGCACATCTGCTAGTTCCCTCAAAACTCTTGGGTGGACTCCGTCCAGCCCCATAGACTTGTGGGCATCTAGCCGGGCAAGCAAGTCTCTAACCACCTCCTCTTGGACCTTGGGAATCTCATACTTCTCTTCCAACCCTTGGGGTTGTGCACAGAGGGAACAATTTTCCTTACTGTTAAAGACTGAGGCAAAGTAGGCATTGAGCACTTCAGCCTTGTCTTCATCCCCTGTTACTGTTGTTCCCTCTGCATCTACTAGGGACTGGAGATTCTCCCTAGCCCTCCTTTTGCTGTTGATGTATTTGTAGAAAGATTTTTTATTGTCTTTCACAGACTTGACCAATCGCATTTCTAGTTGGGCCTTAGCCCTCCTGACTTTTTCCCTGCACGTTCTCGCTTCCTCCCTATTGTCACCCAGGATGCCTGCCCCTTCCTCCAGAGGTCGTAGACCCTCCTCTTCCTATTGATGTCTCTCAGGACCTCCCTACTCAACCACGCTGGTTTCTTACCCCGCCGGCTACTTTTCCGGAACTTGGGGACGGCTTTCTCCTGAGCTGCTAGGAGTGCTTAATGTGCTTTTCTAACATTAGCCTTATTGCAAACTCTACCCATTTTGTATTTTCTGCTCTGGTTATTCCAAAATTCATCTTACCTTGTCATTTTCTTTATAGACTACCTGAATGTGATTCGGTTGTCTAAACCTAGTCATGTAGTTCTGTGTAAGACAGCCTAGGGCATCTGACCTGGCCATCTGCTCTTTCAAAAAAATAAAATAAAAAAAACCAAAAGGGCCTCCTGTAGGTCAAAGATGTGTAGAAGTCTTGGAAACCCTAGGGTGTCCCACATGACAGTCAGTACACATCTGCCTTCAGAAAAGTGAAATGAACACTCTCTGTCCTCTCTCATGTTCTACCTTGAGCTGTCTTTGGTGTACTGTGACCCATCAGGTTTGAATCTGGTTTAAAGTTAATATCTAACTTCATATGTATACATACAAATGTGAATTGATGTTTAAATTCCCATTGTAGTCAATTAGTGAGGCCAGCAATGCCTGCTTAGTGATGCTACTTACCAGAACTTATTTTGGATATCTAGTCCCATGTGAAAGACCTCCCTAGGGGTTCTGTATGTAAACTGAAGTTATAACACAATCTCAAAGGGAACATGCACCCTGGAGGAGAAACAGATGGCTGCCATGTATCCTGTAGGAGAAGACTATGAGGCAAGATGTCATTGGTTGTATGATGTGGCAACACAGGTCTCTGTTCAAGCAACTGAATCCTAAGTCAACTGAACACACAGCTTTGTGGCTACCTGTCAAAAGTTATATACTTTTTCTGGAGCAGATTTTCATTTCCAGTACCTACACTCACAGGCAAGATCTCCTTACAGAAATCGCCACCACAGTGCCTAATGAATGGGTGCCTGACTGGATGATCAGAGGCCCATCAAAGATCATCCAGATGTCTTAATTCCTTTCATTCCATTAACTCAATGAAAAGGCTGGTAAAGTCTGCAGAATTAAGTGTATCTGGATGCTATGGAAAGCAGTGTCTGGAGACAATCTGTAGGAAAGACTATCTGTATAGGTGTTCGCTTTGGACCTCAGGTATTGATCACAAACCTGAGATAACTTTACAAATCCTAGTATTTTAAAAAAGACTGCTGCTGAGAGTGTTCTGTGTGTTTTGCATGATATTGTAGTTGTTATGAGCACCTATCCAGGAAAGCAGAACTGTCCTGGGAGCAACTTCAGCTGAAAAGTAGAAACTCTTCTTCCTTGTCCTCTTAATGTTCCTCTCAGTTTCTATATTGCAGCTCTGGAATAGTCTGCTTCTTAGGACCTTTTCTCAGAACATTCCATGTACATTATATCCCTAAATGTTGTGCAAATGGATACTGATACTGCTGTTCATATATATGACCAAAGGTAATGCCATTTGATGCATTACCTGTTTTCTCAGTCCATCTGTAATTTCTAAATCCTTCTGGAGACATAAGTGAAGTCTGTATTTTAGCAGAGTGAAGTCAGGAAATAAATGCTTCTAATCATGCAAAATGCCTAGGTGCAAGCACCAAAGAAACTGAGGCCAATGCCAAGGTGCCTAATGATTTGAGATGCTCGGAGTAGAAAGGAGCTTTCTTCTGTCTTGCATCTAGAAATATCTTTTCATGTTCCTTGAAGCAAATATTTTGGACCCATTGATTATAAAAGAAAGCTTCGGTCATTGCACACAAATAGGGTGATTTTTCTTATCTTCCTTGATACAAACCAGGAAGGGGATAAAAGTACACTTCCCATTTTATCTGGGATGTTCTGTAGCAGGATTGGATGACAAGAAAACATTCCAGAATGCTGTAGTACAAAAGCAGTACTTCCAAGCTTTCATAGAGAGTTCAAGGAATAAAGAAAAAGGTGTCTGTCTGTCTGTCTGTCTGTCTGTCTATCTATCTATCTATCTATCTATCTATCTATCTCTGTTGCTAGTTTATCAAGATAAACATATATTAGGAAACGACTTCCCGTTTCTGTAGTCATATAAAAATTTCCATCTTGATGAGAGAGCTTTAATTTCCCTTCAACACTGATACCTAAAGGGCCCTTAAATTCTGCTAACTTTTCATATATCGAGGAGCACAAGAATGGGGGTGAAGGAAAGAGATTAAACTTGATCATCATTCATGGCTTGCTCAACATTTTACTCAACAGAAAGTAATTTCCTGATGGCTAAAAATCCCAATAGATCTTAAAAATCAGTCATTCTGGATTAAGCAAACCTGAGGAATTCTAAAATCCTCAATTAAATGTAAAATTAATACTCTTCAATGCATGGTATAGGCTTTACTTTTCACTGATGAGATTTTAAACAGCCACTGATTACTCTGTAAATTATATTTTCCCCTAGATTTACTGCTAAACCTGGGTATTTGACTTGACAGATCACTCACATTCAGCTTCTCTCAAAAGAAAGGAAATCTAGCACTAAGTGGTAAATTTATATGGATAAGTATATTTGCAGTCAAATGAAGACTCATTCTTTAACTATATTCAGCAATCTGTATTATCCCTCAGCCAAATATTATGTCTGCATTCAGTCCTTAATGAGCCAAAACTACTGATGAGCTGAAAGAAGGGGCTACCAAGTAGGATTTCTTCATTTAATGAACATGAACAGCTCCCTCTGTAATACCTACAGGGCAGGCATCATAGGGCAGGATCTGAATGAGCATTTTCCTCAAAGTTCTTTGTAGCCTTAAAAGTGAATTTTCATGGGTTGGCCATATTGACAATATCAGTGCCACTCAGCAAGGCTTTTGACCTTCTGTTGCAGTAACAGAAAAAGAATTATGGCAAGGGTTCTAAATTCATATATTTGCTATGTCTGCAGAACTAAAGGACAGATAAATGAGAGAAATACACTAGGAAAGCCATGGTTTGTCAGCAGAGGTTACTTTTATCTATGCTGCAGTTCAGACATTAGCAGAGCAGTACTGTGGTATATGACCAAAGAGGAGAAGTGACAGCAGCCTAAACACTGAGAGAATCATAGAATCATAGTATAGTTTCGGTTGGAAGAGACCTTAAAGATCATCAGTTCCAACCACTTGCCGTGGGCAGGGACAAGCCCCATTCGACCTGACTTTGAACACCTCCAGGGATGGGGCAGCCACAGCTTCCCTGGGCAACCTGTGCCAGCATCTCACCACCCTCATGGTGAAGAAATTACTCATTATGTCTAGTCTAAACCTGCTCCTTTCCAGTTTATTCCCACTGCCCCTAGTCCTATCAGTACAAGCCTTTGTAAACAGTCCCTCCCCAGCTTTCTTGTAGCCCCTTCAGGTACTGCACAGTTGCTATAAGATCTCCTTGGAGCCTTCACTTCTCCATGCTGAACAAGCCCAGCTCTCTCAGCCTGTCTTGTATGGGAGGTGCTCCAGCCCTATGATCATCTTTGTAGTCCTCCTCTGGACCTGTTCCAAAACTTCCATATCCTTTTGTTGAGGATTCCAGAACTGACCATGAGAAACATGAAAATATATTAATTACTCAGCTTATGTCATACAGCAGATCAGGTTAGTGGTTCATTCCAGGTTGTGAATGTAAAGTGGATGCTGCATGCAACATCGACTATTAGTACGGAGTAAAGAGGGCTGCATTTATTTTACTCTGTTCTGTATCTGGTGCCAAATAAATAGAAAATGTAATTTATTTCACCCACCAAAGACAGAAAAAATATGAGTTGACAACCTGGCTTATACAGGCAATTTACAGTAGTCAAAAATTATATCAATACTATTTGCATTTTTCTCATTAAAGATATTCCACATTGAGCTTCTGGACAGCTAATTAACAGTATCCAGGGATTTTAATCTTTCAGGGACCAGTTTATAAAAGGACTTAACAGCTGTAATTTCATCGTCCTCCTGTTTTCTTAATATTTGATTCTGTTATTTTTATTATGCTACAACAGCTCAATGTTTATCAATTAGTGGGCATATTTGCAGATAAACTGAATCTTTAACCAAATTAAATCTACTCAAATATTTAACTTCCTGTATGAATTTACATGAAATAAATTTACCAACTCAGTGATGAAAATACTATGTAACAAAAAAATGAATTTTCATGCTTATACATACCAATTAAAAATTATGAAAAGTACTGAAACAAACACTAAAATTTATTAAACCACTCAAAATTAATTTGGTATAATACAGTATTCCAGCTGTATAAGCACTACATGAGGGTGTGAGGGATTTTTCTCCCCTGTGTTTGCCAAGACCAAAACCTACTGTCTTGCCTTATTTTGCATGAATGTTTTGCTTCGATGAGAATATAAAACTTCAGTGGAGCTGATCAGATTCCATGACATTTGTCATATTTACTGGCAGCACAAAACTGTTTTCCTGATCTGAAAGTGTCTTCATTAGATTCAAAAGCATAATTAAACAAGTAATTTATTTAGATTTTTATTCAAATTTAATTACAAAGAGATTTATTAACAGACATGTTTCTTAGCATTCTACAATTCTTTTTGTTTCTACTGATGTAAATATTTGTTTGCATCTTTTATTCCTCCACCATTATATATAATGACATATTTAAACTCTACAAGAAATATTTCCTTACAAATAGCATTTTATATCTTCTATTTGGTTTATTCTAATTAGTAGGATTAAGACTGGCATTAGATGTTTAATTGCTTAAAATATATCTGTGCTCTTTAAATCAGAATATGAAACCAAAAATAAGTATACAATGCTGTTTTGCATAATGCCATGGGTGCATGTGCCTTTGTGTACGAGCATAAGATAGCACTATGAACAGGAGTTTTAACTTTAATGAAGACCGGACCCTTGATCTTGGCTGCCTTCTTGGAAGTGCCTGCCACCAGAGAAGGCTGCAGTACCTGAATGATTAGGCATAAGCTAGGGTATGACGGAAAGCAGAAATAACCCACTAGGAATAGACTAGCTGAGGAAAAACATCCTCAGGCACATCCTTCTTATTTTGAATATTTTGCAGTGTCACGAAGCTTTGTATTCCATAGTTATTGAGTAGATTTTTTCATAAGGAAAACAACATGCACAACAAAATCAATAACTTCTGTTTTTCATCAGGAAAGCACAGGCAAATTTGTGATTGAGCTGCAGTAGTCTGTGGTAGTAACTGGATTTTCATGGAAATAAATGATGACTTTCTAGGACTGAGTTAATAAAAAATATAAGACTGGTCTACTCAGTGGGCAAACAAACAGTTCAATGAGGCAAGATCAACTTAGTCTCCAAAGGCTTCAGAAATAATGTAAATGCAGGCAATGGTGGTGATAAGGTTGAGTGTTTATGGGTAACAATCAGTGGAATCGCCAACAAGGCCAATATCGTGGTGGGAGTCTGCTAGAAGAAGTACAGAGGGACATCTGCAGAACTGCCACCTTGGACTTCCAGAGGGCAGACTTTAGACTGTTCATAAGGCTAGTTGATAAAGTTCCTTGGGAGGCAGTCCTAAAAGGCAAAGGAGCCCAAGAGAGCTGGATACTCTTCAAGAAGAAAACTCTGGTGTTGCAATAGTAGGCCATCCTTGTGTGCTGAAAAATCAGCTGGTGAGGAAGAATACCAGCTTGGCTGAGCAAAGAGATCTGGATGGATCTCAGTAAAAAGATGAAAGTATGTGAGCTTTGGAAGAAGGGGCAGGCCATCTCAAAAGGACCTCAAGGATGAGGTGACATCATGCAGATTAAAAACCAGAAGGGCTAATGCCCAATTAGAACTTAAATTGGCCAATTCTGTGAAAGATAATTAAAATTTTTCTACAATTATATCAACAGCAAAAGGAGAGCCAAGGAGAACCTCTATCCTTTATGGGATGCAGGGGGAACCACAGTGACAAAGGATGAGGATAAGGCTGGGGGCCTTAATGCCTTCTTTGCCTTAGTCTATAATAGTAAGGTAAGCTGTTCTCTGGGTACTTAGCCTCATGAGTCAGAAGACAGGGAGAGAGAGCAGCACAAAGCTCCCTTGATCCATGAGAAAATGTTTAGAGACCTGCTCAGCGAATTAAACATTCACAAGTCTATGGGGACAGATCAGATCCATTCAGGGATATTAGGAGAGCTAGCAGACATGCTCAATAAACCGTTCCATCATCTACCAGCAGTTCTGGGTGACTGGGGAAGTTCTACTTGACCGGAGGTTGGCAAATGTTACGCTCACTTACAAGAAGGGTCAGAGGGAGGATCCAAGGAACTACAGGCTTGTCACTCTGATCTCAGTGTCCAGAAAGGTGATGGAACAGGTCATCTTGAGTGCTATCACACAGCACACACAAGACAACCAGGTGATCAGGCCCAGTCAACATGGCATTATTAAAGGCAGGTCCTGCCAATCTAACCTGATACCCTTCTATGACAAGGTGACCTGCTTAGTGGATAGGGGAAAGGCTTTGGATATAGTGTACCTGGACTTTAGTAAAGCCTTTGACACTGTTTCTCACTGTATTGTGATTGAGAAACTGGCTGCCACTGCCCTGGACAAGCGTACCCTCTGTTGAGTAAAATGCTGGCTGGATGGCTGGGTCCAAAGAATAATGGTAGAAGGAGTTAAATCCAGCTGGAGACAGGTCACAAGTGGTGATCCCCAGGGCTCAATGCTGGGTCCAGTTCTGTTCAATGTCTTTATCAATGAGTTGGAAGAAGAGATTGAATGTACCCTTAGTAAGTTCACAGATGACACTAAGCTGGGAGGAAGTTTTGATCTGCTTGAGGATAGGGAGGGTCTGCGAAGGGATCAGAACAGGCTAGATCAATGGGCTGAGGCCAAAGAGAGGAGGTTCAACAAGGCCAAATGCCGGATCCTGCACTTGGGATACAACAACGTGATGTAGTGCTACAGGCTTTGGGAAGAGTGGCTGGAAAGCTGCATGGCACGGAAGGACAAAGAGTGGTGGTGTCTGACAGCCAGTTGAATATGAGTCAGCAGCGTGTTCAGGTGGCCAAGAAGGCCAATACCATCTTGGCTTGTATCAGAAACAGCTTGGCCAGCAGAACTAGGCAAGTGATTCTGTACTCAGCACTGGTGAGGTCACACCTCAAATACTGTGTTCGGTTTGGGGCCCCTCACTATAAGAAAGACATTGAGGTCCTGGAGTGTGTCTAGAGAAAAGCAGCAAAGCTGGTGAAGAGGCTGGAGAACAAGTCTTATGAAGAGCAGCTGAGGGAACTGAGGTTGTTTAGCCTAGGAAAAGGAGGCTGAGGTGGGATCCTTATCACTGTCTACAACTATCTAAAAGGAGGCTGTAGTGAGGTGGACGTCAGTCTCTTTGCCCAAGTAATAGGCAATAGGACAAGATGGAAAAAATTTAAGTTGCACCAGGGGAGGTTCAGATTAGACATAAAGAAAAATTTCTTCACCGAAAGGGTTATCAGGCACTGGAACAGGCTGCCTAGGGAGGTGGTTGAGTCACCACCCTTGAAGGTATTTAAAAGATGGCTAGATGAGGTGCTCAGGGATATGATTTAGTAGTGGACATGTACAGTTGGACTCAATGATCTAAGAGGACTTTTCGAATCTAGAAATTCTATGATTCTATGATTCTATAAAATGGATTATAGTTGGTTCTAAAATCAATGAAAAACCACTTATGTACACTGTAACTACAGCTTATTTTTAAAGATAAAAAACCTAACCAGCACAAGCTCTATTATTTTGCAACAAACTGGAACAGAACAGTTGCAGAAATAGATGAAGGTGACTATTGTATAGAATAGCTTTCATTTTAGATCTTTCCATTGATAATGTCAGAAGGTTCCACTTAGCTTTGTTTAACCAGATGTCAATGAACAAAAAAAACCCTTTTCCTGATCTGCTCTCCAATGTAAAGCAATGAAATATTAATTAATACATTTAAACAGCTATTAAACTTAAAATAGTTGATTTTTTAAAGACAGAAAAAGAGAAAGAGTAATTGACATCTATGAGCAGGTGTTTCTCACACCAAAAAATACGTTTCATTTTCATTTATTTAAAAATCTGGAAAATGTACATTTGTTTGGGGAAGCCATTTACCCAGAGAAATCTTTTAACTACACGTGCCATAAGACAGGCGTAAAATGCTAGCTCCTCAGACCTGTAACTTTAAGCCATTGCAAAGCATAAACTGCCTAATTTCACCTGGGAATAACAGTAACTACTTCACTCTGTTGTTGCATGACATCTGTATACGAACAGCTACTCTCCTTTATAAAGTGAAGTGGAGAGATGCCACATCACTAGAGGCAAAGCATTTCATTGTGTCAATGTCATTTCTGTTAAAGATCTTCTTGTAGCCTGACACCCAGAATGGAGTTACACATTAATGTACAATGGATAATATTTCTGACAATATACTCTAGATGGCCTCAAGCTGATTACCACTACTTCTGAAAACACTTGTTACTGAATTGTTTCCTTTCAATAGCACCTGCCAGAGGAAGAATAGTAAGAGAGACTGGATCATCAGTGCTGGATATATTATAACTTTGCAACTGCCCTACTTTGGTTCTTTATCAAGGACATGAAATAGCTTGCCTGTAGGAGCTGATCTATATGAGCATCTGTAAGCTTATCTCATGCCTATATGCTAAAAATTTAGATAGCTAACAATAAAAAAACAGATTCACAGGAAATGTTATTATCATGATCAGTGCTTAGTCTTTCAAGGAGGGCTGTACACAACACCCTTCAAATTTATTCAGACAGAATATCACTGCTGATTTAGCTCAATGTTTGACTATGATGCACTATCTGAAAGGTGAGAAATAACTGGCACTATTGGTGTCCCCCATAATGCTTTTATCAATCATGGATCCTGTGTTACAAGCCGCTTATAGGCAGTCTTTCAAACCAGAGCTGAGTCTCAGAACTGACAATGGAACAGTGTAGTTATGGGGATTTTTGACCATTTAAACTACATGAAGATGTAAGACAACAAATTGATGAGGTGACATAATTTGTTGTGAAACTCAATGATAAGTCTAACTCAGATATCTGGGTGATGAGTACATGTAAGGATCAGCTCTCATCTCTCACTTATTAACCAAATCTAAAGCTTGCCCTTCCTTTGATTTTCTGAAGTGTGCAACTGTCAGTCCTTAAATGTTTCAGTATATGACCAATTAAGGCTAACATGGTTATTCTGTCCTACAGTTCTAGAGATGTATATGTACATACCTGTTACTATATTTAAAACTGTTGCGCTTGAGAAGATGAATTTTCCTATGACTTTTGTTCCTCAAAGAGAAATTTTCATAACAATTTAATACAGAGGAAAGAAACACAGCTCATCCAGAACATAAATACCTGCTAGGGTCTCGCCTATGTTTAGGAGCTCCAGCTGCAGAGATTTCTGAAGGGTCTCTGCAGGAGACAGAATTCTGAATACTATCCTGTCACAACAAATACTTAAACAAATAAACAATGACTTGCCAAGCATGAAATTCACCTCAAAAACTGAAATTCCTTAAACAGGCAAGCTAGGAAGAGAACAATTGCATTAGACTATCTAGTTAACTTAGGAAAGCTTTGAAAAGCTAAGAAAAGTCACTGAGCACTGAAACCAAAACGCTCAAATGAAAGCTGCATAGAATTGCTCAGAAAGGCAGGAAATAATGAATGTTAGATGATGGGGGAAAAAACTGCCTAATACCAAACTCTGATCATAAGCTCCCATGTTGCCTATAAGAAAGTTAAGAAAATGTCAAAGGAAGCTGAACTCACTAGTAAAAGCACAGCATGTGGCAAGGCTACACATTTTTTGGATGCTCCTGGCTTGCCAAAAAATGTAATAACTGTTTTACATGTTACTAGTCTGAGTGTTCTCTTGTGACTCTGGTACATGTACTATTTAAATTATGCACTATTTATATATGTATTTTTTTAAACATATGAATGTTTTTGCTGACAAATAGGATTTTGGTTAATATTTGATACAAATATATGTATTAAATACATGTATATATGCAAAAATAATTAGCCCTAGTTTTCCTGATACACATTTTCCCATTGCAATGTTGTATAACTTATGTAGACCTAAGCCTCTTTCTGTTAGGTCAGACATTGACCATAATTCTCACTCCAGTAAGTTCTGAGGACATTTAATATCAGTTTTAAGAGAAACAGGAAAAAGCAATTTTTGCATATTTGCATAAATAAACATAGAATATTAGCACCTTTAATGTAAAGACCATTAATTTTCTGTTTTAGTACTATATACACATGATTATGTACCCCAACATATACTTCCACCCATGCAACCCCCAATCAGACTTGTTAATCAAACTCATCCATTCAGAAAATACCATTATTTTTCCTCATTCTTTTCCTTAAACTATGTGTCTAACCTTACTGTGATCACTGTACTTAGACATGAGAAATATAATGCTGTGTCATCTTATTCAAATATCTTCTAACAGGGATAGCCACCCTGTTGAAAGGAATAGAAGCAACTGTAAATTTCCCTTTGAAGTTATTAACAACTCTACTCTGAATTTTCTACTCAAGAAAAATCCCACTGTGAAAAATTTGGCAGTTCTTAATAAAACTTTACTCTGGGGTGCATCAGATTAAGGTAAGGACCAGGAAAAACTATGTGGTTTGCTCAGTCTTGTACACAATACGCAAGATCACAGAATCAGAGAATAGTTTTGGTTGGAAGAGACCTTACATACAGTTCCAACCACCTGCCATAGACAGGGACACATCCCACTAGAACAGGCTGCCCAAAGGCCCTTCCAACCTGGCTTTGAACACATCCAGGGATGGGGCATCCACAACTTCCCTGGGCAACCTGTGCCAGTGCCTCACTGCTCTCATAGTGAAGAAATTCCTTCTTATGTTTAGTCTAAATCTGCCCCTCTCCAATTTATACCCATTGGCTCTAGTCCTATCACTACAAGCCTTTGTAAACGGTCCCTCTTCAGCTTTCTTGTAGCCCCTTCAGGTACTAGACGGTTGCTGTAAGATCTCTTTGGAGCCTTCTCTTCTCCATGCTGAACAAGCCCAACTCTCTCAGCCTGTCCTCATAGCAGAGGTGCTCCAGCCCTCGGATCATCCTTGTAGCCCTCCTCTGGACCCATTCCAACAGCTCCATGTCCTTCTTACATTAGGATTCCAGAACTGGACACAATACTCCAGATAAGGTCTCACAAGAGAGGAACAGAGGGACAGAATCACCTCCTTCACGCTGGCCACGCTTCCTTTGATGCAGCCCAGTATATGGTTGGCCTTCAGGGCTGAAAGTACACATTGCTGGCTCATGTCGATCTTCTCATCAGGCAGCATCCCCAAGTCCTTCTCTGCAGGGCAGCTCTCAATCACATCATCCTCCATCACGTACTGAAATTGGGGATTGCCCTGACCCAGGTGTAAGACCTTGTACTTGGCCTTGTTGAACCTCATGAGGTTCTCACAGGCCCACTTCTCCAGCCTGTCCAGGTCCCTCTGGATTACATCGTGTCCTTCCAGTGTGGCAACTGCATCACTCAGCTTGGTGTCATCTGCAAACTTGCTGAGGGTGCACTCAATGTCACTGTCAATATCATTGATGAAGGTATTAAACAGCATTGGTCCCACTACGGACCCCAGAATGACACCACTTCTTACAGATCTCCATCTGAACTTCAAGCTATTTACCATTACTCTTTGAATACGACCATCTAACCAGTTTCTTATCCACCGAACAGTCCACCCATCTAATCCATATCTCTCTTTCCAACTTAGAGAGAAGGATGTTGTGGAGGACTGTATCAAAAGCTTTACAGAAATGCAGACAGATCACATCCGTTGGTTTTGCTGTGTCCACTGCTGTGGACATCATAGAAAGCCACTAAGTTGGTGATACAGGATTTGCCACTGGCGGAGCTGTGCTGGCTGCCATTAATCACACCCCCATCCTCCATGTGCTTTATCACAGCTCCTAGGAGGCTCTGTTCCATGACCTTCCCAGGCACAGAGGTGAGGCTGACAGGTTGGTAGTTCCCTGGGTTGTCTTTTCTACTCTTTATAAAAATGAGCCCAATGTTACCCTTCTTCCAGTCACCAGGGACTTCTGATTGCTATGACTTTTCAAATATTATGGAGAGTGGCTTGGCAACCGCATTGGCCAGTTCCCTCAGGACTCTGGGATGCATCTCATCATGTCCCATAGACTTACATAAGATCCCTCCTAATGTGTTGGATTCATAAGGATGATGTTCCTCCTTGGTGCCCACAATAATCCTTTATTTTATTACTTCAAATTTGACAAATTTATGCAATACAAATGTTTTCATTTGTCTTAACTGAAACTTTTATAAATCTCTAATAAATCTACCATAGATATTTTTAAGGCACAGAACAGACATTCAATGCCACTAACAACATACTTTCACAGTTCTTTGTGTCTCATGAAATCTCAATAATTTTTCACAGGGTCAGTTCATCTGTATGAATCTTCTTATTCTGATTTCACTTAATTCTTGCCTTATTATTCAAAAGTAAACAAAAGTTATAATAGAGGACATGATCAGCTGAATAGCTCAGAGTTTATTGCTGTGGACAGAAAGCCAACATGATTCTTCTATACATGCATGGAAATACAATTACACAGGTTATATTATTTGCAAGTTTGTGTCTGGAAAAAGTGCTCTAAGAATACTGCATACAGTTCAGCTGCACATAATACAAGAATAAGGCTGAAAATGAAGCTGAATTCTTTGAATAATGGCAACAGTGACTGGGGTTTGGAAAACATGCTTCATAGAGGTGGTTAGGCATTGGAACGGTCTGCCAAGGGAGGTGGTTGAGTCACCATCTCTGGAGGTGTTTAAGGTTAGGGTAGACGAGGTGCTTAGGAGCATGATTTAGGGATTGGTGGGAATGGTTGGACTCGACGATCCAGTGGGTCTCTTCCAACCTGGTTATTCTGTGATTCTGTGATTCTGTGATTTAAATTCTCAAAGAAACTCTACCGACTGATTTGATCATAGCGAATACTGTGATGTCTATACAGAGACCACATACTGATGATAAACTCTTCCATTTAGCTCAGTGGAAATAAGACAAGTTCCAAATGGTCAAAACTGATGATGGAGAAGCTGCAAGGGATTCAGGTTTTTTCTGTTCACATGTAGACATCTATAGTACGAATAGCTGCCTTTAACAGGTACAAACATTTTTATCACATTGCTTTTTCTGATCTAAGGTAAATGAACTGTGCTCTGAAGGGCCTATTACTCTCCACTGGAAAAATTACTCAGATGTAGATAGATATCTAAATTAAAGTACACAGAGAAGAATTCATTCATATTAGAAATGTCATACACCTTTCGAAATATATTAGAATACTGTGATGAACTCCTCACTGATGGCTCTTCAAACAGAATAGAAAGAACTTATACTGTATTCCCAAACTTAAGTCATAACTAATTCAGAATACTCCTATACCTTGTGTCAGATATGAGGTGATGAAGTGATCACAACATTCTTGTCTGACCTTAAAAAATTAATACTGTTGATTTAAACGAGAAAGGAATTTCCAGAAACATTTTTTCATCAGCTAAACTTTGCTGCTTTAGAACCATGCCATGAAACAAGTGTCATGGTGTGCATAGTCAAACCTAGACTTTTTATTTGTGCTTCAATTCTTCAAATTCAATTTGGAGCACTAGCTGGAATAAAAATGATTAATAATTAATTCCCTTACAAAGTCTGCATGAATAGACCTTTTGGGGAAAAAAAACCCTGAAAGTAGACCTGTATAAATAACTTTATGTCACCAAACCTTTAATAGTAACGTCTTGATATTGTTGCAGAATTGTTGTAATTGCATTTCAAAGATGCATTAATCTTCTATTTTTTTCTAATAGCAATGTTTGTATGTTCATGGTTTGGACAATACTATTTATTCATCCATCCAAAACAGAAGCTTTCACTTGTATCTTAATGAAAGAGATAAAATAGGTGTCAGATGTAATCAAAGCTCAGAACTTCATTGCCTTCTTTTCACATTATCCTTAATTTAAAAAAGAATTTCTCAATGTCTTTTTCTGTTTAGCAACCTTTATTTTATGCCTCCAGAGTTCGCTACACAGTGCTGAAATAATTCACTACGTAAGACTTCAGTACAAGCTGTGCTCATGACAAAGGAGTTCTAACACAGAACATAAAAATGCTCTCTCCCATCTAAAAATTAAAATGGGAGTAAGTTTTCAGTCTCGTAACCACACTAAATTATAAATGCAGAAGAATTCATCACATATTTAACATCTAAGTTCTTAACTCATTCCTTAGTTCCAAATATTTTTGGCTGTGGTTTGAAACTTCAGCATTCTCAAACCTCCTTTCTTCTTCATTTTTTCAATTGAGCTTGCAGTTTATATGTCTTATAGACTTTTAAACATACTGTAGGTGCAAATTTTTATGCCTCAAACATGCCGTTTTAAATTTTGCATAATACACTGAAGGTTCAACTCTTTTTTTTGTAGTTATGTGGGAGTATCTGACTTAAACTCATAAGCGTGAAGCAAGTCCAGAGGTGCTTCAGATACTCACACTCTCAACTTCAAAGTATTAATATAAGCTTCTGCTTACAACCATGTGGGAATTGTTTAGCTCTGGGCACATTTCACTACATAACATATATAAGGCCAATGGAAAAGACCTACTTCTTTTCATAACCTATTTTCCCCTTATAGAAAGAGTTTAAATTCCTATGAGTAATGAGAACCACACAAAATAATTTCAAAGCCAATTTTAAAATGGAAGAAGTTTGATTGAAAAAATTCATTTAAATTGTTTTGCTTACCTCTTATTCTCTTGTTTCTGTGTTGGGAATCTGTCATTCTAACTTGTAAGTAATTTTCTGCCCTTTTCTTAAGATTTGAAGACAAACAGGAGATTTTTCAGCATTTTCACTATTTTTTAGTACTGTTGGTTCCTTTCACAATTGTACATGATGACCTTTGATTCTGACCATGAAGACAGAGAAATCAAATAATTCAGGAGAGTCTCCAGAGGCAGAGACAGACAGACCACAGCTTAATGTAAAACAGTTTCATGGTATCATGGCAGTAATATAGCTGCTCTGGAATCCAAATGTAGCCAGCAGTTAGTATAGGAATCTGAGCGCTGTACTGTTCCAGCAAGATAATGTTTCATTTGGGAGAATGAAATTTGTGTCTGCAGGTTAACTTTCACAAACATCTGTATATGCTTAGAGATAATATTCACCAAAACTGAACTGTTCGTTTTTTTTTTTTTTATTTTAAAGAACTAAAATAAAATAGGCAAGAAAAAATACTTTGGCTCCCAACATGGTCAGAATCAGACACTAATTTAGTTGCAAAATGGATGATGCCATGGGAGATTTCTAAGTAAAAGTAAATGTCATTATATTGACTTACGTTTGTTCAAACGGAATTCAAGGTGCTACCGCAAACAAAGTATTTGTTTTGTAGTTTTTTTGCAAACCAAATCTTTGTGGTTTGTGAATGCTTGAGTTCACAAAGAGTAGCAAGACTGTTTTTTCTAGTCTTTTCTACTCTTCCTATCCTGAAATCCATTTTATGCTTCTCTTTAAAATATCTTCCATATTGTCTCCACATCATGAAAAGTTAGCAATTTTTAGTAAAACTATCCAATCACCACATTGCTCAAAGTACTGTATTTCTCTTAATGTTAGTTTCAACTTTCCTGTTTGAGGTGTAGTTGAGGAAATCAGTAAATAAATATAAAATAAAATAAAAAGTTAATTGTTTAGGCTGCCTTTTCTGCTTTCTCTTGAACTTATTTAACTTTGAACCTTACCTTTTTTCAGTCAATAAAATGTAAAGTATATTCACTGCTGTCACTAAAATTTCACATATCCCATAAGAAAAGGAGATTTACCTCATTCCTGATGTTTTACTGAAATGCATTGTTTTACTGGTCTTCCGCAGTACATGAACAAACTCAACTAACGAAGCAGCTGGAAACACCACCACAATGAGTCCCAAGCAGAAACAGAGAAAATGTGGTCCTGAATGTCAAGTTTTCTTACTAAAAGTGCTGTCTTCATAAAAAACCCTGAAGATATATACCTCTTAAAATTTAACTGGCATTTTGTGGCACTTGAGTATTATCACATCCCAAACAAACTTAACTCTCTGATAATCAAAGTGAAGAAATGGTAATGAGCCTGACAGCCAGTCACAGTACAGGTGTTTTAAATTCTTTTGCTCATTTAAAAAAGGCATAAAGTAGCATAAATATACATATTGATTTTTATATTTTCATATCATAACTACATATATACATATATGTATGTTAAAATGAAGCTCCTAAATTAGGTAGAAAATATATTTATCTTCAAAATAAGAGTTAAATTTAAATACAGCGAGATGGAGGATCAAGTTAACAACAAGACAATCAGCCTCACCTTGACCACTGGGAAAGCAGTGGAGCAAATTATCCTAGAAGCCCTTGCTGAACATATGAAAGACAAGGTGACTGGGAGTAGTCAGCATGGATTTATCAAGGAAAAATCATGCCCTAAGAACCTGAAGGTCGGCTATGGTGAAGTGACTAGCTTAGTGGATGAGGGGTTATTGCTTACTGTGAATTTAGAAAGTGCTAAATCGAGAAGTAATGTCTCCCGTAATACTCTCCATGACAAACTGATGAAGTACAGGCTTGATTAGTGGACATTGAGGTGAGCGGAAAACTGCTTGAACTGTTGGACTCAAAGGGTTGTGCTCGATAGCACAAAGTCCAGCTGGAGTCAGTCACTGGTGGTGTTTCCGAGGCCTCTGTACTGAGGCCAGTACGTCCTCAGCAATGACCTGGGTAATGAGACAGAGTGCACTCTCAGCAAATTTGCAGATGATACAAACTTGGAAAGAGTAGTTGATACAGCAGGTGCTTGTGCTTCCAAAGGGACATTAACAGGATAAGGAAATGGGCAAACTAATCTCAAGAAGTCCAAGAAAGGGAAATGCTAAAACCTGCACCTGGGAAAGAATAACCACATGCCCCATGCTCTTCTTTGCAGAGAAAAATCTGGCAGTCCTAAGGGAAAGAACCAGAAATATGCCCCAGTGTGCAAAGGCCAATAGCCTTTTCTGGGCTGAATCAGGACCAGGATTGTATCATCTGCAAGTTGAATATGTGATCCTTTCCTGCTCTTCAGCACCAGGGAGGCTGCAGCTGGAGCACTGGGTCCAGTCCTGGTCTCCCTGGGACAAGAGGGCAATGAATACACTGAAGTGAGTTGAGCATGGGGCCATGAAGATGCTGAAGAGCTTGGAGCATGTGAGCTGCATGGTGAGGCTGAGAAAGCTTGCATTGTTCAGACTGGAGAAGATGCTCAGAAGCATCTTATCCATGGATATATATACCAGATGACTGCAAAAGTTAAGAATATGAAACCAGACTTTTCTCAATAGTATCTGGATTGTGGTGACTGGCCACTATTAAAACAGAGGAAATTCCATTAAAACAGAAGAAAAAAAAATCATTGTGAGAGTAGTCAAACTCTGGAGTAGGTTTCCCAGAGAGTTTGTGAAATCTCTACCCTTGGAGATATTCAATAACTGGCTGGACGTGACCCTGAGCAGCCTGCTTTTGGCAAACATATTAAAGCAGGAGGGGTTGCACAAGACAGTCTCCAGAGGTCCCCTTCAAACTCACCTCAGTTCAGCAATTCTGTTCTTCAAGAATAAAATAGTGTGCTGTAAGGCTATATTCTCTATATTGTAACACTCCTTGTGGAATTAGTGATAAAGTAGCTTTTCCCACACTTGTGACTGAGTTAAGAGACAGCTAAAAGTGGTCTTAAAATCAATGGCCCAGGGATGGTATGAGAATTGCCAGAGAGCCTGGCACAGTAACGTCAGAAAAGTCAGTTCAGGTATCTCATAAATTAGAGAAGACTAGACTTTGCAAAACCTATGTTAACATCCTTTGAGCACTTCAGGAGATAAACAGTACAGACTGAGGAGTAATAGGAAGTCCAGGGATTTCAGAAGAATCAGAAGACTTACTTATGGGTCTGGTAGTTCATGAAAGTCTTTAAAACAAACTTTTCTCTTGTACCCATGTGATATATTGCCTAAACTTGAAAATTATGATAGGTTAAACAAGTCCCTGTTATGAAATATTACTTATATCACAAATAGTGTGGCCATAGGACTAGCGAAGTGATTATGCCCCTGTACTCAGTGCTGGTGAGGTCAAGCCTTGAAAACTGTGTTCAGTTTTAGGCCCCTCATTACAATAAAAATATTGAGCTGCTGGAGCGTGTCCAAAGAAGGGAAGCAAGGCTGATGAAGGGTCTTGAGCACAAATCTTGCAAGGAGCAGCAGAGAGAACTGGGACTGTTTAGTCTGGAGAGAAGGAGACTGAAAGGAGACCTCATCACTCTCTTCAATGACCTGAAAGGTGGTTGTAGCAAGGTGAGTATTGGCCTCTTCTCCCAAGTAACTAGTAGTAGGATAAGAGGAAACATCCTCAAATCATGCCAGAGGAGGTTTAAATTGAATATTAGGGGAAACTACTTCTTTTAAAGGGTTGTTTAGAGTTGTAACAGGCTGTCCAGGGAAGTGGTTGAGTCGCCATCACTGGAGGTATTTAAAGATGTGTAGATGTAGTGCTTATGGACATGGTTTAGCGGTGGATTGGCAGTGGCAGGTTAAGGGTTGGACATGAGGATCTTAAAAGTCTTTCCCAGTCTAAATGATTCTATGATTTTATGTTTCCATTTAATCCGTTATCTAGTCTATCAAATGTTCTAAAGTATTAGATTCAAGTTTTCTAAGAAGTGAATGGCTTCAAATTCTTAGAAGTCTTTTGAACAGACATTTAAAATTCTTGGATTTATGGTCACAAACGTTAACTTTCATTTCTTATAGCCTTACAGATAAAAAAAAAGGTACATAGACATTACTGTTGTCCTATGGAAGCTATTTCATTTTAAAGACATTTTCTGTAACTTTCTTCAGTAGTAAAATTTTCAAAGAAATTACTGGAAATAATGGTTGAAATTTTAGAAACATTTTTCATTGTAATGTGCACCTAGCCATTTATCTGTCCAGCATACCTCTTAACTTTTTGCTAAAAAAGAAATGCCACACATTCATACTAAATTCAAAAAAACAAACAAAACAACAAAACAAAACGTCAGACTAAGTATGCAATAAGCAACGTATATATTGCTAATTGGAAACTTCTTGGCAAAAATTTTCTGTTGATACGATATTTACAATGAGAAGATGTGGTGACAATGTGTTGAATGCAAAATATTATGTAAAAAAACCTTAGCATTTCTGGTGACTCATAAGAAGTAACAGCACAAACATTTTGGAACTCTGGAATCTCCGTTCCCACAGCACACATGCTTGATGCATCTACGCAAAACACAGCAATCTCATGCTCCACTGCTTTTGAAGTGACATGGGGACTTAAGAATTCATACATTGTGTCAGAATCTTTTGGCCATTACTGACTGCACAGAAAATGGAGCAAATGTATTTGACTCTTTTCCTTAACATTACCTCATTTTCCACCTATTTTCAGTTCAGGGGTTTTATGAAGCAGATAGCTTTTCTATGTATTTAGAAACATAAATTAATTTCTGTTTCATGTGAATTTGCCTAGCTATCTTCTTGAATTAAAGTAATTTTTTAAACATCTATTATGTGAAATATTGCAGAGTTCAGTGAGTTTCTGGTTTATTGAAAATTTTGAGGAAAAAAAAGCTGATTTCCTAAGAACTATAAACTCTCTTAATACAGGAAAGAAGTAATAGTTAATAAAGCACTAAAGCATTTATAATCAAAAAAATCTAAAGCTTACAGAAGTTTTTTTTATCTGCAAGTCTTTCCATAGATTTTACTCCAGCATAGCTGAAAATTAAAACCATGCAAAAAATCTAAAGTTCCTACTGTTAAATAAAATCACAAAAAATAATCCTTAACTTTTAAACTCATTATAGCTTGACCTGACATTTATCTGATGTCTGCTTTGATATGTAATCATATAATATACATTAGCACAATTTTAGTAAACAGAATTTCCATCATATTTATTTCTCTAATGCATTTCTAAGGTCTTCTCAGTCATGACTATGTCTAATGAAGACTGTTGAAATCATGTGATTGGTAAGTAAGTTAACAACTAAAAATTCTCAAGGAATAATTCTCCAGGCTTCTTGCAAACTATTCAAGATGGAAGATATTGTTATTTTTTCTTAATTATAGTGCTTCAGAAGATTGAGCATTGGAACAGCCTTTGCAAATATTTGACACTGATCTGCTAAAAACAGACACACACCTTAGGCTCCCATTGTTCCTTCTATCAAATCCAATGTTACTTTTTAACATTTTTCCCCCATTTATCTGGAGTAAAAATAGTATTCCTTTCTGAAATAAATGTAATGATATAGACTGCAAATAATCTTTTTTCTTTCTTCCACCCTGAATCTCAAACCTGAAGAGTGGCTCCTGGAAAGTAAATTCTTCTCAGGAATGTCTACTGATTAGAAACAAATTGAAAACAAAAACTTTCTTCAGGCACAACCACAAACTAAAACAGATCTTCATGTCTTCCCAAGACTGAACATATGCTCGCACACAAAGGAACAGGAACTTGGACCATGGAGAAGAAGAGCACCATCTGGCGACACCATCCCTTTTGTTACCTTGCCCTGCTGCCATGCACTGAGACAGATCTCAACCTCAGTTCATGCTAGCATGGGAAGAGAATCAGCAGTTGTCAAAATCTCCCCCTGGACCTTCCCCATCCTAATAAAAATTGCTTCTTCAAGTACCTTAAATTTCAACTACATTTTCAGGTTATGTATCCTTGTCCTCAAATTATTTGTTTCTTTTTCCTCCCCACTGGGGAACATTATAACATATGGCAAGTTTTCTCTTCTGAATTTTTCCAGAAATTAATTTCCACTATCAGGTCCATTTTGATTTTACACAGAATGCCAAGAAACAATAACCTGGATATAAAAGGAGGAAGGCATTATACACAGACTACCTGTGAAAAACAGCATTTCTGGAAATGCATGTGTTTGATTACAAATTTCAGAAGCACAAGATGATTTTAAACAGAAATGTAGATCATAAGCTCTTTATCAAGAATTTTCAAGATTCTATTTTCACACATTTTGCAGAAGACTGAACCACGATGCAATTTATACTACAAAAAGATACCTACTTTTTCCTCTCTTCTGAGATATTTTTCTACTAAGGATTCTTTATTGAGACATAATCCATAACTCTCTGAAGTTAGCAGGATCCTTAATGGGCTTTGCATCAGCCACTAATTTACTTACCATTTGCCTAAAGGACACCACTTTAACTGTAATTATTTTTCTGTCATTAATAGTCAACTTAATTTATATTCAAAATGTTCTAGAATGATTTTGTAAAAATGTTATCTTTAGTTTTAAACAATGGAAAAGATTTTGATTAATTTTATGATTACAAGAACAAATTAGCATGAAAGTAGGCTAAAAATTGTGAACATGACTTTCATGAGGAAAAATTCTGGGCTCCCTGCCAATTTTAAAAGAAAAGAGAGAAATTCAAGGTAAAGATGTTATTGTTTAGCTTGTGTCTGAGTCAGAATCTAGAGTAAGAGTCCCTTACATTTTGAGTCCTTATATAAGCAAGAAATCTTATTGAAATTAGGTGGGGCAACAATAATGCACTCAAAGAAAAATGTTTCAGTAGCAGGAAAAATTAAGATCCAGATAGACAAAAATGAGCTGCAGCACTCTTCAAGATTCAAATACTTTGTACATATTGGACTATATATAAGGTGTGCTGCTAAAATACACAGCATAATCACATATAATTTTTATTTATATGATTACATACACTTCATTCATACTCTGTATGTTTATATGTGTGTATATATGTGTACATACACACACACACAGAGAAATATTCAAATAGGCACTAAATTAGCTTTGAGGCACCTCAGATGAATTTTGTTTTGTTTTGTCTTATCTTGTTTTGTTTTCAGAAAGAGCCAGATAGATAACAGCGTAGTCCTCTGAAGACAATTGCATGGCGAGTTACAAGCTCTTAAGATAGAACATAGCAAAGGTCCTAGTTGCTTTGCAAGGAGTAGACATCTCTTATGGGTTGGAAGATATGTCACTATTTGGGAACATAAACTGAGAACATCCTTTAGATTAAGATCCTGTGAAGCAATACAGCAGTGTTCTCTCATCAGGGCAGAGGGTGTCAAGCTCCTCTAACAGAACAATTCTGCACTAGAAAGGGAAGGAGGAAACCTTTGTAATATGGGCTGGTTTTTATTAAACATTTATACAATGTAGACAAGGTGCAAGAGGCGAAAAAAGAGAGATCATTGCCCAATAATCAGATTTTTTCCTGGGACTGGAAACAGAACAGAATGGTCCCACCAGTTAGCTGAAGAGCTAATAACAAACTTAAACCCTTTTTGCTCATGTTGAGTTATACATTATGACTGAGAAAATACTAACGTAGAATTTTTTATTGACTTTTTAAATTAACCTTTACTATTTTACAGTTCTCCAAACAAAATGGCCATGATGTGTATATTGCATTTTTAACACAACATATATGTTGAAAAAAGAAAATGTACTGCACTGCACTTGAAAGAGCAAATGCTTAAGACATGCGATATGCTTCTAATCTTTTAAGACATAGTAAAAATACAAAATAATGTTTTATTCTCTTTTTTAATCAGCGTATTCCAAACCTATAACTGCTCTGAGGAAATCAGATAAAGCCACATGTCAGTGTGAATATTGACTATCTAGGTCTATAACTACTATTTCAGAAGAAAGAAGAGGCAAAATATATATTCAAAATACACCTAATACTTGATATGATTCATGAAAATTTGCTACTTTTGATAATTAGATCTGCTATATGCTATTCTAATGTATATCTGTTTTATTCTCAAGAAAAATTGATCTAGAATTTACCAAATTATGCTGGGCACATTCTTTCTGAAACACAATATTTACAAATGTTTTTGAAATAGCTTGTAACAGTATTAAGCATGAAAAGTAATGAATGTAGAATTATTCTACCACAAACCACTTGTGGCAAAATATGTCAGTGGTCCAATCTATTACCTCTTTTACCTGAAACTCCAAGCAATGATCTCCATTTATTATCCTTGATTATCCATGTGTGGCTGCTTAATTGAATAGATTGCTGATAGAAACAATCTGTTAAATGTTATTTGTCTCAGAGACCTCCCAACCCTTTGAAAAAGTGTTACAATGACATATAGTAACAAAATTATGCCCTGGGGTTGCATCTTGGATCTTTCAATTTATTACCTAAATAGATTCAAGATGTAACTTTTCAAAAAGTAGAATAATTCATGCCAGAAGCCCACTGCTTACACATTTGGATAATTGGCATTTCAAGAGAAACTTTCTTTTTTTCCCCCTGAAGGGTTATCCAAAATGTGCAAACAAGAAAAATTTAGTTATAACAATAGTCCCTATGAAACACCTAGCAGAAATGGACACATACTTCAGGAACAGTAAATTGTCCTTTTTGCTATGTATGATCTTAACATGAGTGTGTCTCATCTGCTGTAAATTCAGATCAAGAATTCTGTACTTTCCTAAAATGCATGAGAACGACTGTCCATGATGTGTTTATGCAATGGCGTCTCAGTTATTTGAACAATTGGAGATGAAAATCCTTCTTACAAGCATAGCCTGGACCATCAAGTCACCACTCTGTTGCTCAATGGAAAATGAGCGCTTCATCTTCTTAAGTCCTTATGGCATTTCTCACCCTGAAGAGAAACTTCAAGTTACAATAATAAGCATCACATAATAGTTGGAATAGGTGATATAAATTGTTTCTTATCCTAGATTTTTATGTATATAGCACCTGAATCATAATAGAATTGCTTCACCTGCTTCCTACACCCCACTATTTTAAAAGAATCAAAAATGTACTTTGCAGTGCAAAGCATAACGGATCAGGCCTTACTCTATTTTCGCATTACTGTCACCCAGAGGTAGCTTCTGAAACAATGGATTTACTCTGCTGTGAAACTCATGTAAGTGGGATAAGCAAGCAACAAAGCTTGGCACCCCATAGGCAAATGCTTGGATAAGCATGCTCCAATAAAAAGGTTATGCTTCCAAAGACAAACTTAGTCTTAGATTATGTGGTGATGGGCACTATAAAACCATAAAATGTTTTGGCTAGACAAAGTTCACACTGGCACAGAGGCCGAGATACACAGATTGTAATATCAACAGTTGCCTGCTGCAACATTGTCTAAACTACTAACATCAAAGAAGCTCCTATTGATGAAGGAAATACACTTTTTCAACTTGTAGAAGCATGCTCACAGTATAAGTGCCTGGGTACTGTCAATATGGACAGTATATAGAAACCCAAGTAGAACTGGCTGCATCACTGTGGCTCTGTGTCTTCTTCACCAGCTTCATGCTAAATGCTGCGTCAAACCTAGGGTAAAGAATTGTAGGGGCATGATACTCAGGACACTGCTACCTCAGTCTGGATCTCATTGTTATGCCTGAACTACAAAAAAAATACATTTTTCTCTCTATAGTTCATCTACACACACATGTACACATACACACAGAGGGAAAAAAGCTAGCTTTTATTTTAATCAGAGGTGCAAAGTGAAGCCATGGTAAATCTTGTGTGTATGCTACTGTGCAGTTTCAGGACAGTGCTCCCACTGAGAACAAAGGATGCACAGAATGAATGTCAGAAATGTTCATACTTTGTGCAAGCAGTATTTTATACCGGGAATTTAAAAATAGAGTAAGACTATCTCTGTACAAAATAAAAATGGGAAAAGACCTAAGAAACAAACAAACAAAAAAAGAATATGTATTCCTTAGTAACTTCTGAACATTACTGCAAAACAGCAAAACTGGGATACTGTTTATGATTTAAGACACTCATATTGCAGTAGCTAGCACACTAAATTGATAATTGTTCACAAAAACACCTAAAACATATCTGTTGGTTTTACATACACTGGTAAAAGAGAACTGGAACAATAAAACACTAAACTCCACAAGTTTTTAGCTTTTCTGTCACATCTCAGTGCATTTAATATCATTCTGCCAGATTATTTATGACTACACAAAGAAACCAGTTATTTCCCATTATCTCTTCAATAAATAAGTAAAGCAGAGCATGCTGCAGTGTTACAATTCGTTAATGCGATGACTACAAAATTGTCACGGTGTCTAGTCTCAGAAGCTTGCACAGCATTTCACTATTAGAGTTCACTTCAGCCCTGACAAGTAAACGCATTTTTTACATATTGATATGTTCCAACCTGATGGCTGAGACACATATTTTGGAGTGGATTACATAAAGTAAGTAAACCTTTCCATGACACATTTAACATTTAACAAAACAAAAATTCTAGCAGCGTTTTCAGCTTTCATTAGCATTTCCACCAGTCTATCATAAGAGAGTTGTCTGTCTTTCTGGTAACGAAAGCAGGTTAAAACTTTTAATTTGGGTTTTCATGTAGGAAAAATCCAACACTCCAGTCTTAATTGGATCAGTTCCTTTAAAGTTATGAACTAATGACACAAACATGTTAGAATATATACTGTAAGACATAACTAGAATCTTGATCTAAAGCCTGCTGAAGAAAATGAAAGCCTTTCCATTTAGTTCCTGCGGGCTTTGCATCCTAACTAAAATGCTGGTAGAAATAATTAACTATTTTACCCATTTATCTATATTGCACAGGTGAAAAATGTTTCTTTTGATTAGACAAATCAATAAGACTGTCACAAATGAAAACAAACTAACATGAAATTGCTTCTACATTTAGAAAGATAAAATATTTACCAATGTTTTGCAAATATAGCAAGTGTGGTTCCCATGTAGTTTCTGTGGGCCCTTTTTATTTCAATCATAAGACATGCTGTTTACTATGTATACTTTGTTATTTACTGTAGGTTCTCTCATTTCATTTTACTATTTGGTAATACAAGTCCTTAATATTCCTCTACATACTTTTTCTTCAAGCAATATTTTATATCTTGGAATGATATTTCAGCTATGTTTTCCACTCTTTATTATAGGAACTATCAAGGACAGAAGATTTAAATGCTATGAATTTTGCATATTTCCCATTCTTCTGTTAAATTAGCAGAAAAATATTTAAAGGCATGAACAGAGGCGATTGTAATGCCTCAAGAGAATATGGGTTCATAGATTTTTCTGAGGTGATCTGTTCAATATATTCTGCATCCTTTGTCCTGGGAAAGTCCTGTCACTCTGTTTGACTGGACAACGCTATTAGAACAAAGCATCTTGGGGAAGGAAGCTTGAATATGGAATACGAAGCAGTTAAGCTCAATTAGATCATTACACAGAACAGGACCTCAAACTTGAAGGAAAAGAAAGAAAAAGATTCCATAGCTCATGGCCAGTTCATTTTGCTGTCCTGGAATGGGATTCAAGTAGAAAGTCTGGTGTGCATATGTAGCTTTTTACACAATTTAGTGTTGAAGATCCCACTGCAGTCATTGCAGTCAAGGAGTCTAGAGAATGATTCAGCTCACCTGAAAGTATACATATTATTAAAGCATCTCACCTAGGCTCATATTTAGACAATTCTGAATTCTGTAAACTTTCTCATTAAGTATGTGATTCAAGAGGATCAGAGAAAAATCAGCATTATTTATATATTAGATAAGGAAAAAGAAATAGCTGAAGAAGAAAAGGAAATCAGATATAAGATGGTTAGTAAAATCCCTGGAAGAGTAAATCCATCAGAAAAAAATTTTAGTCAACAACTCATCTCAGGCAATGAGGATAAATATGTGTTTATCCACAAAAGTCATTCACACATGCTATATGATTACTGTTTAATAAAGTGATTTCCTTTCAGGAAACAGTTGTGAATATGCATAAAGTCACTCATGCAGTGCATCCGTGCCAACAAAGTGGCAACGTGCTCTTAAATGGAATAAACCTATGAATAAAACCTACTCTCTCTCAGTCCTTCTTCCTGGATTTTCAAAATATTGGCATTCGTGTCTCACATCAGAAAAAAAAAACCCTGCAAGTCTAATTTTCATTAAACAAACTATTTACCTAATGCTCAACATGTATGGGAGGAACCTAAGAAAGCGTGGGCCTTCTCACTGGGAGTGATGGAGTTTTAATGTGCAAAGGCAAGTAAACATAGAAGTGCATATAATAATCATTGTGTCATTGATACACGTGTCTTAGCCAGTCATTCATTTTAACTGATTGTTTGACAGATTCTCATCAGAAAACTGAGTATTTCTTCTCTATACCCATTTTACATACGACCTTATCCTAATATATCTAAGCAAGACAATCCTGAGGTATAGGTAGAACTATCAGTTTAGAAGTCCTTTATACCAGCAGGATAATGAGGCAATATAATATATGGTACATTTTTCACCAACGATTTTAGTAAACAGATCAACTAAGAGATAAAACCTTTATTGCTCTAAATAGCACTGTTATACTGGTCCAAAATTAGTTACATCAGGCTCTGGCTGTCATGTTCTCTGATGCTATTAATGTGTGATATTCTTTCAAGGTTACCTGAAAGTTTCTGTGAGTTAAGAAGACTTAGGTAAGCTAAAGGAAAAAATATGCCAACTTGTTCCCCTTTGAGCTGTAAGAAACCCTGAATAAATTACCCACTCCAGTATTCATTATGACCAATTTCTGTGAAATACTCAGGGAGGGATCCCATGTATGACTCAACATCCATGTTACCAGGGGAGAAGGTTTTTTATATACTGTGTTCAGTTCTGGCCCCCTCGCTACAAGAAGAGTGTTGAGGCTCTGGAGCGAGTCCAGAGAAGAGCAACAAAGTTGGTGAAGGGGCTGGAGAACAGGCCTTATGAGAAGCAGCTGAGGGAACTGGGATTGTTTAGCCTGGAGAAGAGGAGACTGAGGGAAGACCTTACTGCGGTCTAGAAACTACCTGAAAGGAGGTTGTAGAGAGAAGGGAGCTGGCCTCTTCTCCCAAGTGACAGGGGACAGGACAAGAGGGAATGGCCTCAAACTCCACCAGGGAAGGTTCAGGCTGGACATCAGAATAAAAAAATTTCACAGAAAAGGTCACTGGACACTGGAACAGGCTGCCCAGGGAGGTAGTTGAGTCACCATCCCTGGAGGTATTTAAAACATGGGTGGATGAGGTGCTCAAGGGCATGGTTTAGTGGTTGATAGTAATGGTTAGACTCGATGATCCTAGAGGTCTTTTCCAACCTTGTGATTCTGTGATTATTTGGTTCACAGAATCACAGAATCACAGAATAACCAGGTTGGAAGAGACCCACTGGATCATCAAGTCCAACTATTCCCACCAATCCCTAAATCATGCTCCTAAGTACCTCATCCACCCTAACCTTAAACACCTCCAGGGATGGTGACTCAACCACCTCCCTTGGCAGACCGTTCCAATGCCTAACCACCCTCTCCGTGAAGAACTTTTTCCTAATCTCAAGCCTAAAGTTCCTATACCTTCCTCTTGATTAACAACAGATAAAACAAACCAGTTACATCAGAAGTTGATATCTATTATTTTACTGTGTTTCTGATAATAAAACTATGCTTCAGTAAATATAACTAAACTTTTTATTTCTTTTTTCATGCTATCTCTGTAAAAAGTATTGGTAACAGTACATGTATTGCAGGAATCCTTGTTGCACAGCTATGGAGTTTTGTTTAAATCTTTAGGATTTGAGATAAATCAAATAAATTATAGTTGTCCTCATCAATATCTTGCTATAGTAGTATATTCATACACAAACTTGATGAAAGGTTCTCTCAGGTCAGTTCCAAGTTTCTAATTGATTTCCATGGGCTTTGGATCAAGTGAATAACTCTAAATACTGCAAGGCATTCAGCACTCCCAGGTTCTGCAGCATTTATTCATCGTGCATTGAAATTCTTACTGAGTTTAAGTGTTTTGAAGCTGACATATGTTCTCATCACCTTGTAGGTGACAAACTTTGATTATATAAATAGCTATACAAAACAGAGATGTAAGAAATAACTGTGTGTTTAAAACAGCTGTTTTCCTATTTGCACAGCTTTTAAGCTCTATACTATTCTTGGACACTCTGAACCTTTGGTACCTGGTACCATTAAGAATAGCTATCTTTCATCCATTGCCTATAGTTCCTTAAAAGAATTTAGAAAAAAATATAGAACAATTTGTTTCCCCAACCTAAGCCTGATACAACCCACAGTTAAGTCATTTCCATTAACTGAGAATATGAGAGGGTGAGATGAAGAGGGTGAGATGTATAAGCCAGTCAGACCAACACCCTATCAAGTGGCCAGAAGCAAATGACAAGGGTAAGACAAAAGCAAAGGCAAGAATATGGTGACTCCTTCTTCATTACATCTTCTCAGCTTTCCACAATGTGCAGCTTAAGTGCTTCCCAAGGCAGGTACTGTGTCTTTTGTGTTTGATATGCATCGGTGGATATTTTTCATTTAACTTTTCTAATTGATTTTCTCAGTCAAAAAAGAATGGAACAGTAATGGCTGGAATGCAGCCTTTCATCATAAGACAATATTATTCTTTCATAGCATTGCTTCTTAAAAATATTTTTGCATTCCACATATGGATGAAAAGTCAAAATTTCCTTCAACTGAAACCCCAAAAGTAATTCAGATTGAATAATCCAAATATGACATTTGCTTTCAAATACTTGTTCTACAAAAATGCAGAAAGAATAAGTGTTTTTAATTCACAGATTCAAAGATTCCTGAGTAAATTTTTATTACCTTACATGGCAGGAGCTCTTGTTGTTTCATTGTGAAACTTCCAGAAGAAATATAAGGTTTCTTTTGGAATAGGTCCTAGAGAGGTAATTGAACATATTCATTGTTGATATTACCTTAATCTTGCTGCAGAAGTTCTTAGCATTTTTTATAATACTATTATCAAAGTCAGTAAACAGAATCAGTAAATAAGTTATCAACCCTTATACTAGAGTAATGACAACTTCTGAACAGGTATATTGCTCTTCTACCTCATACTGTCATAGTGAACCTGACCGGGAGACAACAGTACATGGAAGAATTGTGATCCACACAACAATGAAACTAAGTAAGTGTAGTAGATCTGTGCTGTATGCCCATCTTGGCCTTCATGCTGTGCTGTACAAATATCTTATCTGCAGGATAAATCTGACCAGATCATTGGAACAGAAGAGCTTGCAGGCAATGCAGTACAAGTGATTGTACCACCTGCATGGGCTTGCTTTCATCTACAAGTGCAGCAAGAAGCTCTCATGGGAACATCCTTTATGAATAGAGTTGTTTTACTGTAAAAAAAAAGTAGCACAGAGGAGCGAAAAGGTGGATCATATCTCCACAGACAGAGTCTCTGCAGTGAGTAGAACAATCCATCCAATGCTACATAAATTCATGGTTCCCAGCATCTGAAGGGACATAAGATTTACTACCTCTATATATATATATATGTATATACATATATATTCCTCTTTTGCTCTATCATATTAAAATAGCTATTTTATTAAGGTATTTGTTGTTAAGCCTTTCTTGTCAAGATCCAGAAAGAATCCTGCACCATTTCTCTCTCCCCTCATATCCCACCACCCCCCACCCTGAACACCAGTCACTATCACACTGCTCTCTTGAACTGCTCTCCCACCAACATCATCGCTCTTCAAGCTTCTAAAAGGTATTTACTTGAATGGTAAATGGAAGGATCACTATTTTTTTTAACATAAATAAATCAAAATTAATTTCCCAAATTATTAAATGATCACTCTTGCCCCTCAAAGGAGCAGCAAGCTTTCTGTACTGATGCAGTGAGGCAGGAGAACACTTATGATTTAGAATTTGTTGAGGAAATATTTTTTCTGCAGTATATTCACCTCTTCCCATAAAACAACAAAAAAATATGCCACTTAATGCATAAAAGAACATAATTTCATGAAATCATACAGAAAAGAGAAACATACTGAAGGAAATGTGGCTATTTCACACTAGTATAGAGCTGGCAAATTTGAGATTTGCTGCTCTGGAAAAGCAGAACATGAAGACAAACTACAATGAGTTAAACCAAATAATTGTTGCTAATAGGATTTCATACCAAATTACAGAATTTCTTCACCAGACAGACAGGCATGATTTGTAGAGAAGTGAACAAAGTTCATAAAGTGAAGATAAAAAGACATAAACTCTGAAACAGTTTTAACCATAATCATCTCTCATGGCCCTCAAGCTTCTGCAGTGCTCCAGTTTGGAGGCAGCTTTTAAGAAAATGGTAATTCTTAAGCTGAATTAAATATGAAAATAAGTACTGCAATGAAGTGAGTGTCCCCAATGAAATTTGGTTTAGTGTGTCTCTAAGACTTTCAGTCTGCTTCAGAGCTATGCATTGGCAATGTCTAACTGCCGTCTAGAGCTCTGACATATCCTGGAAGACACTAGAATAATGGCTTGGGGAACATGTCTTACACTTCTACACTTTTAAAATGGACAGTGGTGAAACAGACCAACATGTGAATCAGTCTCTAGGTTTCCCATTCAGAACAGAAATAGTTCACAACCCTTTAAAGTTAAGGTTTTCAAGCTCTCCATATCTTAATTCAAAACCACTGCTATTTGAAGAATGAATTCTTTACTGAAGAAAATTAAAGTGGATACTTACTTAAATGTTTCATTCGGTCTACTAGAGGATCCTACTAAAGCAACAGAAACATTAAAATTCTTATTTTTTTCCAATTCAATTTTTTATGTTGTTTGGAAATGGCCAAGAATTGAGAAAAGCACTGAAATGACCTTGAGGATTACACAAAACAAGAATATTTTGAATTTAAATGTAGAAGCCACATTGCCTTTTTGATAAGTTGGAATTGTCATCAAATACCAAGCACGTAATCTGCTAGGATCTTTGAAAGGAATATGTTACAGGCCTTTCAGTTATATAACCAGGAACAAGGAGTCTAGACCAAACCAGCTAGACACAAAGGTTGGCATTTATCTCATCCATTTCACTTGGTATTTAAATATTTAAGTCTCTGCTAATCATAATAAATTCCATTTATACTCAGTGCAGAGGACTGAGCAGCTCCAGATGCCTGCTTCTCTTCATTACCTCCTAAGTGAGACAAGAATGACTAGTTCAGAAGGATTTAAATTTTGGAGGAGTAAGTTAAGGCTTATAAATCACAGAAGTGGTGAGGAACTGGCAGAAAAACATGTTTGAATTCCACCTCCAGACTCTCCTGTAATATTTCTATTGTATAGTATGCCTCGATTGCCTCCTTTAAAATAAAAAAGGATTCTCTACTTGTCTCATTTAAAAGAGTTGTATGTCCGGATTGTCTACTTTAAGAGAGTTGTGTGTCCTGATTGTGTCCTTTAAAAAATCACACACCCAAGACACACTATAAATTCTATAGCTTTATCCTCCCACACAAACATAGGGACTGGGAAAAGAACTGTATACAGACAACATGAAACCTTATTTAAGGAAAACTTTCTGCTGAAATTGGATTTGATTGCTTTGAAAGTAAAGGAACTTCTGAGTATACCTAGTGAGCTGGAAAATAGCTATCAGAAAGTATATTTAGGCAGAAGATAGCACCATTGACACTAAGGACACAGCCTGTTTTCAGCCTTTTGATATGAGTATCTCTCAAATCCACTTATGTGGCTCCAAATCCAAATACATTGTTCTGTCCAGTATTCCACATCATCTTGCACTTTTCTCTGTAATTTTTTAATTTGCCTGCAAAAATGTAGCAAACAGTACACACTAGATGTGGTTTCTACATAGAGAAATAGGGAAAGCTCACGTACCTTCTAGAAAAGTGTTGCAAAACCCACACCCTCTTTCCCACTGCATGGCCAAACCGACTGTAAATCCATTCTGTGGACCATTTCTTGGCAGACACTGTGCTGTAATTATGGTATGAAGAGGGCTTGGAGCAGACAGTGGCCAGGAGAAGACAGTTGCATCCAAAGAGATTTTTGCAGTTCACTCCAGGCACTCTTTTCTGTCTTCTAGAGACCTGAAACAAAACTGGTTGCTATATTCCCCTCTCACAACCACGTTTTTATCTCACGTGTCAGCACAGCTGCACAAAGGCGTCTGTATTTTAAAGTCATTGGTTGCGTGTGTCAGACAGCATCATCTGTGGTCTGCAGCTGTGCCTCTCCCCAGAGGAGCAGAGAGGCTGTCGTGGCTCTGCCAGTACAGCAAGGGGCTGAACCATGCTGAAGGTCTCACCAGCATGACTAGCAGCATCTCTTCTCCCATGAATGATTTAATACACTAAATTTCAAAAGTTTGGGCCTTGGTCAGCAGCTATGTTTTCTGCAATGATCTGACTGACATGGGCTGAAGGAAGAAAAGTGCCTAAGTAGCATGTGGTCCAAGATGAATAGCATATATATCACATAATACACGTTTTTTATAAGGAGCTTCCTTCATACTATTCACCTCTAAAGCTCAGCACCTTTTGACACAGATTAGCACCCTGTAGGTATATTACTGTGTTCAAAAGCAAATCAGATAAAATTTGAGCTTCACTTTCACTTGGAAAATAATTAATACTGAGCTTGTCAAATCATCAAGCCGGTCTGTGGCTAGATTTACTCTAAACTATCTGTCTGCAGGAAAGCTTCAGTTTGTAGTCTCTGAAGTTTTCCATCCAGCCAAAAAAATAAATACTGACTATATTCTCAATTGCTCTGGAGTTTACAATGGAAATATTCAAAGTTTCCCTGTATATAGACACGTATCAAATAAGTTCAAGAAATAGCTGCACCTATTACTTATCTAACTCTTATTACATGTACAAGAATAGGTGTATATACTCCGCTTGTCTAGTTCTGCCTGTCCCTAGCCGTTATCCATGTCTCAATGTGGATTTGATCAACTGATGTAAACAAATGCATCAATAACCAAAGCAAATCAAAAGATTGGAAAAGCTAAGAATTCTCAGCTCTATAAGTGATACAAGATACCCTGGTATTTATATCACAAAGCTGCTATTAAAAAGAGTTCTTACTAAAGATTTTTTTTGATATTGCTGTGTTTTCAAAAGAACGGCCACAATTCTTAACCTCTTATTTACCAACAATGAAATGATTAGATATCCTAAACCAAAAATATTCCCTCTTCACAGTCAGGTTTGGAAGTATCTTCAACCTCTCTCCTTTTCACTCCTCTGTGGGAAGCAGGAAGGTTTGGGGACCAATATGTTGCAGTTGGAATCATAGAATCGTAGAATAACCAGGTTGGAAGAGACCCACTGGGTCATCGAGTCCAACCATTCCTATCAAACACTAAACCATGCCCCTCAGCACCTCGTCCACCCGTGCCTTAAACGTCTCCTGGGAAGGTGACTCAACCACCTCCCTGGGCAGCCTGTTCCAGTGCCCAATGACCCTTCCTGTGAAAATTTTTTTCCTAATGTCCAGTCTAAATCTCCCCTGGCAGAGCTTGTGGCCATAATCCACCATGTCAAAGTGCATCAATTTTGTTCCTAAGCAACCCTGCACAGTGCAGCAGTTGCTGTCCATAGCTGATAAGGATGCTCAGAAAGTTGTTAACTGGCTGCATGTGGTAGAGATGAAAGTTGCATAAACTGTGAGTAAGGTCATCAACATAAGAAAAACATTCCTCTTTTGAGTTATAAAAAAAGAGGGAGATGAACAGTACCAACAATGAAGAGTTAAGGAATCCACTCATATTACATATGTTCTCATACAGAAAACTATTTGATTCATCTTATTGAAAGAAGCGATGACACTTGCATTACAATGACACAATGCAGCAGACACTTTTCTTCCATTATTGCACAATGTTAAATTACGTCCTTCACAATCTCACAGTCTGATTTTTAGCCATTTACAAGGAATGTCTGGATGGCCAAGCTTGCAAGTGATAACTTGAAAGACTGTTCCCTGTGTATCAGCCAAAATACTTTGAGAACCTGCCAGTAAAATGCAAAAAAATCACGTCTCTGGATACGCATTTGAAGAAAGTAGGGGTATGACCTCAAAATATCTTTTTTCCAAAATACTAGCTAATTAAAGCATGTCAATGTATTATCATAAAATCAGATCATTATAAGGACTTTTATGGAGTTTCACAGTTATTTTTTTTTATCCAAGGTGATTTAGATTTGTAGTGGAATATACTTAATTTTATTTTAATTTGCCAAAGTACTCAGACTAATTAAATAAATTCCTCGAAGTTTGTATTTTCTCGTACCATAAGAAGTTTTATCTGAGGAAACTGAGTTTTCAATAATCAAACAGCCAAAGTTATTTCTGCAGATATAGATTTTATAACATTTTTATTTTAATGTTCATATTATAATAGGTCAGAATTTTAAAAAAATATACAGGCGTTCTTAATATTGGGAATTTTGCTTCATTTGTTACTTTTTGACATGAATCTGAGCTAGACACCATCTGGTTAAGAGTCAACTCACAAATCACAATGCTTCCTTGAGAACTATGATACAAGATGCTTACCTCAAGAAAATAACATTTTATACAATGAGTCAGGAAATGTGTTTTAAAGATGTTTCATGGAACACAGATTAAAGTAAAAATTAAGTAACAGAGCTATAGACTATGCTTACAAAGCTCATATTACTGAACAAAAACCCAAAAAGTAAATGCAGAAAAACTATTTCTCAAACCTCCCAGTTAGGCCTACAAACAATATACATAAAAAAAAGGACAAATTAAAAATATTTGCCAATATAACAGAGAAGAAGATGAATTTTCAGTCATCAAATTGAAGACTGCTGTTTACCTTTTCTCACTACACATCAGCATCTTAACAAATTTACTGTGTCTGAGCTAAACATGAGACCTGTTGGCCAATAAATCCTTAGGGTGGATATTTCTTTGAGAAAAACAGGGTTCCATAAATGACACTGTTTCATAATTTAGAACCTGGTTTATAAAAAACAGTTTCATTAATTTAACAATATCTGCATGTCATAATCCACATTACTTATGTATCTTTTCATTTTAAGCTGTTCATTTCAAAAACATAGAGACAAGAAAATTAGGATCAAAATATATACTTTCCCTTGGCTACTTTAGATAATTCTTTCACTGTTACTACTCTTTTCATTTTTTTTCTTGAATTACTTATTCCACTTTCCCAAGAATACCATACACTACAGTCTATCTCCTTCCACAATGTTATGTGAATATAGGACACACTGTATTTTGAGCAGACCTGAACCTTTATAAGATTAATTTGATTCTGGTAGGGGTAGGACATACCCAGAGTCTCAGCGCAGTATTCTATTTATCCTAGCAGTTATTCTTGTGCAGATAAGACTGTTTTCTAAGGTGACTAGGTACCTAGTTCCCCAGCTTATTTATTTTCAACTGTTTCCCTTTGTGTTTCTAAGCACCTAAGCCTCTTTTTGGAATTCAAGCTAGGTGCCTATCCACATCTCCAGATACCTAAATGCCTTTAAAAACCTTCCTTGCCATGTTTGGCTCCTATAAAGTAATAAACTCAGATTTCAGTGTCTGTAAGACTTGACTTCACTGTTAAGCCAACCAGATCCAAGAAACAAGTAATATGGATGAAACTGGTAAAAAAAAGGAATGAAATGCAAAATACTGCTCCTAAGTACTATAAATATGCAAAATTTTACTTTGTTCCTATAACTAACATTCTCATAGGTTTTTAGGCAACCTCCCATTTTCTGTAACAGTGCAGGATCAAGCCCTGATTAAGTACATTTACACAGCGGCTCCAACGGTTTTCACCTTCAGGATGGAGGTCTGCACACAAGTAGGGAACAATGCTGCTCAATGGAATGTAAGAAAAAAATGTTCTTTCTAAATATGTAAAGAATACGATTGCTTATATGAATAATATCTTTGTATCTTTAATATTTACACAGATAGCAGTCTTGCAATGTTTTGTTAGCTTTTGCAAATGACTTTAACTGCTAGAATCTGACCTGATGGTAGTGGGAAATTGGTACCAATGACTGGGTACATTAGGATATGCTTTCTAATGATACACAAGGTGTGTCTATGCTGGTGTAAGAAAAAGAATGCAGTCTTATTTGAATTATGATGGAGCTGAATCTTGTTGAATTTTTTTTTAATAATGTTACAAGATTATTATCTGATATACTGGTCACATGAACTTTGGATGTGTTCATGTTTAAATCTGAGCCATCATACACCAGATATCTGAGAAAATATTTGTGCCCAGTATTTTACTAGAAAATACTTAAACCTATTACATATCAGGTGCTCTAGTTAAAGGCACTGCTTTGTACTTCATCACAATTCACATTTATTTAAATCTATGCTATGGAAATAATGTAAATTTCTTTCCGTACTTTGGTGTAAATTGTCGGTTTGTTTGGGGTTTTTTCTGTCAAAACAAAATCCACAACTTTTTTACTTAATAAGGGTATTATAAAATATTACCATAGGTATAAGAAGATCCAAATCATATGCTTCAGTAAAATATACTTAAGAAATAATGATAGAATTGACACTACTAATTGTGACAGGAGTCAAAGTCCAAGCACGGTAACTATTACTGTTCTGGGAAAAGTAGCATAGAGCTATCATTTCAAAGCACTATCTATGATTTAAAAACCTTTCCTCCACCGCATAAGCAATGCAGAAAAAAAGATGGTTTAAAGACTATGTCTTGCTCAAAAATCTGTTTTCCTATCTATTGCTCAATAAATGATAGGTACAGAAATATACAAACTCTTTTCCAACACTGGTAGCTATCCTATTTGGTAACTAATGAAACCTGGTAACATTGAATCTAAACTTTGTTTCTGTATTTCTAATTTATATTCCCTCTTCCTAGCTATTTAGTCACTTAAGGCATCCTGAAAAATGTTCTCTCATCAGCTTACTATGATGCAAATTATGAACTGCTGTCAGTGAACTACAACAGAGTAAAACTCAAGTAATGGGAGCAGTTCATTAGACTTTCTTTCAAATGTCCGAAAAGTTCATTGTCACTCTGAGGTTGCAAAATGTTCTCAACAGTTGTTTTATTTCTGCAATATTTATAAGTTCCTATTTTCAGAAATACAGTTCCCATTTCCAGGTTGGGGTTTTTTGGCATAGCAGCGCTATTTCTAATACTGTATTCATGGATTTGTGTGGCTTTTCTATTGCAAATTTTTCTTCTTAGACAGAGGCACAATGATGTGAGTCAGGTACAGACTGTCATCACTCAGTTTGAACTTCTTGTGTTTGATCACTTTGAGATTTTACTAAAATCACAATATTCACTGAGGACTAGTTGAATGATAGGCCATAGTTAATAGATCAAGCACCAGTTATAATTACTCTGAGTCAATTTGTTCTGCTGTGCTAAGTCAGCATTTTTGTTTGCTACATCTTGGCCCACACCAGTCTCACTGTTCTTATTATTGACTCACATTAAAAACAAAAAAACCACAATTCCATCTGTTTCTACCACAGGAGAACACAAATTTGATTCTGAGCAGAAAGATCTTTTTGTTAAGCATCACCATCACACTCTTCCTAACTGAAGTAAGGAAATTCATGATCAAGAAAAAACAGTGAATTAAGCTAACTCCCCTTCCCCTAAAAGATCTTCAGCATTTCTTCGAATAGGAAAGCTGGTCCCAGTGCAATTAAATAAAGATAGCATGACTCATGTTCTCCGTCAAGCCAACAACAGCACAATACAGTTCGAATAATCTTTTTATTAGAGAACAAATATTATTATTTTTTTTTACTGCCATGAAAATGACCCTTACTTTTCACTATTTCAAATTCTCCCTGGAGCCCTGTTTGAATATCTAGTAATGTGCTTTGAAGGTGATTACACAACATTTTGTCTCTCTTCTGTTATACGGTATTCTAACTATTCAGGCTAAAAATCTCTATTGTCAAGAGGAAAAAGATTGAGACGTCAAATACATTTGTAAAATACAAAACTCACTAGGTTGTATACAAGAACACAAAAATAGAACAATGCTATTTGAAAGAGGGGTGAAAATACCAAACACAAAATGAATGAACAAGCCAACATGTAGGTACAAGATACAGAAATAATATTACAACTTTGCTAATCCTTACCTTTGTAACAGTAATCATAAGAGTATTTCCAAACTTTTCCTGACATTGTTCACAAAACAAGATTTCTAATTTTGTGCTCTCTTGTTAGATTTTGTTCAACTCAATTTTTTTCATACAAGTCCTGAAGAGATGGGTGTTTTTCAGCTAGCACATAGACACCGTAAGAAACTAAAGGTACTCACAATGGTCAGAAAAGGACAAGAAGATAACGTGCTTGGCATTTAGGGAAAAACAGTGATGTGGAAATTTTATGACACTCATAAGGAAAAAATCTATCAAACAAAGGTCAGAAAAAAAATGTTATGAGGAAGGTTCAGGTCAATTGAATGATGATGATGAATGAAAGATTTGATCCGATGGTTAAGGGTGAATGAGGATTCTGGAACAAAGAAGCAGAAAAAATAAAGCCAGAAGAGTCTTGACACGAACGTTAAACTTGTCTTGAAAATGAGAGGAAAGGTGCCAAGCAAACAAACAAATCCCCAAACAGGAAGACTATGGAAAGTGGTAGTTTCGAAGAAAAGTGAAGAAAACAAACAGATGGAATGAACCCATAAGGAATCAACAATAATGGAAAAAGAGTGAAGACAGGAGAGAGCAGAATGTGCAGGAAAATTAAATCCATTGCCCTGATCCCCTGTTCACAGTTTGAGGCTTTCTGTTGTAACACTCAGTCACCTGCTTGATTATAAAGTCTTTTAAGGAATTTGATATATCTTAGATGATACTCCGCATACTTTATAGACTATATTAACACACAGTGGAAATTAATAGCTGATTTATATTTTCTGGAAGACAACCCTCTAGTTTTTACAACCAAAGCAAATAAATGAATAGTCTTATGCTCAAGCTTCCCTTCATAAAGTATTGTGCTCATCTACAAAAGTATTGTATAACTTGACAAACCTACCCAATGTGAGGCCTATAAATACAGAAGTTTAATATAGCAGTGAGATTTCTTTAGAACAAGCCACAGATGAGCACTGTTCCTTATTTAAAGTATAACATCTTTATAGAACATAAACCACACTATAGCTCTGCCTGATTTGAGAATAAACATTACCCTTACACCACCAAAACCTTACCAACTATTCCTGCTCATTTCCTGGCTACTGCCAGGGTGGAAGTAAAGTCATTAGATTATCATGTTATAAGATGACAGCACCAAGTGACATAACTGTGTCATTATAGATGCAGGTGTTCACAACCCCCCATATTGAACTGCCAGTCCCAGTTCAATAGACCTCTGCCAGGCTTCACTACCCTGTTTCTTGACCTTTATGTCCATAACTTCTATGCTTTGCGTTGCTATCCTTAATCTCCACAATCTGATTTGTGACCTCTTTCAATTTCATTATCTTGTCCCATTTTGTCCCTACTTTACTTTTGCTTTTTCTACAATTAACATTGTTAAACCACTAATGTGAAATTTTAAATCAGACAGCTCAGTTTCTGGCAGAGTGCATTCTAGAGTCATTTCTCTCTCTTTCAGCCATTACCCCTTTCTCATTCTTCTCCTCCTTCCTTCCTGTTCTTCCACACAACATCTCTGTATACAGCTACGTACTACTTGAATTGAACAGTCAAGAACAGTTAATAGCTGGGATATCCTTGGAGGCTAAAATATAGTACTATTTGAAGTCACTGGCACTCTGCAGAGGAAAATGCAATCTATGTTTTTAAAAGACACTTTAATTGCTCAGCAATCATGCAGAACTCAGAAATATAGCTCTGCTTCCAAGATAATAACTCCCCAAATTACAAAGGTCACTTACTCAATACCCTTGCTATCTAGCAATATATGAGAATGACACCAAGACTCACAAACTTAACTTTATGTTAATCTGTTTTTGGTATTAGCTTTCTTCATGCATTTCGTAATATTTCCCATAACGTGCTGTGTGCTACTGTCATTGAAAACAAAGACTTCATCCAGCTTTGTTGCTAGAAGGAAAAGATTGTTCATATACAGTCCATATACGTAGACCTAATTCAGCTAGACCTAAAATTAAAAATGAACAGGAATTCTGTAGTAGTAAATGGTTGAGAAGCTTTGGCACAGAGCACAGAGGTAGCAGTTCTAATTACAATCAGCTTTCACTGACCCTTGTTGCTTTTCATTATAATTTCCCCCTCTTTTTGTGTAATTATTGCATCAACTAAAAAAGATTTCAAAGCTTTTATTATGTTAATTCTATTTAAATTATTCATATCTCTATTTAACATTTAAACATAATCTTCATATGGTTATCATGATGTTACTAAAAGGACATCATCTACCTAATGCATTGATTAAAAATTTCCCAGAAGTGTGTGATGTCTGTCATATCTGAACTTATAATTATATCTGAACTTCTGAGAACTTCTGAGGGTGAAATTCAAATCTCTGTACAACCTACTCAAAACTTTCTCCGTGCAAACCACCTTGAAAAAGGAGGCAAGCATGAGTGTATTCTTTTTAATCCTTATTACTCCTTTTTATTCCCCCTTAGGACCTAAATATTGTATGGCTGCCAACTTGAAAATAGGTTCTTAGGCTCTATTCAAAGAGATTTTTAATGACGTTCAAATCTCATCAGTACTTTTGAAGATTTTACTCCAACTAATACATCAAAACCTGGAATTGTAGAATAATACTCTTTAAAAAAAAAAAGAAAAAAAGAAAAGAAAAGAAAAGAAAAGAAAAGAAAAGAAAAGAAAAGAAAAGAAAAGAAAAGAAAAGAAAAGAAAAGAAAAGAAAAGAAAAGAAAAGAAAAGAAAAGAAAAGAAAAGAAAAGAAAAGAAAAGAAAAGAAAAGAAAAGAAAAGAAAAGAAAAGAAAAGAAAAGAAAAGAAAAGAAAAGAAAAGAAAAAGAAAGAAAGCAACAAATCACATCAATACCAAAGAGATACCATACCTACATCATAATCATTTGCAAACTGACCATGAAACTGAAGACAATGCTGAAGGCAAAATTCAGTTCAGTACCATGGACAAGTACTGCCCAAACTGTCCATGACCATGAAAATTACTTACTCCAAAACCACCTTTGGTTACAAAAAACACAGACTTGCTCTGGCTTTTTCATAATAAGCTTATATATTCTAAATATTGGCAAATTTATAAGACCTAATTTGTTGAAATAGGGCAAAAAACATCAGCATTAGAAAATACAGAGCTACGGAACTAGTTAGTTGTACAACTTGTCCTTTCTGCTAACTTGTCCCTTCAGTTTGTCACTACCAGAAGAAAATAAAAACAAAAAAAAAGAAAAAAACCCAAGGAACCTAAAAAGCAGATTAAAATTCCCAAAGCTCTTGTCACTCCTTTTTAGCATAACTTGCCCTTACAAGTAGTATGAAATATTTACAATGCACTATATTTAACTTCATTTGTTATATCACGCTGAAGATAAAAGCTCTGTATAAAAAATGGTGGCATAAGACAGTCCCTTTATCTTTTTCAATATTCTCTATGTGTGTTTCCCAACTAATTACAATTGCACATAATAAATCAACTTTTTCATAATAGTTAATAATGCACTTTCATTTTGTTAAATTTAAAAGTTATACATTTTTCATAAATCTCAATAGTCCCAACAAGATGAGGCAAAACATTTGACTAATAAAATGATGGGGTTTGTCTTCATAAAAGTGAAAAGTTTGTCTTTTAATATCTGTAATTATTAACTAGACAGTTTCTAAGGAATGAAAAAAATTTCAGTTTCACAGATGTTAATTTACAGCTCAAAATTAAGAACAGGTCAAAAAATAGTCTTCTCAAATTAGTCAGCCTTCTAAATCCCTGTTATAATTACAGATAAATGCAGTTTACAACTTGGTGCACAGAATCAGGTGATAAAATATGACTGGTATCAGAGACTTTATAAAACACTATCTCCTGTCATTCCACTAAACTGCATTGGAGTCTGATGTCAACAATGACATTTTTTAACTCCTAATTCTCTGGAAGAATTTATATTGCTACTAGAATTATTTTTATAAGACTTATGCTTGATCTGTCATGTGTCTTGCATTTATTCAGTTAACTTTCCAGAGTCTACCACTGGTCAGTGTAGCTTCACACTTGTTATTCACAAGTTACAGGTCCACGGAAATCAAAGAAAATCTATCCAGTGTCTTTAATAACATCAGGAATAATTTTTGTGAAGATTAAGGTATCTGTACCTGGTTTATTTTCATGAAAACAAATCACTTTGTATCACTAAACTCAATATCCAAGTCCATATCAATACATCACTTCAAAGAAAATGGCAGATCCACATACTTTTGTGCGTGATCAGATTGAAAGATTGCACTTGGGTTCTCCTTACAATTATCACTACTTAGCAACAGTGTAACAAGAACTGTCAGCAAACACATTACTTTCTTAAAAATCCATTTATAACTCCCAGTTATTCATAAAACATTCAAATTTCACTATCCAAACCCAAATAAAATCTGAGAAAGAAACTGCGAAGAACCCAAGCAATTTCAATATTGTTTTGTTTTGCTGTTTGCTTTTCGGCTTATCTGAGTTTTGCTGTTTGGTTATTTTAAGTTAAGGAACGCTTTTAACTCACTTGCATGTGTAAAATCTAGAAAGAAGTGATGAGTCGTGTTCATAAAGTTCTGCAACAAAAAACTTACCCTGGCATTTTTTCTATCAACACCTTTTTAAATGGAGTATTTTCCATTCATGCCAACACACTTGTGGAAACGTTGGCTGTAACCAAACACCAGCTGCACTTACCCCAGTGTTGTCATGGTGACAATGGTGTACCAGAAGGCTGCAGGGATGCTGGTGAACTTGCTGGCTGATGAACCTTTCTCTGCATAGTACATAACTGTGGCGAAGATGATGATGGCCATAGTGAGTGAGAACAGGAGGAAGCCTAACTCCGAGGCACAACTTTTCAGGGTATAGCCCAGGATGCGCAGCCCCTGAGAGTGGCGGGAAAACTTAAAGATCCTGAAGACACGAAAGACTCGTAGTGTCACAAAAGCGCCACTGACATCCTCGTTATCTGTCATCACCAGGCCAATATAATACGGCATGATGGCGACCACATCAATGATACTCATGACACTGCGCACAAATTTGTAGCGACTAGGGGCTGCCAAAAGACGTAGGAGATATTCAACTGTGAAGATCATGACACAGGCAGTATCCAGACAGAAGAAAGCCACAGCATAGCGCTCTCCACAGGGCAGCTCTTTGATGTGACCTGGGCTTACCCCACAGGGCACTGTCTCCACCACATTGGCAATAACAGAGACGGCAATGAAGAAGCCAGTGACATAGTAGAAGACCAGAGCCAGTGTACTGGTGTGTGGGTTTTCAAAGGCCCGCCACATCCTCTGCCGAGCTGTCATTGAGGGCAGGGAGCTCTCAGCTGCATGATCCTGATCAGCATCGTCCTGCAGGCGCTCGGCATTCTCACGCCGGCGATCCTTGTACTCCTCATAACAGCAGTCGCCAATGATCTCTGGGATGATGCCAAAGAAGGCCAGCTCCTCATCATAAGCCGAGATGCACTCCTGACGTGGATAATGAAGCTTCCCAGTACGGTAGAAGTTGAGAATATGTCGGAAAATATCAGGGTCCCGATCAAAAAAGTACTGCTGTGTCTCAGGGTGATAGAAGAAGTCCCGCTCCGAACTGCCCAACAGAGTATCAGGGTAGCGTTCTAAAGTGTCCAGCCACGTCTGGAACTGGATGCCACTCACATTCAGCACAATGAGAGAGTCCTGGCTTCGCTTCCTCTCCTGCCGTGGAGCAGCTGGCATGGGACCTGTGGCCACTGGCATCCATCCTATAGCCGCTGCCCTGGCAAAGGGTAACCAAGCTGCTACTCCCGCTGCCATGGTCCCAAACACCCACTACAGCTCAATCTAGAGCCAATCTAGAGGCAGTTCTGGTCCAGCCACTAAAACAGAGAGTGAAAAGAAAAATACAAACGCTCACATATTTTTGAGGCAAAAGAATTTCAGAACATTGCTGCGATTTTCAATATTAACCAAAAATCTTTCTGCTTCCTCTTTATTTCCTCCCCTTTTTCATCCCAGAATATCCTTTCCAGGGGCCGCTTAGCCAGTCAGGCACTCGGAAATCAACGAACTGGAGGCAGCCGCTCCAGCAGCCGGAGCCTTCGGATACACGGTCCGCGCCAGGCGCCCGGATGGATGCGGCGGTCCCCGCAGCGCTAGCGCCGGGAGCCGCTCGCAGCCCCGGGGCGGCCGCCCGGCAGGAGCTCTGCCTCTCCGGCTCCTCCTCGCTCCGCTCCCCGCCCGCCGCCGCGGCTCCGCCGGAGCCCTCCCCCGCTCGGCCGCGGCCCCGGGGCGGCAGCGGCACCGATGCGCCGCCTGACCTTGATCGCCGCCCCGGGGACTCCTCCTGACCCCGGCTCGGGGCCCCGGGAGCCGGCGGGGCAGGGGGAGGAGCTCCGGGAGGCGGCATTAAACTTTTAAGGCAAGTTTTCCGCGTCGGGAAGGCGCCGGAGGGCGGAGGGGGCGAGGGGAGCGGCCCCGGGAATAGGGGAGTCTCCCGGGGACGATGCGGGGCGAGGGCAGCGGGGACCGCGGGGGCATCGCGGGAGGTGGGACGCACGGGGCATCCCCGGCCGCGCCGGGCAGGGGGGCGCGGGGCTCCGTAGCGGATCGTCCTCCCTCCTCTCGCCCTTTCCCCTCGGCTCCGCTCTCGCAATCCCTCCCGGCCCGCGGCACCTACCTGGAAAGTCTGGCGAGAGCGCTCAGTTGCATAGAGACTTTTGGAAACGAGGGGCGGGGGGCGGGTGTGATGGGGGGTGGGGGAGGCTCTGCCGCTCGGTCTCGGCGCCCCGCCGGGAGCGGCGGCGAAGAAGTCGCTCCTGAGAAAGCTCGATCGCATCCAAAGGGACATCGATAATAAGGCTTTCCCCCACCCCCGCCCCCCTCCGCCGCCGCCGAGCAACAAGTTCACGGGGTGGGTGGGGGGAAACACCACGTAATCGCGCCCGGCGGCTCGGTTCGGCGCGTTCTTGGCGGGGCGCGGAGCCTGCGGCGCGGCTGCGGCTGCGGGCGCGGACCCTGCCCTGCGCGGGGCTCCCCACGGCCTCCCCCGCGCCGCCCGGCGCCGCCCGCGCGGGGCATCGCTCCGCGGGCGGAACAAAGGGGCTGCGGACGGCTGCGCAGGGCGGGCGGGGAGCGCGGGGTGCGCCTCGTGTGTGCGAGTGTGAGTGTGCGTGAGTGTGAGTGTGCGTGAGTGTGCGTGTGCGTGTGCCCCCGCGGGGCCAGCCCCTGCGCCGGCAGCGCCGCGCACAGCGCCGCGGAGTTCGCGGCGGGGCTCGGGCGGTGGCTTTAGGTGAGGCATCTCGGGGGGTTCCCGGGAGCGCTACCGCCCTTCCAGGGAAGAGGAGCGGTTTACTGAAAGAAGGGATGATGGGGGGTGGGGGGGTGGGGATGAAATGCCTGGGAGCGAAGCGTGGCGACGCTCCTCACCACCTGCCCCCAGCCTCTCCGGAGTTCTCGCTGCGGTATCCGAATGGCTCTTACCGGCTTAGGGAAAGGCGAGAGCCGGCACCGGTATGGGAGCCTTTTCCTCCTCCTTTCCTTTCCTTTCCGCTCCCGCGCAAGCCGCCCCCCCTTTTCCCGTCGCTAGATGGCGCGTGGGTGCCGGGGAGCGGGCTCCCGGCGGGGCAGCGGCGGCGCGGGGCGGGGGCCGCTTAAGGCTCCGAAAGCGCTCGGTGTCTCCTCCTCTGAGCGCTCAGCGAGGTACCAGACGGAATTCCTCTTCCTCCTAACGTACATTTGTTTCGTTCTAGTAATAGCAGGCTTCCAAACACGCCAGATCCTTTATACCCGAAGATTCCCTGGCCAAACCTTCCGCTTCCATAACCTATTACAAGCGTATGTCAATGAAACCCAAAACAAAAATAAACCAAATGTATCCTGAAGCTTGAGAGGTATCTCTTTGCTATATTTTAATAATACGCTCAACTTCAATGTGTATTAGCGTCTTTTTAAGTTCCCATGAAAAAGGTGAGCGTTATCAGTGATGTAGCCTCTAAGCTGTTCCCATAAGAAATACTTGAAAACACGGAGTGGAAGGGTTTAAAAATGTTCAAGGGTAATTACTAATTTAGGAAAACTTGTAATGATGGTCCCATCACATATATCAAATCACGTGAAGTAAAATATCACATCAAGTAAAGGATGTTTTCTGTAATTTTATTGAAGTGGTTTGTTGGGTTGGTTTTGTGGTATTACTTTTTTTTAGCTTGAACGCGCAGTATATTATATCATATAAATTCATTAATTTGAAATTAGTTGGTTAGCTGTAGGCATTGAGCTTTCAATGATGCAGATATTCTTCACTCATGTGAAAGTTCAGGGGTTTTGATTTGGTGCAATTAGTAAAGCCCAATTTATGGTGCTTTCGGCTCAGCACTGAGGCAATAATACAGAACTTCCTTTTCTGACAAATAGTCACAAGAGGTTTCATTTTCAACTATAGATTCTCTTTGTGATCAATAGCTGCTCCTATTTTTTAATGTGCGTAGCTTGACAGGAAAGTTACTGCTTCTAGCTGCTTTTTTTCTTTGCAGTTTTTCCAGAATAGAATTTTTCACTGACAACTCCCTGTCTATAGAGAAGAAAATGGGTTCCATTAAAGAATCACTTGGATTCTTGCAGCAGTCTTCAAGTTGTTTCACGGACTTAAAGTGTTTTATCAGGAAACAGAAAACAAAACCAAATAAACTATACATTTGGACAAATGGGTATCTGATTGTGTTACAGAATTGTGTCTGTTTTAAATCGGAGGCCTGAAATCAGTCCAGGTTCAAAGTCTTTCCTGACACCACTTGCTATTTGGGAAAATGATCACCTCATCTTAAATTTCTGTGGACAGCATGTGTATCAGAGAGTCTCCCTTCAGAAACAGTATCATGGAAGGAAAAGCCAAAGAGTATGCTCTGTTGCCTTCCTAACCAGCCAAGAAGTCCACTAATATACTACTGAGAAGTGGTAACCAGGAGCTCTGACTTTCACAGCTTGTACCTTGAGTTTAGCACCTTGAAATGACTGGCTGAAATATTTGTACTTTGTACATTTAAGAAAGGCTAAATTCTGGTACAGAGGACAGGACAAAAGGGAATGGCCTCAAGCTCAGCCAGGGGAGGTTCAGGCTCGACATAAGGAAAAAAATTCTTCACTGAAAGGGTCATTAGGCAATGGAACGGTCTGCCCAGGGAGGTGGTTGACTCGTCTTCCCTGGAGGCGTTTAAGATGCGGGTGGATGAGGTACTGAGGGGCATGGTTTAGAGGTTTAGAGATTGGTGGGAATGGTTGGACTCGATGATCTGGTGGGTCTCTTCCAAGCTGGTGATTCTATGATTCTAAAATCTGTGACATCAGAATTAGCTACAAAGAGATTGGTGTGATGTGACAGAGAGAGGATTATGGCTTAAAGTAGGAATTAAGTAGCGGGGACTCAAATGAGACTAAAATCCTATTTCAAGTGAAAAAAAAAAATACTAGTAATTGTCAGAAAAGGAGAAAACGGTACTAAGGGGAATGTACAATGAACTCTAATATGAACTGTTTCTTAATAGTTTCTTAACTGTTTCTTCCCATCAGGCTAGACAGGAGTGAGCCTGGACATGGGGCACTAGTGATTCGGAGAGGGTGTGCTGGTGAGGACCACCAGTACATCACCACACAGAAAGTTGGGGAGAACACACCTGGGGGTGGTAAGGGAGATACAGGCACTCTGGTGCTAGCTACTCCAGTTACCAGGCAATTGGGAATGAACTCTGTTCTCTCTGAGAGGGCTGAAGCCTCGGCAGCTCAGCTCAAGTGCATTTACACCAATGTACACAGCATGGGTAATAAGAAGGAAGAGCTGGAAGCTGTCGTAGGGCAAGGAGCCTATGATGTTGTTGCCATCACGGAAATGTGGTGGGATGATCCATATAACTGGAGTGCAGATATGGTGGGGTACAAACTCTTCAGGAGGGATAGGAAGGGTAGGAGAAGAGGCGGGGTAGCCCTCTTTGTATGGGAGAACTTGGACGCTGTTGAGATGGATTGTGGTGATGAGGAGGTTGAGTGCCTGTGGGTTAAATTCAGAGGAGCCCATAAGAAGATAGATTTTGTGATGGGAGCCTGTTACAGACCACCCAGCCAAGGAATCTTAGGATCATAGAATCACCAGGTTGGAAGAGACCCACTGGATTGAGTCCAGCCATTCCCACCAATCTCTAAACCATGCCCTCAGTATCTCATCCACCCACACCTTAAACACCTCCAGGGAAGGTGAAGCAGCTGACGAGCAATTCTATAAACAGCTGGGGTTAGTCTCTAGGTCGATGCCTCTCGTTCTTATGGGAGACTTCAATCTTCCTGATATCTGCTGGAAGTACAATAGAGCAGAAAGGAAGCAGTCTAGGAGGTTCATGGAGTGTGTGGAAGACACTTCCTTGCACAGCTGGTGAATGAACCAACAAGAGAAGGTGCCCTCCTGGACCTGCTGCTTGTGAACACAGAAGGCCTTGTGGAGGATGTGGCAGTAAGAGGACGCCTAGGACTAAGCGATCATGAGATGATAGGGTTTTCTGTTCTAGGTGAAGTGAAGAGGGTGGTTAGCAGGAGAGTAGCATTAAATTTCCAGAGGGCAGACTCTGAACTCTTCAGAAGGCTGGTCTCATGGGGGACAGTGCTTCAGGGCAAGTGAGCCCATGAGGGCTGGGAGCTCTTCAAAAGGGAGATCCTAGTGGCTCAGGAGAAAGCCATCCTCATGTTCCGGAAAAAAAGCTGGCAGGGGAAAAAAACAGCTTGGTTGAACAGAGAGATCTTGAGTGATATCAAGAAGAAGAGAAATGTTTATGGGCTCTGGAAGAGGGGACAAGCCTCTTGGGTGGACTACAGGAGGGAAGTGAGATTGTGTAGAGAAAAAATCAGAAGGGCTAAGGCTCAACTAGAAATCAGATTGGCAAAGTCTGTGAAAGGTAACAAAAAATCATTCTATAAATGTATTAACACTGAAAGGAGGACTAGGGAGACCATACAGTCCCTACTGGACGCAGAAGGAACAACAGTGACAGGGGATGAGGAAAAGGCTGAGGTACTTAATGCCTTCTTTGCATCTGTCTTTAATTGTAAAGGAAGTTGTTCCCTCTGTGTACGAACCCCGGAGCTAGAGGAGCAAAATGAGGCTCCCATGGTCCAAGAGGAGGTGGTCAGAGCCTTGCTAGCCTGACTAGACACCCACAAGTCTATGGGGCCAGATGGGATCCACCTAAGGGTATTGAAGGAGCTGGCGGATGTGCTGGCCAAACCCCTTTCCATCATCTTCCAACTGTCCTGGATGACTGGGAAAGTTCCACTGGACTGGAGGCTGATGTTGTGCCCATCTACAAGAAGGGTCGCAGGGAGGATCCAGGGAACTACAGGCCTGTCAGTCTGACCTCAGTGCCTGGAAGAGTCATGGAACAGGTGATCTTGAGTGCGATCATGAAGCACATGCAAGAGAACCGGGTGATCAGGCCCAATCAACATGGGTTCACAAAAAGCAGGTCTTGCCAAACTAACCTGATCGCCTTCTATGACCAAGTGACTCGGCTGCTGGATGAGGGAAAGGCTGTGGATGTATCTTCCTGGACCTCAGTAAAGGCTTTGACACAGTTTCTCACAGCATTCTGCTTCGGAAACTGTCAGCCTCTGGCCTGGATGGGGTGCACACTCTCCTGTGTGGAAAACTGTTTGGCTGTCCGGGCCCAGAGTGGTGGAAAATGATGTTAAATGCAGCTGGAGGCCAGTGACAAGTGGGGTTCCCCAGGGCTCAGTGCTGGGTCCAGCCCTGTTCAATGTCTTTATCAATGACCTGGATGAAGGCATCGAGTGCTCCCTTAGCAAGTTTGCAGACGACACTAAGCTGGATGGAAGTGTGGATCTGCTGGAGGGTAGGGAGGCTCTGCAAAGGGATCTGAACAGGCTGGACCGCTGGGCAGAGTCCAACGGCATGAGGTTTAACACGGCCAAATGCCAAGTCCTGCACTTGGGGCACAACAACCCTGTGCAGCTACAGACTAGGAGAAGTCTGTCTAGAAAGCTGCCTGGAGGAGGAGGACCTGGGGTGTTGTTTGACAGCCGACTGAACATGAGCCAGCAATGTGCCCAGGTGGCCAAGAAGGCCAATGGCATCCTGGCTTGTATCAGAAACAGCATGACCAGCAGGTCCAGGGAGGTTATTCTCCCCCTGTACTCGGCACTAGTGAGACCGCATCTCGAATCCTGTGTTCAGTTCTGGGCCCCTCACCACAAGAAGGATGTTGAGGCTCTGGAGCGAGTCCAGAGAAGAGAAACGAAGCTGGTGAAGGGGCTGGAGAACAGACCTTATGAGGAGCGACTGAGAGAGCTGGGGTTGTTTAGCCTGGAGAAGAGGAGGCTGAGAGGAGAGCTCATTGGTCTCTATAACTACCTGAGGGGAGGTTGTAGAGAGGAGGGAGCTGGCCTCTTCTCCCAAGTGACAGGGGACAGGATGAGAGGGAATGGCCTCAAGCTCCGCCAGGGGAGATTTAGGCTGCACATTAGGAAAAAAAAATTCAGGGAAAGTGTTATTGGGCACTGGCAGAGGCTGCCCAGGGAGGTGGTTGATTCACCTTCCCTGGAGGTGTTTACGGCACGGGTGGACAATGTGCTGAGGAGCATGTTTTAGTGTTTGATAGGAATGGCTGGACTCGATGATCCGGTGAGTCTCTTCCAACCTGGTTATTCTATGATTCTATGATTAATACTTTACAACGTCATGAGGCACAAAGAACTCTCTAAGGATTAAAGAAGATAATAATGCTCTGTTGCATAAGTTTATATTAATGCATTTAATTTTTTCTTTAATATTTTCATAAGTATTTAGAATGTTTGAAACCAAGAATTTTCTCTATAGACTGCATGTGCATGTACAGCTCCTCCTCTTGATTCCTCTAGCATTAAGCCAGTGTTCTTTCCTTTTGAGAAAAGAACAATACAGATATTTAAAGCCACCTTGTAAGCCTTACCCACGAGATTTAGCTGTACCTCTGACTTTTTTCTTTCCTTCCACTTCAGTCTAGAAGATAATTTCATGGTTCTTACATTCTTATTGTAGTATTTTTGTACACTCAATACCAAATGCAGAAAACCACGAGGCGATAACTGAGTTGTGAATATATGCTATTTTCCCCATCTGGATTAGTAAGAATATCTTCCATAAAACCCCCCATATATTTGTCTACTATTTGCTCAAATAATGAGAAGGAATTTTTTTGTTTGTTGGTTTTGGGGTTTTTTGTGAAGTTTTTTGTTTGTTTGTTTTTTAATGTATAGGAAACAAAATTACTTATTCTTCTCCAATATACACATTTTTTTCAAACCCACATTTTGGTTATTACTAGCAGAATATTCTACTGATCTGTCTCTTCTGTCTCATGTATTTTTTGTTTGAAGATCTGAATGCTTCTCAGTGTGAGTAAAAGCAGTTTGGGGTTTTGGTATTCTGTTGTGCAGGAAGGGGTGTTTGTTATTGTTGTTTTTTTAATGGAGGGAACATTCCTGAGACCTTCTAATTAAAAAAGGGCTGGTATAAGGATTTCTAGAGTGCTCATCACAGCCTCATTGAAGAACTGGGTCATGAGGTTAAGAATATGTCTCACAGTGGAAAACATTTTCTATAATGTCAATTAAAAATAATTCTTTAGTCAAACATGCAATCAACACAAAGATAAGTAGTTATAGTCTGCAGCTTCCTTGCCTTCATAGATTTGCCTTGTCTACATCTAGCTTATTTTTTTAGTGTGGGACAGACAAAATAAGTGGGAGGCTTTCGGTTTAGGCATAATTTTTAAAAGGCAAAAGCCATTTTTCTGGGTGTTTGCTAAAGTAGGTTCAGGCCATTCTCCAGTGTAAGTGCTTATCATCCTTCTTTCTGCATGGAAAAATGGATTGCTTTGGATATTAAGATATGACCTCTCACTGATCAAGGATTAAGACATATAGCAGGGAAAGTGCACTATTTCTTTTAAATTCTGATGCCAACCTTAAAAGCTATTATAGCCATCACGAGCCTACAAAAAGAACCTTATTTCCAAGGAAAAGACTTTTTATGCACTTATTACAGCTGTAGTGGATGGACGAGGAAGGCAAAGCTATCAGCACCGTAGTTCCTTTTTTCCTTCAGGTGAGGTTAAGTCAGTACTTGGAATCATCTCAAGAAAATCTCACATTCTTCCAAAGAAGGGGCTGACTCAATCTCAAATATTTGTACATCATCTGCTCTAAAACAACAAATATTGATTTACTAATTATATATGTTTTTCTTGATGTATAGGATATTATATAAAAGATTAATTCTGTTGAACTAAGTATTAGTCATATCAAGCTCTGGGAATTCCTCTTCAAATTAGTGATGTTTTACCCATCGATGAAATGGTAAATAAAAATTTTCTTTAGATAAATACATATTTCTCATATTTAATTCATTTTTTTGGCCCATATATCTTCGAAGGAGGAGTTATTTCATATATATATATAATAAGGCGCAATTTCAAGCAGTTTAGCTTTAGGCACCTGTGCTACCTAATTAAGAGCCCACTCACCCCAACTTCTCAGAGTCAACAGAGAGAGAAAGAACTCCAGAGAGCAATTCATCCATCCTACATACAGTCTCAGTTTATGTAAGCATCTATCCCTTTACTATAAAAGACAAGCTGGGATGACTGTGGTCCTTAAGTTAGGAGCCTTATATACTTTAAATTAGGTAGGATGATCCTGAGCCAGTCTGCTGAGTCAACGTTAAAACTACCCTGCATTTCAAGTGTCTTTAAGGTTATATCCTTAGAGAGAGAAACTAAGAGTGAATTAATGCAGAAAAGTAATTAACCACTAGAGTTCATACTCCTGGTTGTGCTGAAGCACTTCAGGAAGACATCTTTGACAAAGATGCCTCTTGCCACACTTACTCTTGCTGCATTTCTAATCACATGCAGAATCTCCAGTATCATCAGATACTCACCTTTCACTCCTCAAGCACTTAAAAAAAAGAGAAAAAAACCAAAACTGTAAGAAACCCTCTTAGAATGTATAGCACACATTGGAAACACTGTCTCCTCTACTGAAGTCTGAGGTGCTAGTAAAGTTAGTTCTGACAAATCTCTACATCAATGCATGACAACATGCCACTTGTACCAAACTAGTTGCCTGGTTTAAGTATGTAGAGTTTGGTACTTATATTTGCCCTGTTTCAGTGTGCTGATTCTCTAACATATGAGTCTCATTGTTTGCTTGACTGATTGGGTGATATATATGTATATATATATATATGAGATATGATTTAAGTTGTTTTATCTAATCTGGTTCTTGACTGATGCACATAAAGACCATATTACAACAAGCAGACTATCTGGAGAATTAACAGTCTCTGATTCAGTCATGACCATTCCTTCATGTTTCTTCTTGGCTAAACTGAAGGACTGAAGTGGGTCAAAACATAAATAAAATTTATGAGTCCAGGTCATTTTAATGAGGACACTGAATCCATCTTTTCATATTAGCTGAAATTGTTCAGTAAGTTCTCCAGTCTTACAGCAGTTAAAAAGGTAGATCAGATAAGAAACTCATCAGGAAAGCAAATTGCTTGGAAATGTTTATCAGAGATAGCTGCAAGACCTGCTAAAGAAGAACTGGTTAATTCGCAGGGAGTAACACTGAAAGGGACATGGGCAGCTCTCTGTGGGCCACTGTAACAATAAATGAAACAAGATGCCGCTAAGGTGGTCTTGGAGCATGAAATAAATTTGCACAATCTTGGGAAGCTCAAGCCTTTCTGTTTTCCAATCGGCTTGCTTTTCTTCTTTAAAAGTGTCCATAGACAAGGGCCAAGGTAAAAAAAAAAGTTAATTTACATTTGAGTAGCTTCCAGATTCAAAGAATATGAAGAAAATTGCTCAGCCTTCTCCCATAGCCCTATGATTTTTGTCTCTCTACTTACACATGGAAAATAATCCTCTGATCAGTGAAATTACAGAATTTTTTGCTTAGTGCAATTCTGAAATCTTTGTTCTATTGGGATAATACTTCATAGAACATGTGTAATGTTGGCTGAACGAAGCAGGATAATGTTAGTGCCCTCTAAATTTGCTTCCACTTTAATAAAGAATGGCAATATTGCTAAAAAATTGTGAAATTATGTAGTAAATCTGTGGAAAATATGGATAACCAAAGCAAACTTGGCAAAACTAATACTTTTTCAGGATTTCCGATTCTGATTTTTCTTACCTGAGTCTTGGATATTGACAATGTTTTGAGAGTTACATATAATGTGATGTTCTTTAAATTCTTTCAAAGTTCCTTTCTATTTAGTTTTCTTGCAGATCTTTCTCTGTGTTCTGCACTGTAGACACTCTTTGCCTCACAGACAACAAATTGCATGGTAAAATGATTTAACAGCCTAAACAAAACAAAAAAACACAGTGATTTTTTTTTTTTTTCACTTAACAGGTTTTGCATGGCAACCTTTCAATCTATATCCGAACTTTACCATTTTAGATATACTCCTTTTTCTTTGTCTTCCAGGAAATGTAGGGTTTGGATGTCAGCCACCTTCCTCTGTTCCTACAAAAGCCTCACAATGATCAATGGCTCCTTGCCTAATTAGTCCCATCTCTTTTATACTGCAAACTGCTTTGTTACTAGATTGGCTCGGCTATTCAGTACCTTAAGTGGTGGATACCCAAAGAGAGGTAATACAGCTCCAACTGAGAGTGACTGAAATTCTATCCTACCTGTTTTTAATGACTGATTTCTGTTCCGGCAAAGCCTCCACCATTTCAAGTCTCAGCAGCTTTATAGGAATCCTATGTGAAAGAGATTAATATGTTCAAAAATATAGTTAATAGAAACAATGTGTCATTCATTGGCAGAAATGAACAGAGAATATTTTTCAGAAGGCAATAGATTGAATAAAGTTATTACCTTGCATTGCAATTACTTCCTTAGTCCAGCCAGCTCTTAAGAAAGGAGGAAGCCTGAGGTCAGGGAGACTGGCATGAAGCTTGTAGGTCTTCAAGCTTGAGAATATCTGGAAAGCTGCCTGTAGGGGCACTTTTTGTGCCAGTAATTGCTAATAGCCCCTGTAACACAGTTCAGATCAGGAAATGGAAACTGTTTTTCATGTTAATGTTTGCTTTCCAATTGCATAAAAAGCAATGAGAAAGCAGTCCTTTACAGCAAGCCACTTCTCCCAATTAGAGAGGAAATGCAATTTTTGTGGCATTCCTGGTGGAATTGCTGTGGTGAATGTGGAGTCCAAGACTCCAACGGATGAAAGGAAGAACAGATGAAATAAAATTTTGTGGAGCCTGTCTACAAAAGTGAAACATTACACATGATTATTTGCATAAAATTAACTTAAAACGTCAGGCTGAAAAAAGTAAAAATCAGAAAAGCTAGCATGTTTTTCATAACATCTAAAGCCAGTTTCATTCCCCTGGAACGTAAGTGGAGGTAGAAGAGTGGGTAGTTAGCAGATCCTGAGAAACACATTAATTAGATTTGATGTCATGGCATTAGTGGGTGTCATCTGGACATAGCAGTCATAAAATCAAGAAATTATAATTGAAAACTGTCATTAAACTTTACATGCTTCCAAAAGAAATATGTCACAGAGATACGTTAGGTGTTTATTATTTAACTTCATGACAAAGTTAAACAAGTATTTATTGCTTAGTTAACAAACAATACTTCACCTTAAGCCAGTTTTCAGCATGGGTTATTCAGTTGTAAGTTACAGTGCTACGGCAATCTGAAAGCTTGCGTGAAATTAATGCTGTCCAAGTTAAAAGAAGAATGTTTCAAAGAATCCATACTAGCTTCATAAAAAAGTTGTAGCTCTGTTTACCAATTAAAAACATTATTTTGCTTTAGCATCATTGTTCATAAATCAAACAGCAAGAAAACATCTAATTTGAATTACAACTTTTTAAAGCAAGAATATAGGGCAAAATAATCACAATGTCAGATCTTTAGTTTCCTTCCAGTTGTATACGTAGCATTGTTCAGTCACTTGAAAGAACTGCTGTATGATATAACAGAAGACGGCCTCAAGACTACAGCAATTACAGAGTAGCTGTTTGACATACACTGTGGAAATTTAAAAAAAAAATCTAATTCACTTTAAAGCAATAGAAAACAGAAGGCTGAAACACCAGGCAGTAGGGACATTTCTGTAACTAGAACTCTGTTATAAGAAAAAAACTTTGAAGAACTTGTATAGCTCGAGGTTCCAGAATCAACGACAGTTCTTTTATGGGCCACCATCCTTTTGCAGTTTCTGCTCTGCTCTTCATCAGCCTCTGCACACTGGTCATATAATTCACAATGAGTTTGGTCATCTAATTTTATCTGTTATACTGAACTGAAATGTTGTCTAGATGGGACATCAATCCTTGCAAATCCCATACTACACTCTTCCAATTCACCCCCCAGTGATAGCAATTAGGACAGAGGGTAATATAACATGGAAAGCTTTAAAAAATGAGTAATACTCTGTGCCTCATAACCAATGATGTCTGGTTTCCCTCCTGTCTCTGATGTCTAAGAAAGGATGATCTCGTTAGATTCTTTCACAAGGAAGAATAATACGGTGTCTCTTCTCTATCAACTTACCAGTTCTCATAAAATCCTAAAACTCATCTTTAGGCTTTTTACCCCTCTAAAATGATATTTAAGAATTACTATGAGTTTGACAGACAGACTGACAAGGGAAATGATTGCATTCACTCAATTACTTGGAAATCTGTTCAATTACCTAGGAAACCGGTCTACAAATTGCTCTCTCTCCTTATTTTTGTGTGTTAATTCTTAGAACTTCTAGTCAGCTTACTATGGAAGAGAGATATCTGAACATATTCTTTTCCTTTCTCTCTGCTGTGGACTTTGACATTTCTTTCCCTGTAGAAGAAACTCTGGTCACACCGAGCAGTTACAGGGAGTAGCACAAAGATTGCTCTTGCTTGATTGCAATGTCCCTAGACAATAAAGGATTACAACTGAGAAGGGGGAATCCTTCTGCAGCTTTTCCATAGCTGCTAACATAAAGAATGGCGGCTACTAGTCAGAGATTTGCATAGATCAGCAGCTATACTTGAACAATAGTTATTTAATGGCATATTCCCTGGCTAGTTCCTAGTCCACAAACACTTAGTGCCTTGTGGAGTCCAAAGAAAAAGCTCTATGATAAACAAGTGTGTGTGTGCACGTGCACGGTTATAATGCAGAAGAGGTTTGAGAAAACACTACCATATGAAACAAGCACTTTATAGGTTATTCATTATCATGATAGTAACAAGATGAGAGTAGTCATTGGGAGGAAACAAAAGCCTTTAACTTGTAAAAGCTCTGGTAATTCTTGTGGCATTGTCACAGCCTGTCTCGTTGAGCTTGAGAGTTGCGTGAAAACTGTAACATGCTTAAACATTTGAAAAAAACATAGCTATGGGAACCGTTCACTTGATGCAGTTTACATACTGAGGGTATCTCCGGCTAACCTCAGGGTGGCAGGCTGGCATGTTGCTGTTCCAGTTGAATGCAAAAATGGTCACAGAAGAGGAAATCACAAAGAAGGTAAGACTTTTTCCCCATCCCGTGTTTCCAGTGTATGACAACTGAATAGTCGTACCTTGTTAGTATCGCTTTGGTAACAAATAATCTATAGACTTCTTATTTTGTATGATCTTGTTGCATTGTGTTACCACTGCATATCACCTAAGACAGAACAAGAAAGGTTTTGGTGAGCTTCATGAAGTTCATATGGGGATAGAGCTCAGTATCTCCAAGGAAAAAGCTCTCCCTGATCTCAGTTACTTCTGGAATTGGGAAAGCAGCAGTTAGAAAAACAAAATAAACAAACTGTATTTCCCTAAATGGTTTCTATTCTATGAAAATATTAAAGGGAAACTCTTCAGTTGTTTTTTTTATATTTCTTCCTGCTGTATCATTTTGTGGTTGGGGCCATCAGGCAACTTTTAATTCTTTTTGTTGTCATATTTTCAGTGACATTTCATAAATGTATAAATGGATACAGACCTTGAAGACCAGAGAATCAATGAGCCAACTTGAACTCTCATTGCCAGGCATTAGGAAACTGATTTTGAGCTAATGGTGAGCACCTCCTGCAAGTGCTGCATACCTCCTGCTACTAATTAAATTAATAACATCTAAGTTTGTTTAGCACCTCGCAAGAATAAGTTCTTATTTACCATCCAAGAAGGTATCTGACTGGGTCGTAATTATTAAATTTAAAGCACTGTTTCTCATTCCTGCTGTCTTTAGCACCATCAGGAAGAGATCCTATATGAATTATGTGCCTATTTCTCCTGTGCTGCCACATGGGTAAAATTACTGCTCAGAATGAAACTGCCTATGTGTACGTGGCTTTTCTAAATCAGCCTCCAGATCCATGATGCACTGTGTAATTTATATGTGTTAAAGTATCAATCATTAAGTTGAGGTAATACCTGACAAGGTAATTCTTTTTAACTAAGATGTATGTCCAGTAGTAAAAAAATCTAAACAAGGCATAAAATATCTAGCATTTTAACATTTAAAATATAAAGAAACTAATCCAAAATTATACTTACAGAAAAAAGCCCATTAAAAATGATTGTTAATTATAGCAAATTTCCTAGAATTAATTTGCTATATATGGAAACAATTTACAATGATCAGACTCCATATTTTGCATGTTATATTAAGCAGGAAAATTCAGCAAGGAGTGATTTTACTATTGTAAGCCACATTCACTCCACTTTATGGAGTTGCTCTTCTGATTAAAGCCATGGAACCAAACAGATTTAATAGGATTTAAACTTATGCTACTGGGAGAAGAATTTTAATATCTTCACTTTTGTTGCCGTATCGTGAAAAACGGTTGTTTCATTGGCAGAACTTATGGCTAATATCATTTGTATCATTGAAGAAATCTCTCTAGTATGAATACGAACATCTCTGGTAAGGGGAAAATTTAAATTTGTTTCCTCTTTTTAGGTTTCAGTCTGTAGTGATAGCGAATACATGAGCTTTGGTAGGGCTTTGTGTGGGCACAGGAATGTTCACTACAGAGTTCCTACTCAAGGACCAAGGCCTGATTGTAAAATTCATGATTCTTCATGTAAGAATGAGTAAGTGTAAGCATGAACATGACTGCAGTGAGTGTTGTCTTAGGAAAGGAACCTGCAGAATATGGTAGCCAACTGGAAAATCCATACTTAGATTTGAAGAAAAATGTATGTACTTACCTTGTAGCTTTACACTGTGCTGATCAGTTAAGTCTATAATTAGGAAAGCTAACACTTTTTTAGGCTTTGATCCTTGCAGTAATTGCATACATGATTGATGTTACACTCCTGAACCAGTAATTTGGCCCTGAAGAGACATCCAGAAGGTCTACATTAGTTTCAAAATGATTATGTGAAAATTTCCATGTGTCTCAGGCACTGTTTACCTCTATTTTTATATTGGCTGAGTATTTCATGTTTTATAGTACAACTAATCTATGTAATAAGCTAATAAGGGTTCCGATTATACTTCTGTAACTCTTACTTCTTGACATAAAATCTTTCTCCTACTGTGTAAGGTAGATTAATTTGTAATCTTATATGCTTACTTACATCTCCCACAGTGATCAAAGTTGGCAAAATAAAAGTAGGCTAAATGTAGTCTCAAATACAATTTGGGCATAAATTGTAACAAATTAAACACTCAGGTCCATATGCTAGGGCCTCCCATTAATGATACAGCTGTATCTAATAGAAAAGATTACCTTACTTTATTGCACAGGAAAACACGTGGTACAAAAAAACACCTCAGGTTTACTAATATCAGCTGTAAAGAGCAGCTATTATTGCTAGTGGCAATAGAGAATCCTAGTGATACTTAGTATCATGTGCTGTGCATGAGCTACTGAATTATTGTCCAATGAATTTTTAGATATGCATTTTTAGTGTACAAATATTAACAATTCCATGAGGTAACTATGCAAACGGTGTTTCTTGACATGACATATTCTTATTGGATGGCATTGCAAGGTTACGATAAAAACTGTTAGCAACATGAAGTGTTACTCAGTAAAGAATCAGCTTCAGTGAGGAACCCGAAGAGAGCTGTACAGGCTCTCTGTAGGTGAATTGCAAGGTGGGACACTTCTCACACGAGTTTTACCATCTAAAAATTAAGAATTTATTTTGAGATAGTATTCTAAGCTCCCTTTTTTTGTTGGTAAGAGAAAGTCAAGTAGGCTCTCATCTTTACTTATAGTAACTTTTAGTGTATTCTTCTTTGCTCTTAATATGTGTAATACTTCTGCAGAAAAGAACAGTAGGAAAGCAGATTCTAAGAGATTTTATAAGATCTTTGTAAAGCTCTTTGGCATCAAAGGTGGTCCTGTGAGAGTAAGAAGACATCCTTAAAATACTCCTTACTCTCTAAGACATCCAAAAGCCTCGGGACTGAGAAGTGAAACATGGTTTCACAGTTGAAATAGTCCATTGATGTGCAGCAAAACTGTTTATATCACGTGTCCTGACATCTCTTCCATGTCATGTAATCACTGTTAGATACTCATATGCTGTTGCATGAAGCTTCCGTGCATTTAACACAGTGTCAAAAGGGAAACTATGGTTGTCTTTGATAGGATTAAATTATACATCTAATCCTTTTTGTTCCAGATGTCAATACTTAAAAGTCATATCAGAAACTCATATGCAGAGCCTCAACATAACATTAATCCCTCATCCAGTGCTGTAGGTTACAGATCTAGAAATTATAGCATGTATAAGTTTTTTAAATGGATTATCATAGAATCCTAGAATGGCTTGGGTTGGAAAAGACCTTAAAGATCATCTCGTTCCACTCGCCTTGCCATGGGCAGGGACACCTCCCACTAGATCAGGTTGCTCGAAACCTCCTCCAGCCTGAAGTTGAACAGCTCCTGGGATGGGGCATCCATGACTTTACTGAATAAGCTGTTCCAGGGCCTCACCAATCCCACAGTAAAAAATTTATTCTTAATAGCTAATCTAAATCTACCCTCTTTCAAGGTTGCTTTCTCATTGCTTTTAAATCCTGTACTGTTAATAGTAAACATTTTACTTGGTTATTTTGGAATACCCTGTGTGAGAAGTAAATGAATTGCAAATTGTTTATACAAAATGACAGAGGGAGTTCAGCATTTCATGGCAGGTGAAAATCATGTCACATGTATTGACTTTCCATTTGTGGCTACATACCTAGACAAGGCCAAAAAGAAAACTAGGCAGCATGCAGCAGCTGGGAAGACAAAGTCTGATGTGCATTTAATTTGACCATGCCACAAAACACACCAACTCCTGCAAAATGTCTATTTTGTATGTGTGTTCTATCTATCTATAAGTGATACATACACTTATATATTATTTGTTTGGGTATATTGTATTTCTTCTTTATGGAGACTATTTTGTGTGACTGTAACAGCTGTACAAGTTATGTATACGGTACTGTGCATGTTTTCAGATTCCAAATTACAAGAATCTATGTGATATCTGCTGATTTTCTAGTACTCAGAAATCCCTCATGGAATGGAGATTACGGAGAAAAAAAGTAAATTGAATTCTGTGTATCTATTTGTCTTTTAAACCACTAGTCTCTGAATAAGAAATAATGAGAGTGTGCTTTTGAAGAGTCTGAAATGCTTTATGCTTTGCTGCTGCAAATTTAGTCAGCAAAAGCAGCTCATCTAAAGCTCATTTCTGAGTTTTGCTGACGTTAATGAATCCAACAACGATACTCCTGAAAAACAATGACAGAAAGAAAAAAGTTTTTTATTTTAAGCTTCATTGAAAATACAAGGCAAAACAGAACATGTGTCAAAGGGAACAATTTCGGATTAGTAGCTTTTGAAAAGTCATCAAAATTTTAAATAATCATACTTCAAGTGTTAGTGGATCATAGGTAGGCTACATTTATTGCACAAGAGATAAAAAAAAAAGACCAAGAATATTCTAAAGGTGACACAATGCATGTACTCCCAGACTTTTGGCCAAATTTGGAGCAATATGGCTGTTATTTATTTTCTGCTCAGATTTCAAATCCTGTGTCTATCTAGCATTTTACCATTCATAGCAGAGTGACCACTGTAAAAGTACTAAGAGGCTTTCTGGAGATCCCTACTGTGTATGCCTGGCAGGTGCCTGCAGTAGATCCTGACAAGTTAGTCTGTTGCCCACAGGGATCACTTTTCCTTGTTTTCAGGCAGGGAGTCCACACAGATGAGTAGTTCATTTCTCCAATGGAGGCTGTTTCTGGTGATGTGAAGCATCCTTCACCAGCTGAAGGACCTGAAAAGGAAAGAGGTGGGAGGTACTTCAATTTTCAAGAGTAATGATTGTCACTTTACTTTGCACCCAATACTTGGAGAAATGATGCTGGAAATCTTGTCAATAAAGTTCCTGACCAAATTGCTGGCAGTCCTGAAAACAAAATAAGCCCATAGGGGACAAGAAGGAGAGAGTGACATGGGATGGGTTCCCTGATGGGATAGGGTAGATGCCCAGATATGAGTGTAAAGAAAGATATATATAAAGATTCAGTATAATCATACATAGAAGGTAAGTATAAAAAGTTGGAAGTTCAACTTAATGACATCACCTAGAATCTCTTTTGTTGTAAAGTATATGTGCAAACTTTCAGATTATAAAAGGAAGGAATTATGTGCAATTTTTTGTTGTTATCACAGAATTTATTATAAATTAATGAATTCATAAATTTATTAAGCTTATTTCATAGCTTCTCCTGAACCCTATCTGCCTTACTTGAATTAAAACCATTCCCCTCTGTTTTTGCATTTATGGCAATGTAATTAGTGGGGAAGTATACCTTCCTCTTATTCTCTTAGGTCCTGCAGGCTTTAAATAAATACCTTTGTGTTATCTTTTTTTTTTTTAACATACATATGTCAGAAGAAAAGAATACCATGAACCCACTTTGTAAAAAACTATCATGTGAGATTATATGAAAGATGCTTATCCTCTGAGAATCCAAATGAAGTAATTGAAAAAGGGCTATCTTCATGAAATACAAATTCTCACCTAGTTTATCTAATTGGGTGTACAAACTGTATTTTATCAGTAACAAGAATTGTCATCTAATGGTGTTCACATTAGATGCCCTAAGTATGAACTGGCAATCAGAGACCTTGTTCATTTTCTTTGGGCTTCTGAGTTCTCATGCAAATCTGTGTGCAGATATAGTCAGAGGGTGAAACAAATAACCTCAATGATGAAATGAAATGTGAAACTTTCGTTTGAAACTTTTGGTGTTGCTTTACTGAGCTTCATTGCTTAAACAACAGTTATACATATTATTATCATAAACATTTGATGTTGTCTTGGGTTTTTAATGCTTTGGCAGGGAGTTTGCTGTGACCTTATTATGTCTTTAAATTTAAATACAAGGCATAATAGTTTTGTCTTCAGTGTAGCCATGCCATAACTATGTTTCTCAAAAAAATTTCCTGACTTAGCATTTAGAATGTAGTGGTTAATACAGATAAAGGAAATTCTATTATTCCTTCAGTTGTTATGCATTTTAATACACAGTGTACCTATACGTATGCACATATGTATATATATATATGGAGGTTTTTATATATATGTGTGTGTGATTTAAATACACATTTACATTTGCATACTTGGAAGAGTTTCAGACAGGTCTGGTTTTTGTGTTTCTTTTCTTCCCATTCTTCTTCAAGGAAGACTTTCTGCCTTAAAAAAAATCTAAACTAAATTTTCAGCTCTTGATGATAAAAAAAAAGAGGAGTACTTATAAGCTCCTTTTTTTGTAGATGAGTATAGCTAAGCAGATAATGAGGGGTGCAATCTGCAAATATTTATTTAAATGAAACATTGAATTTTCCATGGCTGTGTTCTAACTCGTTTTGTGCTCACTTTGCAAGAATATTCTAGGAAATTAATTTACTGAGAGGCTGCTTAAAATATGTATTATTACTGAATAGTTGATGATACCAGTAAAAGTCATACTTGGAGTACTAATATGCAATTATTGAAAATGAACAATAAGCTATTAGTTCTAAGCTCTGCTCTGCCCTGCAGAGAACAAAAGAAAACCAAAAAAACAGACTGCTCCTTTTATTATGCCTCCTGCAATACTTTATCTGTAATCTCCTGCTCTTCTTTTCCAGTTATAGTCACACATCATCATAAAATATGTGGGCTCTTCCTACCAACATTTTATGTATTTGCAACATAATACATAGTAAAAATGGCCATATGTGACCAAACATGGGCAGAAATATTTGTAGAATGGAAAACTTATGAAGCCAGACTTTTGAGAAAAGACTTGTATTCACATAGATGATAAAATGCATCAAACAAAAGACCTATTTTTGTTTGTTACTACATATAAATAATAAAATATCAAAATCAAATGCATCTTCCCAGTCTCCTATTATTCCATACTTGTAATAAACTGCTTACTATGCTATTACCAAGTATATTTGCAGACAGAATTTGGTAAATGTTAATAAATAAATAAATAGTATTACATTATGAGTCTTTAATCCCGGTCATCTCTTCAGAGCTGTACCACATAGTATGTATGAGACTAATGCTGCTGATGCTTACCTTGTGAATATCCAAACCTAGGCCTGTGGGTCTTGGATGCGTGCAGCAGAGAACCATAGCTGCTTAGGTGCTCTATAGCTCTCATGTCAGCCTGATTAAGTCATAAATCAGTAAATACACGTGGCTGTACACCAAGGGGTGGTTATCATGTGAAGATTTGTGCTCAAAGTACACCAGCGAGGCGACAGACTACATAGGGGCAAAGTATATTATTATGGCCACTTGCTTACCTTGAGTGACCCAATGTGCCGTTAGCTCTCACAGCTGAAAAGAAGATGCCTTTTCACAACTGTTCAAAAAAGAAGAAAGAAAACTATATTCAGCAAATAAATTATTAACTCTGAATTATTCCCTCAGCTCCGTGCTAGTCATTGCTGCCCCAGTTTTCTGTCTTGCATGTGAAGCATAAAATATCGTCCCTGTCCTCAAAGCCTTTTCTGATAGGAATTGGTGAAATGGTTGAAGTCAGAATTGGGCTGTATGAGGTAGCAACTTTCATCAAAGAGTATATAATTTCACAATTATTTTTTTGAAGGTCTTTCTTTATTCCTCTTGAACTGAAAGGGAGACTTGCCGATGACATGAAAGTGGCAAAGAATGACCCTGCAGTTTCTCTGACATGGCAGGATCTATTTAGACACATATATCACAGAAAAACATTCATACTGCCATCATACTTTATCCAGTGGTCTCAGCATTTTTAGACCTTTTAGCTGCTTGCTTACAGGAGTTAGTTGCGACTCAATGCATGACTTTTCATAGAGGTCAAAGGGCTAAACAGAAACCTGTAAGACGCCTACACCAACCAGTGCAGAGATTTTACTGGTTTACAGTGTGATGCTGTGCATTACTTACATAAGTAAGTATTTTCATTGACCTGAGAGTGCTTTCACAAAATAACTGAGATGTTTTCAGGATAAATTAAACTTCATACTATCTTGACTTGTATCACTTGTCCCAGCTCATTCATATTAGAAACTTGTCAGGGCAAAAAGTACTTTGTTCTTCTATTATAAATCTGTTCAACAACAGAGCTCATTATCTCTGTCTTGCAAATACAGAGAATGAAATAAGAAATGATCTTCTGAAAATAGGACAGTAAAGCAGGGCCAGAAGTTAGATGTCTCAGTTCCTTCTGAGTCTAAAATCAGTTTCTTGCTGTTAGACCAGTATGTGTTTCCAGAGTGTGTGTTTGTATATCTGTATCTGTACAGATATATTCCTGTATAGGTGCCTCTCTGTATAGCTCCTTTTAGAAGTAGCACTGGTGTTTTTCTAAATAAATGTCATCAGACCTGAAGTGAAATGTAGATTCAATAATATTCTGTTACTGGGAAGAAACACTATTTGTTGGTGATTAAATGCACAGAGACCAGCTAATCAAGTAGACATATGAAATATTTTGGATGAAAAGTTGTTCAGTTATGCAGACACCTAAACACATATATCTGCCTGCATAAATGCATTTTGTATTGAACTTTTTCCATGTAACAGGGGTATTAGGGTAGTCAGAAATCCATCCACTGTAGAAATTTATTTACATTTATGAGTTCCGAGGAACACAAGAATATTGAGAAGCTGCCAAGGAATAGGTTGCAGAGTCTGTATTTTTAAGTGAATTATACAGTAAGATATTTTTACTGAATGTTTTCCTGTGGAGAATTAGTATTCAGTAATTACTAAAAGAAAAATAACATCTTACTTTGGGAATTTCTTTCATGTTTCTATGAACATAAAATCTTAATCTAGAATTGCAATTAACTTCCAATGATTATTTCTCTCCTCTATGAATTTAAATAGTAACAGAAATATTTAATGTAATTTATCAAAATAGTTTAATGTAAATTTCAACCTCTATTTTACTTTTATGAGATAGGTTTTGAAAGTCTGTAATATGCTGATGCTGATGGTTAATTGTAATCATGATTCCTTTTGACTAGGAAAGTATGTATGGTATGATTTACCTGCAAGAGCATCTTAAATCAGCTGGTTGATGGGTGCTCTGTGCATAGACACATATTACAATATACCGATCACTGATATTAGACCCAAGTGAAAGTAAAACAGTCATCTGTTAGACAGCCATGGCTCCAAATGTTTCCTGAGCAATTCAGAAGGCAAGGGAAGCAGTTCCAAATCTTCCTTCCTCATACTGATGTCTTCCACGCTTGTAGCAAAGCAGACGGAGATATCAGCTACATCACGTACTGAGGAGCAAGCCTGTTGCCTCAGTACAGTCTGTGCAAGTTTGATCAGACACCATTTTTCTGGAGGTCAAGTGACAGAAAATGACAGAGAAGTGATAGGTGGCTACGGCATTTAATGAGCAGCCCAAGCACTCATTGTGTCATCCCACTTCTTCTGTCACCACATCTGGCACCTGAACAGGGAGCCTCAGATTCGGCTCAAGGCGTCTCACTGGAGGTAAGATTGAGGGAACAGAAAAGCTGACCGAAGGTGAGTGCTACCCCAGCATTTGTGAAAAAGTTTTTCGTATAGCTGCAACTTAAAGACTTGGTTGGAAAACTCGCTCGTGGCCAGGTGAGTGGTCGGGGAGGAGATGGGATCCGCTCACTCATCCGAAGACAAGACTCGGATTGAAGCCAGGGTGAAGCTCCTCCAAAATATACTCTCAGAGAGAGGAATTGTTTACGAAAAAACTGCATTGCAGTCTATGATAAGATGGGTGAATCGAAGCGGCATTATTACTACCGCTGCCCTATTTGAAAGAGAGACTTGGGAGAACACGGGACAAAGGTTGTTTGAAGAATGTACCAAAGGAAATAAGAGCCTTTGGCAATATCTCACCCTCTGGTGATTAGTTAAAGAAACTTTATGTGACATGAAAATGGAGAGAGAGGTTGCAGTGTTGGCTTATGCCGCTATGAGTGAGAATCAGGACAATACTGGCAGTACCTCTGCATGTGCATGATCGTTTTGTATGCCTAATATGCCTACACGGGGACCGCTTCCCAAAGACTGGACTTCCCCGCCATTTCCCCCTCTTGAGGAGCATGAAGAGTCTCCGGATAAAGAAGACGAGGGGGAATATCCCCCTCTCCAAAAGAGCCCCTCAGCTGTATCACTGGATGATTCGTTCAGTGAAAATTCCAAGCACTCAACACCGCCTGAGCATTCCACATTTAGACAAGATTTTGAAAAGTTGATGGAAAAATTGGAAGAAATTCATATTCATCAGGAGAAGGGAAGTTGCCCGCCAGAACCGCCTCCACCAGACTATCCTGGTGAATATTCACGCTCTGAACTGACTGCTCGGCTCCAAGCGCTGACAGAGTTTGATACTGTGGGAACTGTTGGAGGACGAGGTGTCGGGGGCCAGGGATGTGCTGGCAGGGGATAATAAGAGATGCAGTTTTAGAAGGAATAACTATGGAAGCTTATCCTGTCTTACTTAATACACAAACGGGAGGGAATGAGTGGGATCCGTTTGACTGGAAATTTTTAAAGGAAGATAAGGCTGCTTGCACGCAGTACGGTTTGCAATCGCCGTTTACATGAAATCTTTTAGATTTTATATTTATGGGTCATACCCTTTGTCCTGCAGGTATTCCACAGCTAGTCATGTTGATACTGTCTCCCTCCCAACGTCTTCCTTTTTATCAGACTTGGGAGCATTTGTGTGATCAGGGTGCGGCTGAAGTGCATCAACAGGGGGATCCGCTTTATGGGGTACAATTCTAAATGTTAATGGGTGCAGGACCATACAGTAGAGTGGATTGGCAGGCTACTTTTAGTAGGGAGATTTTGTGAGGTACTATAGAGGATGCTTTTGCACCAGAAAAGATGCTGAGATTACTGTTGCTGGAGCTTAATGGGGCCCGTGGTGGAACCAGTTTTTCGAGTTTTACCCAGGAGATTGCTGATCCGGCAGAGGAATCGGACACCTATTGTTGGGATGAGAGGGCACTGCCTCCTCGTGCCCCTGAGCTCCGACTCGTTTGAAACTCCGACTCGTTTGCTTATGAGGGAGAGGATAGGATTAGAGTTTCTCAGCAAGAACTTGAGGGACCTTACAGTCCAAGAATTCTTTCTCGGTTGGATGCAGCCCCAGAGTCTGAGCGGGTGGCTCGGCAACAGGATCCTGTTGGTGAAGCAGAAGGCATCACCTCAATGCTGTTTAAAGGCCGCGGGGATGTTGTAAGACTGGTTTTTCTAGTTCGGAGAATGAGGCTCATTGTTTTTGGAAGGAGGGGGTGGTGAAATCAGATCCTACTCCTGATTCTGATCCTGAACTCCAACCTCTGATCATTATTAATGACAGGGTGGCAGAACCTGATCTTGCTCTTGATGCAGATCCTGATTTCAAACTCCAGCCCCCAATTGTTATTGATAAGGGGGAGAAGTCTGAAACCTCTACTGGAGGGAAAGCAAATGCATGTGCCCTAAGGGAGCTGGCTGGATTGCAGGAGCTTGAGGGAGCACTATGCTTTGTGATTCAAGCAGGATTCTGCTGGGGTGGAGGAAATAGATTTTGGGAGCAGAATGATGTGATTGAAATCCCTGTTCCTGGAATATGAGAGGGTTTTCCCCGATATTTAATGCCTGGCCTACCCCTATCTGCCCTACCTTGGTCGGCAAAAAAGCGGCAGCCCCCAGACAAAAGCTGCCTCCCCACTCCAGAAAAGAAAATGCCTGTAGGTGCTTTGACAAAGGGACTAATAGCCGCTACTCTAGCTCCTTTGGGAGAGGACCAGCCCCCCCAGGCTGAGAAAACTAGTGGAGCTATCATTAGCCGAGCCAAAAAGCAGCCAGTGGGCTTATTTTGCACTGCTCACAAAAACCAAACAAGGGGATTTATTGGCTACTTTCTCCCTCAGCAAATCAAGATACTGCCTAGGACAGCCTGTCCAGGGGAGCCTCCCAAATTTATAGAGGCATCCCTTATTTTCATTATTAGGGTGAGATGTGTTATCTCAAATGGGGACACAATTGGTATCAAATTTTGGGGAGCGACCACTGATGAGCAGCCAGACAAACCCATACTAAAACTCACATGGCTCGTTAATTCTCTTTATGGGTAGATCTTTATGGATAGATCTTTATGGCCACTATCTCATGTAGGCTGCAGACAGTGAAACACATGTATGTGGCTGTAATGGCATTAGGAATACCTCAAACAATAAAAACAGGTAACGAGCCAGCTTATGTTTCTCAAAAATTTAAACATTTTTGTGTTCAGTGGGGAATCTGTCATCATACGGGCATCCCACTTTCCCCAACAGGTCAAGCAATCATTGAACACTCTGATGCAACCCTGAAGTCACTTTTGCAAAAACAAAAAGGGGGAGAAATTTTACCTCCCAGTGAAAGGATTGCAAAAGTGACTTATGTGTTGAATTTTTTGCGTTTAACTGGAACTAGGACTAGCCCTCCTATTGTAATCCATCATCGTTCCCTGGAGTCAGGATTGAATAGCCAAGACCAGCAAGATATCAAGGTACAATACAAAGACTGGGACTCAGGTGAATGGAAAGGAGCCTGTTGAACTAAAAATGACACAAAGAGGTTATGCTTGTGTCTTAACAGTTACTGGACCTCACTGGGTGCCACAAAAGTGGATCAAACCCTGGAAAGAACGGAAGACGACAGAGCAAGAGGACCTCACATTGGTAGAAGAACCTGAAGGGGTCTTTTGACAGAAAGGGGAATTTGGAATAATGGTTCTGAAAAGGCTCTCCCACCCAGATATTTTCTAATCTGTGATGACAGAGCATGGGGTGGAATACCCAGGAAACCAGTTGGTGGACCTTGTTATTTGGGAAAGTTAATGTTGTTTACACCAAGTATTGTTTGTCTTGATTGCCATTATTGTAGTTTTAAGTGTTTTGATGCTTTAATGGTGCTTGGATCTTTCAAAAAGAAAACAGAGGAATTGATGGGTGGCTACAGCATTTAATGAGCAGCCCAAGCACTGAGGAACTCATGCTGGGTGGAGCTGGGAAGCCTTAGCCAGAGTCCTCAAGGTTATAAAAGGTTATAAAGCAAATGATGAAGCTGGCTGTTGAAGGCAGGAAATGTGCCCTGGCAACATGGTTATGTGGTTGGGCTGTGACCAATGAAAGCTTGTTACTAGGACAGAATTGTCCAATCAATGTTTGGCACGAGAATTAGCTCCATGGATAAAAGCAGGCAATTAACCCTGAATAAATCGGCTTCATTTTGGATCACATTGATCGTTGTGCCGTCCCATTTCTTCCGTCACCACAGAGAAGCAATAATTTCCCATCTTCTGGAAATTTCTCAGCAACTAATTTACATAAGAAGCCGTAGATATGGGAGCTACTAAAAGTCAATACATACCCAAATTGAACCTTAAAAGCAATCGCCTTATGTCCTTCCTACTGGCACATACGGTCATCCCACAGCCTATTTGGAAAGTCATTCGACCTAAATGCTTTCTATTACATGAGGTGCAAAGCAGTTTTTAGCTTGGCCCTTGGCAAATACATTACTAAATTGTCTGGAAAAATGCCACTGCATAGCCAAGTATCATATTCTTCTGTTATTAAGCTTTTTGTGTATTCATTCTTCTGCTATTATCCTATTTCTCTTTATCTGGATTTTGCTGGGGTTTTTTTTGGTTGGGTTTTTTGGGTTTTTTTTTTTTTTTTGTCATTTCAAGCAAGCCAGAAGCAAAACAAGAAGAAAATTCACTCAAAAGCTCAGTCTTGAACTCATTTTGCAGTTAGGGATTTATTGTAAGGATTTTTTATTTATCCAGCCTGACACTAAACACATAAAAATCTCTAGTCCTGTTTCTTCCTTGTAGTGTGACAAATGGAAATCCTCCCCCAGAATAAAAACTCTGAGGCATGTCAAGTTTACTGCTATGTTTTCCAATAGGTCTGCATCTTACCTTTTGGCCATTAAAATCCTCTTTGTTTCTCTTCTTTGTGAGTTTAATATCCTTTATAGGTGAGGGGTCTTAATGGGTTTAGTTGCCTCAATTAGTTCCTAGGTAGTCGGTGCTTTCCTGGACTGTTTCTGTATCCTCTGTGGGAATTAAACTCCCAAAGTGGTTCACTGGAACAATGTGGCATGATCGGGAGGCTCACAAAGGCCTCTTCAGTAGCTGTGGGTTAAATATTACCTGAAGGTTTAGATAAGGTTCTGAAAGAACCTAAAATGTACAGTTGCATAATCCAGGAGAGAGGATTTATTTCCTAAGTTTTTTATGCCATTTTTCTTATTTGTAAAAAAAAACTAATTTGGAGACCTGTTCTCTTTCCAGATATTTGAGGATAAACTGACTTTAAGGGAATCAAACTGAGATCAATAACTAAGAAAAGAATCAACCATTATTCTTCAGTTTGAATATATTCCTGTTGGTGAGTATGTGGTTTTGCAGATTTTTTTTTATTTAGCCTTAGTATAGTCATGATAGCCCAGCTGCTGTAAACCCACCTTGTCTTAAGCAGATACTACATGACACTTAAGAAACTTTTCAGTGCAAAATTGCTAAGCTTCACTGGTGTTCCTTTGAACATTCATGCATACTCCGATTGCACTTAAATATACCAACAATCACAGAATTTGTGCATTATCAGTGCATGAGAATGCATTCCATCTGCTTAGCCCAGATTTCCTTTTCCTGAGGGTCAGCTTTGGAAATTCCCTTTCCTTCCAAAGTCATCTTTCAGAAAGACAACAATCTACATTTGGGGTATTGTAGGTTTGGATAGAAAGCAACAGACTACAACTGAAAATTTACAGATGAGGTAATTCTCATTGTTAAAAAGAAAAAATAAGAGAGAAGAAAAAAGGAGACACTATGGAGCAGCTGTAGGCTACATAATAGTTACAGGGAGTCAATACATAAAGGGCTCAACCACACTATTTTTCTAGTCTACTGATGTTATCAGGAAGTTTTAAGATGCTAAGTAAGTCATAAGGAAGCTTTGAAGTTATGTGATTCCTGGCAGATAACAACTGGCCATCGAATCTGAAGCCCTGTGAAAGGGCTCATCACTTTACCTCTCGTGTCACTAGCTGCCAAGAAGAGGGTAAATATTTATTTTAAATCACAGATATCTAAAAATACAGAGGAAAGTAATTATTTTTAATTATTTTGCCTTGATTACCAAATTAAAATTTTGTTCTTCTATTCAAAGCTCTAGCCTACGCCATTGCCTTTGTTTCTTATTATATTACTCTGTGGAAGAAGAGGGCTCATTGGGCTTCTGACAGTGAAATTCTCTGAACCAGTCCCCTAAGATTTTAATAGCATCTGATTTACCGCATTTAGTGATCCTCTGTAGGAACTAATGGATGAAGTGCATGATAGTTTTAACTTAGCTCCACTTCTCTTCTCTCTGCCTTTAAAGCTCTAATCCATTTTTATCTAGGGACACAGACCAACAAACCAGCCACAGTTCAGAAGAGATTTTTCCAGGCGAATGAAATCTCTCAGAATTATTTAGACCAAGACCTTAAATCGAGATGATTTTGTACTGTGAAGCAGAGGGACAAATCCCTAGCATATGGAAATCAGCATAGTACTAGTTACTAGTTACTAGAACTCCCGTCATTAGTGTTAAATGAAGATCTGACTCAAGGTTTTCTGTGGGCAACTGATGGTCTTCCTTTGCAAGTTATGGAGAGTCTCTCTAGAGCATTTCCTGATACGGGCAGTGATTTTTCCCAACACAATTTTTTATAGTAGCAGCTGTATTAGTAAGTAGAATTAATTATTAGTTAAGTAGAATTAATAAGTAGAATGGGCCAAGAATCAGTCTGTGGGGATAAGTGGCACAGCTTTCTCCCTTCATTCAGAGGCTTCATGCATGCAACTTGTTGGAAATAGTCCCTTGCCCAAACTATTCCATGAATGCTTCTTGGGCATTGTGTAGGACTGTCCTTGTTGGTGTAGGTCAAAGCTGTTTTAGGGACCATGACAAGAATTCAATAGAATGAGTGACTGCATACAGGAGCTTTTTTTTTTGTAACTGTGTGGAAGTTGGTTTTTGATCTGGTACCTGTCATTGCTGTGTAGGAATTCATTTTAATTGAGGAAGTGATTTTTTTACCCTCAAAACTGATATTTGTGCAAACTAGGTTCTGTTGATTTCAGAATAGTTCCAGAATTTTAATGTCTCTTGCACTAAGCTGCTTTGAATGGAGAACTAGTTAAAGTTTTATTAAATTAATGACTTTGATAAGTAAATCCTGTATTGTCTTCTGATAAAAATTGGAGTTTTTTTCTGGAAAATCAAGAAAATCCTACAGGCATTACAAAAATTGAGTTTGTAAGTCCTCTTAAGGTCTTTGTTGCTCACTGTGTATCCCCGCTATGTATCCTCCCCATGATAATAATGTAGCCCTTCATTTAAGGTAAAAGTTATAGTCAAAGTTCTGTGCAAAAATGGTGAGACTTGATCTGTAGACTGAGAACCAGCATGAAAAATCAATCAGGAAGAATATTATGCTTTTGAAATAACAGTTTCAATTTCTAAAAGACCTAAATATCTGCAGTTTCTGTGAACACTGCAAATTCTCTATCAGCGGAAATGATCAGCAACAACAAATGTTTGTATTTCGATCCAGCAAGCAGGCAAACAAACAAACACTGTCAGGTTATGCTGCAGAGTTATGTTAAATACTTCCCAGTTCTGTACAAGAGCTTGAATTTACTTGCTCAGGGCAGAGTATTAAACAAGCTGCTATGTTCTGTTTTTCTGAAAGAATTACTCTTAGGACATGGTGCTGTAATAAAATGTGCTATCCTTCCACAGGCATCTAATCAAGTGCATATAGGTAACTGCAACCCAAGCCATGTGGCAGCAGGTCTGTCAGAAATTTATACCCTTTGATGCAAACCTTTACGGCAAAGGTGAGTGTAGTTTAGGGTTTGCTTGTTTTATTTTCTTGTTGTTGTTGTAGTTGTTGTTACTTTCCTTTAGCTAAATAAGTCTCCGTTGCTGGTAGTTTCATTATTAGCTGGCTAATGCTGAAATCGTTGCTTTCATTAATTCAGAAAGGAGCTTAACTCCCACTGTCATTTCAGCCTTCATTAGCAACTATTTAATTGAAGTTCTTCATACAGTGTCTGTTACTCTGACTGAGATGTGCTTAGTTTTTGAAAGAAAATTGCAGCTATTGCATTTGAGCCATTTACATCTGTAGCATAAGCTCACCTACTAGCTATGAGTGAAATGGTGCCACCTGAGAGCTTGTGACATTTGATTTATCTGTCTGTTTATTTCTTTATGTATGCAGCAAAGTCCAGTTCACTATGGCAAGAGCTACAGCTACAAATAATTTGGGCTCTTCTCACTTCTCTGCTGGACTAGTCTCAAATTTACATCCTCAGCACGCAACCACCCTATATGTTAATGCTATAATAATATTTCCTGAGGCTCTGAAAGTGTTCTATTTCCCCAGTAAAAGTTCCAAAATCAATCAATTCTTGATAGTGGGGAGTAGATCGATGTTTCTCTTATACTACTACCCACCAGGAGTAAAATCTGGGGACCTCTTTTAGCTTTTCTGCACAATTATTTACTGCATGCTGAGCAGAGTATGTTCTGCATTCAGCATAGCCAAAAAAAAAAACTGGTGAGAGCACTCACTATAGATGCAGTCCACTTCTTTTTCACCCTTCCCCTCCCCTTGAAAGCATTTGAATGCATCTTTTCCAAGAGAGTGGTTTAACCATGAGAGTCTCCTTAGGTCTGCCTCTCAGGTTTCTTAAATCTATTTCATTTGCACAAGACACCTTATTATCTGAGACAGAAATCCTCCTTTCACCTGTCTAAGCTCTAAAACCTGGAGTCAATCTCTTGTCTGACTGTGTTTTAAGAACTCATTCAAGGAGCAACGTTTTACTCAGGGCAAGGAAGTCTACTGGGTGGGTAGAGATATCAGCTCAGATTTATGTGACCATTGAGATATTTGAATGCATCTCAGGTGAAAAGGAGTTATTTGATTACTCAGTTATTGGATAAAGGGAGGAGAATGCAATGCCACAGAGGACATCTGAAAAATGGCTGGCTTAGATATGTTTTTAACATTTTATCATTACTAGGATGTGAATTCTGAGTGGCTGCTTTCTGCGGTTCATATTCATATAGTAAAAATGTAGTGATCGCCTGTGAAACACTATGAACAAAAGGGAGAGAGATTCTTAGCTTGCTGATAGCTGCTGTGTGTGAGAATTGCTCTAAAAGCATTAAGAGATGTATCTGTTGCTAATGTAGACAGAGAGTGCATTTAACAGTGTCAAAAAAGGCAGGGATACCAATTCTCCCATTTATTTTCTTGTAATTCCTCAGCACCCCTATGATACAATCACTGGAAAACTACTTCATGTTTTTATGATGTAGACTTTATATAAGTAACACTTTAAGAAATAAAAGGCATTTTTAATGGATTTTTGGATATCACAAATGTATTAACACTAAAGTAAGACATATTATTGTACTTTTATGTGACTCTTGCTAAATCTTTGATTGCATACATGCTTCTTAGATTACCTACTCCTGGTCTATTCATATGATAAGTGTAGCCTTTTAGAAGAATTAAATTGTTGCATCATATAATCCTTTACAATCTCTGCACCTTGCACTGTATTAGAAAGAAAGTCAATAGTGTAATGATGGCACCTATTAAACCTTTGACAATATTTCTTCATTGGAGCAGTATCTTCCAAACTTGGCTAGTGCTGTTACAAAGAGGAGTTTTCCAAAGCCTGCTGGGACTTCTTGTCTTGAGGATACTTTGATGTCTGATACCACAATTACAGTTTAATTAGCTGTAGAAAGAATACGTCATTGCCCGTCCATGATTATTGTTCTTTAAAGTTAAAAAAGAAGGCATTTTTCCATTGTCATAGTTCATTGTTGTGTGTTGATGACACAATGCAGCCTGCATGTGGATGCAGGAGCCGTGCAGCTGCATGCCAGCCCTCATCCCATGAGTTCTGATTTGGACAGGAGAAAGTGAAGAGTCTTGCTATCTTAGGAATCCTGCTAAATATCCTCCCACTCCGCTAAGAGACATCTAATTCTATATTATCAGCCTTTCCTTTTTTTTTATTTCCTAGATGCAGATATCAGAATGTACTCAGGGTTGCTTATTAAGTCTTTTTTGTACTTAGACTAAGCAACCCTCCTCCTCCTGCCATGAACTGTTTAAACAGCCTCTGCCAAGTAACATATTATCACAGAAATTAACGAGGCTACTTCAATATTTCTGGAACCTAAGGGTATATTGTGAATCTTTGCTTCTTAATACTTTAATATGAAAAAATTACTTATATTTGGAATTAAAACCAAATACCCAACGTCAATTCTCTGACCTCATATAGTATTTTGACTGATCTTCGCAGCTGTCTTGCTTTGAATAAATATTGACTAGAATTGGATTAAGGTTTTTTGTCTTTCCTTTTTTTACTGGCAATCCTTCAGCAATTGCCCCATGTTAGTTTTAAGTGCAAGATATAGTCTGTTCAGTTCAACATTGAATATTACCGATTTTAATTTTTCCTATGCATTTTGTCACTTGGAATGTGAAATTATCATGTGATGTACACTGATGACAGTAATGTTATCTCCAGATTCTCTGGGCAGTCTCTAAGTTGTTAGGAAACTACTCATTTTGTTATACTTCCATCAATCCTCCTGTCTGCTGCTCACAGTTTCCAGCTGTTGCTTGTTATCGTGCTCTTTCCTTTACAGCTCTACCGTTCTCTCTTGTGAAAAGATGTTGTTCTCCTTGTCCCTACTTGTGTACTGTTCTTGTATTATGAGGATGTTCTTGTTGCTATTTCAGTCCTGTTTGTTTGGATCATCTTTCATGGATTGAGGCCAGTTTATACAGGACTTCTGCTTTGGGAATGGTAAGTACCGTTGGGTGTGCTTGCATCTGAATGACAGTGTATCTTCCTAGAAGCACACTCCTCCTTATATGTGTGCCTGTTCTTTCTCTTATTAGTTCTCTTTTAGTCCACATATCTGCAGCATCCAGCAAACCTATCAACTGCTGTCATGAAAGCTTCTTTCTTTGCCTTTATTCTTAGCATTTTATTGTAACAAGTGATCTTGTCTGAAACTGTTTCTTGAAGGAAGTCACAAGGAATAATAGACTACTCCAGCTTTTGAGATACGCTTTCCTGTCATTGTAAAGTTAGACACAATAACTAGGAAAGAGCCAACAGGTGCACCTTCAAAAATAGTTTGATAACAGTTGGTTTCTTAATTAAATTAGAAGATCTAATTCAGCAGCTTGCCACTATCACTTGTTCTACTTGAACTGTTTTCCCTGATCCAGCAATGAGAATCTGTTCCCTAGAAAGTTTGTCTAAGTTACTACCTTTTGGTAATTAGTCTAGTAAAATAGCATAAACATAACATAGCATAAGATAAGATAATATATCATATAACATAACATAACAACGTAACATGTGTAGAATGTTAACAAAGACCATAAATTGTGACATTTATAGAACAAAACATTTTTCTCTGAATGAAATACATTAAAATCCAGGAGGGAAGCTTACTTGTTCTGTCACCAGCACACGAGAACTGTACACTATATAGCCCTAATGGTATGTAATCATATTATCTTATTTAAATCTGGATTATTAACATTCTTTGCAATTTTATTAACTTCAGAAGGTAACCAGCTCATACTGGTGTAGATATTGTGTCTCTAGGAAAATTTCTGTGCTGTGAAATGACAAAACAATAACAAATATTGCAGCTTCTGAAAACAACTACACTACCTAATTAACTATTTTACTTCTAAAAAAAAAGAAAAGGTAGTGATACATATAGAATCATAGAATGGTTTGGGTTGGAAGGGACCTTAAAGATCATCTAGTTCCAATGCCCTGCCATGGGTAGGGACACCTTCCACTGCATCAGGTTCCTCAAAGCTGCAGCCAACCTGGTCTTGGACAAGTCCAGGAATGTATAATTGTGTTGAGGGAGTACAATCTGGTTCATACCTGTGCAGTGAGAAGTTGGTACTATGCAGTCTTACTATGAGTGACTTCTGCATGTACACCACCCCTCCACAGAAATCAACTTTTGCTCACACTCTTAGATCTCAAGCCCCCTTCTAAAATATTAATAGATAAGGTGTGTATATACACATAAATTAATAAATGTGCTCTTGAATGTAGTCTGCAGAAAGACAGGGGAGAACTGAAAGGTGTCATAATCTGTGTCTTAAGTATTCTCTTTTGAATCCCATCTAAAGATGCAAAACTAGGTCTCAGGGCGTGTCCTAGTCATGTTGCAGTTCTTCAACAGTATTCTAAAAGACTCTAAAATCATATCAGTTGACAGACACATGATTGAGGATAAAATCTGAGGCTCTAAGAACCTATTCATTGGCACATGTCCGAAACTGCCATTATACACATAGGGATTTTATTTATCATTTCATTACTTTTTAAATTAGCAAATATATACATAAGTTTAGAGAAAGCTTGTGAAATGACATGGAAAAGTAGTTATGACAAAGGATAAAAATCCACACACTTAGCATGCCTTGTTTAGTTTGTGAAAAGGACTTGAAATGTTGAGTTAATCTAATGAAATTCAATGAATCTCAGTCCACTGAAGATGACTGTCAATTCAAGGTTATGTCATCAAATTGAATCATGAGCAAAGATTACTTTATGGAGATGAAAAGGATGAAGAAATAAAACAAACAAGTGAATAGGTATTAACAAATTAGAAATCAGAAAAATGGGGAAATGTTAAGTCATTTCTGCCAATAAATTTTCTTTTTCTTATAGAGTTTTTCTTTAACTGCCATTGGCACAACTCTCTGTTCACTATGTAAAATAACACTATTTCAATTCATGAAGGCAACTATATCCACTTGAAAAAATCGTAGATGTCATTCATGAGTTTTTTCTTACTTAAATGAAATGGCAAACCTATTCCTTTCTCCATACATTTTTCACTCAAATTCCATTGTAAAGTATAATTTTGAGCTACCATTAGAATATGAATAAATGTAGTAATTCATAAGCTTATGTGGTTATATTTTCTTTTTCATATATTCTTATGAAAGAAACCTTTGCCTTTTTGTTAATTTTTCATTTCTTGCCCTAAATTGGCATGTGAAGCATGAGATGATTATAAGATTACAATTATCTACTCAGTAAGAAAGGTTATTTATCAAGTATAGAATTACTGAATACATAAAGATATCAGTGTCTCTCCCCTTTGTATTCTGTGCCTGTTTTATCTGTTCCAGTTCTCTAGATAGAACTGAGTTGCTGTCTAGACAGCTGTAATGCCATCACATTGTTCCTTTGCATAGATAGTAAGATTAACTATTGATTAGGTATGTAAAAAAGCTCCAAATGATACATGCAAACTGAATGTGCCAAAATCAAATGATTAAGCTTACCTCTGTTAATATTAAAGTAGATAATTTTCAAGATAAAGGAAATAAAGTAAGTTTATTGTAATTTTACATACTGTACTTACTGCATAGTAAGTCTATTATGTTGCAGTTCTACTGAAATTTATATGCTCACACTTCAGTAAGTCATCTGAAAGGATGTCCCTTGGAAAACTAGCAGCAGAACATAAATAGTAATGGAGGAATGGTAAAGTAGTCAGGTACAGGCTAAAGAGTAGACACAAAGAAACCATGTTAGAGGGAGACTGCCAGTGGAAGTTTCTGGTATTGGTCATGGGAGCGACGTCCGCTAATATTTCCATTTGTGACCCTGGAAAAATAAGTAGAAGTACAAAATTCACTCATAACAATGATATTGAGAAGATGTTGTCAAAAGATGGAATACAATACACAGGAATTTTATTATACACCATAATAAAAATGTTTTCAAATGTAACAGCATAAAATGCATGGGAATATATATGTAGTAAAACCAGTCAATAACCTTTCTGTCATAAGGAAGAAAACACCATTTCTGATAAGTAAGCAGCAAGCTGAAATAACCAAGGAGAAATCTAAATTCTGTCCTGAGAGGAATGAGAAATCCATCTTCCTCTTTCCATCCAAATAACTCATTAGACTGCATCTTACTCTACTCCTTTGCATAGAACCCCATGACTCTTGTACAGGATACAAGATAAGAAGTAACAGATTAGATTCTCTTTTCCTGCATGTTTTGAGTGTCTAAACAAAACCAGGCACTTTTGCTGCTAAATGCTGCTCAGTATATGTAACAGGAGACCAAATTCTGGGTTCTGGTTCCAAACTTGAAAGACAAGTATTGTTCAGCATTTCCTGCTGACAAACATTATCTGTCATCCTGCTCAAACAGTAGTTTTCATTAAATTATTTTGCATTGACTTTTAATGTGCTAGCATATGTTTCAGATATCCTCACTGTTACAGTGAGGTAGTGTGCTTCAAATGAGGCAGTAAAAAATTACTCAGATAACACAGCTTCTTGAAGTGCTTTTGAGCAGCTGTACATGGTTGTGCAAGTGCCCCTGGTCTGTTTCAAAAAAAACAGTCCAAGTGAGATGAAAAAGAAAGAAGTATTTAAGCTAATATCTTTCTTTTACATGAGATGGACTCAAAAGCTCAGAATGGCCGCAGTTTCATGGTGGAGTTTCATGATGCAGAAGCATTGGCAATAACTAAAGTTTATGGGCCTCTCCACCCCTTGCCATTCCATCCCAACCCTGCCATGTGGATTACACGCAACCCTGCAATACAAGTGAAATAGAAACTGTTCTTTTGATTGTATATGGGTCTGATCAGTTCAGAGCAAAATGTCACACGCATTGAGATGACACAACATGAAGGGTAGAATGTGACGTTTTGCTCTGAACTGATGCAACTGGGAACATTTTACAGGATCATAGAATGGATGAGACTGGGAGAGGTATCTGGAGGTCACCTGGTTAAGTAAGGCCACCTAGAGCCAGTTTTCCAGGACCATGTCCAGATGGATTTTGAGTATCTCCAAGGATGGGTACTCTGTGGTCTCTCTGGGCAACAAGTTACAGTGCTCAATGAGTCTCACAGTAAAAAATGTTAAGCTCCAATGTCATTAAATATTTCGTGTGATGACAGCCTGGTTTAATGAAAGCTAAGAAGCACTTTTAGAAGTTTTTAACTATCTCTCAGCTCAGATTCTAAAGTAAAGACTTTGAGCCCCTGTGCCTATATAACACTGCCTGTATCAGTCTGCCTGGTTGCATCTATACTAGTTAGTTCTAGTATAATATGGAATGATTCGATGCATGGAAATGTAAATGTCCCTGCTAGCAACTTTCAGCACACTTAATAAGAAAATCTCAGCCTGTTTCAACTATTGATTTACTCCAACAACTTCCTGGCATGGTCCATCAGTCAAAGCAGCTCCAGGGAATACCCATGAGCAGTTTGCCTTCAGCTACCCCAGTCTTGGCAGTTTCTTAGCGTAGAGGCCAGCCATACTGGGAGTGATCCCAGTGCCTTCAGTGCTCTCAGCATGTTTAATTTACTGGTATGTAACTGGCCTGTGTTTGCATGGTATCTGAATGTGTGCTCAGCACTGTGACTGGAGATTTAGTACATTGAGCTGCTATAGACCTTGACTTCATGTTCGGTATGACGAATGTGTTAGTGTGATGGGGCAGGCAAGAATGCCTAAACTGCCTCTTTGCCTCTTGTCTTGCTTTCCTGGGATTTTTTTCATTAACTCTTTCATTTTAGAATTTACTGAGAACTTGGTTTCTGTTCATGAATTTACCTTTCTGAATGTTGCTCCTCTGAGTAGGAAAACCAATTTAATTTAATTTTTTTAATTACCTGCAACAGGGTGGTTAATATTGTGACTCATGATAAACAAATAAATCAGCTTGATTTATTTTAACTTAAGCACAACTTTTCAATGTGTTCTTTAGCCTCCACAGAATTTTCTTGGTTTTCAGGATCAAAAAAAGTTTTGAGCAGAAATTTTTGATTCAAACCTGCAATTGTCATCTCTATTTCCAATGGGTCTATTTCAGAGTGAGAACGATGAAAGACTTCTTGAAACCTCAGTATTTATTTTTAATTTCACCTGCATTTGAGACCTCCTGCTGGCATACTTCTTTGTGGTTTTCTCAATTTATATTCATTGTAAAATTGATTTTGTGAGAGAATCAATTGCTAGGTTTGGAATGCTGATGGATTTCTGATCTTTACCCATATGCCTCTTTAGTGCAGTTATTTTAAATCTATAAGCCTATATATCTATAAATATGTATTATTCAAGAATGTACAATAGTAAAATAAAGTACTTCTGTTTTAATAAAATGAGGACATCAGTATTTACTGCTCTCATATGGTCTGCAGGACACTATAAAGAGTTTGAGGTTAGAGTATCATAACGTAAAAATGTTGTTTTATGAAGATCTATATAACAAAATTCAAGAACTATATAAAAATAATGTTTATATTTAGAAATGTGTTTGGACTCCTATTAGCATTGAAGCAAGAAATGGCAGCCCTCAGCTTCTTTCTTTATGCATATCTCGCAGCTATCTTTGTACCACGGACATTTTTGAAACTTTTTCCTGAGATTTTGCTGTATTTTTAAGCTTCTCTCAGTAAGTTTTATTATTTACACTTTTCATCATGTGCTAAGTTCCAAAATAAATTAAATTCTCTCATACTTCTCTTTTCACTGTCCTAGTCTGTTCAGCCAATTTTTATATGATAACTTTCAATGTGGTAATTCATCCAAAGTGAGCACACCACATAGACACACAAGTACCAGACTACTGTCTATTCTTCTTAATTAAATTAGCTATTGATTGTGCTTGAATTTGTCCTTTAGTTCTCTTTCTCACTGCAATAACAAGGAAATGTAACATGCATTTTTATTTACTGGCTGCATTTCTATTTACTGGCTTGTGTGTATCATTTTTATTTTAATATATAAGCTTTTCTAAAAATGTTTGTGCCATGGATGGACAACTACTTTAGTAAAGTAGAAACTATACCTTTAAAAATGTGGAATGTCCATGTATACAGAATTTTTACAATCAAAACAGGAAATGTAGCATGATGTATGGAACATGGAATTGTACATACATGAAAATTAAATGTAATAGCCATAGATTTTTATTCGGATCGTGTTAAAATGAGTTATTTTTTCTATGGGCTTACATTTTTGGGAATGACTTCCTTTTAAATGCATTTTATGCAAAGCAGAAACAGTAGAGAGACAACATATTCTTTCTGAACATTTTTAATACAAAATACAGTGTTCATGAAAGGCTTAGCATTAGCATGTTTGAATGAAGATTTAAAATACTGTAATAAAGATCATCCTTTGTGGTTCCATAAAAGAACCACACACTTTCAAATGAATTTAATGCTTCTGGAACGTATGGAAGTGACTGGTACAGAAATGAAACGCATATGTTGTCACTGACTATGTAAAGAAATGCAGAGGTAGAATGGAAGTCCTCTCTGAAGCCACACCATATCTTATGTGTGATATGGAGAAAGATTTCCAAACATTTTTTCTTTACATCTCTGCAAAATCAGCCAATGAGGCTGTTGCTCACACAGGTAGGTAGTTAATATTAGCATGTAGCTATCAGAAATTCAGATGAGAAATGTGCCAGGAAATTAAGTCAATGAGTTTGTACACACTATCAGCAAAAATTCATCAGCTAATGACCTTTCCCTTTTGACCACTCCCCAGTCCCCAAAGGAGAAAATCTCTGTGGTTACTTCTTTGTTGCCCAGATAATGCAGTCATGCCACGCAGGACAATAAAAACACATATTCAGCTAGGAAAACCTGCTAAAGTCTCACTCTTCATGTCCCCCCAAAGTCGCAAACTCTTTCATTACTCTGCTGAAGATACAGCTTTTAATTCTGCAACTTAATTCTTTGAGATCTGGTACATTTACACTATTTCCCTCTATTTCCAGCATTGCAGATGGGTGGAGTAAAACATGCCTTCAAGTATTGTTATTTATGCTTTCCAGAAATGTTGATGTTACTTACCTGTTCACTAAATAGATAAGACTACTTTGGTTGTTTAGACTTTAAAGGCCTAAGGAGAAGTGGAGAAGATATTCCCTTCCTTTCAGATACGTTCCTTTCTGACAAAAAAAGCATCTGCTTGCTTGTCAAAGATAGGATTGAAATATTTACATTATTAAAAAGAAAGTTCAGCTTGAAGAAGAAATCATCTACAGAGAAACATGTTGGGGAAAAAAAAGTCAAAACCTCTAGGGATACAAATAAACAAGTAACACTTTTTAGATCATGCTGATTCCCCTTTTGCCATGCAAAACTGAATGACAGTAAAGAGAATAAAATGGACTTGGATGCCAAAACACATTAATCACACATATATGCCATTTTACAATCTTCATGACTTCCCTGACCCATAGAAAAGACAACACAGTCTCTGTGACCGTCAACTGGGTGTTACCAGTACTGGCTTTCATGCTCTATCATTCTTGATCACCTTCATGACTTTCCCGTGTTGTTTATACTTATGGTCCTCTATTCCTATAACTGAGCTACTTTTTTTTCCTATAGGCTTAATAAAAGTTCATATACTAACACTATTTTCCACTAGCTGTAAACTATGCTAACTGCCATATTCTTATAGGAATATTTGACTGACCTGAGGTGTAGCTAAAGTTGTAGAAACATTATTTGGATTATGAATCTCTCAGGTCTCTGGAGGTATCTAGTGTAAAAACTGTTACCATAGTCAGACAATACACAGAATAGGAGAATATGGGAAAGAAACAGAGCAGTATACAGAAAAAAAAAAAAGTATCTCAGTGTAATTACTAATCTTTTCTTAAGAGATCATCTAAATATTTTGCATGTACAATTAACAAAATATCACTTCATAGTAAACCTGTTTTATTTTTAGGGCTGCATCAGATTCTTTATGCACAGGATTTCCCGGACAGAAGTCTAACAGCCCAGCTTTGGGATTAGTGCTTTTTTCATTACTGCTTCCTATTCTGACCTTCTATTTTAGGAAAGTCACACTACCCATAAAAGGAATTCAATGAAGGGTGAGGAAGAGACTGCACGATCTATGTTTCTCAGTTGAACAAGAGCAAGATACTGGTGAATCAGAATTTTTTAATAGAATAGTTAAAACTCAAATAGCTTAACAACCAAGGACATAGGCATTCTTAGGTTGCCTTGAGAAAAGTAAAATGTAAGAATTAAACCCTCATTTTTCCAATTCCATTCTTTCAGTTTGTCTTCTGTCATGATTTATTGAGGATGCAGGGTTTTAACTTTCCACAATTCAGTCTGGATTTTTTCCTGAGAATGACAAGAGTGGGAACTGCAAATAACTATAAAGATAGCTCAGACTCTAGGTCTTTTGCCTGCTGGCAGATTTAAAATGAGGTCCTTGGGGTGAAAAGCACATGAGTAGACTCTGTAGTCTACTTTTTTACTGACTAAAGTGAAATGTGAAATTATTGTACATATTCTTTGTGCATTCATTGGCATGGTGTAGCATGCCATACATTGGAAACTTACACTTTAAACGAGGCGCTTGAAAATCTCAGTACAGCAAATAGTCTTCAACAGTTTTTACAGACAACTCTCCAAATACCTTAACTGAATTACTTTCATTAACAGATTTTTAGACATATATGCTTTCAGAAGCTTTAAAAACAGTTAATCTGCATCGTCACTGTTAAAATTTAATCTGTTGAATGAGATAAGCATCACGTACCAGAATTTCCTAAATAAACAAGAAGGTTTTTTAAAATGATAAATCTGAAGTAGAGGCACAAGCCATTCCCTTGAGATGTGAAATGAAAGTCCTGAATTTCTATTGCTAGTATTCTATTCATGGTCATGTGTACTTCTCTTTATGCTAAACAAATGAATGGTCAGATTAAAATCATAGCTGGGCTTCACGCTGAACATTTAGAAATGTACTATTTTACAACTTTGATTTCTTTCTCTACTTCATATGACAGCATTTGGAAACATTATTTTAGGTCACGAATGTTAATTGTTATCTGAGTTTTCACCTGTTACATAGGGACCTCCACAATATGCTTTTGATTTTCTTAGTCTAAAATTATAAAATGCTACTGAATTATTTATTTTGTTTGACTATTTTGTCGGCAGTAGCCACAAGACCCATCTGCATTTTATTTTATAGTTAGATGTAACTGGATACCAGGTAACAATTCTTTAAGACACTGTAAATTATTTTAGTATTCATATAATTTCTGTGTTGCATGTAAAAGTAAAAAACCCAGAAACTCAGCAAAGTTTTAATGAAAAACAAGGCCAAAAGGTAAAAGGAGGGATCTGATATATCAATGAATTTATACAGATATCACCTACACGTTTTAATTATTTCTAGTAGTTAGCTGGAACATTCTTACAGTATATTGCCTCAGATTTGTATGTGCATTGCTTTATTTCAGGGAGATGTATTGTAATATGTTAACATATTGATTAGATGAGTTTAGAATATGTAAATGGAATGTTTAATCTTGTGCATATTTATTAACAAAACAATATGCAGTGGGCTATTTATTGTACTATTGTCATTTGTACCACAATAGGTAAGGATTTTGTCAGGATTTACATTATAACTCACTATTTTAAGGGGCCTAAAATTAATCAATGCAACCTTGCTCTGGGCTGAAAGTGGATGTGAAAATTCTGTGTTCAGGATCATGTGTTTTGCCACAAAAGGAACACAGTAAAATCAGAAATGTTAATAGGGGATTTTTTTTTTTAATTGTTCTTTGAACAGCTTATAGTGCTGAAGATGTTGCAGAAAAAAATATCAGTCTATTTCTTTCCAACTTCCACCAATTGATATCAATATGCTAAAGGCAGCTTAACTACACTTTACATAAAACTCATATAATCCATTGCAGATTCATGTTGTCACCTCCACTCTTCTTGTGGTTTCCCGTGGGGTATGTATATTCACTTCAATTGTTGAAGTTTCATGCACTAGAAATATTTTGCTAGGCTGTGCAACTTAAAAGATTAAGGATGAGATGGATTCAAAAGTGTTTGATTTGCCTGAGATCAAACAACAGCTGTCAATTAATCCAAAAAAACCCAAGTAGAGATGAAGAGTCAAGGAAGAAACAGTAAAGTAGTGTCAGATAAGAGGTGAAGCATCAGCAGGCAGGCAGGAGACTTCCAGGGAGGACACGTGACAGCGACTGGGCATTGAGATGAGTGGGTTTCTGTAGTGATTATTTGAAGCTAAGGCAGAAGGAAATAAAGTTGTAGTAGACAAAGAGAAATCACAGAATCACAGAGTCACAGAATAACCAGGCTGGAAGAGACCCACTGGATCATCGAGTCCAACCATTCCTATCAAACACTAAACCATGCCCCTTAGCACCTCGTCCACCCGTGCCTTAAACACCTTCAGGGAAGGTGAATCAACCACCTCCCTGGGCAGCCTCTGCCAGTGCCCAATGACCCTTTCTGTGAAAAATTTTTTCCTAATGTCCAGCCTAAATCTCCCCTGGTGGAGCTTGTGGTCATTTCCTCTCATCCTGTCTCCTGTCACTTGGAAAAAGAGGCCAGCAGCCTCCTCTCTACAACCTCCCTTCAGGTAGTTATAGAGAGCAAATAGGTCTCCCCTCGTCCTCCTCTTCTCCAGGCTAAACACCCCCAGCTCTCTCAGCCGCTCCTCATAAGGCCTGTTCTCCAGCCCCTTCACCAGCTTCGTTGCTCTTCTCTGGACTCGCTCCAGAGCCTCAACATCCTTTTTGTGGTGAGGGGCCCAGAACTGAACACAGTACTCGAGGTGCGGTCTCACCAGTGCCGAGTACAGAGGGAGAATAACCTCCCTGGACCTGCTGGTCACACCTTTTCTGATACAAGCCAAGATGCCATTGGCCTTCTTGGCCACCTGGGCACACTGCTGGCTCATGTTCAGTCGCTGTCAACCAACATCCCCAGGTCCTCCTCCTCCAGGCAGCTTTCTAGACAGACTTCTCCTAGTCTGTAGCTGCACAGGGTTGTTGTGCCCCAAGTGCAGGACTTGGCATTTGGCCGTGTTAAATCTCATGCCGTTGGACTCTGCCCAGTGATCCAGCCTGTTCAGATCCCTTTGCAGAGCCTCCCGACCCTCCAGCAGATTCACACTTCCATCCAGCTTAGTGTCGTCTGCAAACTTGCTAAGGGTGCACTCAATCTCTTCATCCAGGTCATTGATAAAGACATTGAACAGGACTGGACCCAGCACTGAGACCTGGGGAACCCCGCTTGTCACTGGCCTCCAGCTGGATTTAACACCATTTCCCACCACTCTCTGGGCCCGGCCACCCAACCAGTTTTCCACACAGGAGATTTTGTGCCTGTCCAGGCCAGAGGCCGACAGTTTCCGAAGCAGAATGCTGTGAGGAACTGTGTCAAAGCCTTTACTGAAGTCCAGGAAGATACATCCACAGCCTTTCCCTTGTCCAGCAGCCGAGTCACTTTGTCGTAGAAGGCGATCAGGTTAGTTTGGCAAGACCTGCCTTTCATGAACCTGTGTTGACTGGGCCTGATCACCTGATTCTCTTGCATGTGCTTCATGATCGCACTCAAGATCACCTGTTCCATGACTTTCCCTGGCACTGAGGTCAGACTGACAGGCCTGTAGTTCCCTGGATCCTCCCTGCGACCCTTCTTGTAGACGGGCACAACATCAGCCTCCAGTCCAGTGGAACTTCCCCAGTCTTTCAGGACTGTTGGAAGATGATGGAAAGGGGTTTGGCCAGCACATCCGCCAGCTCCTTCAATACCCTTGGGTGGATCCCATCTGGCCCCAGAGACTTGTGGGTGTCTAGTCAGGCTAGCAAGGCTCTGACCACCTCCTCTTGGACCATGGGAGCCTCATTTTGCTCCTCTCACTCTGGGCTTTGTACACAGAGGGAACAACGTTCTTTACAATTAATATCACCTTAGAAATAGATATTCCTCTTTGCTGACCATAAAGGAAGACTAAGGCAATCTACTCTGATGTAAATACTGTAGATAACTCAAACTTGGTTATAAAACACCCACTTATGGACATTATAATAGAGAACACATTATCCATCATGCCTCTTGTTGTCCTAACTCGAAAGTAGAAGCTGTGAAGAGTTTCACATGCTTTCTAGAAATGTGATTGTTCAGACTATTTGTGTACTAACAACAGATGTGGCAATTGATTTCTGAGTTACAGCCTAATGATCTTAGAGCAAGCAGATTCTAAGGATGGTGTTTAACACTGAAGTTTGTGATATGGATTTTAGATTCACTGCAGTGACAATAAAAGGATAAATCAATATTTAAAAAACATAAGCACACAATATGCAAGTCAAAATATTTACCTTAGATTTTTCCACTGGTAGGATTATATAAATTATTTTTTTCATAATTATTTTAAATAGAAAATAAAACCCAGATGTGAAATTATGTGAGCTGTTAGCAAGGAAACAAACAAAGTGTCTGCATGAAAGGAATGATTGTGTTCTGAATTTTATAGCAGCATTAACTTTTGCAATTGCAGCTGGAATAAAAGGAGGAGGAGAGAAGAACATGGAAAACTAACCTGGTTAAATGTCATTGTTCTATTTCACATCAGTATTAGCTCCCCATTTTATTTGAATTATCAGTATAACTAAACATTTATTTCACTAAAAAGAAGTAATCAATAATGGCTGGTGACAGAATACAGTATTTTTTTATGTTTTCCCAAATGCATGAATTTTGTATTGCAAATGTAAAGAATATAATTTTGTATAATACCCACTGATATTTGAATTCCTGAAACTGAAACAATTGAAGGGAGTGGATTTTCTCTTAGCTTCAGAGTCAAAGCTACTACTGCAGCTAGACTCACCCATCAGCCACACCTGCCTATATAGGCAAAGAAGCATATCCATAAAGTTAAATATTTGTTTTGGAAAAGTAAACCTGTTCTTTGGGAAAAGCAGCAAAAAAATCTGCTCAAGTATATACAAGAGATCCTATTATTCCATATACAGATGTAAAGACAGTAGGGAGATAATAAATGATTCCCCAAATATTTTTATGTAAAGCATGTAGCATACTCTCTCCTACCATTCATAGAAGTGGACCTGTTTTCAATTAGTTGATATGGTCAGAAATTCCTGATCCGATTTCTGTATGTTTAGAATATGTAAAACTGCAACAGTTGACTCCAGATCTGAAATTTATTCTATAGTTTGTTAGTCATTGTAGAGTGTAAGTTTTAATAACAAATGCTATGCTTATTTTTTACACGTGCCCTGTATTGATCTTGCTGATAATCCTAGCTAACCACAACCAGAACTGTAATATATGTGACTACAAATAACATCAAAAGGTGTAATCTGAAGTATATATACAGAAAGCAACTGAACATTACGACTGAACTCTTTAATTACAGAAGAAAGCAAAAACTTTGGTCCAGGGAGATAAAATTACCTGATGAGGGGAAAATACTGAAGATATTCTTCTTTATTTTTCATAATGCTTAGAGGCAAATGAGATATTTTTGACTTCTCTCTTTTAGAAATGAACAAGGAAAGAGCAATAAAATATCTTCCTCATCTCACACATTCCCTTTTTATTGTAAATTATACTCTTCCTTGGGAGCAGTAGTAATCCGGGACTAGATCCATTAAGAAATTTCAGCATTGCAATGGATAACATGATACAGCTCCTGTGCTTAGGTTTCCCATAAATGCCTAGGGAAAATTAGGTCCACAGAGTTGAAGTCCCTAAGAGAAACAGGAGCTCGTTTCTAAAGAGAAGATCCATAAAAGACAGCAGGTAACAAAAGTTGACATTGAGGTACCTATTAAGACACAGTAAAAACAAGGCTTGAATCCTTAAGTTAAGTCCCAATTGTAGGATACCATTCAAAGTGCTCCTAACTCCAGTTGCTTATTCCATCCTCTCTGAGAGAACATGGCTAGAAGAAGAAAAGAGTTTGGCTTTCTGTCCTTTTTCTCTTGTGTTCCCTCAAACCCCACACTCAATACAAAAAGAACTTAAAATTAAATCAGTTTCCATCACTGCCTCCTGTTGAAACTGTATTTTTTTTTTCCCCCCTATGAAAGAAATACTTTTTTTTTGGACCAGCAAACATGAACAGAAAAATTTCCTTCAATTGTATAGCATACTCTTGAAAAAAGAGACCAGGTGCCAGTAAATGATCTCTACTCTATGTTAAAGTATTCAGTAGAGCAGATAATTGAAGATTCTTCCCTATCCACTGGCCTGTGAAGTCATGCTTAAGTATTGAATACTGAGCATATAATCATTTTCTACTAAGTGAAATAGCTAAGCTAGAAGGGACTAGAGTGTTATTCTTGCTTCACTGGGCTGTAGAACAGAAAAAAAAATCCTGTTGTTAACAAGGGTGGCATGGGTAGAAGGAGATAAAGATGTGATAGCTTTTTACATGGGACATCCTCAAAATATGGAGAAGTGCCTTTCTTTGCTGAAAAATCTGGAGTAAACAACATATCCTTTTGTTACAGTAACAGATTTTGTGTCTGCCAATAAGTGTGCTATGAGTGCCTACTGGACTTAGCCAAGCAGACAATGTGGAAAAAAAAAACAAATAACTTTTCATTGCCATCTGTATGTAGTTAGTTCTGATAATATCTAAGGGCAGTCCCTTCTCGGGGACACCTAAGGTATTATGGTTTCTGAATGTGAGTTTGTAGAATCTAAGTTTTTTATTATAGAATCACAGAATGGTTGAAGTTGGAACAGATCTCTGGAGGTCATCTTGTCCAACTGCCCTGCTCAAGCAGTGCCATCTAGAACCACTTGCCTAACAGATTGCTCTAGTCACCTAGGGCAGATTCAGGCACATAAATGAGTTTTCCAAATAGATTTAGGAGTGTATGTCCTTTTAGAGTTAGTCTCGCTCCATTAATCTTTTAAAAATATGTCACATATCAATTGAAATAACTGTCCTCCTATAAAAGGATCATGACTTTGTTCCAAAAGCAAGAAATGAAGTTAATAAATATAAATTAATCACATATCAATTCATAAATAACACATACATAGAAATAAATTGTTACTTTTCCTTCATTGTCTTTCCCAAGTCTATTTGATATCTCTCATCCTAAAAGACAGCTTGCCAATTTGAAGTTATTCTGTTGAAATACACATGAATCATTGCTGAAAAACTATTGTTGTGACATGAATTGAGCATTCATTGATAATGTGAAACTGAAAACTTTTGCTGTACCCTCTGTAGTCTTCTGTGCTTATGTACTCTGTCCTCCATACGCAAGGGTCAGAGTTTTGAACTGATCTTCTGATCAATGGATGTAAGCAGTGATTTCCTCAAAAAGATAGTCATGAGCAGAGAACTGTCCAGGTGACTGACATGACAGCAGCACCCAACTTGAAGTGAGCATTTGAGAAGACCTAAACACAGGATTTGTGCTGATGTTGAGGTTATCAGACAACCAACAGTGTGCTGAATGATTCCTGTGTGTGAGACTGGAGTAATGCGGACAAGTCACAGCACACCTCTTGTCCCAGTGCCCTGGAACAATGCCTGCTGCCTTCTTGCCTGTACACAGCAAGTGTTTGTAGCCGTAGGTTCTCCACAGCTTTTGTTTGCTCTCCCAGTGATTATGAGAATTCAGTCCAATTGACTGCTCCTGCGGGGAGCAGCCCACATCTCAGCTAGATCAGACCAACACAGAAGCACGTAGGCATTTAGTAATGATAATGATTGATAACACTGGTTATGATAGAGAGGTACTAGTAATAATACTTTGAATAAGTGTAATCTTTATTTGAACATAAAAAAATCCCTATGCTTGGACTATACCACAGCTATCATTTTTTCTCAGCTATTTCCATCTTTTGGCAGCACTGTAAACCTCCTATCCTTGACTTGTGCCTGATAGCCATCACAGGCCAGTCTGCCTGGCAGTTCTTCATGATCAGTTCAGAGTGTTTCTTCCTGCTATTCCTTGCTCTTCTACCCCAAAAAGTCCTCTTGTTGCCTGCACCTTTTAGTGTTCCTGATGTATGAATGCCCTGGTTCAATACAGGTTTAACACCTGAAGACTTGCCCTCACTTGGCAGAATTCATGGATTTTATTTTATCTCCATTCAGCAGGATTCACTATTGCAGTGATTTTCTGTAGCTGGGAAGCAGCAAGGACTCTTAATCTGATATTCCTCCTCTCTCCTTCTATTTTGCTTTGCTTTACTTTACTTGTTTGGTATTTTTTTTAACTTGTTCCTCCCTCTTTCCTTTCTACCTTTCACTCCCCCCCTCTTCCTTCTCTCCTTCGCTCTCTCTTTCCTCCCTTCTTCCTTCCTTTCTATCTCCCATCTGACAATTCCAAAGCAAACTTTTGTGTATGACTCGAGATTTGTTAGTGGGCTGTGAGAAGTAACAGATTAGTGACAGCCGTTATGTCAGACAGAATGAGAGACTAAAACATAGGACAAGAATTCAGACTTAGTGGAACCTTGGAAATTCCCTTCATTCTTCTTTCACTTCACAAGCTATGTTTCTCTTCTTCAAGTGTTGTGTTGTTTGGGGGAGGGATTTTTACGTGTTTGGGTTTTTTTTTCTCTCTTCACTGAAATGGAGATTTCTTTTGAAGACAACAGCTCAGTTACTCATTAGGTTGTAAATAAACTAGAAGGAAGAGTCAATATTAGGAGGGAGGAAAAAAAATAGTTATATAGCACATGCTACAAATAAAGGAGATGATAGAATCACTATTAGAAGAAATAATTATATAGAGACTTACTATCAGTATATCCTACCTATTTAAAAAGAGATAATTAAATATGTCAAGTCCATGATGTAGGAGAACATATCATGTTCTCATTCAAGAACTTTCAACTGCTACTAACTTGGAATTGACAAGATCTGCTAACTGTGGTCTGCTGGCTCAGAAAGACTCTAAACTCAAATTTTTGTCTTTTGATCTTTTAAATGCAGTAATTTGTTGGATATCTTTAAAAGACAGATTTTTTTTTCTTCGTTTGGTGTGAGAACTGTAGGAGAAGGAAGTAGTTAAAATAGGTGAAAGAATATCCTGCAATCTGAATTCAAAATTGTAATTTGAATATAAGCGAGGGTCCATCCAGACCAAAAGTCCTTTTATAGTTTTGGTGACTCCTAAGGAATGATTTTTAAAAGCCCATAACATGCCTAATTGTGTTATGGTACAGCAGTAAGCACTATACATCTGTTCCCATAGCAACAACAACGCTGCAGAAACAAGTCGTTCAGGCTACAGTTTATGTCACATCGGTAGGGGGAAGTTCTCCCTGGCAGAGTAATGACTATAACTTTTTAAGTTTTGAAAGACTTTGTTTATGGTACCAAAGAAAGAAGAACTGCAGATAAGATATGCATAGTTCTGTTTCTAAAAATAATTTATTTTTTTCTAGTGACATCACTTTAAAGAAAAACATTTTTTTCTGGCTATAGACACAGTAGAGGTTCTAAAATTCCATTGAATTCTGATCACCATACTTTACCTAGTAAGATGTAAAAAATCAGAAACCGTAGAAAATCATTAATCAGACCCAATTTTGGTTTTATTTATACATCGCTATCAACTGTGGCATTTTGGAACAATTTTTTCAGTTTGTACCTGAATGTTTAGTGGTGATTTGCTTTTTAGAAGTTCAGGTTTTGTAATGTACAAGATAAAAGAATGGTCACTTTCCCCTATAAGATTCATTATAGTAATTGAGGTGCTGTTGAATATTAAAATTCTTTCATCAGAAATAAACAGTTTGTTATTGTCTTATCAAATGTTTCCATTATGTTGTATTAAGAAGAGTGTCATGTCAGGATTTAAACAGGAAGAGCTTTGTGTGAGGATTAAGGGAAAAAATAAAAAACCTAAAAATTAAAAAAATGCTTTCTTCTGTGGAAATTCTACAGATGAAAACTGCAGGGATTAGTTGAGCTATCTAATAGTTCAATAAAATGTACCAAATAAGAACACATTTTCTTAACATATTTGTTCCACATGAAGGAAGGAATAAATCATTAAGAATAATAAGAATCAAATCTTGGCCAGGGCATACACATTAGGAGAAATGGTTCCCTGTGTGTCTGATGTCATATTAGTTATTAAAGCAATAGCTGCTTAATAATCAGATTGGCATTGATTATTGAGTTTGGACTTTTTTATGGCATCAATTTTGGTGACCCAGATGGGACAACTTCTGTTCGGCTGAATGACCCGGTGAGTACAAGGACCCCCTTGTGTAACCCAGGATCTTTTCTCAGAGGGGCTCCTTCCTCTGACTGGATCACTGCAGAAGCAAAGACCATCACCTGAAAAGGTTCTCTTTAAGTTCTTGTTCTTGGACCAGTAATGGGGAAGACCTTATAAGTTGTGAAGGAGATATCCCACGAAGAGCACTGTAGTCCCCCTTGTCTATTCTTGTAGTAGTTATGTACAATTGTACTTGGATTCTTGTGGAAGCCTCAGTTTGGGTGACAGGTGTTAAAGTTTCCACTGTCTTGGTTTTGTACGGGGGTCTCGGTTCCCACTGATAATTGGTATAGGAATTGTGCTCTGTTTTGGTCTTGAACTCGGGAAGTATAATAAGGAACTGAATATTGATAATAACTGATTTTAACTTTGGTGTACTTTATAGCTCTGTGTGTATGAGTGTCTGAGACGTAGCCATAGAGCAAATGTAGAGTTTTGATCCATGGTCCTGTTAGGGCTGCAGCCAGAGATGAATGAAGTGAGTGTAAGCTTTATCTTAGAATTTTTATGACCTTGTTGTTAACCTAATAGCTGTTCCATGGAAGGCATGTGAAGAAATGAAACTGGTAAATTATGTCAAGAAGTTTGGCTATTCTGACCAAAGACTGTGGCCACCACAAATACTTTTAATCTAAGGGAACAAGAAGAAAAAAATGAAAAAAAACCACAGAAGGCTATGTACATGAATGATCCCTCCCTTCTCCTCCCTAAATGTGAAGGGTTTTATTCTCCTCTAAATCCTCAGGGATTAACCCTGTCATTTCTGTAGTGGCATAACAAGTTACCAGCAGTTTTATTTAGATTGCCAACTATAAATCTATTCAAAATTTCTTGTGTGTTTATTTCTTAAGGCACTTTTATTGTCATGTATGTGTAATTGGGGAACGGTACACACAGGTTGAGTATGTGTGCTCTACAACTACCTGAAAGGAGGTTGTGGAGAGGAGGGTGCTGGCCTCTTCTCCCAAGTGACAGGAGACAGGACAAGAGGGAATGGCCTCAAGCTCTGCCAGGGGAGATTTAGGGTTGACATTAGGAAAAAAATTTCACGGAAAGGGTTGTTGGACACTGGAACAGGCTGCCCAGGGAGGTGATTGATTCACCTTCCCTGGAGGTGTTTAAGGCACGAGTGGACGAGGTGCTGAGGGGCATAATTTAGTGTTTGATAGGAATAGTTGGACTCGATGATCCGGTGAGTCTCTTCCAACCTGGTGATTCTATGATTCTGTGATTCTTTGAAATGTTGAACACCCGCCAAGTGGCAGAGACAAAAATTAATGTAATTTAATAGGAAGCGTGATCAGCAGTAGAGAATGTATGTGAAGAGAAGAGGAGAAGAGAAAGATTTAAAATGTATGTAAAGAGAAGGAGAAAAAAAAAGATAAAAATTTAAAGTTACCAATGGTGGAGAATGGATGTGAAGAGAAGGAGGAAATAAAAAGATTTAAAGTTAATATATTTGTACCAATTGTGTAAGTAGTAGTGTTCATTGGATGTGTGTAAAAGATTTGAGCAACCAAGGCATGTGCTTCTGATTTGTAAACTTTCTCAAACTCTGATTTGTAAGCTTTTTAAAACTCTGGTCATCTTGAGTAACCTGATCTAGTTGGATGTCCCTGCTCATCGCAGGGGAATTGAAACTAGATGATCTTTAAGGTCCCTTACAACACTAAACGTTCTATGATTCTGTCTTTTTAGAACATTGCTGAAATGCAACAGACTAGTATCCAGCTGCAATAAATTTGCTAGCTGTTCCTCTGGTAATTCAATTGCGTTGATTATTTCTTTTCTAGCTTGAACCGTGCAAGCACTGATATGAGAACTATAAAATTAACACCGGGTTTATTTTTCAAGAAATTAATGGAAGACTGTTAATTGTTCAGCAGCTGATATATGTGAGGAGGTGGACTACTTGGTCAACCCTAACCTGAGCATCAGAGGATTCTGAAGATGCAAAGGAACTGTGATGTACATTCAACATTTGGGATAAGAAATGATAGTGAGTTCTATGTATGTTTAACACATTTCCAGAATATGTAACCAGTGTTTCTCAGAATCTATATGAATATGTATTTTTAACCAGTAGAAAAGTCCTGTAACCAGCCTCAACAAGCATGCACATTAGGTGAAATGATTCCCTGATTGTCTGACATCGTATTATTTATTAAAGCAATATCTGCTTAATAATCAAATTGGCATTGATTATTGAATTTGGCCTTTTTCATGGCATCATATGGTAACAAACACAATAGTAAAATGTTTTCAGATATAACTTCTAATTTTCACACCTGTATAATAGTTTCAGTTTTCCCTTTCAGGGGAAACTTTCCATGTTGTTCTGTGTCCAAGATGGGATTTTTTGATTGGGATTTTTTTAGGCTTAATGATTCTTCTGCCAGATATCTGCAAGTCAAGGAAAACTACATTTGTAATTTTAAAACTATTAATTGTATTTGTTTTAAAAGCTCTCTCTAGAAACAACTGAACCATGAAATGTGGAATTTAAGGCTAAATTCAGGAGGGTGTTGAACCTGGCAGCCTTGGGAACCTGCTCCATCCATTAGAACGTTTTCATTAGGGCTACTGCCTTTCTCATGAAGATTTTAGAACGTCACAGAAACAGCCTGTTGCTGTGATAAACACACCTGGGATTTAGAAGTGTACCTTTCAGAAAGCCACTTATTTTAGGGCTGTAGCTGGGCTATATCAAGAAGAAACCCTTATTCTTAGGCAATTTTTCATATTTTTTTTCTGTTCCAGCTGGCTGGCATAAGCATCTTTCTCTTGGATATGAGTACTGCAAATCCTGCTCCTAAGTGCTAAGTCACTGAGGGCTACATGTTCAGAAAAGGACACTTATTTGTGAGCTTCTGCTTAAATATGGACAGTTTTTTGATCTTGAAGACCAATGAACCTTTGTGACTTACCATGCTGTAATTATTTTCACCCAAATGATGAATGCTGATCAAACAGGGAGACTTTTTTTTTTCCACACAGAACAAAAACGTTTACAAAAAGTTCATATTAAGGCTATATATAGATTGTCCTACCACTTTAGACTAACTCTGCCTTTCCTTCCTTTCATACCAAACAGGGTGTTCTTAAACCTGTTATCCTCAGAACAAGCACTCAGTTCTAAATTTGTCATCAGTCCAGATTTGTCCATTACAATACACTGACTTTCCAGCTCTCCAGATGGTTACACTGATGTGGGGGATGTGAATACTGAAGAAAGGAAAATAGGCAGTTGCTTTTGTAGGAAGGCTGGAGAAAGATCATTGCAAAGGCTGATTTAACATCTTAATGCCAAATGCAACCCACAGCTCTGAAGTAAGTCTCCAGAGTCTCTGTATAATACATAGGGATGATGAGATTCCTGAGGAAAGGAGTCTGTGCCAGCTGCTCCAGTGTGCAGATAGACACATAAACTGCCTGGATGTTCATGCTGCCCTGGTCCAGTTCCATTTCCTTTGCCGAGATGTGTATTTATACCTGTCTTTCGTCAGGATGCTCTTCATGATGGCTTCAACCATACCATTTCCTAGCAATGCATCAGCTGCTCTAATTAATGCATATTGTGCTCATTAATGTCTCTCTCTTATGGTCTTTTTCTCTTTTCTGCCCTTTTCCTTGGAGAAGTTTATAATCTAATTGCTTTATTCAGACAGTTCCAGCTTCCTGAAATTACCCCATATGCTTTAACAGACTGTCTTCCCTCCTTCTTGTTCTTGTCCATTGAAATCTCCCTTATTCCTCTGTTTATCTCTACTATGGTTTGCTGCCCACAGTTTAGCTCATTTTCTGAAGCTACAGTCTTTACCAGCTTGCTAAATGCACTAATTTTTTTCCTCTGTATTCTGACTTTTGTCCTTCTTACATCCCATTTTGACATCTTTCCCTTTCAGGAGGGTCCTTTGCACTGACCATGAAGGATGGTCATAAATATGCCTTGCTGTCTCCCAACTCACTGGCTGAAGCTGCTGTTGGCCAAAGTTTCTGTCTTTCTGTTGTAACTCTGCAATGGAAAGAACATGCCATTGGAGATGTTGCTTTATGACTGAGTTAGGCTCTGTTCATAAGGACAGAATCTTTAAAGGTTGCTTCTAATTAGTACCAATGATTTCTGTACTGGCAATTTTTCAGAAGACACAGCAAAGCAGATTTTCATGATGAGCGTATAAAGCACTATTCTGACACACAGCAGCCCTTCTGCCAATTCTGAACCTTCTGCCAAACCATGAAGTAGTAAAGCTGTTAAGGAATAATATCTCCAGAATTTTTTAACGTGATTACTTTTTTAAATGACTGAACTGCTCTTGCTAAGATAGAAAAAAGAATGAAATAATAGGTTTGATCTGAGGTGGGCACTGAGTATATAGAAAAGAAATCAGTCTGAAACATACAGGTTTTACAAAGTTATATTGTAATTAAAAATGCGGCAGTCTATTGCAAATTGTCCAGAAGTTATTAAAAGTTTATTGCAGGACCAGCTCCCTCTTTTATTCGGAAAACAAACAAATAGAAACACCTCAACAATTTGCTTAGAACTTTGGAACATTATAATAGCAGATTGAGAGGTGGGGAGAAACACCAGCTAAGAGCAGAGAAAGGAGGGAAAACCACTTCTCTTTCACAAGAATAATAAAAGACAATATTTAAGACATATTTTAAGACAAATAATATATATTTAAGACAAATAAAAGACAATAATTACAAGTTCACATTGTTAATGGTTAGTTGCAGAAGAACCTGTTGATAGGTTCAAGAGAGATTAGTGATGGAAAGCCAAAAGAAGAATGTTCTTTGCCAGTCAATACAAGCTAAAGCATTTGCAGAATAGGTAAGCCTGATAAAACAAATTATTATGGAGCTTCATTTTCACTTGGTTCTAAGAGAAACCAACTGCCTCAGTTCTTCACCATTATCTGTGTAGTGGAGGTGAGATGAGATTCTGCAGAGTTTATGACTTAGTTATTCAGCAGTTGTAGTTAAAGACAAGTAAAGGGCAAGAATTGAGCTCAGCATTTTCATTTGCCACATGGGACACTATATTACATTTTCATTTTATATGTTGCATGCGATTTTCTGAGTGTTTCCCTTCTGACATTTATGCCATATGAGGTGGTTGAGTGCTTGTGCATTTGCATTACTGTTACCACTTTTAATTTATGGTAGATTCTTGCTGATAGGAAGATACAGGCTTTAAAATAAAGTGAGCACAGGCTAAAAGAGAGAGAGTATGAGAGGAATGAATAGTGGAAAGAAAAGCAGAAGTCATAGAAGGAGAAATGAAGTGAGGGAGAGAGAGAAGAATGGAGATAACATTTTTAACAAGCTTTCATTCCTTGTTTGTTCCCTAACTTTTTATGTAATGACAACCTACTTCGGAATCCTCAGTCTTAGTTTCGTATCTTCAAGAGGTAAGTACATTACTTTAACTTTCTCCAGTATTTTTAAAATCTGAAATAAAAAGCAGATTGTACAGGAAAAGGAAAGTATTTTGATATTTCTGCCAAAGAGCTTCTTTATATACTTCCTCTATGAAAGAGATGTTTTCCTAAAGAAATATTGGGAAGGTTGTTGTAAGAGAAGTCAAAGGCATCTGTCTATGACACTTACGTTACCTCAATTTTCTTTGCCTCAACTCTAGTCTCGGACAACCTCTGTTCTTCTAACTCCATATTTCTCTGGAACTGCTTCTACCTACACCTCTTCTTCCTTTCTTCCTTTCTTTTAGAAAGACATGTTGGTAAGGTAATAAAAATTGTTGATTCTAATATATTTTTGGTAATACACTTAAGAGGTGTTAGAAAAAAGGACCAAAATTATCTCCATGTTTTTATAATTACACAGACTGGAGAGAGTGGCGAGGATCACAGGGAATGAAGAGGAGAGGAATAATGGTGCCTGAAAGTGGCTCATCTTGGTGAGAAGTGTCCTTGCTCCAGGAAGACTAGAATAGATTCCACTCACTCTGCTCACATGCAGAAGGTCGTCAGAGAAATCTGCAAGATGAACAACAGATCTTTCAATGAGTTTTCCTATGTAGATTTTATTAGCAACAAAAACATTACAGTTTCACAGTTTGCTTCCTTGCATTTTCAGAGATATATGATGGGCACATGCTCTGTTGATTTACTAGTTGTTGGGAATCTGTTGAGTTCCTGTATTTTTTTGTACATTGGCAAAGATAAAATCCTCCTATTAGATTTCAAGACAAGCACTTAACTTCTGCTTTCATGCTGTTCAAAATGAGTCTACATAATTTTTCAGAAAAAACAGAAAAACACGTTCTATGCTGTAGAGCTAAACTCTTAGCTAAAATCTTTTAAACATGAACAAACAAAAGCTATCTGAGACTTTATTCTTAGCATAATAAGTATATATTAAAATTGATTTCCATTTTGAAAATATTGTCTTCCTACATCAGAACTGATAAAACTTCATCTTTCTAGGATTTGTTACTGATAATTCAATATTGGGCACTCAAGTTCTTAAATGTCATGTGTCATATCCGTCCAAAAATAGTGCCCTAAAAATGTCTCTTTTTCTCGATTGACCACAAGGAAGAGTTGGAACAATCATCTCATATATGCAGGCATTTGACGTAACGAGAGAGAAATGAGAGCATTTCAACCTTGGATGTCACAGTGCCAAACCACAAGAAAAATGTAACAATATCACATGAAAGACGAAAGGAAAAGCTTTATAGTTTAAATGGGATAAAATTTGGTCTAAAATTTCTGTGTCGTGCTCTTCCTGTTTACCTGGACAGGAAAATAAAATAGAGTGGCCATGTTGTACAGAGAAGAATGGCTTCTTCTTAAGCTCAAAATGCATTATTCCAAACTAATTCAGATGAATGAAACATTGATGTTAGTATGGATACTTCTGAAGGATCTTCACTTGTCACTTCCCAATGCAATATTTGATTTTAACATTTAATTTTTCTTTTCGCTGCACTGAGTTGAGCAGTAAGGGGGGAAAAAATATACTTGGTTCTTAAGGTGTTTTGAGGGATAGTGCAACAGCAAGCTAAAAATGAGGACTGTGCATATGCAGTGCCATGGGAAGCACTTGCTTCCTTATTGTAAATTCTAAAAAATTCCCTCAGGTTCTCTGACTGCCTGTGTCTACAGCTAATCCCACAAGAGAACTGGGGAGTGCAATTATTCCCTTTTCACTTCTCAAAACCTACAATTCACAGATATTTTTCCATTGCCAATGGAAAGAGATTGCATCAGTACCAGAATGCACGTTAAGAGAGTGCTCCTGACCTCTGCCTTCAAAGGTGTTGAACAGTTAAGGGAAAAGGACAAACGCTAAAACTCGCAGAATTCCCCACTACTCAGCAAACCTTTGCCTCTCTGACTTATGAAAAAGCAGACTGACCATCTAAATCATCACAAGAATTCCCTTACTTTCTAACTCAGCAGTCACAGAATAACTATTAAGTACACCTCTGGGAAGCTTAAGATTTATTGATAAATGCTTGATGTGCATTTTAAGTCCAGCTTATGGTACACCTCCAGAATATTGAGTGACTGATGCACTCTGCAAAAAATCTTCAAGACCAAAGTTTAATTGTTAAAGGTGAAGGATGTTATGAGGGACAAAGATTTGTTTTTCAGCATGATCAGCCAGAATCAACAGTAACATCTTGAACGTTAAGAGCTCGAAACCTGCATGTTTGCAGGTTCCAGTAGCCTTCTTTTGATGACTTCAAGTTAAAACAGTAGAGTTTGGAAAGAATGGGAGGAATCCTTTTCCTGTAATACAGGCTTAGACCCACAAGTGACATATCATGGTAGCTAAATATTTAGATAACCATAAATATATGTGGATTTAAAAGGGCTATAGAATGTATGTGGTTTTTTTGAATTTCATGTTGATATACTGCCTTTAGAATTCAACTTTGCTTTAATTGTCCTGATTCCTAAGAGAGAGTCAGCTTCTAGTCTCTATTAAAAAGAACGTTCATGAAGTGCTTTCCTGTATTTGGAGGAGGATAAATTTATGCTTTGAGTGCCACATGATATCCCAACCTCAAGTGCCAAGCAGTGTCTGCCATGCAAGGTTATTCTCCACAACACATGTATGCTTATACATTATCAACGTGACAGAAAAGTAACTGTTGTGCAAGAAAAATATTGTTCCCTTTTTAGTATGCGTCATACACTGACAATGACAACCAAAAAAAGACTGAAAAAGAGCAGGAAACAAAACTATTATTTGAAAGAATGTAAACATATGTCTATTCTTTCTTGGTTTTGGTAACACTCATAAACTTGGAGGAGCCTATGCTCATCCTGAGACATTCAGGTCTGGCTAATGTCTCTTGGTCTACAGTGCTGAAGCATTATGAAAAATATTCAGAAAAAATGCCGCACTTGGATACCAAAAGCAGTGGTAATCCTGATCCACATAGTTTTAGTCTAATGTGGTATGTTTTGTATCAGCCACAGAAATATCCTGTTAGCTTCATTTCATATTTTTCCACTCTCTTAAGACAAAATACAGACATCTAGACTCACAGTGAAATGTATAAACATCAAAAAGTCCAATATCACAAAGCTCTTTGCTAAACTTTCAACCTAACCTTTTCTATCTTTAGTTCACTATCTTAAAAATTATAGGAGAAAAAATAAACAAGTAATTGATACCACACTTTTTTTGGACCAGAAGGGAGTATGCAGGCCTCCCACTATGTTCCTTATTTCTGAAATTTCACATTGATGAAATGTATCACAACCTGGCACAGACATTATATGAATGTTATCATTCTTCAACTCATCCTAAAACTGGAACAGTTGTGACTGGTTTTTTGGCTCTTTTGTGCCAATAATGAAAAGAAGGGTTGAAACAGATTACACTGATAAGTGTTGTTATAGGCACATTTGACAATAAGTATGTCAAAATGGCTCAAGTTTTTGAATGCCTTCAGTTTAAAGTTACAGAAGTTCACTGATCCACTGGAGTAACAAACAGAAACAGTTCTGGATTTCCTCATCAGAGATACATACCATTTCACTGATGTTCAGGTGAGAGAAGACAGTGAATAGCATGTTTAGTGAAATTTGAAAGCCATTGTAATGCAAGACCTTCAGGATATTGAGCTAATGATTCATGGTACAAGGGGAGAAAAGAAAAAAAAAATAGTGGTATATTATACTATATAGAAGTGGTTTTCCATGTTAACTGTCTGAATGCAAGAACTGAATAAATTTTGTAATTCTGGCAAAAGCAGTATAAGGAAGATCTGATGTATAACAGCTTTTGGTTGTTGCTTCTAACTATTGGCATCTCATGCATGGTTATGATGCCCTGAAATCACACAATGACATTCTTTCAGGAGTAATATTCTAAGGCCTCCTTGTAGTTACTACAACACCAGCTAACACTTCTAAATTAATTTTCAAGGGAATAAATAAATACACTATTGAAGTGTGAGAATGAAGAGGCAGAAGTTAGGAATATGAAAAGCTAGCAGTGCATGAATTGTTGAAGGTGTTCATTGTGCTCAGTTCAAAAGAAATGGTGAAAAATCCTGTTTAACAACTGTTAACAAGCTGTTGTGTATACCACATCTTCAAAAATGTGTAGTATTTTATAGTACTTGATTTATGTATTTGAGAAAGTGTGCTTTCCTGAAGAATCACAGAATTTTGTTCTGATTGACTTTGAGCATTACTTCAGGAGGTAACTATGGGCTAAAACACTTCTCGTTTCCATTCTTATTTTGTAAATAAATCCCCACCTCTGATGATAGGTTTTTGAGTGAGGTGCTCTGGATTAAATACCGATATTCTTCATGACTCAAAGAATGACATTTAGACTGAGTCACTGCCAAAAGAGTTAGAGAATATGATGATATCAGGAGTGCTCCTGTGCTTTTTCTGGCATATCCTTTTGTTTACCACTTAGTTGTAGTTGGAAAAATGCTTGCTGTCAACTCTGTGTATTTCCTTGTTTCATTGGGTTACTTTAATTGGCTAGCACAGTAAAGAACAGAGGCTTACCATGGTGTTTGCAAAAAAAGTGTTTACTGTTTGCTGCAAAATGCAAGCAATCTTAGAAGAAAAAGTGGCAGCTAACTGGTGTTAAACTGCACCAAATTATCTCCCAATTATGACATATTTCAGAGTTACCCATCAAGAAGGCTCTAAATACAAGTTTATGAAAAAGTTTAATTTCATGCTTAAGACTTTAATAAATTCCCAATTTTTCTGCTTTTCTAACTTATTAATAACTTAATGAAAATAGATTTTAAAAGTGTTTTAGAGTATCTAGATGGGTTGTTTACAATTATTATTTTCCAGTTTGTTGACTAACTTAGAAAAACTAGTTATTTTTGCATTTCCCAACCATATTCTATTTAATAAGTGACCAGTTAGGATGTGGGAGCAGAGAGAAACAAGGAGTGGGCAGAGCATTGTTTTTGTTTCAGTTCTTGCCTTGAACAATGAGCAAGTGGAACAAACACCACCATTTAGCACAGGCAGTGCTAAATAACATCTGGAAAGCAATGTCACTTAGAAGCCTTTTGCAATGCATGTCATCATTAGCACTATTGGTCTTACACACTGCGTCATGTTTTCTCACACCCAACAAGCTTAGCACACACAAGCAGCTACACCTTCTGTAATAGTTTCTGCTACAGAGCAAGTTTGAAACAGAAGATTGGGCTTCACAGATGCTGTATGTCCCAGATTACATTTGCCTGTGCATTTTACAGAATAGAATCTAGTGCAACAGGTACATTTTCAGTTGTGCAGATGTGTTTCTGGCAGCTATAGGTTCTATAAAGCCTTTGAAAGTCGGGCTTATTATTTAATTTCTGCTGTCTGGAGATCTGGCCACTGAAGGGTTGAAAGGAAACACGGATGGACCTAGGAATGGTATTTATAATAAGGCAGGTACATGATAGGGACTACAGCTAAAGGCAGAGACTGTTTAAAAGCTTGAGTGATGAAAGTGAGTGAAATCTGGAGAGCTGACACAGATGTGACACTAGGAGCCAAACGTTTCAGAAAAAATGAAAAATGCAATCAGGAATAGCTAAAAGATGTGGACATGAGAAGTTAACAACCTCTGAGAATGAGGCAGTCAGAGAATTCAGCAGATATTTGAAGATAACAAGAGAAGCTGAGGGAACAGAACTCACTGGAAATTTAAATACAGGCAGTACACTGGGGAGGGTGTGGAGCAATGTGAGTAATTAAAATGTTGAATTTACATCTATAGAATAATTCCACATAAAATATTCATGAGGGCACAATTCTGAGTCTTTAACCTCTGATTGCCTAGAAATCGGTTGTCACTTACAGAAATCCTTCCTTTGTACTTCTTTAAGCAACAAATACATTGTTTATAAAGGAAATTTTATATATGATGCAAATTTTATTTTAGGTTTTTAGTTGAATGTTATTTCAGTGATACCTATGGACACTGTGCCAATAACGATTCAGGGAAGTATATGGATTGTTCATAGAAAGAGGACCACACATTTGTTACCTAATACTCAGTCAGTCATGCTTAGACCTGCCAAACATTTGCAGGTGCAAATGACAGACTGCATTGGTTGTCATTTTTTTCACCTCAGTCATTGCTCTAAACATAAAGCAGTATTGTTAGCATGTCCACATTTTGTCTTTCTGGCAGGTCATTGCTCTATCACTTCCTTTATTAATGCATGAGCTTTCAATACAAAAGTGACATCAATGCAGATAAAAGGGTAATTTTCATCTGATCTACAATTACTTGACAAAAAGGACCCGTGTAAAATCAATATTTATTTAAATTGTTATGCTAATGTTTGTTACTCTGTGTTTATGAATATTATCTCTAGTAGTAGAGTGTTTATAAAAGAGAATAATGTTTTATCAGTTAGGTATATCTGCTAACAGGAGGACAGATCACCCTTCTGTGTTGCATCAGATCATAGTCTCTCATGTGACTATGTTAATACAGAAAGTAGATCAATTCAATCACTGCACTTTTTTTTTTTTTTATAAAACAAGGCCAAAATGAATCATTTTAACATGTTTTTAGAGCTCTACTGCAAATTTCTTCTTTCATGATGATAATGGTAGACTTAATTATTGCAATTCTGAAACATTCTATTGCACAAGTAAGAAACATACAACAAAAATATAGACCATTTGCAAAGGACTGTATAAAAATTTACATTCTGAACTGGAATTTAAAGGATGGCTGTAACTCCACCTTCCTGGTAGAGTTAACTACTATCCTGGTGGATGGCTGTAACTCCACCTTCCTGGTAGAGTTAACTACTATCCTGGTGGATGGCTGTAACTCTTACCTGATGAAGGTGGTATCAGCAACATGTCTTGAGAGCATCTATGTCTTGCAGACTTTCATGAAAAGTCAAAAAATGGGTCAGGATGTGAAAACTACCTTATACTTTTGTACTGCATAAATTTGAGTGGGCAAAGACTATGTATTACCTGAAATACTGGAAGAGTCAAAAGAATTCTCATAAAATAGAATTTTACCAGCATATTAAAGTCTGTATGATTATGCTTGAAGAGGAAGATTAAGATAAAACAAAGCATCTCACTTTTGCCATTTCATACCTTGTGAGTGCTTGTGCTGTTTTATTTAAAATCTGTATGTATTTTGAGGGAATTTTCCAAATTTTCAGTAGCAAAGTGCAAAAGTAGATAGTTCAATAAATGTCATTGTATTAGCATCAGCATACTTAGTCTTTAGGTCCTATATGCAGACTTTCCATATTTGAGTTTATGAATTTACTGGAGTTGAGGGTAGGTTGTTATGTATTAGGAAAGACAGTAAGCAGATAATAAAACATTCTGGAAGATAACCTCTACATATATGTATCTTCCATAGAGATTTGCCAAGAAAAAATCATGTCAGACTGATCTATCTACTTCTTTCTATTCCAGGCTAACAGAGCTATAGACGTGAGAATTTGTAGGCTTTTAACATTCTTCAATATTTTAGTAAACAACCGAAGCAAACATTTTCTCCAAAAACTATTCAAGGCTGGAGTGAAACTGGATGGAAAACTTTGAATATAAGTTGTCAGTTTTTCACTGTCAAAGTGGAAAGTTCAAAGGCAAAGGTGTTCAGTTGCAAACAGATAGGATGGGAGACAGCTGGCTAAGAAAAAGACCCAAGCTGTAGCTGCACATATGGTATTAATGTCATGATCTTATGAGTAATATTATATAGAGACATATAAATGAAAACATGACTTCTAAAATATAATAAAAAAAAAATCAGTAAAGCTTCATCTAGCTGCCATGGGCACATACTTCAAGAAAGACTGGGCTAATTTGTTTAGAGAGCAACAGCAAGTGCGGTAGAGGTCTTAAAACCATTGCTTACTAAGATTAAACCCTTCTGTGTGATTCCTAGGATCCTCCTCATTGCTTACCATTTTCCTGTCTTCTCTTCATCTTCCTTACTTCTATCAAAATAACTTATTTCCCATTCTTTGTTTTAGTTTCTGTAACATTTCTATTTTGTAATTATTATTATGGAGATATTGATTTTTTTAGTGGTATCTGTAACTAAGCAGAGTTACTGAAAGCAGAAAGATTTTGAAATGGTCAGTACAAGGTACTGAGATGCAGGAAAGGAAAATCTCAAGACATGTGAATCTCTGACAGTTTTAGTAGTTAATAAATCTCTATAACTCATCCACTGGGAAATAATCATGTAATTAATAACATAGTATATATTTCTTGAAGAAAAGGCTGGACAAACTTTCACACATCAAAGAAAAAATCAATAAATTAGATTCAGGTAGTGGCAGATACCTAGCATGAAAAAAGCTCAACTAAACCAGTAAGTTTAGTAACCTTGTAAATAACCAAAAGCAAAGCCTTATAACAAAAAGTGTTTAGCAATCTTAGTAAAAGGCACTCAAGTCACAAGCTCTACCAACATTAATGTTTCCTTAATTTAACTGTGTAACTCCTTCAGCTCTTCAGCTGGAGGTTCATTTTGTCAATCTGAATGAAATTCCATGACAACAATTTTGTGACAACAGTGGATGTTCATAAACAGAAGCTCAGGGATTAACTGTGGTAAGAGTCATGTAGGGAAAAAGAATTATTTCAGGTATTATACAAAGACTACAGATGAACATAAAGGAGAAAATAAGATACCTTGTCTTGTGCATCAGAATCTGTGCAAAGATAATTAAAGCTGTGTTATTTTATTGCTTCATTTCACCTGGTGCTATGCAATAGAGAATCTGCACAACTGTGGAGTGGTTTGGTCCTTTCAGTGGGGATTCAGGGAGAGCTTTGAGCTTTGTGTTTGTTTCAGCAGTGGAAATAAGACCCAAACATTTCTGGTAACATTTCTGTCTTGGCTAAATTGTGCAATTTAACTTCTTGTTTGCTGTTCTGAAAAAGTTTTGTCTTGGTTGCAGTCCTGTTCTCACCTCACTCTGACAATTTTCCCATTTATAACCTGTACCTTATATAGTCCTAGAGACAACAGTATACAAACATCAAACTGTAATATGTATTTTTTTACAACTTTCTGTTAAAACATAATATGGACAATCAGATGAACTCTATAAATCTATTACATCATTTACCAAGGTCAGTGTTTATCTTCTAGCCATCACTGTCAATAAATTGTGTAACACTCTCTTCCCTATGTATTAACTGCCATTCCTTCCTTCTTTCTTGTTGCTTTAAAGTTCAGCACATGTAAATATACAGTTTTGCAACTTCCATAAATAGTTCTGTCTCATGTGGAAGATACACAGCTTTAGGTCAGACATAATTATTGGCATAAAGATGTCTGCATTCAGATCCAACATGCACAAGGAGAGCTCAGAGACCCAACATTTTCCTCAGGAATCCCAAAGGTAATGTTTTCACCTTAAGACAGAAGTTGACCTTCATAGGCTCAGAATAGCATACTCAGAAGTGCCTGAGTCCTGCTTTCAGAAGCTATCCATGAAGATACTGTAGTGTCTGAAATACCAGGTTAGAGCTGAGAATGACATATTAATATTGTTCATGACCTTTGAGAACGACAAGATCAGAACATGCTTTACAGCAAATGTAGCTCTACCGCTTAAACTTTCATATATGGACTCTATGCTAAAAAAGATATATTTTCTTCTAATCTTCCAAGTTATCTACATGAAATCACTGTAAGAAATAAAAATGCCTAAAGTCCATATTAGCATATTTTTAGCAGTAAATTATAACCACAGTAAGTTCAATATCTTTAATAACTTTAATATCCCAATATTTTTTTAAAGAACATAAACTCTATGTTTTTCATATTCTGACCCTTTCTCTAAAAATAGTAAACTTCCTTGAGAATAATTGGAAGGTTAAAGAAGATGATGCTAATGCGGTGGTATCTGCTTTGGTGAGATGATTTCTATTTAAAAAAGGCTTCAGAAATGACCCTGACAATTATTACTTTTTATCTTCCTATGCGTGATCCCAAAAATTTGGTTTTAAGATTTGCATCTTGGAGAGATTAGAATATTAGACAGAAGATTATCATTTACTTATTGATGAATAAGGAGGCTTTGGACTCAGATGCCTCACCATCGAAAACTCTTTTAATTCTTTTATTTCCTTATAAACTTTGGTCAAGTAAAAGGAACAAGATTGCTGCATACGTTAAAGATGTAAAAGGCACCTTGTCATTTAGCTTATCATTGGCATACACATATAAACACACATATTGGACTGATTTATCATGGCTCCATGATATCTGATTATTTACATGCTAATCCACTGAAATGTTTTCTTTCAAGAACCTTTGCTAGGATGAATACCTGATCATAAAAAAATGAGAAAACTAAAATTATTTCCTTTAACTGAGGACTGAAACTGTGTAAGTGTATTATTGGATGTCAGGACATTTAATGAAGCATTTTTTTCCTGCATCCAGATATTTGTTTTATGAGCAACAGCTTGTGAGATAAACATATAAAGAGGTTAAGAAGATAAGCATGAAAGCAAAAACCAGAATGCATGTTTGTTTTCCTGTACTCTCACCTAGGAGAGAAATGATTAAGAGTAGACATCAATCAGGCAGGTTTCTCCACAACAAGTTAGGAATTTCGATACTTATTATATAGTAAAAACATTAGTCATACAGATTAATTTCTCATTTTACCAGGGTGATAATAAAGCAAAGAAAACTTTCATGAAAGGATAGGTCTTTAAAGCTAATGAAATAATGTGTTCGTATTTTTTGCCTTTTTACCTCAAATATTGCTGAAAACGCTAGGTTTTTTTAGTATCATTTTTATATCTTGATTTTTCACTTTTAAATTGCATTCATTTCATAACTTGTGCAGATCTTCAGAGGTCTGGTTATTATAAGTTTACTGTATTGGCAGTGGTTTATGGTCAAGATGTTGGTCATCATTCAACTGTAGAGATACCTGGTCATGCAAACCACCTCATAACATATCTTCATAACATTAAAACGTAATGTTTGGAGGAAATCTATTCAAATACCCCTTCTCCTGAAACTATATTATTTATTAAATCTGAAAAAGAGACAATAAATTTGTGACCATTGGAAAGCATGTCTAAGAATTTGAGGTACTTAATGTACTTCATTAGATATCTGAAATGTACATCCATTTGGACATTGCATTCTTCCTAGAAGGTCTACATTTTTCCTCAAAGTACCGTTCTGAGTAGGTAAAGTAGTTAGGGAGTAGATGATACCAACACAGCTGTAGTTCTCATAAATCTGATGGAATTTTGTCTTCTAAATGCATGCTCTTATAGAGCATCAGCAGAATTTCTTGGCTGTGATCTTCCTGGAGATCATGAGCTCGTTAGAAGGATCTACAGCTCTTTATATTGCCATAGTACAGGAATATAATCAGGTTCAAAGTCTCATAATTAATCTGTGAGATACTCAGTGAGCAGTTGGATAAGGCCATTTACAGTTGTCTTGCTGAAACAGTTTCTCTTATAATATAAATTAACCATATGCAAGAAAAGCAAAGTCTGACTGGAGGTTATTAAGGACCACAGAATGCACTGCCACCAAACACAAAATCCTTGACGAAATTCACCTCCATCAAACAAAAGTGCCTTTCTATAAAGAGGTAGGCTGGGGTGATGTTGGTTGGTGCTTGCTGGGTTTTTTTTCTATGTTTGTTTCTTTGGTGTTTGGGGTTTTTTTTCTTTCCTTTTACTGGAAATCCGTAGCAACAAATTTAAAAGAAGTAATAATATCATCAGTCTTAATCAGCCATTTCTCCACCCGTAAAGAGAGGGAAAAAAAAAAGATAAATGTCTTAGCAATGTTACAGTCCTACTGGAGGGTGTTCAACTGTTCTGATGAATGCTTTAAAGCCTGAGAAAAACAGAATTACAACAGAACTTAACCACCTAGGAAAAGAAGATTTAATCCCACCGACTGCCACTAATATCTAGAAAGTGCTGTCAATAGCTCCCTTGCTACTCAAGTGTCAAGCAATTAACACATGTCAATTGGATTTATAGGTTATCTAAAATCCTGTCCTTGATAGTTTTACCTACAGTACAGCCTGTAGTATTATTCACTTATTTATAATCCTTTTTCCCCTCCCCTATGGATCATTTATGAGGACTGTATAAAAAAGAGGAACTCAAATAGATGCACAGTGGAAGTAGCTTTTGAATATTTGATGCAGGTAACTTTCTAGGGTATTGAATTGAGTACTAGAAATTTGAAACTGTAGCAAGATCCAAGGAACAGAATAATGGTCAGGATACTTTTATGTTTTCCCATTATTAACATTTTCAGCTGAGCTATTAAATATATGTTGTTTGCAGGAACTCAACAACCATTGTATGGCTGCATATTTGTGAAATGGTCTTCTTAATGGGCAGTGAGACATTACAGTCTGTAAACTGGTACAAACAACTGTTATTCTTGGACTGCAGTTCAGAACCACTGATGTTGAACAGCAGCAGGAAATAAAACGTGCTCTTAACATTGCAGTTCTGCAAACAAAATACATAGGATTAATTTTTCAACATATAGTAAGCATGGTAGAGATGCAAAGAAATACCCATAACATGGGAGTAAAGAAAAATAAAGGAACTTTACAAAATTATAATATACAAAAGCAGGGATCCCCACATTAAGTAATTCACAAATATTCTTCACTTCTTGTGGGGAAAGATGAAAGAAAAGAGGGCTTGGTTCATCTACTTATGACATTTTGTTCTTAAGAAGAACTGGCAGTGCTAACATTTGGAAAGATGGCTATTTTTCCTTGTAACACAGAGTATGAAGAGAATAGACTGTCAAATCATAGCATCATAGAATGATAGAATGGTTTGGGTTGCAAGGGACCTTAGTGATCATCTAGTTCCAAACTCTCTGCCGTGAGCAGGGACGCATTCCACTAGACTAGGTTCTTCCAGGGACAAGAATGCTGGCTTATCAATATCTGTCATTTTGGAAAGGTCAAAACCTGTTGTATGCTATTTCTATCTAAAAGATCACAAAAGGTAAAACTTCAAATCAGCAACAATTTTTATGAGAGCTTGCATAGCTTGGAAGAATTTATTCCATGTTATAAGTATTTGCTTTACTTTTGGCAATTATTGTTTCAGAATTTTTTGTCTGATTATTTGTTTATCTTAAGAAATTCGTCCTTGGTGCATTGTCCTTTCAGTTCAAATTGCACTCAAAATACAAGGTTAGTCAATTCTGGTAGAAACATTTATGTCTTTAGAGAAAACGCCACAGCAAATAACCATTCTTAAAGATCTTGCTGATAGAAAAGAAGGTAAATTAATCATATTTCTATAATGCTGAAATTATGAAACTTTTTCTAAAGTGATCTATTGCTAATAATCATCATCTTCTCATTTTTAAAATGCAATTTGACATTTTTTGTAGTCAAATGGTCAAGTCATAATCACAATGTTATCAACAAACTGATACATCAAAATGAAAGAAGCCCTCCAGCAAATTATACTAATAGCAGTCATTAAGGTTCTTACAAAATTGACCTTTGGAAGATACAAAGCAGTTCTGAAATATTTGGAAAAGCTGGTAGCAAAAGTAAAAATGCATATCTACGGTCTGTGTTGTAAGTCTATGGTGTAACCTGTAGCTACTAGTGTTACCTGGTTTTATGTCTAGCCCTATAAGCTGTCTAATTATCAAAAGGAAAATCTTTCTTATCAGCTGTAATTTATCCAGTGTTATGAACAAATACTATTAATATACTTATATATTTAATTGTTTTTGAGCATAACATTCCTGGTCCTCTAGATGAGAAACAATATACTCATTAAAGTTAGCAAAGAGGTGCCTAAGGAGATTGGGTTTGTACCATGATTGACAAACTAGATTCTACTAAGTTGTTAAGGATGTTGAACTCTAGTTTCTGTGCCAAAAATTTTACCTTTATGGTGTGTATTCTGAATTAAGCAATAGCCAAAAAGTTGCCCCTCATCGTATTGCTACATGCTGTGGTAATAATTTTTTTCATCTTACTTCTTCCTCCCTTTATGTATTGAAAGGCTGCAATAAGCTTTCCCAAGGTTCTTCTCTTCACCAGGCTGGACAATCCCAGTTTCCTCAGCCTTTCTTGAGAAAAGAAAGTTGTTTCCAGCCCTCTGATCATTTTTGTGGTCCTCCTTTGAACCTGCTCAAACAGGTCCATCTCTTTCTTGTACTGATTTAGTACATCTTCTCAAGAGAAAGGAGGAAGAGCCTCTTGTCACAGGTAGAAATTTACAAAACTTTGATTTATCAGCAATTTAGAATTTATTAAGGTAAAATCGCAAAATTCCTATTAACACTTAATTATCAATATTTTAAAAAGTAATTCAAATATGATTCAATGTATGTGTTATAATAAAATTCATCAGTGACTCAATCAGATTTGAAAATGAGATTCACTCCTATTTACTATACAGTAAAATAAGTACATATGCAACCACAGAGATATAGGGATATATGTGTACATATGTTTGTAGGGATAGTAGAAGTATAAGTCATGACAGATAGAGAGAGGGGCTAGCCTGAAAATTTCCCTCTTAAGATTAATGAGAATATTCACATTCTATGCATCAGCATTCCCAGCTGGTGGCAGCTGGCTCTCAAGGGGGATTGACTTCATCTACGTCCAGTCCATTTGCTGCACTATCAAACGAGATGGTGCACTACACCTTAGAGGTGTCACAACTCAGGAGGAGATTACTGGTCTCAGCCTGCTGCAATCCAGAATAGCTCAAAGGGCCTTCTATATAGTCACATAGTTACAGGGTTTTGAGATAACTGACTTTCATACAAAAAAAGAATATTCATTTTGATGTTTTAATATTCACTTTCGCTGCAATTGGAAGATGTCACACTAGTAGAAGTTTTCATTAGTTTCATCACACCACCTCACTTGGGCCACAATCCAGGTATCAGGTGTCCAGGGAAATGTGACTAATTGTCAATCTCTTTCTCAGGCCATGACAAAAACAGAGTACAGCTAAGTAGTATAGTGAAACAGAGTGTGAGAGTAGAGAGCACTAGCCTGATAATTTGTATAAACTGTTCCCTGACAATGTCTTTTTGGTAAATGTTCATACTGTTGTCATTTTCAGATCCTTTTCTTCATTAGTGTGGTCACATCAACTTTCCTTGCACTTTTTTGTATATATAGCAGCCTTTGCAGTCTTGTACCAAGTGTTTTAGGTACTATATGTACATTTTGACTAATTATGCAAGGTTTTATAAACAATCATAACCTCCTTTATCTTGAAACCATTCCTATGACAACTACTGTGTTAAAAAAATAAAAAAAGAAAAGATGATATTTGCTGGGCCTTTAGAATATGTAGACTAGTCTGATTTTCCATCGCTAATGCTCAAATTTACAGGTGCTACTACTACTTCTGCCAAGTGTTATATTATCTGCACTTCACATCACTGGAATCTACATAGTCTTATGGGTTTTGCCCCTTACATGCCAATTCTGGTTTGCCATCATACACACTTAGGAGGTTTTTCTGGATCATCCCATTTGTTTACTTTTATGCTTTCAATATCACTTTTCCATTTACATTAAATGCCATCATAGCTTGTGTCATTTTCTAGAATCTTAGCTATTACATATATCGCTTTGCCTTGAAATTTCAGCAGATGCTAACACTATAATTTGCATTAATAGGGCCATATTTTAAATTGTGAAGCCTGGTAGCTGCAAATTCTGCAATTCTAGATACAGAAAATCTTCATAAGCCATTCACTGATACCCATCTGAAAATGAATGTGCAACGTCCTTGGTAATTATTTGCAGATAAATCAGCATAAGCTGGATGTAAATATTAGACATGGAATTCAATCTCAAAAAACCCCTCTTACTGCTGAAAATAAGCTTGCAATTTTGGAACAGTTTATGTGAATGCCTTCCCCATGTTGAAGCATGGGGTGTTTGTGGATTAGGATCATAGCACAAAAGATACATCAAAGGAGTCAAAGGATACTAACAGAGTCTGAATTAGCACATTAGGGAAATCGATACCACGCATCCCCATCATCTGGCAGGTAATATAGCAGAACTGGGAAGAGGGACTTATATGATGTGACAAAATTATGAACTTCAGTTGTGTGTTGATCTTACCTGAATGCCATGTGGATGCCTAGGTGCTCTCTCACTAATGCCATGTGGATGCCTAGGTGATCTCTCACTCTCCCTTTTCAGTGGTACAAGGGAAGAAATTTAGATTGAAAAGCTTGTGGGCTGAGAGAAGGACAGGGAGATCACTCACCAATCACCATCATAGACCAAACAGACTTAACACGCAGAAGATTAACTTAATTTATTTCCAATTAAAAAAAATGTTAGATTAAGATAGAGAGAAACAAAGAAACTGAAAATAATTTTCTCCTACTCCACTCTTTCTCACGAGGATCTACTTCACTTCTTTGCTCCCAATTCTTCTACCTCTTCTGTGCTCTATTAGCAGTGCAGGAGAGATATGGAATGAGGGTTGTGGTCAATTCACAGTGCTTTGTCCCTGCTACTCCTTCCTCCTCACATACTCACCCAGGTTCAGTGTTGGGTCCCTCCCATGGGATATGGTCCCTCATGAACTGCTCCATCATGGGTTCTTCCTACAGGCTGAAGTTCTTCCAGAACTGCTCCAATCTGGGTCCTTTCCCCAGGGAACAATCTTTCAGGAACAGATTGCTCCAGCATGGGTCTGTGTGACTTAGCTCCTACCAGAAGACTTGTTGCATGTGGGCTCCTTTCCATGGACCTCAGCTCTTGCCAGGACCCTGCTCTTACATAGTCTCTCCATAAGCTGCAGCTTCCTTCATGGTACGTCCACCTGCTCTGGCGTGGGGTCCTTCATGAGCTGCAAGGGGACAACTGTGGTGCCTCCACAGTCTGCAGGGGAATGTCTGCTTCAGTGCTTGAAGAACCTTCTCCCCTCCTTCTTCACTGAATTTGGTATCTGCAGGGCCATTTCATTCACATTCTTACTCCTCTTTCTCACAGCTCCTGTGCAGCATGTTTTGTCCTTTCTCAAATATTTTTTCTCCAGATTGCCAACGCCATTGATAATGGGCTCAGCTTTAGCCAGCAGTGGGTCCCTTTTGGAGCCAACTAGAACTGGATCTGTTTGACATGGAGGCTGTTCCTGGTATTTTCCCATAAAGGTCACCCCCGAGACCCCACACACTGCAAAAATTTTGCCACATAAACCAGATGCATCCCCTAACTATATCACATTTCAGTTAAGTAACTATCTCATTTCTTGTCAGATTTTTGGCACCACAGGTGCTTTATGCAATAGAAGAAAAGGAGCAAACTCCATTGATAAATGACCTGTCTTTCCAAAGCATATTTTTATAGTTGAAGGATATGGTCCTGTATATTCTTGTTTCTATGAGCAGTTTCTCCTTTTGCATTTCATTCCTCTACATAGTGTACACTACAAGTATACTAGCATGTCCATATGTACTTGTAGGGTAAATTCTGGCCAGTTTGAACCCAGATATGTTTAAGGTATAAGATCACTATGAAAAACTCTTTTAAGTTCAGTGAAGTGAGAGCTTTGCTCATAATAAACGTCAGCTGAACATATCTTTCTACACAAGGTGTAATTCAGTTTTCCATGCAAAGTTTCCTAATATAATTCTTAATTGCTGGAAGAGCAGATAAGCTGGAATTAAGAATAGCATAAATAAAAGCAGGAGGAAGGAACAAGACAGTAGCCTAGAGCTTGTTCAGCTCTTGCAAAGAGAGCTGAAAACAATTTAACTTTGCTTCAGTACTGATGTGGAAACTGGTCTAGAATAGATGCTTCCCCAGACTCTAATTAGAAAAGAAAAACTGGAAGCAATGAAGGTCATTGTTGAAAAGACATGTTCTAATTGATAACAATAAAATTTGTAGCTGCTTTCAAACTAAAGTATGCTTAAATGGCTAATTAGGACATCCAAATAAACACTTTTAGAGTAAAAAGCCTTTCCTTCCTGTAGACACATTTCTCAGGGATGCCTTTAACACTAACTGTTCTTCAGGGAATTCATGTTTAAATAGATAATTAACAATCTGTCTAAGTATCCCTGATTTTTCTTATGCATAGCTTTTGATTAGCTTAAATGCTTATCTTTGCTTCATGTCTGTATTTAATAACCTGCAGAACTCTCCTGAAATGCATTTCTACAAAATTGTATCTGCATTTCTACAAAATTGTATGTATTTGCTACATAGTAAGTACAAATATTCTTTTGAATTTAAAATAACTGCTTTTTCAACCATATTATACTTTTAAAATGCATTTTAACAACTATGTTTTCACTTGTATACATTTTTCCCCCTTTTTCTACAAGTAAGTATACTGGTATATTAGCATAAATATGTACTTTTTTTAGTTTTATCACTGGCTCTTTGATATATTGTTTTATAATTTTCCCCCGTTTTACTGGGTATCAGGAATAATTCAACAAAATATGTGTCAGAAATTAGAGAGAACAAGACCTGTGCAGGACCATTAGTTCAAAACAGTCTATAAGTTGTAGTATACTTGTTCAAATCACGCAGATGCTGTTTAGACTATTTACGAAATAAAAAATCTTATTTGTGAAAACAATATAGGTTTTATATAAACATGTCTAAATTTATTGGACAATTTATTTGTAGTGACTAAATACCATTTATCCACACAGTACTCGGCATGTAGTTCTTTAAATCAAGACCTGAGAAAATAGAACTAATCCTCTAAATATTTAAATAATTTTATTGATCTAATTTTTGGGTTTTTTTCCTGTCTTCAGTTATTTACTGCACTGGTGGTTTTGCCATCTGAGGGTATTCACACAATTCAGTTTTAGCCATTCAAATTCCTTTTAGCATGACTAACAAAGAGCCTCGCTGAACAGTCAGTGGTCCCCTTATAAACAGATGGCAGAAACTGATGCTGTTAACATCAGACCACCCATTAATCTCTGGTGAAACCATGGAGGCTAATTCTGCATCCATCTCTGTAGAATATTACTTCTCAATGCATTGATTTAATTATGCATGAGAAAATGGAAAGCAACTGAAGGAGGAGTTGGCTTCCCAAGCCCCAACTTTGATCATTCGAGCTTCAGATGTGCTAAGAGACTGTACCATTCACTGGTAGAAGATAACAACTCAGATCTAAGGAGTTAAGAAGGAGAGCTGCACCTAACATTCTGTTAAAGATGTAAATAAACACGTTATCCATGCAGAAGATAAAAGTTTTTCTGCTGAACAGTATACTTGAAGATAGTTGACCTCCTCTACCTAATTTCCAGTTGAGAAGACAGACCTATGGCTTTAAGTGAAAATGTAAAACAGTTTTGTAGGGCCCACTGCCAAGGCCTGTGATTAGAATATGAAAACATTGCTTCTTTATTTTTTCAATTTATTTTTTTATTTCTGCATGTATCTGCACTTTGAATTACATGTTTTCTCTCAACAGTTATTTATTTCTACAATACAGCCTGTGAAAAAACCCTGCTGCCAGTGAACTGGTCCACAGTGAGCTAGTCATGCACGTTACACTGCAGTGACCCTATGACTCTCTACTTTTCCTCCTTGTCAAAAGTGATTTAAAACTTAGCAGTAGTTGGGCTTCATTTCCTTGTGAAAATTTTATTCATATCTGGTCATTCCCTAAAGTGAGTAGCTACATACTTGTTTAATGCTTCCTTGGCATATGGATTAGCTCCTAAACTGACAAGCTATTTAGCACTCATGGTCTGGATTTTAGAATTCATTGTGAAAATATATCAAAACATTGACTCCTTCTTGTCACAAGGAGGAAATGTTACTTCCTAAAGACCCATTTACGTTGACTTTAGCTGCATATTCTCGGTATATTTTGAAATAAAATGTTTCATGAAACAGTATATTGTCTAATTTAGTCTTGACAGAATCTATAATGAAAAATTATGGCAGACACTTTGAAAAGAACAGGCTGTGTTGTAGAGAGCTTTCACACAATATGTTGTGTACTATGGCATGCATGCCATTGAATTCTGAACAAGCTATAAGAATGTGACTGAAATAGCAAAGATTTATAAGAATTTCTTTAGAGAAGTGAGTGTGAATGAAGAGAATGAAGAATATTTTACCACACTGAGCAGAGACATACAGGTTTAAATGGGAGTCAGTACTCACAAGTACAAAGGATGTACTTGATTCTGTAGTAACCTCTTAAGGAATTCTACAGTCAGACTGGGAAATATTTAGCATTTAAGACACTTTTTACAGAAATTACTTTCTGATGCTAACCTCCAAGTATATATTGAAGAAAGTGCTTTCCACAGGCTTATTAAGGTCGAGTGAGGATGGCTTCCAGGAGAAAACATTTTGTCAGTACTAAGTGCTTACGGAACTGCTTCTTACAGGATAAATCAGACTGCATTAACAAAAATAGAGTTTCTTTCTGCAAGACTCTAAGTGTTTCAATGTATATGTAACCTGCAGGCCATCCAGGCTTCTAATGTCTGTCTCAAGAAGGCTATTGGGCCATAGAGTGATTTGCTCAGAATCTGTGCACCTGGCTTGCCTTTGGGTAGAAAAGAAGAAATGGGAGCAGAAAGAACAGAAAGGAAGATTATGAGAATTGTGCATGCCCTTATCCTGTCCTGTTGTGGAATTGGTACACAACTGGGAAGTCTTCAGCTCAAAGGTCATCTCAGCCTGGTCTTTTGGTTCTCATTTTGCTTATCCAAGCTTGTAAATATGACTTTAATTAACCAAAATGTTAACATACTACATAATCTTTTATCAAAAGGACACAAATAGATGTCTTTTGTGAAAGTGAAGGAATTCTGGAGAACCTTGTAATTAAGAGGTGGCTCCAAATATCCTCTTCAGGCACCTGTGTTATGCATAGACTGGTTTTGCTGCTGAATGTGAAAAGTCCCCATGTTTCCATGGCCATATGAAAGAGGGTTTTTTTTGAAAACAGTAATGCCATTCAGGTGTAACGGGTGTTTCTTGTTTGTTGAGAATGATATCATCAGATAATTAATCACCAGTAAGTTTTTTTAAGTTTTGTCTATGCATGCTCATCCCTCATCAATAGTCAAAGTGGATTAACTCAATTCAACCTCACAAGTAAGAATGGAAAAATAAGCCTGAGTGATAGGATCGTTTAGATTCCAACTTCTGAAGTTAGGATCCCTATCTGTAAGGCTTCTTAGAATATTTTTCATAATTCTGCACTGTATCCTGTATCTATTCACATACACTTTCTACCAGCTAGACAATAAACATCAACAATTCAGACATGGTTTAGAAGTATAACTTTACTGTAGCTTATAAGTAAATTGGTTTAAAGCTGATATCATGAACAGAAGGATTTATTTACAGATTACAGGACCATACATCTAGACTTGGTAGCCCTTTTTAAAGTTAGGCATAGTAATAACAAAATTCAAATTAAACTACTTATGTCCATTCACAATGTCAAAATCACATGAAATCTTAATTCTAAATATCCTATACAACTAAAAAATCCTGCCTAGTTTTCATTGATTAACTCTTAAAATGCTCATGAAAACAAAAGATGAGCTAACATATGATGGGTGGTTACAGACCAGAGGTCATTTAATGAGCACTCCAACCACTGAGCAGCTTATGCTAAATGAAATAAAGGCACCTTAGCATAAGGCCTCACAGCTTTGCACATACAGCTTTGCATGTACGCCACGAATACACAGGCTCTGTAACATTAGGGAGTTGTTTCTGTCTTAATACTCCTCTCCTTTTTAACTTGTACCTTTCCTCGGTAGTCCTTGAGTTGTTACTTTGTAGTCTATCGATTTGTAAGTTAGAATGCTCACATAGCTGTTTCTCATGGGAAAGTAAAATATTGTATGTAACTGATGATTGCTTGTTGCTAAAGGATAGTTGTAGAATCACCTTGCTAAACAATAGCCTGTATTAACTGAGTTAGGTATAAAAATGTGTTATGGACTCTGAATAAATGGCTCACTTGGATCAAATTGATCGTTGTGTGATGAGCCACTTCCTCCGTCAAACATAGCTGGTCCCTCTCCCTCATCAAGGGTCACTGCAAAAGCCTTTCTCTTTCAAACTGAAACCCTACACTGTTAAAGCTATTATTGCCATAAAGTGAATCCATAGGACACAAGTAGCCTCAGTTTCATAAGTGAACAGAAAAATCATGAAGAAGTTGAACATATCCTTTGAGAAGAAAAATGAAAACTTCTACTGCAAACTACAAGCTGTTGATTCTGTGTCTCATTTGAGTGCTATCTGTGATGTCTAAATTTTCCCCCATAATATTGTTGGAATCAACAAACAGGTAACAGGATAGGCTGTTCTGTAGAATTTTTTGAGCTATTGTGATAAAAGCTGCCAGTCAAAAAGATGACAGAGATATTTTCAGCATTTCAAAATTAACAAGAAAAATGTGGAGGTCATTGTGCATTTCACTAATTCTGTGGAAGTGGGATGCTGTTCTGTTGAATATTTACTGGCTGTTATAATATTATGGAAAAGATTTCAGTACAGTATTTGCAGAAAACAGTTATATTATTCCCTGTTTCCACCACCTCCTCCTCCCTCCAAAGGTCAAAGGGCATATGAGGATATTAGTCTCTTCATAAACTTCTATTAGTGGGAACTTTACACCATTAAAGACAATGCTATTACCATTATTCAGACTAAGAGTGCACTACAGTTCTTTAGAGCTTCATCTAATGTGCATTGCTTTTACATAAGAGCAGAAGTGAGGTATCAGATGCTTCCACTCTTCCAATATGGTTGACATTTTGATAGAAATGAAAGGCAGCAACCCATTTTAGGTCAGGAGATGAACAGTGACAAGTGGTGCATTTGCAGAAGTGTTTTGGTCTTGTAAAACACAACCCTATTAAGTCTGTCTTCCTTGTCACTGCTCAAGGTAGTCAGCTTGTTCCATTACCTCCTTTTCTATGTAATAGTCACATCTTCCAATGTTTGAACCTACACATTGTTCACAGCCAGTCCTGCTTCTTTCATGCTCATGAGCTAATTGAAAAACTGAGGTGTAAACAAGCACTCAAGAGTCAAAACAACAAATGCAGTCAGAGCTGCATTTTGACCAGGTATACCTTTCCATTTCTAACAGAAAAAAATTAACTGGTAACTGCACACACCAGTTCCAACTTAACTATGTACATACATGCTGTGATAAGAAAACTTGGAAATTTATATTTGAACATGTGTTTGTTAGTTCATTACTGCAACAGATGCCTTTACTGGTCCCATAAAATTCAAATAACATTTTGGGAATGAAACACTGATGTACCACACCAAGGTAGCACAGATCTTGCCAAGGATCGCCACATTTGCAGAGTTGCCTTTGGGATTGGCAGCAGGAAAAGTGGCTTAGCAGTACAAAGCAGAAGACGACTAAAGAGATTTCAGAGAGTCATGTATCAATAAGCAGTCTTTAAATCTTAGTGTTTTAAAGTGTTTAAAAGATCCGAGGTCGTCTCAGGCATAAGACATGTAAATATGCTGGATTGTGAGAAAATTGGGATAAAGCTCTAAGGAAGTGAATGGCAAGAGAGAATATGTACTTTTTTCCACTGTTTTTATACAAGATTTTGCAGGCACATTGAACGAGTGTGGCCATATTAGCACTCAGCAGCAAGAGTTGATTTCAGTGCAGAGTTGTCCTACTGTGATGTTAATTAATTGCCTCCAAAAGATATTGACAAAAACGCTTGCATAAAATAAAATCTTCTAGATTAATCTGAATGAAACTTTTATATAGTTTCAAAAAGTTAAGTTAACTTAGATTTTAACCTGAAATATTATTTTCTTTTTGGATCATTAAAGGGTGAAATAATTTAAAAGATGCTGCAAGTGTAATACTTTTGGACTAGTTTGACTATCTAAATGCTGGAAATATTGCTGAAAGAAGATTCTTCTCTCATTTTTATACTAGTTTTACAAAATCAAAGCATGAAAGCTTTAAGTCACATTTTAAATACTGTAATATTTGGATGAATATGAAAGCTACAATCAAGCTCTCCAGCCTTTTAAAGCAGATCCTTCAGTAAGTGATGAAAAACAACAGAAAAAATAAGACATCCCAAGAATAGAGAGGAAAATATTATTTTTTCTTCACCTAGAGATCTTCTCCAATTTAATGTGTATTTTTCAATTTTTTCCCATCCGTTACCACATGTATTTACAGATACAACTTTCATCACAACTTTCATTTCCTGTATAAAATTGTTCATTTTACTGCATTATGAGATTTCTTAATATTTTAAAAACTTTTTTCTCTTACTTCTAGTATCTGAGAGGTATCCTATCTGCTACATGGATCAATAATCATCCCTTCATTTAACAATCTGCCTCCTTGTTCTATTTTCCCCATGACCAGTTGTATAAAGCTTATGATGCCTCATGGAAAATAGAAACCAGTAGTCTGTTTTTATTGGTAAAGCATCATCATCTATACTATCTTCTTATACAAACTATAAAACAGCCCTTTCTTTGAGGGAAATTCTCACCCTTTTAAAAATAGTATTTTTCTCAGCAGAAGTTAAATAAGAGACAATGAATTATTATTTTGCCAAAGTCAACAAATAGGGAGGGAGCACTGAGAGTCTGCATGTGTTATTAAATTTGACTTTGCCAGCCTGCAGTAATGCTGGAGCTGGGGACTGCAGACAGAGCTATGTATAAGACAAACCCCAAATATTCACTTTGCATCTCTTTTGTCTTTCTTCTCAGATTTGTGTTCAGCCTGAAATTTTCTGCTAATCATTTGCATATCGACATTGTTAACCATCAGATATACTGTGACAATTGCTGAAGTCTGATTTTCAGCAATACACTTCCATATATGCTTCTGCTGCCACATTTACAAAGTATATCAGCTAATGTAAAATTGGCATATGTTCCTGACAGGATAGAATCCTTCCTAATATTTTTTTCACTAGATTTTCAATTTGTAATATTGAAATCCAAATAACATATATTGTAAAGAAAAGACTTCATTTTACCTGCTGTGTCAGGTAGTCAATAACCTCAGACGTCTTCCCTAATAATAAACTGAAACAGGGTTCATCTATGAACAGGCCATTGCAGTAACATAGGGTATATCTGGATATAGCAACACATTGAACCCTATGATCCTGTTGCTTACATCCTAAATGCACTGAATCTAAATATTTGTTCTTTTTTATAAGCATAGTCTGCTTGAACTTGTATCCTGAAATAAGAAGGAAATTAAAGAGCAAAATCAGTGACTGAATCTGTTGCATAAATCCTTAATTCTCAGCAAGGAAATTTAAAAGCGCTGAAAAGCAGAATAATCTATTTCAAGTTCATAAGGACCCTAACCGATTTAAAGGCACTATTGAATGTCATTAATCTATAAAGTCGTCATTAAGAAATTAGTTGAGAACTTAAGAAGCTGCTATCCTGTTAGAAAATTCTGACTCTTTTACAAGGATTTATGAATTCACAAATAGCACATTAATTGATGTTAAATGTGTGTTAGCCATCAAGAGTTAATTGGAAATTTTGTCTCTACAGTTACAGTATATATAGCTCAGATTCACATTGCAGACCTCACCTAGTAGACAGGTTGAGGCTGGGAGATAGTTTATGTGCAAGTTCAAGTTAGTGAAGGGATCTTGAAAGAGTGATAGCTCCTTCATCATGTAACATCATGCCCAATACTGGAGCCCAAACAGTAACAGATTACAGTAACCACAGATAGACTAAGTTTACTCAACGAGGCATGCTACCATTTCCTGAATCTATTTTTACAGTTCCAGTACAAATCATTCTATATTCTGGATGGAAAACATGAACGCCTTCACTGTATTTTCCCAGTTTTGCAATACATCCTTTCAATAACCAAGAGCAGCCCACCCCTGATCCCTTCCTCCAGCCCTCTTTCCTCACCCCCAGATGCAGGTAAGCAGTTTATGTCTTCCATAGGATTTTTTATTAGTTGCCACTCCCATGAAACACCATGTGAAAGCCTTGCCCATGTGCTGCTACTAAGCAGAATCTAATTATCAGGATTTTTTTCTTCCTGTCAGAGCAGCAGGAACAGCTTCCAGCCTGGCTTTTTGCTGTTCTTTCCCAAACTACTTTGAAGAATGTGGAAAGACAGAGGGAACAGAGAAGCAGCAGTTCTTCAGTGCTGAAAGCAAAGAGCATAGCGAAAAGGAGAAAAAGAACTACAGTTAGAATTGCTACTAAATGACATTTTGCTTACTCTCTAGCTGAACCATCTGTCTTCCATACCCCTGAAATCCTGGTGTCACTCATCACTTAGTAAAGTAGATGATTTATTAATCAAGTAGACTAATTTGCTTGCTATTACTTGCTTTTTTTTTTGCTTGTTACGAGTAATGGTATACCGAGTTGTTCTGAAAACAGTCAGCAGAATAATTTGTCATTCTATAGCTACATACAAAAGGGAAAGGAAGATAAAACAGAGGAAGATTTGATCAACTTAATCAGAATGGAAAAAGGTGTAGCTTTACTGAGATCTCTGAAGATAGGCCTGCTCACTAACAAGGCTGAGTTGGGCACCTTTATTCTTGTTAAAGAAAAAAGAATAACTGCTGTATTTCTGAGTATAAAAATATTCAGGGATCATTTACCATTTCAAATCCATTCTGAATTGTACTGATCATTTCCCTTGAAACTCAAAACGTTACTGAGTAAAGCTTACTTATGAAAACAACATTGCAACATAGCAGTTTGCCATATCCCTAGTGAATTGAAAATTCAGATGAGAGCATTCATCAGCTGGATTCACTGTACTGTTTTGTTATTAAAAACAACAGTAAGGACAAACAGAACATGATTCTTGAGTAAGTAAAATAATGACTTACTATTATCATCCCTTTGTAGTTATAGACATGTGATTGCTAGATTATAAGGTGTCATCAACAAATGTTAAAAAGGATGTTATTCATACCAGAGGGAGCTTCCTAGTGCCCATTCTGTTGTCTCAGATTTAATATCTGAAGTAAGGCTTTCCTTTAATTAACTGTATCACTTGGGAATCTGTTCTGCTTCAAAAACATTTCCGATACCATAAAATGCAGATGATCTTCCCACCACTTCTTTTATCTGATTGTAACACAACAGTTTTCATCCAAGGCTTACGTTTGGCACAGTTCTGACTGGACTGAAATGAAAAGAGGGACAAGGTTGCAGCAATCCATCATTATTTTCACTGTGGCTTTCAGGTGCATATAACTACTTCCAGACCCCAGTGGCCCCAGGTTTAACATTGCTTAAAGCCAAGGAGGAACAACAACCTATGTTGCTATTTGGTAGCTCTGATTTTTTGTCTGAAGTAATTTTTTACTGGCCATTAATGGCTAACAAGAGGCAGTAACCTTTAATCTGTTGGGCATCTGTAAGCAGCAGTATTTATTTTTTCTAAATAGTTAGCACATCTGAAATAGATGCCGTGTCACAATTAATATAACAGTAATGACACCTCTCCAGGGCATTCCAAAAGAGTATGTTAAAAGTTCTCATTGTTTAATGGAACAATTAATGCAATAAGTTTGACTCTAACATATCTTTACTTGTAAATCATCAAGCCATTAAACTTAATAAAGCCAACCTGCTGTCATTTATCATGCTCATCTAAACTGCTTGATGCTGCATTAAAAAAAAATCACAGTAAATGTTTGAATGCCCCAATGAAAGCTGGTAAACACAGCTACTTTTTAATTTACTGGGAGGATTTTGTAAAGAACAAAGACATATCGGAGAGATACATTAAAATAATAAGGCCAGAATACAGGCAAAATTAAACAACAAAATGGAAGGCGCTGATGGCAAAAATAATCCCTGCATCATAACCAAAACCAGGCATGGAAAGTGCAGGGCAGGAAAGCAGGAACTCTTGGCACACACACACACACAAAAATGAATCAAGCAGGGAATGTAGACAATACATATAAGTATCGCCCTGTGACTGGGCCAAATAGGCATGAAGTTTGAATATGATTCAGCAGCCAAAGCATACTGCGCTAGTCACGTTATAAAGCAATGTGAAGCAACACTAGGGAATGTTCAGCAAGATAAAGTAGTAAATCAGAAGCCAAATTTTATTTAGTCGTGAGAATCAGTCCTGTTACAGTAATTTGTGAGATTTCTGCCCAGAAAAATTGATCAGAAAGACTGTTCACTTAACTGTGATATAGATAGCACCTTAATTCTTATCAGCTCAAACTTCCCCCTCTACTGGAAATGCTTAATCTCAATGCAGATCTTCTGTTTCAGTTGCTTTCTCAATAATAAATTAATTCTTAATATTTTTTTTAATAATTATTGGTTTATATATTCAAAAAGATCTAAATAGCTCCAAAATTAAATAATAGAAAGAATAGCAAAACATATGGAAAGTAATTGGAAGTTATTGTGATAAATGGAGGGGTGAAGGAGCAACTTGTATCCAGTAAACAATTTAGAGACTACTTAACAGCATCATGAGGAATAATTTCAGAATTAAATGACCAAAATAAATTTAAAGAAAAGCTCAAGAGGAAGAAACCAATTATTACAATCATAGCTGTCCATTACATAGAATGGCACAGGTGAAAATGACTGTACTAAAACTATTTTTAGAGAAAGAAGGCTCTAAAAGGGAAAGAAAACCACCTGAATCATTCCTTTTGTTTTACCTCCCCTAATCATCAACTGTCAGCGCTACCTCACATCATGCTTAAAAAGCTGTACTGGTTATGCACTAACCTGTAATAAAATCTTAATAACAAGTTCTAGAGGGCAGAGAATATTGTTGAAATTTACCAGCCTCAGTCTTCTTAGATGAACACAACCTAGGTATATGGCTCAGTTTCTAAAAGGAAATTATCATATATCTATGAATATCAGTCTGCCATTGTGTCCTGGTTTATAGGAAAGGTCTATAATTTGGCATACTCCCAATTTAGTTATTTTAAACTTTCTGAGATATTGACTTAAGTTAAAAGTACCACTTTTACTACCTGTAACAGACTCTTGGCAAACTTATCTCAATAAAATCAGCAGATTTAATATTTCATATGAAATCACGATTTGCAGTAGTTCAAGGCAGGATAACCCCGTCTACAATCCCACAGTTGGAAAGAATAGGTTGTTCCAAACTAGCAGGCAAGTTGCAATACAGGTAAATTGTGTGAAATAACCATAAACACATCTTTATTTCAGGCTTTATTTCACAATATTTAGTGCTCTACCAGCACCAGTCCTCCATGATGACTGTAATTTCATTTGTCTTTGTGTCTTAGTTAAACAACATGTAAAAAAAGCATTAATTCAATGACTAGTGTCTGTAAATATTAGTTGTATTCTAATAATTAGTGTGCCTCAGAAATAAAATTTCACAACATGGATGATATTTAGATGTGAATTTATTTGTTTATCTACATATTTATTTGTTTTAATAGCAATGACTTTGTTTTTTCTTGCTCAAAGCCTGGAAATTTTATTTTCAAGCATTTGTGGTGTATAATCCATCATTTCCTCTCCTTTTGCTCATCTTTATATATGTTTGGTCTTTTTCAGAGTGTTTGGTACTTCTACTAGCTGTGCACACCATGGGAATTTATTATGAATTATATTCTTCTTTTACAGTACAACTGTCATTAGTAAACTGCTAATTCTAAAAATATTTCCAGCAGTTCATTAAAATTCCCACATACTAGCCTCAAATCTAATTATTAAAAAGAGTACTGATACTAAAAATGATTGAGTACACTTCTGACAACCATTAGATAAAAACACTGCTCATGATTCTTTCCTAAATGACATTAGAATAAAAATAAAACCACTTAAGTCAGTAGAGTTAAAATAATATACAGCTATGTAAAAAGAATGATAAAATATAAACATAAATGCTATACTAAGTTGGAGAAAAGTGCATAAACTTGTATAAAAATGTGGAGAGTTCTTCAAAGACAACCTAGAGCAGTGACATACTTAGAACCTGCTGGTTCCACTGCAGAAAGAGCCCATTTGTACTTCTGAAAATTTTCACTTTTGTGCATACTGTAGACAATCTAAACCTTCTCTTTTTTCATGCTCATGAATGTTTAAATTCACAAGCAGTTCTACCAATTTCCTATTTCCCTTGAGAAATCCTCTCCTGAGGAGTCTCATTCCTCCCATGTTCTCCTTCTAAATATCTCCATATCTTTCTGCATTTGCCTCACGGCTACTTAGATTTTGGAAATCCTATCAACTTCATAATCTGCCTTGTTTCTTGGGCCAGTCTTGCCTTTTTTTTCTTTTTTTTTCTGTACGTATCCTTTGGACAGCTTCGATTAATCTATACTAAAACATGATAGATTCTGATAAGCTTTTTGCATTCTGACTACCCTGCTTTGTCTGGGAAAAACTATAGATATTCGTCTCTGATGGTTGTCTGTGACTTTCATATCAGTGTTTTGAAAAGAATGATGATCAGTTTCTTTAGCATAGGGTTTTTTGTACTTGAGGAAGTCATACAAATAGTAACTTTAGTGAATAGCTCAAACAATTTTTGAATGATGTATAGCTGAAAGAATCTGAGTTTACTACATGATTTCAGGATTCTAGACTAACAGGAAAGATGGAAGACTAGAGAACCTTATTCATCTTAAGTTAAGAGTTTTGTTGTTTGCTGGAAGAATTATTTCACGGATCATTTATTTGAACATTAGCCTTTTTACAAGGTTTTATTTCCTAGACATTCATGCTTGCTTCAGAGATAGGCTGTATTCAGGATGATAGCTCTGAAAGAAATGCAAGATGGAATATTAGTTTCTGTCCATGGTCTCTGCCTTTTATAACAAGAATAAATCATGCAAGAGGAAAAAAAAAAAAAAAAAAGACAGGTGAATTTACATGAACCTCAGTATTAAGCAAACTGTTTTGTAATGTAACTGTTTTGTTTGAACACAGCTAAGAACCAATTCTCTACATTAAATGAAACTTTCTCTTCCTAAACTTTACCACAGTAATTTAATAATATGATACTTTGATCAGTAGAAATCTTCTGAGGCACACAGAAGTAATGTGAGTAATGACAGTTAGCATTCTTGTCAGCACATAAACCCAGTTTTGTTATTAGTTTGTTTCCTGGAGTAAAAAAGCATAATCTGAAAAATATGCAAACTGATCATTGCTGTGCAAATTAAAAAATATCTGCTTACAGAAAAGCTTGAGCTTGTACTGGAATAATCCTACAACTTAAACTTTACAAGCTGAAAAAAGGATTAATCTTTACAATTTAATTTTAAGGAAATTGAATAAAGTTTTCCTCAGAATGCAGGAAATAAATTTCACAGAATCACAATAAATTTTCAGGATAGTTTGGTTGCTTGTAGATTTTTTTACCTTAGTAAATTTTGACCATCCAGAGAGCTGAGTGACCTGAATACCCCACTTAAATATTGTAAATATCTTCCCCAGGCTCAAACCTAATCAGAGTAAAGGACAGAACTGATAATTCAATTCACCTGATGAATCTATTGACTATAACAACATGGGTCATCTTCTCTGGTGAAATCTGATCTCTTTGAAGTGCTAGAACTCTAAAAAAGAATGCATAGGTTAAAATCTTATGATAGCTCAGGTCTTTAATCACTTGCTAAGAGCAGGGCCTGCTATCCATAAAAGATAGACAGAAGATGATTTGGATGTATTGCTTCTTGATTGCTATGTTCTTAGCTGAACCTTGAGCAGTTTGTTCTTCCAGAATGAGGCCATTTTTTCTTCCACTATTCTGCGTAAATTTGTGTATTTTAGAGAACACAAAGGAGCTCCCTAAAGAGATATAGCTAGGGCCACCACCTGCTGATACAATGTTAGGAAAATCTTGTTAGCAGTCAGACTGTTCTAGTCTTTTTTGTGCCATAAAGCCAAAGTTGTACATTGACTTGCTCAGAGAATCCAGATAAGAGTTTCTCTATGGCTATAAAGATTGGTTTCTATATCAATACAGAATTAGTTTCATAAATAGCAGATAGAGCCTCCTTTTCTTGTCTAATGCAGAGATTGGAGAATCAAAACACAACTTTTATGCAAAATAAGGAAAAACCCACACACATTCACAGCCCTTAAACAGAGTTAGAGTGACAGCACATTCACTTGTGTCAGACTCATTCAGAAGTTTGAGATGTTGAAGATCAGCCAATTAAAGAGAGTTACATTATCGCAAAAATTTTGTCCTAGAATTTATTTATTTTATGATTTCAATTTAAGTAGAGAAGTTTGAAAGCAATAGAACCAAAAAATATGTAATATGTTAACAAATTCTTAGGCAACACACTCAGTTATCCCCGTTTTCATCATTACTCACTGCAATTGGCAATGTCATAATCTATCAATTAGAAAAATAAATACCAAGAAGAGTTCAAAATAACCTTAGAGAAGCTCTAAGAAGGTTGCCATTACGTGTTTTATACCAGCTTGCTCATTTAATATTCTAGAACACCTACAAAGTCAATGGTAATTTATATTAATTGATTCATTTCTATGGAGTCTTTCTCAAGGCAACCATGTTATTCAAGGCAGTGATTAAATCAAGTAGCAGGCACAAAGAGATATTCATAATCAACACAAAATAAATGGTCCTGGTGTTATATTCTGAGCTTTTGCAGATTGCAGTGAAGGCTGGCATACAAATATCCTGGACACCTGAAGACCTGCAGTTTGAATTTGCTAAATTACCAGCAATTATTCCAGTCATTCAGATTCTGGAGCACCAGTGACTGCTCTTATTTGCCCATCCAGACCTATGACTACACTATGAATGCCTAAAGTGAGAATGGATCTGGATATGTGTGCTCAAGGCAACTCACACTTTTCAAAAGATCAGCAGCTTTATTCTGCATTAATGGAAATTTTTGGTGATATTCTAAGGTATTTTGAATGTGACTGTAATAAAGAAATCAGTTTAATATTTAAAACATAAATTGACAGTTTAAAAGTCATTGCTTAATAGGATTAAAATCGTTTTCCAATTGCAAACAACATAATCTGAAATCATAGATACTGAAATATTTACTTTGTATCATTTACATGCCTGGCATAGAATGAGAATGGATAGAGGTTTGAAAAATTGTATTGGTGAGTCAACAAGCAATACTGCCTCTAACATGACTCTGAAGCTGTAAGAAATTCTGAAGATTGTGGGATATTGACTTCTGAAACATAATAAAAACACAGTCTCTGCCTATATATTCTGTAGAACAATTCAGTGTTTCTTTGGGGTTTTATTTTCCCTTTTCTTCAAACACTAGAAGCCAATTTCTAGAGTATGTACAAAGCAACAGTTTCATTTATTTGATTCCAGTGCTCTCAGTACAATAGTACCAGTTTCTAGCAGCAGATCCTCTGGAACTTATATGAGAGAGTGTGTGTATAATAATATAAACAGATCTGTTGAGGGGCCAGGAAAATGTAGCTTCTTCATTATTAAAATAAAAATGTTTTTGTCTCTAAACGTGAAGAAATAGAAAAACAGAATTCAATTAAGTATACCTTCTGAAACTGTAGCAACTATTTTTCTGAGTAAACCCAGAGAGCATAGCATGCAGATGATGTATCTTGGATGATTAATTTAGAGATACTAGAGTTAAAGAACAAGTTAAGAAAATGAATTATGGTTAAATGGACTTTTTGAGGTTGTTTTCCTTCAGGAAATAAAAAATTATTTACACTAGGTAAAACTTAAGGGAAAAATTGACCTTTTAGAGCTACATAGAGCCTCAAGAACAAAAAGACTCTTTGGTGATACATGTCCAACTTGGTATACACTGAGGTAAAGCAACAATCAAAAGTTTATTGATACCTTAGATTTTCCCCTCTTTTAGCTCTGTTTCATTCAATAGTAGATTTTTTGCAGTCTGATACCCAGTAAGTATGAGACCCATGCGGAGACTAAATTAATATCTGTCTTGCCCTTCCACTGCCCACATTCAGAGAGAAGGTTATGACTTATAAAACAACATACCATTTTGTGCTTATGGGTGTTTCAATTTTAATTTTCTTCTCAAGACTTCTCCAAACATTATTACCTACATAAAATATAAAAATCAAACATTAAGACCAATAGACAAAAACTTGAGTCTTACCAGAAAGAAGCTAAATGCTCTAAAGAACCACACAGTTCAAGCTCTGTGCCATACCTAAAACATGAAAAAGCCTCAATGCTTTTTAAACGTTTTTAGCACCCTGCATTTGAATTGTGAATAATTTTTTTCCCTATAACACTAAATCTGTCTTTACAGAAATCTTCCAATTGCAGCCATATAAAAGCAAATTTAGTCAGCTGTGATTGATCTCTAGGATGGGCATGCATGTGACTGTACTAACTGCCTTTTTTATGTAGGGAATATAAGAAATTAAACTTGAAAATTCATTAACAATTTATTAACCATTCAAAGCTATTTCTCCCATATTTTTCTGGTGGAGGAAAATTTCAGACACTAGCATGCTACCATGCATTTAAAATATGGTACTATGTCTCCATTGGACTTCATATATTTTTGCTCTAAAAGGCATCACTGATGAGATAAATTAAATTATTTTATTCTTTTCAAGTCTAGTCAGATGCAGTGGAGTAAACATGATGCCTTAAGATGTCTAGTGAAAATAGAATAAAGGTTGCAAGGAACTGATCTCCTGAATCAGCTGTCTGGGAGATTGAGATATTTCTCTTTAATTATACTGGTAATTAATTGCATCAGTAGCCAGAAGAATTCCACATTCTCTGTAGAATGTGAAGTAACTGTTCAGCAGAGGACTTTTTCTCTTGATACAAGTCAAATTCCTCAGGAGAACTTGGCTGAGAGATGATTATATACAGAGCTCCCAGGCTGACTGGTTGTTTTTGTTCTATACAGTTCAGTCCCAAGTGACTCAGGATGTTGTCACTGCATCCAGAAATTATAAGTTCCATTATATTTACCAACAGTTTAATAAAACAACTTTTAAGTACGGCTCATGTTACTAAGCTGGTTTTTTTTAACAAAAGCTGGTGATTTTACTTGTCAGGCAGGACTCCTCCAGATCTGTACACTCAGATTTTCAACCAGCCCAGTATCATCCCTGTTTATCCACTCTATTTCCATGTGGTTTTGCATTTCAAGTATCTTGTGATTATCTTGTTTACTGCTGCTATTATCAGAAGTATCAATCAGACAATGGTGGCAGTATTTTGCTGTATTTTGCTTGGGGCTACAAAAAGTAATATGTATGTATGTATATACATATACTGGTATATAACTCTGCATATATATGTTACAGATGTGCAAATTCAATCTCAAAGCCTAGTTATGCAGAAAGTGGGGTGTTACCTTCCCTCTTTTTTTGCTGAAGATCTAAAACCAATAACCTGAGTTCATTCCACCTTCTCTTAGGTACTTAATGGAGACAATTAAATTTGAATTCTAGTTGCAGAAAGCTTCTCTTATGGAGAGTTATAGACATCTTGATTCATGTCTTATGCAAGATGAATAATTTTTTGTAAATTAGTATCTTTTTGCATTAATTGTAGAGGGAATTTAAGGTGAACAGACTCTTAAGTTAGGCAGCCCACCTAATGACACAAAATGAGATAAGTGAAGTTAGGTCCACCTAATTAATCTCTATTCATCTAAAGAGCCATTCAACATTGCCCCATACTTGTGTCACAAAAAAAAGAGGGCATTTTTAAATTCAGGAATGTTTATAATGCAATAGATGTACTATTTTATAATGTCTCTTACAGATTCTGCTCATAAACTTAAGTAAGACAGTCAGTTCCTTATTGTTAAAGTATTGCCTTAATCTTGGATTTTAGATTCCTCCATTTCTTAGGATGTAGATAGCATGGCCTATGCAGGGCATACTTTTGTCTTCATATCTGTAACCTAATGTTCTAGAAACAGACTTGAATGGAGTTAAAAACTTTTAACTGAGAGCTTTCTGAGACACTAAACCACTATCATCTTCCTACTCTTGCAGTGATCTCTATAAGCATTATGTGCCATAAATTGATGAGAGTTAATTCTAGATATACAAGTTAATTATATTGTGAGATTCAGTAGGCATCTGTGATTATATGAAATCTTATTTACTATTTTTCTTACCTTCCCAAATTTAGGCCTTATGGTATGGGAAAAGAAGGAACACAACATAAAGGCCAAGAAAACCTTCATAAATATAATGTACTTATTTATTGGAAACTTCCTAGAGATTTCATTTTTTTTGTATGTTATCAGAAGTATTACATCCATTTAAAAATATTTGAAGGATAATGTTTTCATTTATTTTAATAAGGAGAATTCCTGTATCAAAGTATGTGCAAAGAACATTATCATTTAATAAATATATGCCTGAGCATTCTGAACCCCCATTCAGTTGTAAGGATGCAGAAGGCAACAACAGTTACTAAATATTCACTATATTCAACAAGGATTTCGGGACTTACTATTTAGTGTAGTCAGTAGATATTCAGTTACTTTATGACTATCTTCCCCATGGTATGTTAAGACTAAAACACCAAGTGAGAATATAATTCGAGGTTCAGAATGCAAGGTGAGAGAAACATCATTGCATTTTATGCGAACTGGTTGAAAAACAAAGATATTAAACTTGTATACATATTAGGATTTTCTGTTTTGCTATTTCTTCTATGATGGAAGACAACTCAAAACACAAATACTTTTACTTCAGGCTGAGATTAGCCCTGTTTGAAACTGCATAGAGCCATATGCAACGCATATCCATGTAGGAAAAACATCTGTGAGAGAACAAGCTAAAAATTACAAACTGTCAATATCAAGAATCAATGCATGGAATTTATGGATGTTATGGAATAACTTTAGGCTCTAGCAAAGAAGTTAGGTGCTCAGGAAGTAGTACTAACTGTCCAGCTGGGCAGGACTTTAAAGAACTATTAGACCTTCTCCATAATGCAGGAGACCGCTGCAGCAATTTCTAAAGTTGTGATCAAAGAGTAAAGTAATCACTTTCAATGAGAAAACTCGTGTCTCCTGAGAAAGTCTGTCTCCTGCCTGCTGCAGCTGCAAAGTCAGGAGTTTTCTTCCAGCCTTACTCTCTAATTAGCAACTTCCTGAGTCCATCAAACTCTGTTTAGTCCTCTCAGATCCCAAGATCACTTCTTTCCTTGACAAATGAGAGCAGTCTGTAAGCCAGATCCCTCTCCCTACCTGATACTCCCCTGGCCAAGCAAACTCAATCCCTCCCCAAAAGGGCACAATTATCCCAGTTTGCATAAGGCAGGGTAAAATCATTCTTCTCTTCAGCTGCCCACAATCTTTCTGAAAGCATATAGTAGACAGAAAACTTCAAGTAAGCAAACATAAAATATATGCTTGCTCACATGAGGTGCTCAGGAATGTGGTTCAGTGGCAGATAGGAATGGTTGGTCTTAATGATCCAGGAGGTCTTTTCCAGCCTAGTGATTCTACAATTCTATTATATATCCCCCTTCACCAATCTTCCCTATTCTTCATCTGTAGAAAGTGACAAAAGATGAAATTTGCTGGAGGACTTACAACACCTGCACTGGATATTTGCCCTGAACTTTCTCCTGGAGGAATCCATCCTTTTCTGTTGACTTTGGAGGGCATCTAGACAAACCTTCCCTCCCTGGTAAACATTAGATTTGTGAATACACAGCTATGCACCTACCGTGGTCTGTCTGCCCATGGACTTAAGCTCTTAGAAAGCTACTGTTGAAGTGCTTCCTCAGTGACGCTATACAGTAAGAACCATTCATACCTTCAATAGATGAGTGGATCTGTGTTTTGATACCTGGGAGCTGATAAGCCAGCTGCTTGTCTGTATCTAGAAATCAGAAGTTCAGATACTCAATTCCTTTACTGTTGGGTGCACTGACAGCACCTAATCATGAAGTGTTTTTTTTTTTTTCCTGTAGTAAAATCTTTGTTTCTAATTTACAGCATTTATTATAACACAAATCTCCAATTTGTGCAGTTACAGATTTTGTCTTTTATGTGTTTGTTGGTACATTTGGCACTTTTGGTTTATTATTTTCAACATTGATATAGTCTAAATATTGAATAAATCTATTTTTCTTCTCTGTTTTGGAAGTTATTTGGAAGCAAAATTTTGCCTTCAAGAATGTTTGTTCTTTGAATTACAAAATAAAATACTTCTTTTCTATGCATTGTCATGCAAGTTTTTTTTCTGCAAAAAGGCTTTTATTTTATTTTTTCCTTTATTTTTCAGCTGAGATAAGCTCTTGATAAATAAACACTTGTATTGCACACAATCTCAGGAAAAGAAATTTAACAAACAATTGTGATTAGACTTCTGAGATCAAGAGTTCATAAATGAAATTACTTCAGTTCATTTTTAATATTTATGAAGAAGCAATCTGTTCCTTAGAGTGCTTACAATGTAGCAAAAATTAACAAAACATGAGAGAAGTCTGGAACTTAAATTATTAGCCATAATTACAGTGGGACTTTGCATTCATGTGAAAGGACTAGGACATTGCAAAGAGCCCATGGGGCTTTTTATTCCTTAGCTACATGCTGATGATGAACTCACTTGCTATTTCTTTAAGGGCTCTGTTACCCCACAGCTAGGTGTTTGCAGTTATCGAATGTATGTTAGCTCAAGATCTATAATACCGTGATCACAATTACTAGTCTCTTTCAAGGGGGATCCTATGTCTCTGTTTTACAGAGATGTTTTGTGACCAAATTTATTACTATTTATTCACAAATACAGCTTCCATTCTTTAAGCAATATTCACACACTGTAACAGACTTCCTTGAACAGTATAAATCAAAACAAAATTTAAAAACACCCAGACAACTGAGCAGCAGTTTTTCACATTCGACTGATTATAAATGAGCAAACCATAAAATCATCTTGTCACTGTATGTGTGGATTTCCTTCTGTACAGATACAGATACATGATGGAACTCAGGGAGGAGGTGAGCAGGCTGAGGACATTAGGGACTCTGAGAGGGAGATTTGAGCACTGGAATAATACCCTATGCTCCCTGTCTCAGACCCAACAAGCAGGCATGCCTTGTGTGGGAGAAGATTCCCTATACTCTTTCCATTGAGCTGAGGAGAGAAATTTAGAAGATGGAGGGGAAGAGCAGAAGATGTTGTCCCCTGCTACTTTGACCTCAGGCTCCTAGGTTCCCTTACACAACAGATATGAAGCACTGCAAGTGAAAACAGTCCTCAATGAGGATCACAGAATCACAGAATAACCAGGTTGGAAGAGACCCACCGGATCATCAAGTCCAACCATTCCTATCAAACACTAAAATATGTCCCTCAGCACCTCGTCCACCCATGCCTTAAACACCTCCAGGGAAGGTGAATCAACCACATCCCTGGGCAGCCTGTTCCAGTGCCCAATGACTCTTTCTGTGAAAATTTTTTTCCCAATGTCAAGCCTAAATCTCCCCTGGCGGAGCTTGTGGCCATTCCCTCTCGTCCTGTCCCCTGTCACTTGGGAGAAGAGGCCAGCACCCTCCTCTCTACGACCTCCCCTCAGGTAGTTGTAGAGAGCAATGAGGTCTCCTCTCAGCCTCCTCTTCTCAAAGGCTAAACACCCCCAGCTCTCTCAGTCGCTCCTCATAAGGCCTGTTCTCCGGCCTCTTCACCAGCTTCATTGCTCTTCTCTGGACTCGCTCCAGAGCCTCAACATCCTTCTTGTGGTGAGGGGCCCAGAAATGAACACAGGATTCGAGGTGCGATCTCACCAATGCAGAGTACAGAGGGAGAATAACCTCCCTGGACCTGCTGGTCACGCCATTTCTGATCCAAGCCAGGATGCCATTGGCCTTTTTGGCCACCTGGGCACACTGCTGGCTCATATTCAGTCAGATGTCAACCAACACCCCCAGGTCCTTCTCCAGGCAGCTTTCCAGCCAGGCTTCTCCCAGTCTGTAGCTGCACAGGGTTGTTGTGCCCCAAGTGCAGGACCTGGCATTTGGCTGTTTTAAACCTCATGCCATTGGACTCTGCCCAGCGGTCCAGGATGATGGATTTCAAATCCTAGAAATGATTCCTGGGTGAAGACACCCTAAGCCATCTGAGGGCAATTAAAAGGGGCTTTGGTCAGAGCCTTGGAACATAGGGTAAAGGAATTGGATGCACAGATAGTGTTCTCCTCTGTCATTCCAACTACAAGAAATGATGAGGACAGGAGTAGGAAGAGCCACAAAATAAATATTTGGCTCAAGAAGAATAACTTTGGGTTCTTTGATCATGAATTGGGCTGCACCACACCAGGCTTGCTGTCCAATGGCGGGGTACAGTTAGGAAGGATATTTACCAAGGACCGGGAGGATATTTACGGAGGAGCTAGCAGGGTTATTAGTAGAGCCTTAAACTAGATGTGAAGGAGGAGGGGAAGAAAACCAGTCTTGAAATAAAAAATCCTGGGAATGGTACTCCATTGTCTGGGGAATGGTGTGCTGGTGAGGACCTTTGGTCTGCCATCCCAGTGTGGAGGACAGCACTTTAAATGGCAGCAAAGATGTAGAAATTACTGGTTTAGAAAATCCTGTGAGTAGTCACTTCAGAATTATGACTATTCCCGTTAGTAGAGGGATCAATAGCCCAACTGAAGTGCATCTGAACCAATGCACACAGCATGGGCAACATAAAAAGAGGAACTAGAAGTAATTGTAAGGCAGGAAAACTATGATATAGTTCCCATCACGGAAACGTGGTGGGACAATTCACATAACTGGAGTGCTGCTATGGTTGGCTATAAGCTCTTCAGGCAGGATAGGTGAGGAAAGAGAGCTGATGAAGTAGCCTTTTATGTTAGAGTGTTTTGATAGCCTTGAGCTTAATGATGGTGATGATAGGGCTGAGTGTCTATGGGAAAAATCAGTGAAGCACCTAATAAGGCAGATACTGTAGTGGGGGTCTGCTATATACCACCCAGCCAGGAGGAAGAGGCTGATGAGTTATTCTCCAAGCACCTGGGAGAAGTCTCATGATTGCTAACCCTTGTCCTTGTGGGAGACTTCAACTTACTAGATGTCTGCTGGATGTGTAATACAGCAGAGAGGAAACAGTCTAGTACATTTCTGGAGTGTGTGCAAGACAACTTCCTGACACAATTGGTGAGTGAGATGACCAGGGAAGGTGCCCTGCTGGACGTGGTGTTTGTGAACAGAGAAGGTCTTGTGGGAGATGTGACTGCTGGAGGATATCTGGAGCATAGTGATCACGAGATTATACAATTCTCAGTTCTAGGAGAAATAAGGAAGGGGGCTCAGTAGAACGGCCACCTTGGACTTCCAGGGGGCAGACATTGGACAGTTCGTAAGGCTGGTTGAGAAAGTTCAATAGGAGACAGTCCTAAAGGGCAAAGGAGCCCAAGAGATCTGGATGCTCTTTAAAAAGGAAATCCTCATGGCGCAGAAGTAGGCCATTCCTGTGTGCCAGAAGGGAAGAAAAACAGCTTGGCTGAGCAGAGGGATCTTGGTCAATCTCAGAAAAAAGAGGAAAGTGTACGAGCTTTGGAAGAATGAACAGGCATCTCGAGAGGACTACAGGGATGAATTGAGGTCATGCAGAGATAAAATCAGAAGGGCTAAAACCCAGCTGCAACTTCGACTGGCCAATTCTGTGGAAGATAATAAAAAAGTCTTTCTACAAATATTTTAACGACAAAAAGAGGGCTGAGGAGAATCAGTTGGGCTCGATGATCTCAAAGGTCTTTACCAACCTAGCGATTCTATGATTCTACATATTCGTATACATTAAAAGCACACATATACCATAATGATTTAAAGACATATATCTGTGAAAACTATTTAAATAGATAATGTGTATAATTTATAGCAAAAGGAATACATTTTAGACTATCTTCAGTGGGTTGACAGGAGAAGGAGGGATGAATGCTCTAATGGGGGAAAGAAACAGTGTATAGAGGATCAGGGGGAGGAGCAAGTGAAAAACAAAAACATTTCTGGCTTGTGAATGAGGAATGGCCACAAAATCTGAGAAGATGGGAAATTATAGTACTGAGACAACGGATTACCACACACTGTCTCAAAGTAGGTGTTTTGTTTTCCGAGTCCAGTAAACAAAGAGTTTTTTATCTACTTCACAGGGGAAAGTCCTTCACAGTCCACAAGCTACAGCCCGTAAGTGAGTGTAAGTGCAGAGAACCTTCCCTAGCAATGTTCCTCTTGAACTCAAGGCCAGGCTGGACGGGGCTTCGGGCAGCCTGATCTAGTGGGAGGGGTCCCTGCCCATGTCTGGGGGGTTGGAAATAGATGATCTTTAAGGTCCCTTCCAACCCAAACTATTCCATGATTCTATGAAATTCCAGGAATCCTACTACCCATGCTCAGTACGAATGAAGGATATTAACAAGCCATTCTTGTTCCACTCAGTCCTGCAGTAGGCCCTCCTCTATGCACACACATTTTTTAACTCTATCTGTGCCCAAGATCTCTTTTTGACAAATACAACATACCCGTAGAATACATACGTGTAGAGCTACAGTACTTAGCTAGTGAAATCTGAAGAACTGCAAAGTTGTTGTTAGATCTGTTTAATGGATGATTCATTAAAATAAATTTAGGTATCTGTATGACTTAGGAAACACTAATATTGAAAAATACCTCAAACACTAACTGTCCTAGAAATTTTAATAGTTGTCTTTAGAAATATTTCAACACATAGTTCAATTATATTTTAATCTTAGTATGAAAGACTGGTGATTCTATTATAAGCCCAAGTCTCAAAGTATGACCGAAGAAACAGACTTCTTGTTTTTTTTATGTTCTCCTGCAGTGTTCATGATTAATTTGTTATTTATAGGTCAATACCTTGTTATGCTGTTAAAAACAAAGCATTAAAAAAAAATGTTGGAATAACCGTGCAATGAAAGAAGCTATGATATTGGCTGCCATAAAACAAACAAACAAACAAACTCGAACAAAAACCCAAACAAACCAAAGCAACACCAAATCCCCCTTTCACTGGAACACAGGTCATCTTAATCTGTTACAATCTATTCTAGAGAAGCATGGAAAAATGTTACAGACAGGGAAAACAGGAGTGAGCTCTTGCTGACATCACAAAGCTGCTTTGTCTGTAAAGACATGCAGATTTACAGATAGCCAAATGCTGAGAGAATGACAGGAAAGAATAACGAAGACTTAGATAATGAAGTGCTTGGATATTAAAATGCCTGAAAAAACAAAAATAATTGAAGAGAAGCGAACTGAGTGTAAGGCAATATTGAGACTACACTGTGAGTTCAGTACTTCTAATGTAACTTAGAATAATTTCTTCTGTTCTTTTTGTCCCTGCCCTTTCCACAGTTTGCAAATTACAATGCAGTATGTGTTTTTTATGTAAAGGGCTGGAGGTAATAATCCTCAGGTTAATGAGATTATTTTACAGGTTCTTGAATTTTTCCTGCACTTAGTAAAGGCAGTGATCTAGTGCTTTATTTATAACATTTATTTATCTATTATGGCTACTTAAAAGAGGCCATTTTAGACTTCATCTTATTTAGACTTTTCCAGGGAACAAAATTCACCACCTGATTTGAGTGCTTTTTGTACCACTTTTTCCCATATTGAAAGAATACTATCAGAAAACAAGTGCCATTGTTTAACTCCATCTTCCATGGAGATCTAAGCAGTACGTTTTACTGTAACTCCTATTATTGTATTAACTTTCGTTATTTATTCTACCATTACACAGTGAAAGTTTTGAGTATCATCACAGCCTACCAACCTTCACTAGATCATAAGAGCATGAGGATGTAGTTTACAGTCTCTATTTATTTTTAGAGTTGCTTGACTAGCTAAAAGTGCCTTATGCATATATCCAGCATGGGATTCATCTGATCTGATGTAGGCATCTGCAACACAGATATCTATGCCTGAACCAGCAGTGCACATTCCCTTTATAGCCAACAGAGAAACAAACATTTATAGAATGCAGGTTCCCAAATCAGGCCAGAAGGATCACACCTTAAATATTGCTATACTTCTCCACTGTCTGTGCAACATGTTGGGTGACTGGTTCACATACAGATAAACAATAACCATTCCTCTCTTTCCAAACCTGCCAAAGTTTGTTTGCTTTCTTCTTTTCAAGAAAAAATCCTATGGAACATATTTTTGTAACTTAAATATTATTTTTTGATACGTTTTGTCTTGGCTTTACTTTCCACAACAGTGTTACTTAATTCCATTTAATTTGTTGACTGATTGTTTGCAACTGATCATTGTATTAGTTCCAGAGCTGATAAAGAGAAAGAAGGAGCTTCAATAGACAATTTCATAGCCTAATTAAAGACAAAATAGGTATAAATTGACAAATAGGAAATCAAGAAAACACAGCATGTGGACTGCATGGATGAGTAAAGAGCTCTGAATGAAACTTAGACATAAAGACAGAAGTATATTAGAGATGGACACAGGGGCAGGCGGCCTAGAAGGAGTTTATAGTTGATGTCCAGTCTTGCATGGACAGGGTTAGTAAAACCAAGGATGACTTGGACTTGAATCTGGAAAAGGATGTGGAAGCTCCAAGAAAAGAGTCTACAAACACATAAACAGCAGAAGGGAGACAAAGGAAATCATACTCTCCCTGTGGAATGAGGCAGCAGATTTGGTAGCAAATGGTGTGGAAAATTCCAAGGCACTCGATACCCTTTTTTTGCCTCAGCCTTTACTGGTAAGACCTACAGAATATGGTACAATCAGGAATCCCAGGTACCTGACATCAAAGGGCAAATCTGGAGCAAGAAAGTGGAAGAGGAGATTTGAACTACATTGGAACATGTGCATTAGCTAGAAAATAGACACACATTGTAGGATGTGGGGCTCCATTCATGGAGATGCTCAAAAGTTGGCTGGACATGGAACTAGCCAACCTGCTCCATGAAACACCCAGATGTACAGGGGGTTGGATGAGGTAATCTCAAGAGATGCCTTCCAACTTTAACAATTCTATGATTCCATGATTCTGGTTATAGGCACCAGCTTTTAGGGATTGTTGGATAGAGCAAGGTTATGTTTGAACTAAAGCTGAACTACTGTGATGAAAAGAGTTCAAGGTGCACAGAAACCCAAATCTTCTGGGTGCAGTTTGCTGGACCTTATCTATGTAGTTTTCTGACTCGGTCAATGGAAAGAGAATTTCCTTCAGAGAGAATTCAGGGTGGAAAATCAGTTGTAAGAGTTCTGACTCCCTTCTCAAAGGAGTCCTTTGTCCCTGTGTCCAGAGGGACCCCTAAGAAAATACACTTGTATAACCTTGGTGGTTACACAGCAGCCAAGCAGGGGGTTTTCATTGGCTGTTTTAGATTTCATTGTTAAAACTCACCAAGTCCCACTTGGGTCCTTTTTTTTTTTTTGGATCTAACCCAGAAAACTTTCTTCAAAGCTTGAATGGTGAATGAGACAAAATCATAGTTGACTCATTAAGCACCAAGCTGCTAGGGTTTAAGTTCAGAAACATTAGTCTGATGTCCTTTCATCTGCATAAATACATTTATACAGGACATTTGCCCTTTTCATTCCCCTAGTATTCTAATAAAGATTGAAATTCACAGGAACAGAGAAGAGTCTGACTGAGAGGAAAGAGTAACACAGAGAGTAACTCTTTCTCTATAAATTGAATCTCTCTGACTCAGATTGTTATATATGTGATATCAAAAGCAGAATGATTGACATTGCAAACAGTGAAAAAGATAGAAACACCTCCAGAGTACCATAGCATTCACTTGCTATTTTAAACTATGTGAACATTCTTGATTTAGTTAAGAAACATACTTCAGTTTAAAAGATGTGCACTGAAAATGACCAGAAGTCATAGGTAACATTTTACATTGCAGTATTTGTTTCCCTGTTTAAAAATATACTTTTCATTACTATGATACTAACCAGGCATTTCTAACTGGAAAGAAAAGTAGACAAGAAACACTTGAACCTGTTTTTTTGAATCTGAGCCTTTCCCAAGCAAATCTTCAGTGAAACGTATCCATCTACTCAATACTTTTGCAACCGTAATCTTACCACTAGTCCCATATTGTGGTGGTACCTTTATTTGATAGGCAGCTGGGTAATTCAGTATACATACTCAAAATTCAAATTTTTAAAGCTTTTTTTTTTTCACTTCCTTTAAGATTGTAACTTATAAGAGCTCAAGTAAATTTACTCTACAATTTTTCCCTTTCTTTTTTATGTGATAGAATTTACTTGTGCAGTGACAGTGCCAGAGCTTAATAAAAAGTTAAAGTTCCAAATTAAACTTGAGGAAAAAACACTTAAAGAAAATATTTTATCTTCCTTTCCTAGGCTAAACTTCATTCAGACACCTCCCTCCCTGCCCCTTCCTAGTTTCCACTCCCCCTGTTACCACTGCAGGCTACACTCAGACTCTTTGTTGAGGTGAAAGGTGATGCAGGAGACTGGGTCAGAATGTGGTAGATTCTTTTTGTTGTTTGTCATTTCTTATCCTGTTCTTCACCAGCTCCTGCCCTCTTGTTTCCTCTGCTCTGTCATGGTTCTTCCACAAATGCTAATCCCACAACCCCTCTGAGATTTTTACCTGTTCCACTGTGGATCACCTCTGAACTGCTCTGGCTGTGCTGTTCTTTTCCCTTGGTGTTTTCTCTCCTTTCCTAAATATGCTTTCATAGAGGTGCCTCCAGCTTGGCTGATGAGCTCATCTGTGTCCTCTAATGTGTCCATTGAAACAATTGGAACCAGCTGTATCTGGAATGGAGCAATCCCTGCCTTCTGCTCACAGAGGCCACCCCTGCAAATCCCCCTGCTGACAACACCCTGTAATTTATGCCCAATGTATTACTGTAATATAAATAAATTTATTTTATATATATATAAAAGAAATCTCTTTTATTACAATGTCTTTCTTTCACAGTTACATAAAAGCCCTTCTAACAATCTTAAAATGAGATATGAGGGTAAATGCTCACTCAGTAACTGATCATCAAGTAACACCCTCAGACTTTAAGAGTCATAAGGGGAGGGAACAGAACAAGATTAAATAAGTGAGAGAGAGGAGAAAGAGTAGGAAGCATGTGAGATAACAAGAAAAGTAAGTCCATAAAAACTTCTAACTGCTGGTGCACTTTTGCATTGGTTCAAAATCTAACATGAAGAATCTGTTTCTGCAGGTGTTAGTCCACGAGCCACCTACCTCAGCAGCATTCGGACAGTTCGTGGACTAACACCTGAATAATTTTCTTGTCCAGTGTCTATTTCAGGGCCTCTGAATGAACAAGGATGCATTACTGCCTTTCATTTAGAATTCACAGTTCTCTCACTTATGGCATCACAAAGACTTAAAAGTCTTTTCTTCAACATGGAAAAATGCAAAGAATGTCCTTTCACAGAATATTTATTGTCTGGCTCAGAATTGTGGCAGAAACAGGATGGGACTTACTTCATTTTGGTTTGGTAGGAACACAAAACTGCCTGCAGGATTTTGTGCCTTGTAAAATTTAACTTTGTGAATTTCTATTTTAGAATATGGCTGATTGCTTCTTCGTTCAGATTTCACCAAGCATAATGCATCCTCACTAGCTAAATCTAATTCCAAATGCTAAGTACTAAAGCAAGTTCTGCTCAACAATCAGTAAATTGCAGTGCAACCATCAAAGCATATGACCCCTACACTTAGTTTCCCTGATGCTTCTCGGTTGTGTAGAGGCTGTCATTATAGGTAGTGGGGATCTAATTGAACTAGTGCATAGTGGTGGAAAATTACAGTCTTGATAGTGAAATAAGAGCTGATACAATTTTGCAGCAGTACCAGAACTATTCAAATCTCATAATGTTAGAGGAAGGTAATTGCCAGGATTGATGGAGGATGCTCAAATTTATATTGAAGCCCCTTTAACATGGCATGTTTGATATCTACTCTTAAAATGGAATTTCTGCATTCAGGGCCTCTCAAAATTGCTTGCACACTACTTATAGATAAAATTCTTTTCTTCAGTGTCATTGACAATCATCACATGAAGTCTCTGAGCACTCAAAACTTTTGAGGATATTTTTCCAAATCTGAGAATTCTTCCAAATTTTATTATCACTCCTTTTGTGTTTTTTGGACTCGTGCTTCCATAGCTCTCTAGAAATACTGGAAGAAGAGAATTTATTTTCAGATTATATGACTTATCATAATTCTTCTTGTCTACTGGCTATAACTAAAATAAAGAAGCAAATGCCTCTGAATGTTTCAAGATGTTCAAGTGTTACTTTGAATTAATCTTTGAATTAGTGTTCAATAGACTTGTCAAAACTGCAGTTTTCTGTTAGGTATAGTAGTTAACAATGGTAATAGACAGTAGTTTTGCATAATAATAATAAAATAGTGTGAAGTCCCTATTATCTGAAATACATTTTAAAATATCTTCAATTAAGATCTATAAATATTGCTAAGCTTAACTCCTAATCGTCTCAAAAGGGCTTTGTTTCCAGCTCTTTGAGGAGTTAGTCAGTAGGATCCCCTGGGAAATAGTCCTCAAGGACTCACTTGATGTTCAACAAGGCCAAGGGAAAGGTCCTTACACCTGGGTCAGGGCAATCCGTGTTTTCAGTACAGGTTAGGAGATGATGTAGTAGAGAGCAGCCCTGCAGAGCAGAAGGCAGGAGTGCTGATGGATTTAAATCTGGACATGAACCAATAACGTGCAACTGCATCCCAGAAGGCCAATTGTATTCCAGGCTGCATTATAAGAAGTGTTGAGGGAGGTGATTCTACCACTGTACTGGGCTCTGGTGAGACCTCACCTGGAATCTTGTGTCCAGCTCGGAGCCCTCAGCACAAAAAGGACATGGAGGTGTTGGAGCAGGTCCAGAGGAAACCCAATAAAATGATCCAAGTAATGAAGCACCTCTTCTATGAGGTCAGGCTAAGAGAGTTCGTTGTTCAGCCTGGAGAAGAGAAAGCTTTGAGGAGGCCTTATAGCATCCTCCAGCACTTAAAGGGGGCTTATAGAAAGGAAAAGGACAGATGTTTTAGCAAGGCTTATTGTGACAGGACAAGGAGTACTGGTTTTAAACTAAGAGATGGCAGATTTAAACTGGATATGAGGAAGACATTTTTTACAATGGGGATGGTGAAACACTGGAAAAAGTTGCCCAGGGAGGTAGTGGAGTCCCTGTGCCTGGAAACATTCAAGGTCAAGTTGGATGAGGCTGTAAGTGAACTGTTCTTGTTTAAGATCTCCTTGTTCCTGCAGTGTGGGTGGACTAGATGACCTGTAAACCTCCCTTCTGACTCAAAATGTTCTATCATTCTATAATTCTATGAAACACATGTATAAATAGTTTCCTAAATCCCTGTGTACCATGGCCAAAAGGCTTCTGAGATAGGCACTCAGAATTAAATACTAAGTTAATTACCAAACTTTCCTCTGTCTAGTGCATATGCAGCCTTGTGTCTCTGAATGATGCCTCAGAGCATCAGCTTGCTGGTGAGGCACTGCCTGGAGAATCCCAGGAGGAAATGCTTAGAATTGTGGTTAAACTGAAAAGATCTTGAACACTTCTGTCCACTTGAGGTCTGATGACCACAAATCCTTCTGTAAAAAATGGAATAAATTCTACTGTGAGCAAAATCCAGTCTCATGTTTTGCATTATTACTGAGACACAGATCTCACAGCTTATCTGCATGTTAAGCATTCAAATTTATATCTCATTTATTGACAAAATATACTCCCTATCAGACTGCAGCTCTTTCAATGATCATGCTGAATCTGTGTCATTCTGCAGCAGAGAACATATGCTGCACACGGAGAAGTGGTGCTGTATAAGGGCATCGCTGCGTGCTGAAACACATCAAGCAGGAAAGATATGTTGTGTAGCCCAGAGATTAGGATGCTAAGTGTCTTGGGTTCTACACCTCTGAATATAAATTCATTTTAGATCAAGTATTTCAGAACCAGTTACTGTTAGACATGAAGATTACTTATGACTATTCAACCTTGCATTAGTAACTTTCATTTGCAGAGAAAAAACTCCAATGAGGCCTTAAGCTTCTCCATTATTTCTACCTCATTTTAATTTATTGCTAGACAATGTTCAGGTTACCCTCGGAATCGTGGGATCTCACAGATGTTTACATTCTTTAGAAGGTGAATTCCACTAATCAGTTGTGAGCTCAAAAAGCCCCGACCCTTTGTCATGTCAGAAGATACACAGCACAACAACCAATTCCATGTGATGTTCATAAAAGAACAAAAGATAACACTTAGCACACAGCTGTGTAAAGCTGCTTGAAAAGGAAATTCGTATATCATGGAAAGTACTTGAACTCTTAAGTGTTTGCTCTTGAACTGACAGGATGGCAAAAAGTACTTTGCTTTATTCCTACCGTATCTAGAGGTAGTGATGTATCTTGTGTACTTAAAAGAAATAATAGAAATTATCTCTTTCTGCTAAGTTTTCCTTCATTATTCTGTCAATTCTGAACTAATCATGTCACTGCACTGAATACCACAACAGCATTGCTGACATGAACCAAGTTAATAGGCGCCACATTGTAACAACAGCTCCAACATTTTCCTCAAATGAACCTATGAAAATGTAAGCATGTTAGATAGGTGAAAAAGAAACCAGGAGTTACAAAAATACATGTTCTGCCTATTAGCGTTTAAGCTCAGTAATGATGCTCTGAATCTACAATGGACAGATGTTATGCTAAGCAGTTTCAACTGTATGTTTAAGAACTCCTTCAAAAGCCTCTTGTACAGCTGCAGCATTTAAAGAAGTAATACAATTAAGAGGAGCAATTGAAGCCTTACAGTCTGTCTACTAAATTTTACTTTTCAAAAATTAAGTTGCCTTAAAAGTGCTTGAAATCTCAAAAATTAATGTTTTTCCAATAGCTAAATCAAAGTGATGAATAGCTAAACAGAGCTATTTAAATTTCTTCAACTGACAGGCTAAATTACAATCCCACAAAGTCTGAAGCTGAAGAAATACTAACAGGATTCAAAAGAATTTTAATAAAGAGATTGTCAGTGGAATTTAAGCTAGAGTATTGCTGCCAGTGACAGAAATGTTTCGAAGTTTCTATAGTGTGGTCACTTTATAATTAATACTACTGTAATTTTAATTGATTTAGGTTTAAATTTACTTTTCAATTTTATTCAAATGAGTATACTCAGCAGTAGAAACTCCCTTGCAGCTATACCTTAATCTCTGATTTGTTTAGGGATATTTCTAAGTCAGTTTTCTTCATCAGTCTCCAGCACATAAAGTGTAAGTCAGTTTATTGTTTCTATTCCATTTTCACATGTGAAATGTTCATATACAATGCTCTATTGATTTTAAGCAGGTTTGCACCTTTGATTGAATTTTTATTTTGTTCAACAGTCAATTTGCTTTCCTCCATTACTGAGGAAAATTTTACCTTTCAGAGACAGAAAAGGGAAAATAGTTGGGATTTCAGGCCTGCCACAGAAAGTGGTTAAATGATTGTGTTATCAGAAATGAGATGTGTCCACCTAATAAAAATATTGGTTATAGGTAGTGGTAAAACAGCTGACTAGAGCCATTCACCCTCCTAAAATCCTAGGCAATTCCTTCCTTACTATTTCCTGTGTTGGTCTTTAGTGCAGTTGAATTTAAGCAGGCGAGTCCTATGAGTCCTACACCAATAATATCCTAGGAGGCTTACTTCCTTTCTATAATCTATAAAATAACTCCTGTTGTATTTGCAAATATTCATTATATAGTCCAATGCATGTTCATTGCTGTGTAGATAATTTTTAAAGTGCTGTAGAATATCTTTGAATAAATTTTATCCTATAAGCTTATTATTTTCCCTTTTTCCCTTAATTTTCTGCTCAGTCTATTTCTTTATGGCAATTTGTTTTGTATTTTTTACTAGGCTGCTTTCATAGTGAAAGTAATGGAACTGTCCTGGGCTCATTTCTAAAGTTTCTCATCTATCATGCCCATTTCTGCAACTTATCTTGCAATTAGTGTTTCTGTTGCTGATTATACCATTCATTCATTGTAGCTGCTGGAAAGCTAGTCTTAGCCTTGAATGAATGCATCTAGCAATATACACAAAACTTGTGAAGAAAAGTATTTATTATACAAAGAAACAGACAAAGGCAAGTACCAGGAACCCCACACGGTTGCAGCATCTTTCTAAAATGTATACTTAACTTCTGAAATACTTTATTTTAAGGCAGGTTTTATCTGAGGCTTGTTTTGATCTAGATAACAAGTCACAGATTGATATCTAACTGCCTGTTATAAGTTGCCAGCAGCCTCATGTTTCCCATTGCTGCCTCCCTTATCTCTGTGCGTAGGTGTCTTTGTCCCTGGTCTGCTACATCTCAGTCTCAGCATAGCAGGTGTCTTCCACCACACCATTGGTCCATGGGGGACATTCAGCTTCAGTGACACCGAATTTTTTGGACAGGAACTTGGGGGAGGATGGATTTAACTGTCTTCTCCATTGATAAAATCCTCAGTCTCACCTCCTACCATGAAGGCTTCTGGACTGGTCTATGGGAACTGTTGAAGATTTCAATTATTCTCAGATGAAGTTTGCTCAGTATCATGCTCCTTACAGACATTAAACCAAGGAATCTACCCCACAGGACTTTACTTCTAATTACCTGTTTCTACATGACTGTACATACTTAGGAAATAGTCTCTGATTCTCTGTTTTGGTGACTATTCAATAATTGTTAATTTGATTCTCGTAATCCTTCTTGTCTGCAGTGTTATCATTGCTTTTGATATCCTGTTGCGCCTTAACATAAACAAAATCTGATCTTTGATGTATCTATATTTGGCCATGTGTCTATTTTAGTACCTTTCATATTGAAGTTCTTTCTGATTTCCTTGTCAGAATCCAGTACAATGTGAGTGCATCTTTGTAATAATTTTAATTTATCTTGTGTATTCATTTATTCTTTGTCTTTAATGTATGTATTTGAAATATCTTCCAAGTGTACTAATTTTTGTCCTCTGTTCTCACTTTCCCTCAATTTTTTTCTATATCCTTTTTTTATTAATCTCCTTTTTACTCCAGATAAATTTGCATTATTCACATAAATGCAACTTCTTAAATATCTTTTCCTGCTTACTTAAGACTGCTACATTTTCGTACTCTCTGCAACTCTCCTTTTCAATTACTGACATGAATTTTGCTTGTAGCTTCTGATAAAACAAAATATTTCAGTATGACTTTCTCACTTATCATTGTCCTTCATAGCACTATCTTCTCTAACTCTAAGTTTCTTTCAAAATTTGATTTTCTAAAGAGAAACGTCTGTCACTGGGGATTTCTTCAAGTAGTTCTTTCTGTTGAAAACGGAAGGGTATGTATCAGAGATTAGATGTTAGTTTATGTGATTAAAAGCTTATCTCCATGAACCTTAAGGAGCCCATGGGAACAGTGACAGCTGAGGGAACTCCAACAACCTCATCAGTGCAAATAGATCCCCCTTAAGCGGCTCCTCCCTGTGGAGTCCTGGGGGAGTCTTGGCCCATAGCCCTAAGCCAGCCAGTGCAAGGTAATTACTGCCTATGGGGTTGTGGGAGTCATTAAGGGATGTCAGGAAAAGCCTTCTATGATTGTACAAGGCTTCTCAAGGGTTGTGTGTGTGATCAAAGACAAGGAAAGGAATGAATCAAACAGGGCTGGCAAGGAACAAGCAAGGAAAAGCAAAGGGAAAATGGGATTAAAAGGGTCGGTCATGTACCGTGGGCTGTTCAGCATGGTTGTCTGGCCATTTCCTAGACCTGATCACTGTAGCCTCTTCTGTCTTGTCCTTGCACTCAATTTGTAACTATTTTCCTTGGTGCAGGATCTCTTTTCTGTGTGGATATGCATATCTGGAATTTAAGCACAGCTGCTGGGGGACCAGATGGGCCATTGGACCAGAGGTCTCGTGGACCTGTGTGTCTGCAGTGGGAACAACTGGAGAGACCACAGAACACGTGCCTTGTGTGCGGGTGTGTATGTCAGTGTTTCATTATCACTGATGTGCATCAAGCTAGACCACATTATCAATAATCACCTTCCTCTATGACACCTCTGACTTCCTCACCTTAAATCTGTCTATCCTACTTACCAAAAGCAGTTTAACTGCAGCAGCACAGATCTCAGTGGAGTGTAATTTAATCCTAGAAAGCACACACAGGCACATTTGACGCACAGCACGAGAGGAAGGAGTGGGAGATGGACCCAATCAGCTGCAACTGGTAACCAAAACATAATGTGAGAAGTTGCCTGCTGAGCAGGAAATTTTATGGGTATGCCTAGCAGATTTGTGCCAGGCGTCCTGTTTAGCTCATGCCCAGGGAGCACAAGTGACCAGGAGTGATGCCAACAGGATGTACAAACTAATGCAAGACAATATTTGTGGGGGCCGACATGGGAGGTTGTGCACAGGGGCTGAGAGCCACTACTCACAACTGTTGAAGTCAGTGCAGGAGTGGTGGTGAGGTGCCAAGGGATAGTGTTCCCTGCAAGTAGGGATGTTAGTCCCTGCAGCCAATGGCCCATGAGGGGTCTGAAACCTGAATTCACTCGCAGGCAAATGCCAAGAAGTGGCAGAATATGTAGAATTTTATTAGTGAGGTCACATAGGTACATACAGCTAAATGAAGGATATCAGCCACTGTATATGCCTACTTGAAAATCAAAATTAAGATGAAGAATTTGGGACTGGAAGGGCCCTCCTGAAGCATGAAGACCAGTCCTAGCTGCTATAGCAGGCAACTGCTTCATCATTATTGCTTTAAGTAGCTTCAAGGTAGAGCTTAATCAGTTTATTAGATTTGAATTTCCCTCCCCTAGAGTGTCACTCCTCTAATGGTTAGAAGTGTTATTACTTACAACCCAATTTAAACTATGGGCAGTTTATATTCACCATGTTCCTGTGTCAACATGGTACTTTACCTTAAATAGTGCACTTTTTCCCCCCTCAAGTTTATGTATGTAATATAGGTTGTGAGAAAGTGATTTATCTCCTCAGTTGTATCTTCATCCACCCTTTGTTTTGCAGGCAAAAGAAAGAAACCTATTTTTCTTCTTCAAAATAGGCATCCTGTTCCCTACACGTTCCTAGTAGCATTATTGTGTTGAATCTAATTCAGTACGAATAAATCTTTTGCAGAGTTGTCCAGTGCTGCAAACATCACCAACCCTTTTTAAATAAACATATTTTTTCACTTGTCTCTTCTGAAAATGCCTTTTCTGCATGCAGTCTTTGATGTCTTTTATTTTTTTTCCTTTTTTGTGTTCTGATCCACCAGCATACCTAGATCCATACTTCATTAATTGTAAACATTCTTGTGCCTTTCCTTATTTGAACAGATTCCAATGTATTTTTAGACCATATTTTCACCTTTTCAAAAGCAGTGATGATTACAGCCTATTCTCTAGCATTCATGCTACCTTACTGGCATTCTGCAACATGTCTGCCACTTTTCATTTCTTATTATCTAAAACTTAGGTATAAAAAAAGCATTACTGAAAAGTAGAGCATTAAACCAGATGTGGAAACCTGTCATTTGGATTGATAATCGGTGTCTGAATGTGGCCTAACTACCAGCTTTGTACTTTCTAAAAATTAGATTCTGTCTTCTAAATTTGTTTATGAAATGTCATGTGAAACAATGTCAAAAGCCTTAGTAACACCAAGATATTTGACATCCACTGTTCTTCCTGTATTCACAATGCCTCTTATCCTGTCAAAAAAGCAAGATTGGTCTGACATTTCCTGAATTTGGCAGGTCCATGTATGCTTTTACTCATCAGCTTGTGTTCTTGTAGGGGTTTACCAAACCAATTGTTAACACCAGTACTTTCTTTAGGAATTGAAGTTCAGCTATGGGTTTATAATTACCTAAATCTTTCTTTTTTTTTTTTTTTTGCTTTTAACAAATGGGCACAGCATTTTTGCCTCTCATGTTACTGTTGAAAACTGCAAAATCATTGCATATGGTTCCCATTTCACCTTTTCTGCCATTGAGGAAATAACCCAGCACCAAGAACAGATACATTTAGAATGTGATTCAAAACTACCACCCCAACAACGGCAGCTGGTGGGAGAGGGAAGGTCAAAAAAAAAAGTAAAAGTATTGTTCAAGGACAGAAGTTCCAGAAACAAGAGGAATAGTACAAAGTGGTTTTTTGTTTCCTTTTTTTTTTTTTATTTTCCTCTAAATTACAACCTAGAAAGAGTTTGCAGCAAACATTGTTTTAAAATGTGTGTCAACAAGATGCAATCAATGCACCTTTGAAAATACTGACTGTAAATGTAAATGTTAACAGTATAAGGACAAGATTAGCAAAACAGATGTTATTACTCAAAAGACACAAAATTTGAGCAAAGCATAAGAGAGTGACATAAAAATATTTTTATTTTCAAAAAAATAAACAGTAGGCAAAGGTGTTAATCACAAAGTTCTGAGAAGAAGTCGTGAGAAGTGGATAGGAAATCTCACACAGTTGTGAAGATTTATATCTTGCTTCACACAGACAAGAGGCGGTTGGCTAGGCTTAGTGTACTACATGTGTTAAGCCTGTCAACAATTGCTGTAAACACTAGAAAACAGACTGCTAGAGTACAGTGCAGGTGAAAATTTTGAAAAACAGATAGCAGAATCAAGAGCTTTCTGAAATGTCTCTGAGGACTCATGTCTTAAAACGCTCTTTGGAAAGTGGATTGAAGAGTTTTATTCAGAGAACTAAAAACCAAGTATAATGAAGAATTTTAGAGCAACTAAGATCCACCTTTGTTATATTTTATGTTAACAAGTCACTGGATAAAATCCACTAACAGGGTTAGGTAGGACTCATTATTCACAATTCACTATCTCTCTGAGAGAATTTGAACTGCTTGTTTACCAACTCATACGATCTCTGGCTCAGGGAATTTTAAATTCAATACTTTGCCCATGAAATTGCAAAGGAGATATCATGTTTAATCCTTTTATCATAGCCATAGGACAGGATTGGAGTTTGAATTTTCTTTCTTGGGAAGAAAAGCTGAGTTTGCTGTTTCTTGGGGAGATGAACTGACCACAACCCTTTATGAAAGGCTGATGATATTCCACAGGTCAAACCCCTCAAGAAGCCTTGGGCAAGAAGCACTAGTATGTGCATCTAATTCTTATCAGATTTAGGTGTGAGATAAATTATTCTGCTGTGCTTAGAGGAGTGATTCTAAGTATTGACATTGGGAGCTTGGAGCTCATGGTAATTGAACACAGGTTTTCTGGTTTGCAGTTCGTATTTATAGTTGCAATTACACCTAAAAAGACATATTGTGTGTAAAGTTTAGTAAAAATAATTAAAGTTTCACTTATGTTCTCCTACATATAAACTGTTTTATGTTGCCTGAAATCAACAGAATTCACCAATATTTTTGCAAGGTTGCTGCTCTGCTAATAAAATCATTCAGGCAAGTTTGGTTTTGTGCCTGTCTTTACTAGCAACTTGAGTGAGGCAAGGTCACATGCAGCTGAAGGGATGCTCATTGTACGTGTGTGTGTGTGTGTGTATATATATATATATACACATATTCTCACCAGTGGGCCTCCATCCTGTCCAGGAAGACAGGGCAGCAGGATAAGGCTGTTGGCAACCCCTATTTTTGTGTAGATGCTCTGTATATCAGCCTGACCCGTGGCAGACTATGTATAATGTACATATGTATGTATATGCACATGGTGTATATGTTCTGTGTGTGTGTACCTGCTGGGAACACATCTGCAGCCTTGCCCCTGTGTGGGCCTGCAGATATGGAGTGGATGCAGCCTCACCTCTCAGGCTTTTTGATACAACATGATATATTTTCTCCTAAGTGTTCTCAAAGAAGAAAGACCTCTTAAAACCTCCCTGCTAAAAAAGACATAAAGGAAAACACTGTAATGAAATAACGTTGTTTATTGCTTGTTAGTTTAAATTGTTTTTCTTTTTAATAAGTCACTTAATTTTGGCTACATTGCTCTTCTAAACATGGTGTCCCCTAAGGCAAAGAAAAGAACCTAGTGTAGCTAAAATAATAGTGCTTCAAACTTGGATTTGCATTAACAGAGAGTTGTTAAAATTTATTTTGTTCCTTATTTTCCTAGATCAGTAATTTTTGGAACCCATTTTTTACTGAGTGAGAAACCAATAATTTTTTTCCTTTCAATTGTACCAGTGGAAAATTAGAATTTTCTAAGTTTTCCAGTCTATTTTTTCCCATGTTTCGCAAAATTAATAGAATTCTAGTAAAAGTCAGATAATTTGCTAGTCTGTTTCTACTGTTTTGAAATACATTGTCATCAAACCATTATGTATAATTTGGTTTTTTCCCCAGTAGATGAAGAAAAATTATTAATGATATATCACACTGCAACAGAAATATTGCAGATCACTTTGATAATTCTTATCATTGTTTTAATTTATACATGCTCAAATCATAAAAACTGATATGAAAAGAGCAGAGACTGCATGGAATCCTCTGAGAAAACTCAGATCTCAAGGATGTTACAAACAATTTGAAGCCCAAGAGAACCAGTGCTGTAACAAGAGCTCAGGAGATAGTGCATTGCTACAGTAGCAGATACATTCAAACGAAATTGGTGTTTGATATGCCCAGACACCTTCATAGAGCTGCGTGAGGAAGGTTGATTGTGTTTCAACAGTCTGGAAGAACGAAAATCTCCTCTAGAAGGAAGTTTTTTAAAATCATCCCACATGTCATGACTCCTTTCACAAACCATTGGTAAGGTCTTTTAGCAAATTAAGAAAGGTATTGGCTTCAAAGTTTTCTAGATTTGTTGCTAACGTAATCACTGAGGTAGTCTTGAAGTGCCAGTCTTGTCTCACCCCAAATAACTCCTGAGAGATAAGGCGTTAGCAAGGGCCTACTTAAACAAGAACTTCCTTTATTAAGACTATTTGATGGACCAATTCCTACCTATAAAAATGCCATTATGTATCCTTTCACGTTATCTTATCAAATTAATTTTCTAAGCTAAATTTTCATGGTACTGATTTTTTTTCTGGATATGTCATCTTTATAGAAGGTGGGTTACTCAGAACAAGCTGATGGTAGGGGCAAACAACCATAGGAGTTACTGAAATCTGTTGTATTATAGTATTTCAGATAGTACAAACTGCCAAAATTGGTTGAGTTCGTGATGGCTGAATTGGTGCTGGGCCCTCATCATTTTCCATATTCCATAAAATACCTAACCATTAATCTTCTGGGAGTCTATTAATCAAATTCCCTTGGAAATGGAGATACTCCTTCTGTGGAAAATGTGACTGAAAACTAAATATTCCAGTAAGAAATTTTACTATCAGATATTTTATATATTGTTTTCCTTAGTGGCTGAAAACAAAAAAAACTAGGCTTAACCTAGACATTTATTTCTTAATTCTTTGTAATTAATAGAGATTTCAGTTACTTGTCATGTTACTTTTATGTCATAAATTATTAGCATATTCTAATTTTTTGGGATAAATTCATACATAATTAACCTTCCTTGGTTCGAAAATCTAATACTGTTCTTATATACTGTACGCGCATACCTAATTTCCTTTTTTTGCTCATACGAGCAGATCATGATCCCATTGTATAATGGCTTATTATTCATAAACAAACCTTAATTGCCTCACTTTTCAAGTCATTAATCAGTATTTCATTTAAACATGGTATTAGTTGATATCTTCTGTATTTCATTCCGTTCCCCATTTGAAAAAAAAAATTTTAACTCGGCTACATGTCAGATTTTGTACAAAACTAAGTAGGTACATACACATGCAACAAATCTGTGTGTGTTTGTTTCCTTTGCATACTGAGGAAGAATATTCTCAGTGAACCACATCATCTTTATTTTGACTAATTTCAATAAGTGTGTCAATGGTTGTACCACACAGCCATAATATATTCATTTTTTTATCGTTTACTGCAATACAGGTGTAACGTGCCTTATCTTTGAAGAAAAAACAGTAAATCCGTTTAACAAAAAATTTTTTTTTTCATATGTATTTAAAGGAATCAAGTAGATAATCGATTGTTGACTTTTTAACCTCCCAGAATTCCCAAATGACCTTCATGGGGAGGTTGTCAACCTGCTTTTACTAGGAGTCTGTGGTGAGATGCTGGCAGTGGGGGTGCGGAGTGGCCTCTGTGAGGAGAGGCCAGGGCTACCTCATGCTGTACACAAATGGTTCCAGATAGTCCCAACTGACCCACTGTTGGGGAAAACCAAGCCCAGTGGCCAAGATAATAGCACAATGGGAAAAATGTGTTTGAGAAACAGCAAAACACTAGCCAGAGAGGGCAGGAGGGAACAAAATTAGTGCGAAACAAAAGAAGAAACACCAAAGTAAGAGGAGGACAAGGAGAAGTTGCTCCATGGCAGATAAGACATGCCCTGCCACCAATGCAGGACTTGTGCTAGAGAACATTTTCTGGAAAAGCTGCAGCCCATGCAAGAACTCATGCTGAAGCCGAGGAAAGGAGTGAGAAGAAGGGAATGGCAGAGGAAAACTGCTAGGTACTCATTATATGGTGCTCTTCCGCAATTTTATTGCTTGCTGAAGGGACTGGGTCATTGGGCAGTGGAATAGGCTACCCAGGGAGGTGGTTGATTCACCTTCCCTGGAGGTGTTTAAGGCACTGGTGGACGAGGTGCTAAGGGGCATGGTTTAGTGTTTGATAGGAATGGTTGGACACGATGATCCGATGGGTCTCTTCCAACCTGGTTATTCTATGATTCTATGAAAGTACAGCAGGAATTAAAAAGTACAGAGGAAGGAGTGACGTTAAGGGGAATGAGGGGAGAAAGGGGTTCATTTCAATGTTTTTGTTTTTTTCTTTTTGTTTCCCAGTACGTGAATCAGTAATGAAGCATTTACTTTAACCTAGAATAAGATAAGTTAGTTTTCCAAACTCAAAACTTCTTTGCCTTCTGATGTTGTCTCTCTGGGGTGAGCAAGTGACTAGATAGGAGGCTGGTTGTGAGCACAGGCTAACTCACCACTTCAATTCATCAAGTTATATGCCTGAAGAAGAAAATACATATCACAGCTACAAATAAGTTGTTTTACACAGGGAGGCAGGCAAAAGCCTTAGGCTGAAGAATTTGCCTGTCTTTGTGAACCTGGAGGAATCTCATTCCACCGTCTCCAATCCCAGCTGCCCCTGTCAGGGCACTGAAGATTGTCTTCTCCCTCAGTGACTGACTATGGCTGCCTTTAGCATCATAAAGTGGATGTTGTAGCTGGAGAATGTGTTGAGGAGGGGAAAAAAAAACATTGAGCAAAAATAATTTGCACTTTCAGCTGTTGGGACTGGACAGATTTTAAGCTCATGTATCATTTCTATTCAAACCCAAATCTCCATAACCTCCTCCAAACACAATGGACCTGTCAATTTATGTCAAATTATCACACTGTAACATAAAATATGATCCAAAGGCTTAGGCCAATCCTTTAATAAAACTCACTGAAAGAAAATGCCATATTTACTTATTTCAGAATCTTTGAATCATTTCCCATTTCTAGACTCAATATAAATAGTTTTTTTAGTGTTTATATTGCACTAAAGTATTTCACATTTACATTTCAGCCTATGTTTTTTCTCAAAAAGACACCTTGGTTTACTTTGCTCATTCTTAGAGTGTTGAGATCACCACGAATGTCATAACATGTAGTGTAAGTTGTGATTTCAATGGCTATTTCATGGGTCATTTAAAACAGTTCAAGGTAAAAGCAAGTTCCTCAGACATTCTATACAGTCATTTTGAGTATTGCAGCACGTAAACTTTCAACAGCTTTCTCAAAACAATTCACTAGAGGCTCAATGGAATGAAGGCAAATTTCACAATGATAGAATTCAGAGCTGTAAAGGGATACAGTAACTTACTAGATTTGTTGTGCATTTATTTACGGTTCTATGTAGCTTTCACCTAACGTAATATTAACTTTAATTGCACCTGGAAGATGATACCTTTGGAAGCTGTGTTGAAGAAGAAAAGATAGATGCTGTACATAAGACCAAGTTCAGCAGTGACTTAAAAAATGGAGGTAATATATGTGTTCTAGTGAAATAACTTATACTAATACAACTGTTGCTGAGTTTGCTAAGCAAGTGCAGTTCACCCAAATTTGGTGCTTTATGAGTAGTAAATATAGTTTTATTGTACTGTAGCTTCCACTGATTCTCATAGAGAATGCACTTGCTTGTAATGGCTATTGTTTAAGATTTCAAGGTCATGTTAACCTTTTTGAATTAGTTTCTCCTTTTTCCCAGTGTAATTCTTTCTATGCTTTATCTCTGCAGTATGAAATACATATGAAAATCAGGTATAGGTGACAAAAACTGATTTAGTAGGAAAATATACGCGGACATAGACATCAAAGAGATGTTATAATACTCATTGTTTTCCAGTTCAGCATCCCTGCTGAAGCAAATCTATGATCACATTAGATTAGGTTGGCTACAACTTCTTAACTTGTTAATTTTTGAAAAGCCACTGTAAATGGAGGCCTTCTAGGTGACTCATTCAATTTCCCTTGTTCTCCTAGTCATTTTTTATCCCCCTATATATGAAGTCTGGGCCACCCAACTTTGCTTTCATAGCCATTTCTGTTTGCTACATCATCTGACACTGCCAAGAACAGGTGGGGTCTACCACCTACTTAACTTGCTCTCAATTAATTGTTAAATTGCCACTAGAGCAACTCTGAGCCTTTTTTTGCTAGGAGAAACACAGTTATTTTAGAATCTTCTCATGGTTCATGTGCCCTAGTCTGTTGACTATGTTCATATCCTTCCTTTGGACAGACATATCTTTGATCTATCCATACCTCAGTCATGGCCTTATGTATTGCAGGATGCTACCCTTGAAAATTCATCTTCTGGTTCTATCACACTTCCAGCTTCCTATGTCCCCTACATCTATCTGCCTTTCTCCTCCTCCATCTCTACCTCTGTTTCCTCAAAGCAGGACCTCAGCTTAATATACCCCAGTGTTCATATCATTCTAATGTACTACTTCCAATCATCAAGTTCCCACTTTGACCTTACGCTTTCAGGCACAGTCGTCTTCTTCCTTACTCTGGTGGCCTGTACACATCTTTTCTCTTTTAATTACTCCTCTGTCATAGACCTTTTGCTTAAAGAACAAGCTCAGTCATGGCCAGGGTTTTGAGACCCTACGAGGACTTATTCGTTCTCTTGGGAATTAAATTTCTGGTGACCTAGGAGCTGTAATTCATGATCCTTAAGGGTCCTGTTGTCCTCATGTAGATGTCCATATACATAGTTACTTGTAGATGGCTAATCAGTAATGGGCAGTTGGTATTCAGTTACTGTAACCAGCTTGAAGTAGAAAACAGAGAGATTAGTAGCTAAGGGCTCCCTGATGTCTGGGTCCTTAAACAATTATATTTTCTTCTTGTGCTTAAGACCAACACAGGCAAAATTAGTGCCAAAAGTAACGTAGATTTTACTCTGCATTAAAGATATATATTCCATATTTAAAACAAAAACACACTCTTTGTTTTATAACTTTCTTCATCATCTTTCAAACTGGTTTCATTTATTCTATTGTTTGACAAATTTGGTGTCTTACACTCAACAGTTTTACAGAGGTGACTAACACACCTCTACTGTATTCTAGTGAGACCCCATCTGGAATACTGTGTCCAGCTCTGGGGTCACAAAATCATGTAACACTGTCCCCAGTATAAGACATGAACCTATTGGAGTGGGGCCAGAGGAGGGTAGCAAAAATGATGAGAGGGCTGGAAGCACCTCTCCTATTATGAAAGAAAGAAAAAAAAAACCCAAACGTAGCATATATTTTCAAGGAATCATAGAATCCCATAATTATAGATTAGTCTGGGTTGGAAGGGACCTTGAAAGATCATTTGGTCCAACCTTTCATGGGAAAGAGACTCTAGATGAGATTATCTAGCACCCTGTCTAATTGCATCTTGAAATGAGGACTCTACCATGTTCCTGAGGAAGTTGTTCCCCTGAGTGAATGGTTGCTTTTACTGTAAAAAGTTTCTTTCTTATGTTGAGACAATTTCTACCTGTTTTATCTTGTCTTCTCGATGTGATGACTCTTTGTATCCTCTCTTTAAATACTGGAGTACTATGATGAGATGTCTCCTGAGATCTCTCTTCTCCAGAGAGAAAAGATCTACCTCCTTTAGTCTTTCCTCATAAGGCAGGCTTTCTAGCACTTTGACCATATTTGTAGTCCTCCTTTGGGCTCTTTCCAGTCTGCCTTACATCTTTCTTGAATTGTAGGTACCAGAACTGGACATCTTACTCCAGATGCAGTTTGACAAGTATTGACTGTAGTGGGACGATTACATGTCAGTGAATGCATCCCAAGATCTGGTTTGCCTCTGTTGCAGCAGTGGCGCATTGCTGACTCATGTTCAGTTTGTTGCCTGCTTAGGTCTCATTCAGCAAGGCTGCTCCCAAGCCACCCAGATGCTAGCCTGTGCTGAACTCTTCGGTTATTCTGTCACAGCTGCAGGACATAAAATTGTTTTTGTTAAGCTTCATACTGCTTTTGCTAGCCCAGACTTCTAGCCTGTCCAAGTTTCTCTGCATGATGTCTCTCCCTTCTCATGTGTTCAGCTCATCACCTAGTTTGGTGTTACCAGCAAACTAAGTGAGCGTGTTTTCAATCCCATAGTGGTCATTTATGAAGATGCTGAACAGTGCGGAGCCAGTACTGGCCCCTGAGGGACTCCACTCGTGACGGATGGCCAGCCTGAGTCAAAAACATTGATCACCACCCTCTGAGTGTGACCTTCAAGACAGTTCTCTGCTCATCTTGCAAACTACCCATCCAACCTGTGTTTTGGCAGATAAGTTTTAGGCCAAATTGTTATTATGTGAGAGTAAAGGAAAACGGTGGAGAATTATAGAAGTATAAAATTACATGTAGTAAGAAATATCCCCTACACCTTGTATTAAAAGTACATTAATATTTCATAATCAAGAATGCTCAGGTTATGTAAAATTATAATACAAGATTTTCATTCAGCCTGAATTCTATTCCCTTGGAAATATGAATTATAATGGATTATGTGATGAGATGTAAGAAATGTATAGCAGAACCATTCATGTTCCATCTATGTTAATGGCTTCAGACTGGAAGGGGGAAGATTTAAATTAGGCAGTAGGATTAAGTTCTTCACAGTGAGGATGTGGAGGCCTGGAACAGGCTGTCCAGGGAAGCTGTGGCTGCCCCTTCCCTGGAAGTGTTCAAGGTCAGGTTTAATGGGGCCTTGAGCAGCCTGGTCTGTTAAGATGTGTCCCTGCCTATGGAAGGGGGCCTGGAACTAAATAATCTTTAAGGTCCCTTCCAACCCAAATAATTCCGTGATTCTATGATTCTATTATCCTATGATTCTATGTGAGGACTTAATGGAAAGGAGGAAATGACTATTTATGAACTGTATGTGGAAAATTGCACAGTATTTGCACCTGAGTGACCCCAATTGGTAACTTTTGTTAGATTTAAACATTTTATGTAATTAAGATTTATATTTCGATACTATTTAAAATTACAAAAAAATATTACTCTTTTCATTTACTTTGCAAAATTGTTGAAGGGTGTATTTTTTTCACTGGGAAAAAGCATGAAGTCTCTTCCTTTCTGCTTTACTTCCCTCCGAATTACCCTTAACTAGCATACAGCTCTCCAAGGATTCATTCCTACGTCTAAAATAGTTCAATGCCTTCCCTAAGAAATGGAAAGAATAGGATACTTGTCATCCTAGAAACATTTCCTATTCACAGCTATGCTAGAGATGCCCTTACACAAACTTTTCTTCCACAATGTTAATATCCTTAGTCATTCTTTTACCCACTGCTGCAAGATATAAGTTATTTTTTGATGGATTATACTTCCTACTTATCAGCAGAGACCCTATTCAAAAATATTATTCTATCAAGTACTTTGAATTCCTAGTAGTAAGTGGAAGATCCAAGAATAGGACTTGCCTTAACCAATAATTGCAAAAACCAGCTTCTAGTTTTCATGCCTCTTTTTATTTTGACAAACATTTACTTTAGCATATATATGTGTTACTGAAATGTTAATTAAACATACTAAGGTTAGCTCCTGGTTTTGAAAGATGAAATAAAAGTCTTTTGAGTAAATGGAAATGATATCATTAATTTCACTGGATAAAGAGCCAATTTTTGCAGAGCTGAGGAAAAAGTCGTGCCTGACCAAGGTTAATAAAAATGTAAAGAAATCTTGCCTAGTTGTTATACTTCATCTACTCGGCAGACAGAAGTAATTCCACTGCTGCCAATCTGGCACTTTGAGGTGGCTTTTTGTCTGCTTGTGGGAAGAAAAAAGAAAGGAATATGTTTTAATGAGTGTCTGTTATGTGGTTAAACTAGAGATAGTCATCTATACATGGAATTTGTATTATTTTGGTAATGGTCATCGTTTAAGTTCTGTTGCTCACCACGTTTCTGTGCGTTGCTTCTATAAGTGCTTTTGACATGCATCCAAGAGGAAAACATTCTGGATATTCCTCTAAAACCAAATCAAAGCTTAATTTCCATTAAAGATAATTAAATGCAAGCTAAAAAACCAAAAAAATCAGCCTCAAAACAATTTAGACCCTTCCGGCAGAGCATCTAGCTATGCTGCATCTAAAAAAGAAATAGAAATCTAATTGTGTAGATCATTGCTAAGGGAACCTCACATGTGGTGGCCATGTTACTGCAGGAAAAAACAGCATGTGCTGGAATTTATTTATTCATTAAGCTGTAACACTAAATAGAAGGCCGGAGTTGTTTAAAGGAATAAGAAGTAACCTTATACTTAAAATATATTTAGATGGTAAAGACAGAAGTATTATATTCAAAGGATATTACTTGTATAAAATATTAAGTAAAAAAAGTTTGAAAACCTCTACAGAAACAATTGATGGCAGATATTTATCATGAAATTTTGACTATTATAATATTAAATAAGCTGACACAGTAGATACCTCATGTTGACCTGCCTAATCACAGAATCAATTTTACTTTGGCTGAGCTGTGCATCTGTAGGCACAATGACACTATCCTGTGCTGCAGAGCCACTGTGAAGCACCTCCTTCTCAAAAAGATGAGATTCTTTATGTTAGCCTTCTACATTCTGACTCTATCTCTTCTCATTCTAACACTCCCACAAAGTGGGAATTAGTTCTTCCTGCTTCTTGAGCTAAACCAAAATCATGATTCTGAAGATTATTTTAGAAAATTACTTTCAAGGACAAGACAGTTAAAAAATCAAGATAAGAACAGAGTAGCCAAAGGATTTCTAAACAAGCATAGATAACTCAAGACAAGCTCACAATGTGCATAGCCTTTTAGAAAAACAGGAAAAACCTTTTGATCAAAACCCCGTCCCAAAATTTCTACATTTCTTTAAATTTTATTCAATCCTTTTAAGATCTTAGGGCCTATGCAGAGCCCTTCTTCCTGCTCATGCAGGAGCTATGAAGTATCAGTGTCGGGGCTTTATTTTTATAAAGTTCTGGATTCCTCAGTCAACTCCTTATTTTGAAAGATTTAGAAGACTTTAAACACTTCAGCAGGTGTTTTATTGCTTCCTTATAACCTTACCTAAGACAACTTTATCTTGCTTTCAGTATAGTCATCAAGGCTGTCATTTCAAAGGTATCCATAGCATTCTGTTATTAGCTCTCAGCTAATAATCTCTTCTAACCACAGAGAAAAATAATAATCAAACAATGTAAGTGGAAAGCCTTCTATGCCCCATATGAATATATTTTATACATAAAAAACACAATCAAACAAAATGAAACACAAAAATATATGCATATATTAGAACCAGTCATGTGTAATCAAAGTAGAAAATTAATTAGAATATAATCTTTAAGATATAACAAAACAATTTTCCAATACAAATCTAAATCAGGAAAACAGAGATATTAGGCCTTTTACTGCACTTGTTAAAAAAGAAACTAAAAGATAAACCACAGATAAAAAAAAGCCTTTAGGTTTTTGATGCCTCTGTCACATTGCTTAACAGAGGATCATACAAACTGAATTCATATGTCACTCATCTTATACATGGTATTTCTAAAATCTTTAATAAATCATTATAAACACATAAAGCAACCATGAATAGTAACAGGCACAATAATAAACACTAGGAGCCTTTTCAGAAAAGCACTAGTGGAAGAATGATGACTTTTTATGATTTCAAGGAGAAAAATTATTTAAAACCTAGGTATTCCCATGAGCTGCAGAATGAGTGACAGCTGGGTTTTTACAGAATCTGTTTTATTCTCCTTAATAAGACCCTTGCTGCAATACTGGGCTAGCATTGTCTTTTATTTTTTTAATGTTCCTGTGTCGGGATGTGTTATCAGTCCCACAGAGGTGTATATGTGTTGATTTTCTTCTTGAAATTATTGTGTGCCAAATTCATACCTGTTTTTCCTTGTTTTGGCTTCCAACCTCTACTCATCTCCAAATTTCTACAAAATACGTCAGATTTTTGTGTCTTTAAGACTTCTACTACTTGATTTGTTTAGAAATTGCTCAGTTAAATTACATGAGGAGACACAGAGGCACAGCAACCCATAGCACCTGATTTTCTTAATAATCAGATCAGACATCAAGACGCCACTACTATGCAAGATTTTAACTTCCAGCTGCACTTTGGTTTATATATTTTCAATACAGGGCATCTTTGAAAGTACAACTGAATCTATCATAGCATATTTTGTATTAACAAGACTACTTAAAGTCCTTTTAGGCCATTTAAGTCCACTTTCCTCTTTACCATACTGCTTTGATGATAGAATGGCAGAAAGATAGTTAATGTTATGTGGGTTCTTCCTTTTTTAATTCAATGTTTGAAAGGAAGAGTTCTCAGCCACTTATTTAGACACACGCTTGTCATTTCTCTTCATTTGTTTTCAGGAAATACTGTATGGACTTGTAATCTCTGTAATCTTAAGAATAATGAGGATTTAAAGGATTATTCTACATTTAAAGTCAAGATAACATGATCTTATTTTTTTTTCTTCAGGCAGAAAAGAAGCAAAGACACAGAAAATGAGGGAAGATTTTATCTGAATAAGTCCTTTAATCTTCTCCTTTATAGAGAATAAATCCTTAACTACTTCTTTCTCCTTTTCCATCTCAGGAAGAATGATTGACTGCAAAATCCCACTATTTGAGGGGTATTGTCTATTATTTAAGAAGCCATAAAAGACAATCTATACAATATACTTTTAAGGCAATCTATATTCCTAAACGAGGTTAAAACAATTAGTTTTTCCTTATTCTTTTTTTTGACTTTGAAAGTGTATACATTTGGTTGATAGATTGAGTGAAAACAGTTAGACTGGGATTGACATAACTGGCCTGCTTAACGGCCCATGAATATCTTTCCATTACCATTGTTTCTTCATGACGTAGAAAACCTTGATCTATCTCACCATGCTTTCTAATATACATTCTGCACTATAAACTCTGCACTAAGAGTGTCTTAAGCTTGCTGCATGACAAGGTTTTGGTAGTAGGGGGCTACAGGAATATCTTCTGTGAGAGGCTGCTAGAAGTTTTTCCTGTGGCCTATAGATCTGATGACAGCTGGCTCCAAGATGTACCCACTGTTGGCTGAGGCCAAGCCAATCAGTGACGGTGGTAGCACCTATGTGATAATGTATTGTACAGATTTGAGCGAAAGCAGAATAATTTTTCTAACTTTTCAGCTAAGTCTTTTTTAAATAACATCATTTTCTGAAAGTTAACTACATGTTTTCAGAGAGTGTTTGTCTCAAGAAGTGATAATGTTTAAAATTTATGGCTATTACCAAAGTAATGTGGAATTGGTATGCAGAAAGGTTATTATTTATATTTATTTCTATGGAAACCACAGTTGCTCTGAAGTTGGTGGAATGCCTTAAGACAAAGAGGTAAAAGAGTTAGCATCTACAGAGAAGAGTGGACAGTACTTAGTTGGTTCAAAACTGACCAATCAAGTAGTCCATTCCATACATAAGATACTCAGCATAAAACTGAGGGATGACAAGGGTGAAGCTCTCTTCTTTGATAGTTGATGTCCAGAAAGAACCCTGTCTGCCTTTTTGCTCCTGATCCTAGATCTGAGCATTCCTGAATTCAGTTCCTGAGTCTAGATCCTGTCTACTAATGAGTCCAACCCAAGACCTTTCCCCCTTTTCCTCATGCTTCTAATTGGATGCATGGTTGTCTATTTTGTATATTTATTATGATTATAATTATTGTTATGTCATTAAAGCCGTTTTAATTTCCAACCCACAAGTCTCTCTCTCATCAATCTTTTCCCTTTCTCTGTGTGCCTGTGGACTGGGTCCAAAACTGCTCGCATTTAGTTGCTGGTCAGGCCAGGATTTGGGGCTAAAACATGACATATATTTAAGACAGGGGCAACGTTGTGCAATTGCAGCCAGAGAGATGAGTGAGAACACAGGAGATAAAACAACTCTTCAGACACTAAGGGGAGGAAGTGCTCAAGCCATTTTATTATAGCGCATAATAATTGAGGCAATTTATCTGGCATGCTGGGAAAACTAAATCTCATAATTTCTGTATCCAATAGGAAAATATTTTTATTTTGTAATACTTCTGCACAAGTCAGTGAAACTAGAAGTTTCTGATTTGGTGAAGGACAATGGATAAATGCACTAAATGATATGTTCTGAAATATCATCAGTACATTAACAAATCATTGCCTCTTCTCATCACAAGAGTAAAAAAAAAGATTTAAATAAATAAGCATGGAAATCAAATAAGACCTAAAAATTTAAAATCTAGTACAATATGGCTTTATGCCCCATTATAGTAGCATACATTGTCAGAAGAATCAAAGTAGTCATTTCATATTCTCTAATCTAATCTAATCTAATCTAATCTAATCTAATCTAACCTATTTGTAATTACAGGCCCTGAATATCTTTTGTCACAGAAGGACCACTTTCTCTCTTGATAGATGCAAGCCCTGTGTTTGTCATTCTCTGTTTTTCCCTTTTAAACATGTATCACCTTTTTTATTTTCATTCTGGCATACTTAGCTGTTTTAGTACCAATAGGAATATTTATAACTTTTGTTTTACCTACAAAGTAAACAAATACATGAAAAATGTAAAAAAAAAAATAAAAGAATGATGAGCATGAAATAAACTACTGAGGCCGTTTCCTCTTAAAGTCAGTGTTAAGACAGAGCATTCAATGGAGTCTAAAGTAAAAGAACAGCAGCTCGCATGTATTTTGACTTAATAGAAATATACAAAGGCAGAAGACCAAAATGGCATAAAATTTGCAATAGTCTTAAGTAGTAAACTGTTTAATGAACCAGGAGATACTAAAGATTAAATTCATCACATTGACATCATATTTAGGGTACCACCCTCAGAGTTCCATTAGCTCAAGAAGAAATAAATTAATTATAAAGATTACTATATAAAAAAAGTAAAGTCTTCTTTCTGCAACTTCAAGTCCTTTATATAGTATCAAATGTATAATCCACATTAAAAGTGACTAAAATATTGCCTTTTGAATTCAATGTGTTTGGTGCTTCACTTACAAGAAAACTACGATCAGGGAGCTATAGCTAATGCAGAGAAAAACATACATTCCACATAGTCAGCTACTCCAATGTTGTTACAGTAGACTCAGAATGTTTTACTACTCTGTGTGTGGGTTTTTTATGTCCTTCACAAAGGACAGGTGTTTAGTATTAATAAACAACTATTTAGTATTAATTTAAACAACTTTTAATAAACTTTTAACCTCTGGTTTGACAATTTTTTGGGAGAAAGCTAAGATAATGATTAAGATAATGGTTGCAAAAATCTTTCTGAAGTAAGAATTATATTGCAACCAACTGAGGAGTTGATACAGAGTTATTTTCTTTTGATTTAAAATCACAAGTTAGATATGCTGGTGAAATTGAATAATCAACTTAAATGCAACTCCAGTTCAGATACTCTTCAGGACATTTATATTTTATGAGTGTGCGGAGTGGACTGATATTTCCAAGTTTAGTTCACCTAAAAAGCAGGGGCCTAGCCTAAGGTAGCTGTCCTCAGATCTTTCTATGCTCACAGAAGAGAAAGAGGCACCTCAGTAGATAATTAATTCTGTCTTAAAATGGAGCACTAAGGTAAGAAGAATGACAGTGTGATCTATATGTGTGCCCCAGGGGATATTCTGTAATGAGACTAATAATGCAGCAGATCTCACAATACTCAGTGAAGAGCTAGAGACTCCTCTAGAAAATGATTCAGAGCATCTAAGTTAAGCTCTGAAGGAGCCTCTGCCTTTTCACTGACTTCAGAGGAATTAAAGATCCAAAAAATGAACTTTTGACAAATCTTCTCCTCTTCTGCTGGTTTTATAAGTTGACCAGCTTATAATGATTTGTTTAATGAAAGCTAAAATCAGGAGACATGAATTCTTACTGCAGTTCCTTCTCCTGGAAGATTTGTATTTTGGTTGTTGCTTTTTTTCTATGAATAAGGATTTAGAGTTGGACCCACAGCTGTAAATTCTAGTTTTTGTTTAAATGGAAACTCTGCTTTAACAGTCTTTATAAAAAAGAATAGTCCAGGAATTCAGCTTTCTGTCCCTCAGGTAGAAAGAAACAGAATGTCAAAAGTGAGGAAAAATAATTAACAATAGAAGGAAAAGGGTCGTGTAAAATATTGCTTAAAATATACCTTGCAAATGCTCATAGGGCAAGTGTTTCTTGTTTCATTTAGCAAACAGGTCACTGGAGACAGGGAAAGCCTCTTCCTTGGTTGGTGGAAAAGTCAGATATAGGTGTCAGCAATACTGTAGATGTGAAAAAAATGGCAGCCTTAATTTAAGTCCAGAATGGAGCCATAAAAATGAACAAGGTTTGACCATCTAGTCATGTTAATATACATTAACACACTACTATTATATTGTTTCTGTAATAGTTACACAATCTCAATAGTTTGTCTAGCAGTATTCAGATTTCAGAACAAAAAAAAAAGAACCAAAATCATCATGACACTTGTCTATACATCCTCCATAAATTTTGTATTTGTACTCTATTAAAAAATCAGGGAGCGGGGTTTGAACTGATGCTAATATGCCTTAATGAAATAAATACTTTCAGTTAATTACCTTATTTTATGACATTATTTGAATGTGTCTTTTTAAGTAATTAATTTTGCATCCTATTCTTCCTTTTCTACTCTATAGTCATTCTCATAGTTTTCTCTTTAGGAGTTCTGCATTGTATCTTTTTTTTGTTTATATTAACTCAGCAGGTGGATCTGCAAACTAAACAAGCAAAATCTGTGTAAGAATTAAAGCACAGGTGGATATGGTCCCTTTTCACACTTCCATGGCATAGTTCCATCTTACATGATTGGGACAATAATACCCTTTTTCGTTCTTGATTTCTTACTACAAAAGAGAGAGAAAATGCACTGCACAACAGCATTATTGAAAAGATTAAATAAGAGTGCTATTATTAGTAAATGTGACGGCATAACTTTTTTGTTGGGGCAGTTAGTTTGCACACTGATTTATCCTAGAAGAGGAGCTGCCTCCTGTAGGGAAGATCTCTGGAAAGACACTGTTGTAGAAACTCTAGTTTATTTCTATAGAAATAATATTTGAAAAAAAAAACAACAAAAACCCGGTTTTAGCCTAATTAGACAGTACAAAATTCTGAATCCTTGCACAAAGAAAGGTCTCATAAACTTTGGAATTCAGGAATTGCTTTGAGTCTGTAGGGTTTAAAAAAACAGGCTGAATTCCAATTGCAGTTGTCTAGAGGAATATGGTCTTCTATAGATCCCTTTCTAGATCCTTCTCTCCATTTCTTTTCATCCCTGCCTCCAGACTTTTTAAAGTGAAACCATTTTATGATACATTTTTTATACTTCCTTTCCCCAAGCAAGTCTAACAGCTGTTTTATATGACACGCATTTTTAAATGCATTTATTCAGCCCAGTAAATAACTAAATAATAAAAAAAATGGTTACTTTGGAATGACCTTACATTATCTGTATGCTTCATTGAAATATTTGTGAAAGTAAGTATAATTATTAGAATTCTAATTAGCACAGGTCTTGGAACTTGGATGGTTAAGGATATGTTTTATTGGTGGACTTGCCAGTTTTAGATTTACAATTAAACTCTATGATCTTAGACTTCTTTCTAAATTCTATGGTTCTATGACTCTGTCCTTTGTTTTGTGAGTGGGGAGTGAGCACGAGAAAAAGAGCAAAGTACCCTCCCCAGTGACGTTGTTGTGGTTGTCTTGATGAAACTGTGCATGCTGTCCTGGAGCAGGAAAACTTAAGGAATTAGGTATCCATGACACTTCTTACAAGTTTTCTTGTACACCCCACATAACCTAGATTGTGCTGTTTGTTAGAATGAGTAGGAGTCCTCTCACCCTAGTTTAGTCATATGAGTGCTTAATCTGAAAGAGCAGGGACGGCTCCTAGGCAAGCAGATAAGAGAGAGAAACAAAGCTGGAGAAAGACTTGCCCCATCATATAATGTGTATCATTGCCAAAACGGAATAGTCAGAATACCTTTTCTGGTGATGTGTCCTTTTATTTAATACAGAGTAAACTTAGCTTGATTTTCAGACAACTTGATCCTCCTGGTTTTGATGTAATATTGATTTGAGGCATTATGTATATTTTCTGTTTCCCTGGCTTTGAGCCATTTTTCAGGTTCTCTGCTGTGGTTTTTGAAATACTGCAACTCTCAATCAAATTCACCTTGTCAAATTACAGTGTCCATTCTTTATCAGCTTCTTTTTGTCCATCCTTCAGTTGCTCAGAAAACTGCCATTTACTAGTCAAAAGATTAATCAGGGTCTCAGGAGTTTTTTTCTTCCGTATGTCTATTATGTTTAGCTTTCTCATCAGATACCCAAATCTTTACTGGGCTATTTATCCCTGTTTGTCTCCTTACCTGAGTATGATTCCTCAGGAGCAAAGGAATCTGGCTGGAGCCCAGATCAAAAAGAAAAGAATTTTCTGCCCATCTGTCAGGTGGAGCAAGGTTCAGTCTGCATCTGAGCTTTTTTTGCAAGAATTATCTAATATGAAGATTACATATCCAAGTTAACATATACACTATGAAGTCCATTGCAGGGAAAGTATGGAACATAGAAGAGTAGGAGGAACATTGTGTAACTCTGAGAAGGTAAAAAGAAATAATAAAATAACTGAAAAAATATGCTAAACAAACTGGCAACCTGGACAAACAATTTGCAAAATACCATAAAAGGAAATCAAACCATATCTAAGAACAAAACTATACAGTACAGAAAGGGTTCACTGAATGTGTTCCTGAAGAAAATGCATCAAAAGATCTATATTGCATTTAGAGCTTTTACAATGTTTTACTTTTATCTGTTACTGGGTCCAAGTGATTGTTAGACCTAGGGGATTTATTGAAAATAAAAGTATTTTTTCTAAATAATTAATATAATATATTGTTCATTGTATCATATCTCATAAATTATCTAATTAGATTATATTTCATAGATTAAATTCGGCTATCAAAATATAAATGATTTGTATATGAATTAGATTTTTTTTCTAGAAGATCTTGAAGTAAAGTATGACTTGTTTTTAATCACACTTGCAAATCTTACTACTATTTTTGATTGGCAAATACTGAAAAACAAAATCCCCTTTTTGGTGGTTATCAAATAACTTTCCATCCTTGACAGTAATTGTGTAAGACATGCTGTGATAGTAACCTCTGAACAATAGTTTTGTCTTGAAGTAATTCAAAAGCTTGAATCCTTTGTGCAGACCATAAATAGTAGCACTAAAAGTTTTCTTATGATGTGGCCATGAAGAGGTCAGTTAGCACATCTATCCATTTCAAATTGCTTCCACTGACACCAGACCTGTCCCTTCACCACCACAGAGGGAGATGAAAAAGAACAATGAATGGACTAAAAATAGAGGAATGGATCTATTTAAGGATGACCTGATAGAAAGTCATAGAGAAGAAAGGCAGAGGATACCATCTGGATATGTTCTGAACAGTAACCTGGGGTGACATCTTGTCTCTGTCGAAGACATGGAGTCTTTCCACTGTCCTCACTGTCCTCAGATTTTTCCCTTTCTTTTCTTTGTTTTTGAATGCTTTTGCTCATTTTTTATTTTTCCCCACTGCTACTGACTTGATCTTTATCCCTCAAAATGCAAAATTAAACAAATCTTATTAAATGGAAGCCTGACTTTCCTAATTAAGAAAGGTAACAAGATCTTAAGTTAGTCAGGGTGCACATGAGAAACTTAGGAAAAAGTAGTGGTGACAAATCTATAAATTACATATTTTGTTACCTCAATTACTGAGAAGGAGGCAGTGTGAAAAGGTGGCACAAAGGAAGAGAGGCTTGAGTTCAAATATGATGTATTTTGGAAATTATAAATAAATACAAGGCAAAGAAAGAACCTTGAGAAGTTACAATCTGATTTATCTTTTGTAACAGTATTTAATCCTACAGAGGATTAGAAGAAAGGGGAAACTGAATTTTTGTTTATGATTTAAGACATTCAATAAAGTTAGTGAGTAAGAGACGGATCTCCTTGATAATTTCAGTTAAGAATAGCTAAATATTGGAGAGGCTTTTATTTACAACAGGAATTATAATAGCACTTTGAGCCTTTATGATGTACAGATATCTGGCAAGTATGTGAATAAGACGTGAAATTGAGAGGAATTACACGAAGATGGGGGCAGGAATGCCTGTATCAGAATGTTTGCATTCCTGCCAGAAATGATTTCTTAATCAGAGTTCATTTTGTTGGTGGTAACACTAAACACTCTCAGGCTCTGTGTATGGTCTGATTAGTGGCCAAAATAAAGGTTATTGCACCAAGCCCAAAAAACTGTTCATGAAGTAACATTTGAAATGTACCAGGGGAATTGGGCCAAATCTGGCAGGTCAGAAGAGAGGAGGCTGCTGTAGCTCTCTGCCCTGGGATTCATGCTGAGCAAAGGGGAAAGATCACTTCCCTCCATGTCGTGCAGCCCAGGATACTGCCAGCCTGCACTATCAACAGCTGCAATGGTTTCTGAGGTTTTGATAAATCTGAAATTATGCATTCTTGTACTATGTAGCATCCTTCAGCAAAGGGAGAAGGCCAGAAGACTGATGTTGGGAAAGGGAGCAAGATGGAAAAGGAATCTGAATGTACAGTTCAGGATATCATTCTGCCTCACTACTTCTTTTTTAGCATTCCTTTCCATGCAACTTTATTTTTCTAGCTCCACTTTTGCTTTATGCTCAAGAAGTATTTGATGGCAAATTCATTCAATTATGTTACTGAAATCTAGTAATCAAAATGAGAATAAACTAAAAGCACAGAAAAAGAAATCTCTCAAGATTTAAATCATAGTTAAGAGCAGAGGTATCTTATTGCACTAAGGTGCTCCATCTTACTCCAAATCTAAGCACTCCTTGAAAAAAAACGAGGAAATGAGAGGAAAGTATTATAATTATTTGGAAGAATAGGACGAGGTTTTCTAAAACAATACTTTTAAATTTGTGTATATTTTTGAGGTGACTGCGAGGCTATGAAGCAACTCCAGTGCAACCAAGTTTTTCCTCTAAGGATTAATATTTCTCATGTGACATCTACAGGAATAAATTTGGCCTGAAGTGCAGCGTGTTTGTGACTAACATGGGAAATTTAAGAAGTATAAAAACTCTCAAACTATGGTAAAGAAAACCTGGATCTTAGGCAACATATTTGATCTCTAATTTTGCTTTGCCGTATGTCTAGAGCAAACACCATCTTTTTTTCTCTTGGCTCTGAAGCTTTTTTCAATAGCAGCAAGCTGCTATTACTGCTTCTAAACCCCTACATGATAATCATAATAATAAAAAAATATACAGGATCTGTTCTCCTTTCCTCTAGAGAACTTAATTTCTCTGACAGCAGGGAAATGTAAAGCAAAGGTTTAACTGTTTAACTGTTTCACACAGAGCAGAAACTTGCTATTAGCCACATGAAAATAAATAAATAAAGAAACATTTTATTGGCACCCAAACCCTTCAGTTTCTAGAAACTGGTCCCACTAGAAGCATGAATTTGATGTTAAAAGATGACCTTTCTCCTGCAGTCTAGGTGAATGAAAAGGAAAATAAAACCAGCTGCTTAGGCACTGTACTTGGAGAAAATATGAATTCTGGTCCAAAATGACATAACAAGCTTAACTGTGGAGATAAATAAGGAATGATCTGAGCATGGCCTAAACTAATGTCATTTTCCCATCTATCTGCACTTCAATATCTCTATCATTTATTTTTCTACTTTAATATTAATTGGTTTCCTTCTCATTTATAATTGCTTTAGTTATGACAGTTTCAGAGCACTAGGGAGGAAAAAGACTTGAAAACTAGGAAGGTGATTCACACTGTCAGGGTTTGAGGGGAAGTTTTGTCACACATTTGAAATATTGTGGGGAAAAGAATATCAGATAAATACTATGTGCACACTTTTCAATCAGAACAGTAAAAAAAATGTTTCCAAAGAAGTGAAAAAGCTGTCAGCAAGAACTTTAAAAAGTACACTGGAAACTCTGATTGTAAATATACTTTGAGAAACAATCCAGAATTAGTAGAGTTGACCTATGTGATTTATTAGGTTTTCTAAATCTTAATTCACTGTGACTTAACTCACTTATGGACTATTAATGAACAGCATGAGCACAAGGAAGTAAAGGGTTCTGAGTTATAAAACAGTTAAACTCATGCATCCTGCCACCATGAATAAAGAAGGTGCATTGTAAATAAAATCATGTGGTGGCCAGCACTCTAGGTGTCCTTCAGTTTGTGCAGATATATTAAAGCTGATATTTCTCAGCAGTATGGGAAAATGGCAATGGGATAATCGAAAGGGATATTAAGGTTATGCAAATATGTAACTAATCAGTTCTGCCCAAAATCTTGTTGAAGGCAAAGAAAATAATTCTATTAATTTACAAGCGTTTATTGAATGTTAATCTATTAGAAAACTTAAATGTTTGTGGTTCCCTTCCTTTAGAAGCTCTTACTCAGGTATAATCAAGTAAATCTCCAACATCTAAAAGAGTTTGCCTGAGTAAACACCGTGTCAAACACTGCAAGGATAAAAACTTTTAGGTTCTGTATTGTCTCTGAAAAGCTTTAATATCAATGTAACTGACATTAATCTCCACTAAGAGGTGTTAGCTTGCCAGTTTTCTGGGCTAAAACAATAAAGTGAAAAAAATGTATGCATAGTAAACCTAGTCTTCACCATACAGTAAAGCAAAGGTGGACAATAATTGAATATTAATAATGTCCAAGTATTGTTAAAAGTATCCTAGCCCAATATTAAAAACCATCATACCTTGAACAAAGAAGCAACCATAACACAGTGCAATTACTATAGCATTTTCCTCATTTTCCTTATTATTTACTACTAAAGGCTGTGCATCTCCTTTTTATTCACAAGTATGGTCGCTGGATCAGCAAATCAAGAATAACAGTTATTTTTTATTTCTTGTAGATAAAGACTGATAAACATTGGTAACCAAGCAGCCATAATTTTAGATTTCTACTAACTTCATACATGACAGAAATATTTCAGTTAAGTAAATGTAAAAAATCAGGACAAATAAAAATATAAGTGACAGTCCCTTAGTCAGCCAGGATTCTGTGTTTGGTTTATCATTTTAATTGTAATGAATCTTTGGGGTCTTTATTTAGATTTCTAATGGCTTCCCTCTTCCCCCTCCCTCACTATAATCTTTTAAGTTAAGCACTGCCTGTTTTAGAGTAAGAATTAATCAGTGGGATTTTTTTCCTCTGTCCGTATGATAAAACAAAGAGGAAATGGTGGGGCAGGGCACTCTTTAACCAGTACGCAGGTTTTAAGCATGCTGAGACAGAACAGATTGACTGTTGGCATCATTGCTTGGCTTAGCAATTAGACAGTTGTAATTCTCAGGATGACGCTGGTGGGCTTTGGCAGAGCTGAACAGTACTAAGACCTGCAGACACTGCAAAGGACATGACCTTGCCATGGATCACCTCATCTTTCATTGTAGGAGCTAGTGTATACAAGCAGAGGTGATAGCCTATATGTTGGATGTGTAATTGTTTAGCTGAATGATGGTGTAAAATACACAATTCTGCTGCAATGCATATAGTTAAAATAAAGAGCAACACAACAAATGGGCACATATAGAGAATAGAGACAATAAAAGCCCCTTTTTTTCTCTGCTCTTAAGCTGGGAACTAAGTGACTACTAAATCAACAACAAGAAGAGACCATTCAATTACAGAAATTGTGAGATTAAAAAGGAGCTGATAAAGTTACAGTAATAACAATTCACAGTGGCTGAAACAGAAGAATGTTCAGAAGACTCAGAGCTAGGTTTTGACAAGTAGAAATTAAACTGTGAGAATGACTAAGTGATGCATTGCAAGCCATAGGATTGTGAAGGAAGAATCATTAATTTCGATATCTTTATCCATGTGTCTAAGAGCTTCCATGTTGGGATTTTTAAAGCTTCATTTTTACTACCTAATCACTGTCCATGTTTCTTTTCATATTTACAATAACTCATTGGGGTTTTGTTTCTTTTCTTTGGTTATTTCTTTTTATTTCCATCAATTTGAATGGGCTCATAGCACAAAGGGTGTTTCTTTTTTCACCAAAACCATACTCTTTCAAGTAATCTTTTTAGCATAGATACATAAAATGTTTCTGTTTTTAGAAGCTTATACAAGTGTCTAAACCGATGATCTTACCAAGGAAAACATATCAATAGTCAAAAAATGTATTTTAGTACAGAGATCACATTGCTTTGATTCTGATATGCTTACAATGTATGAAAAATTCCTCTTCTAACATTATTTTTCCTGTTACTTATCTGTAAGCATCATCATTCAACTATTTATATATTAGCAGGTACACACATGTATGGATAAATCATACAATCATGCAATGGTTTCTGTTGGAAGGGACCCTAAATATCATCTAGTTCCAGTCCCGCTGCCATTGGCAGAAACAACTTCCACTAGATCAGGTTGCTCAATGCCTTAGCCTTGAACATCTCCAGGAATGGGTCATCTGTGACTTCTCTGGGCAACCTGCTTCTGTGCCTCACCACTCTTACCTTAAAAAAAAAAAAAGTTCTTCCTAATATCTAATCTAAATCCACCTCTTTCAGCTGAAAACTGTTACCCCTCATTCTTTCACTACACTCCCTGATAAAGAGCCCCTCCCCAGCTGTCCTGTGGGACCACTGTAAGTACTGGAAAGATGCTATAAGATCTCCCTAGAGCATTCTCTTCTCTAGGCTGAACAATCCCAACTCTCTCAGCCTGTCCTTGTATGGGAGGTGCTCCAGCCCTCTGATCATCCTTCTGGCCCGTCTCTGGACTCACTCTAACAGCTCCACATCCTTCCTGTGCTGAGGACTCCAGAACTAAATGCAGTCCTCCAGGTGAGGTCTTGTGAGAGAAGACTAGAGTAGAGTGGGAGAATTGCCTCTCTTGACCTGCTGGTTGCAAAATCTGTAAAGACAAATCCATATAGACTGGTATAAATATTTGTCTTCCAGGGGCTTTTAGTTTAACAAACTATACACTTTTTTCAGAAACTCAAGTTGCAGATTTGAAATAGGTTTATAGGATGCCTGAGTATCCTTACATACAAGTTTCCATGTATAATATTACAGATGGGATTGCACATGAGGAGTTTCATAGATTTAATTTTGATCTTTTTGTTAATATCTCAACAACATGTATTACTTTCTCTGTTCATATAAGATCACACCGAGACATAATATTGCATGTCATTCATATTCCCCCTTATCAGCAGAATGCAGTTTGACTAAGCTGGAAATACATCTCTTCCAATAGAAAACTGAAGAAAAAAGAAAGCCAAATAATGACTTTTTGTTTTATTTATATAACTCCTAGATTATATAAACTAAATATCTAAATTGTGGTTAAAAAACCAAACTGATTATAAGTTAGATGAGATTCAAAGGTACCCATTCTCTGGATATAGCTAACTAAATCTTCTGCAGAAATGCAATGTGTTTTCAGTCCATTACTTGTTTATGGGACCTGTGGGTTTCAAGTAAGGAAAGTAATTTGTAAATTGTTTATCAGCATCTATTTCACATCATAGGTTATCACATTTCTTTATATTAAATTCAAATGAAAAGAGAACTCAGAAGATATAACTGTAAGTTCTCACTGATTAGATCCTAGCCCCAGCCTGAATACTCTGAAACCTGAAGTAGTTTTAATGCATGTGCAAATTCCCTGGTTTCAGTCAATCTGTATTTATTGACATTAGTTTACAGTTTAAACATACCTGTGGCTTTGCACCAGTGTTTTATGGTCAGTTTTATCTAAAGGAAATGGTACATATATTTTCGTCTTTTCTACTTTCTTTCAAATGAAGTGAAGAAATACTACATTTGAAAGGGGGAATAGAAGGGTTTCATTTTAAATGACCAGGACTGCGATTTTTTGACCCATTAGTTTGACATAAAAATAGTTTTCAAAGATCTGAAAAATAAATATTCTGATTTTATGTAGGGAATTTATGTAGGGAATTAAGTCATAAATACTCAGATCTGTCTTAGAGCTGTAGGAACGTTTATAGAGTGCTTTGAAAAACTAAATCTAAATCACTAATTTCCATTATTTAATATTTCTAATATTTGATCGAATTATCAGTATTCTTTAACTGTGTAGTTAATGGCATAAAACAATAGTGAGGAGTATTGGGTTGCCACTGAAAAAGTCACTTTTTCAGTTATAACAATGAAAAATATGTCTGGGTTAAAATCAAACCTATGTGAAGAATACCAAAAGCCTGTTAATGTTATGTCATCACTCCATTACAAGGGTCATTCGTGATAAGGTTATAAGGTTCAGTCTTAAAAGTAAAACATCTGTTTCCCTGCTCGTTATTCACCAGGAGATGAAAATTAAGACCATAAACCTAATTTACTGAAAGAGAAACTAGAAGCCTGAGAAAAGGATGAGTTTTTAAATATATTTAAAATAGATTTTAGATCAGAGAACAAATTATGAAAGATATTTTTCAATATAATCTTCGCACTATTTACAAAAAATTTATGTCACTTAAAGCAATTAAGGGGGTTTTGAAGACAGTTTCTGTAAGGAAAATTTCTATCTACTACAATTATAACAGGATAATATTTGAGACTTATTTCAAACTTTGAAAAATCTTAATAAAGTATATGAGGGGGTTTATAACACTATGGGAAAGACATGGAGGAAAAAGCCTAATGAAGAAGAATGGAAACAGATATGGAGAGCAGGTGTCTCATTCTAGGCAGGTGGTGTGAGAATATTAAATTATTAAAAATTACTGTAACAATGGTATCTAAGACAGGAGAGCTATAAAAATACCTATGGTAAAGAAAGCTGATTCATGGAGGAAATATTGACTATCATACCTAAGCACTTTAAATCCAAAAATGGAAAAAAAATACACAAGGATATTCTTCCCTGCTCTAGTGGAAACAGTTGTGGAACAGTAAAATGAATTGATGCTTTTCTTACTAAGTTTACTTAGAAGGTCATATTTTATTGTGTGAAGCAAAGTAGTTATCCAAGAGAAACCTCTTAATTTGATGAAGTCAAGGAAATGCAATTATTTAAGCAAAACTCATTCTGTCCAGAAAATTGGGAGAAGAGTCCAGACACCTGGAACTTCATATGGTATAAGATGGCAAAACATTTGAACAGCAAGTGATCTCCTGGAAAAAGAATTTGTAGCAGAAGTCATCATAAATTCAGTTGTAGCATGGGAACGAGGCAAAATCAATAAGGTACCAAAAGCCGACAATATTTATTGGGCCTTCTTGTATTCACTTTTACAATTTCAAATTTAGTTTATAAATTGTGAGTCTAGAAAGTCCCTCTCCTAATGAGTTTACAGGCTTAATAGAGAAGATAACAAAGTATTATATCCACTCCTATTTTACTGTTAGGAATTGGAGGCATACCGCTATTAAGGTTATGATCCAGACAACATATACCCTGAGCCTTAGCAGTATCACAAATCAGCCTTTGCAATATCAAAACATGAATCTGAGACTGTGATGACACAGCTCGTTCTCCAACAGTGCTTAAATCCCAAAGGACAGCAACATCCCTAGTCCAAGAGTGTGAAGTGCTGAACATACAGCAAAAGCATCCTGCTCTGGAAATATAGACTCTTATTATCCATTTATCCTATGTGGCAATGCAGAATTCAGTCAATTCTTTACTCAACTTGCCCCTGAGGCAGCACACGCCTAAGCAGACTGACAAAACCAGATGCATTCAAGGCCACAGAAAGAGAGAATAAGAGCTGTTCCATACAGCCCATCTGCTTATCTGGCAGGTGACTTCCTGAGAGGTGTTTACTCACCTTCCTGTGAAACCCGAGTTGTTGCATTCAACGTGACCTCTCCAGTGGTGGAAAGAACTCTCTGAGAGGACGTGTGCTTGCCCTTTCCACCCGTCATTTTGCCAGCCACACATGACCAGGCTTAGCAGACAGAGGCTGCCTTAAACTTCACATCTGAGTCTATAACCACTTCGTGCCCCACTTCTATCAATGCCTGTATGACAAGAAATACATACATAAATAGACATTTAAATAGAGGCACTTCTATTAAAAAGAAACAACAAACAAGCAAAAAAAAAACCCAAACAAAATTAATTAAAAAAGCAAACAAAAAAAACCCCACACAAAAGCAAAACAAACCAGAAAACCCCAAACTAATCAAACAGCAAAAACAAATAGGAGCTTTGTTTTTCACTGCAATAGTAAACTAAGATCCTTCTGAAAGTGTTGTTTTTCACAAAATCCTCTGGCTTCTCCTGTGGACTTACTTCTTGACCTTATTTCGTACTGAGAAAGAATTAAGTCAGGGTAAGAAAGAAGTACAAGAATAAAACTGCAGCTACAAAAGAAGGTTAAACTTTCCTTCTTGACCTTTAGCAAAACCATTGCGCTGAAATATTTTCAGAATGAGCACTGTGCTAGCTTCTATAAATTGCTAGTGTTAGTTTAAAAAGGTATCATTTTAATGCATTGATTTCAAAATATGTTGTTTCCAGATGTCCAGATATGATGGAAAAAGATGAATTTGAATTTCTCTGGAAGCGTTGGTCTTGAATAGCTTTAACCTGTGATACTTTATGTGAGGTGATATGGTTCAGCATGAGCTCATGAGTGATCAGGAGTATTTAATCACACAGAACAGGATAAGCAAAGATAAACTGAAGCAAATGAAAATAAGTATTAAGTACAGCAATCAAGATCTGTAATTTAAGTCTGCCTTTACTGTGACAGCTTAATGTTTCAAAGGTAGAGGAGTTTTTTAAAATTTCAGGTGAAGTAAGTAAGCGTGTACATTCATTTGTTAGAATGTCTGTGAATTCTAGAAAGTATGTGAAGTGTACTTATATGACATAAGCCAAGATTTCATATTTCCTTACTTCTAAGGAACCTTACAAAATGTGAACAATCATATTTCAGAACTCTCTTTTCTGTCCTTGCAATTAAATTGATTAGGATATCTCTCCAGCTGGAGGGCAGTTACAAGTGGGGTTCCCCAGGGCTTCAGTGCTGGGTCCAGCCCTGTTCAATGTCTCTATCAATGACCTGGATGAAGGCATCGAGTGCACCCTTAGCAAGTTTGCAGGCTACACTAAGCTGGGTAGAAGTGTGGATCTGCTGGAGGGTCGGGAGGCTCTGCAAAGGGACCTGAACAGGCTGGGCCGCTGGGCAGAGTCCAATGGCATGAGGTTTAACACGGCCAAATGCCGGGTCCTGCACTTGGGGCACAACAACCCTGTGCAGTGCTACAGACTAGGAGAAGTCTGTCTAGAAAGCTGCCAGGAGGAGAAGGACCTGGGGGTGTTGGTTGACAGCTGACTGAACATGAGCCAGCAGTGTGCCCAGGTGGCCAAGAAGGCCAATGGCATCCTGGCTTGTATCAGAAACGGTGTGACCAGCAGGTCCAGGGAGGTTGTTCTCCCTCTGTACTCGGCACTGGTGAGACTGCATCTCGAGTACTGTGTTCATTTCTGGGCCCCTCACCACAAGAAGGATGTTGAGGCTCTGGAGCAAGTCCAGAAAAGAGCAACAAAGCTGGTGAAGGGGCTGGAGAACAGGCCTTATGAGGAGCAGCTGAGAGAGCTGGGGTTGTTTAGCCTGGAGAAGAGGAGGCTGAGAGGAGACCTCATTGTTCTCCTCAACTACCTGCAAAGGAGGTTGTAGAGAGGAGGGAGCTGGCCTCTTCTCCCAAGTGACAGGGGACAGGACAAGAGGGAATGGCCTCAAGCTCCACCAGGGGAGATTTAGGATGGACATTAGGAAAAAAATTTTCGCAGAAAGAGTCATTGGGCACTGGAACAGGCTGCCCAGGGAGGTGGTTGATTCACCTTCCCTGGAGGTGTTTAAGGCACAGGTGGACGAGGTGCTGAGGGACATGGTTTAGTGTTTGATAGGAATGGTTTGACACGATGATCCAGTGGGTCACTTCCAGCCTGGTTATTCTATGATTCTATGATTCTATGATTATAATTGGATTTTAACTCTTCAGTCAAATGAGTTGTGATTAAAGGTTGATAGCTCTACTGGAGGGAGATGAGTAAGACCGTAGTAGCTACCCAGCAGTTTAATCAATTAACCAGATTTCGAAAAATACCCTGACATTTTTTCTTCCTTTTAATTGGGATGATAATCCTCAGATATACGAAACGTAATTGGTCTTTGTCATGGATTTGAGCCTAGGCTTACAAAGACTTTAAAACCATTTGTTAAAGACAGAAATGTGTTGGAATTTGATATTTATGTTTGGCTCAGCACTAGGAAGATGTTGATTTGTAATTGGAAAAGAATGCATATCATACGGCTGTGTTGCAGTAGTTCAGATTTTTAGATGTCTTTGCGCAGTCTTTATTTAGTCCCCAATGTTAATCACTCAACTTCCTCACATAATCATGCATTTGAATCTCTGACAACACAACAGCTAAAATGAATGTTTTAAAGTACAATTTAATATGCAGTATAAAAATTTGCTGCCTTTATCATCAGGCTGAGACAGTTACCATGCAGAAGATTTCAGAATCTGATTGCACCACAAATAAAACAGTAAGTGTAACAACAAATGCCTGGTGTTTAGAAAAGGCAAAGCTGAAATATGTTTTTAATACCTGGATATAATTACTTATGTATAATTCTATAATTGTTATGTAACTAAGCAACTCTCTACTTTTGTCTGGGTTTTTTTTGACTATGTTTATGATGTTGTATCACTACAGTAAATGGCCACTAATGAAATTTAAGTAATGGCATAAAATATATTTCATGAATGTACCTGATGCTATCTTTTGTATTCTAGGTACAAGAAGTCCTTTACTCATCCTAACACAATATGAAAGAGAAGCAAAATTGTATAACTGTAATATTAGAAGGAACCTTGAATAATCACCTATGTCATCGTCTTACAATGAAGCTTTCCTAACAAACATTTTTCTTTACTCTTCTTAAAAACCACCATGGAAGGAGTTTTATAACATCCTGCAGTAGCCTGGTCCACTGCCTCATACCATTAAAAATAATATCAATTTCTGTAGTTGTTTTGGTAAAAATTGAACTGATTCCTATTTGTCCTTTCCTACTCTCTTCATTACCACTTTATAGCAAGCCTTTATAATTAGAAGACTGTCCTTTCACTTCTTGCTGCCAACAAGGACAATTTGGTAATTTTTTACTTCCCACACTAACATACTTGCCAAGTGTGTTTTTCTTTTGAATACTGTGATAGTTTTGCTCTTTCTTAAAGTGTGATGCTTGAAACTCAATGTGGTATCACAACAAAGGATCACCAGTGTTAAGTACAGCTGAATAACTGTATTCCCTGTTGTAGAGGGTTGAGAGAAAAGCTGTGTTAAACAGTGCTTGGTATCCATTTGTCTGCTTTGCTCCACTGTCCTGTTATGGTCAATGGTAGGGTTTGTTGTGTCCACATCTAAGCCTTTTACTCATTTTTACATATAGAGACGTATTGGGTTTAGTTTAAATATATTTTTATTGAAGACTTAAGTTGGGACTTTAATATTTAAATATTTCTCTTAACTGCTTTTTAATGATGTGTTAGCAATAACTTCATGGTATGTTCCAGAACTTTCCTCAAACGAAAGCTGATTAGATTACACCTCTCTTGTCCCTCCTTTTTTAGCACTTTTGAAGACCGATTTATGATTTTGGGTCCTCTAAGTCCTCTAAGGCTTTCCCTACTCATCACATTTTCTAAAAGTGCCACTAATACTTCAGATTCTTCAAACAGTGCCATAAACACAGTAAGTTGTTTTAAATAAGCATTGTAACTTAAATACAATCTTGTCACCAAAGTACTTTTTGACTTGTTCCTTCCAGAATCAGACCTACATCTCCATCTTCTTGTTAAACATAACTTTTGCAATCTATTTTTAACTTAGACATTGAAATGAAAGAGCTGAATGCTTCATCTGCTATTTGCTCTTCTTTTCCAATTAGTCTTGGACCCATAAATTTTTTTAGTTTCACTGTTATGCAGATTTAGGGTCTGACCTTTATTTTCATTTATTTCTCTTCCTAATACTAATTAATAATACTAATTTCTGGAGTTAACCTTACAAATATAAGTTCTTCCTTTCTAATCTTATTGAATTACAAGACCCACAGCCATAGGACAATTTCATATGATTTCTTTTTGCATTTCAAGTCACTGATGACACCCTGACGTGGTTAAATGGTCTCTAATAATGCTTTTTATCTTCTTATATCGTTACCTAGTTTGCTATTGTGCATTAATATATTTTCTTTCAGTAATTGCCAGATTTTCTACATTACTTTATCTCTCAGATTATCTTCCCAAATGACCTGCTATATGAGTTTCCCGAGTTCCCTATCCAAGCTTGACTTCTTAATGTAACTTATTTTAAACACTTCTGTTACACTTCTTTCTCTTAGGATACTTCACTTGTTTCGTGATTATTTTCACCCCATACTACAATACACCTTTGGCACCTCAATCAATTCTCCCTTTGTGACAGGACTAAATCTGTATTAGCTAGCCCTCTTCTAATCTCCTAAATAAAATATATTTACAGCACATTCCATGATCATGATTGTCAGTCTATAGCCTGTCATTATGTTTCTCCAGCAAATATTTGGTTAAAGTTCTCTGCTGCTACCACATTGTTATTTTTGAATAGGCAGGGAATTGCATCAAATGCTTCAACAAATGCCTGTATGGATTACTGCCATTACTCCATCCTTCTTCTTTTCTCTTTTACCAGGAGAAAGAATAATATCCTCTCAACTTTTAATAAATTCTAAACATAAAAAACATGGATATATACAAATTTTTTCCTTCCTTACATGGATTTCCCAGAATATCAACACTCCAGATAAAAAAAAAAAAAATTGCTCCCCAGAATTTCTGTGATACTAATCATATCTTATAAAGAGTTTTACCAAGATTCCTGTTCTTGTGTTGCACTTCCAACATATGGCAACTTGAATATTTAGTGTTAGGCTCAAGCCTGCTTTATGAGTCTCTAAACTCTGTATTACAGTAGCAGTTGGTATGCTGCCAAACTCACTTTGGTATCCGAGGCTAAAGGTTGGTGTTATTATTAAGCCTGGATAACTTACAGGGGCTGCACAGAAGGTTGCTAGGAAAAGCAAGTTCACATAGGGTACTGCACTATTGATGTAGCTGAAATGTCTAAGACACACAACCTCCACTGGAAATTCTAAAGTTGAGAACTGTGTCATCAATTCCACAAGTCCTTTATCTTGAATAGAGTTTACCCATTGATAAAAAAAGTCTAGGTGGTTACATACTCAGTTCTAACAGCAAGAAAGAAACACAAGGATGCTTGTTGGGCAGATGTCTAATGGAACTGTCAGACATAATTTTTGGCATTTTGTGATAAATGTGATAAATATACAAATAATTTCTTAGTACACAGAGTTATTGAAGAACAATTTGGGTCATATTCTTATAGTATGTAAATTATTGTTCCTTGGTTTATTTCACAGGTGTTATTACATAATTTCAAAACTTTTACACTTTTTTTTTTTTTTTTATGTTACAGGTAAAGGTTTGTAATTGTGTTGCACAGTACTTGTTTATGTGAATAAAAAATATTTTCTTGCATAAAATGTACTACTGGACAGCAGTGACCAGGACTGCTGTTTACAGATTTGAATCAACTCAAATTAAATCTGAAAAATACCTATTAAGGGTAATGAGATTTGGATCAACTCTCTATCACAAACAGGGTAGGAAAATACTCTTCAATAAAATGCTGGGAGATATGTCTAGTGATAAAATATGACTGAAATATAAGACATGAGCTGAAAATATGCTCCCAAGAATGATTTAACAATAATACTTTAGAAGAACAACACATCACTTTTACAACACATCACTTTAAAATTTTTTTTATTTTGTACCAAAGTAAAATATAGAAATTACTGCTTCAACAAACTGCATAACTCACCATCATCTTTGTGGGCATCCATAGGACACTCTTTAATTGAGTGTTCAGTAGTGTAAAAAAAAAGGTCATCCTAGATGTGACATCTCAGGTATTTCACAAATCAAAGTAACTAGTGTTTCCACATATTAAGGAGGTAATTCTGACTCTGCCAGAAACCCTGGCTGTACCTATGTTTTCTGAGATGGAAAGCAAGAAGATTATAATTCCTGCACACAAAATCTATTTTCTCTTTGCTGGAGAAGGAGGGAAGAAATAATCTGTGCTTGCCTTATACATGGCACAATAAAATTACTCAAATGAGTATCACAGACCTTGTGCTAGTTTCAGGACTCAGTTTTATCCATTCCTGTCATCCTTTTTCCTCATCTCTCCAATGACTTACATATATGTAGAAGTCATGTCTGCAGAATGACTGCTTTTCCTCCATATGGCTGTTCGTGTTGTAAACTTCAGATGCTAGGAAGGAAAGAAGGTGTTTGCAATCTCTTACATCTTTTGGTAGGTGAAAAAGGTGGACATGAACTGTGTCTGAGCTAGAAGTGACCTGAAGCTTAGATACAGGAGAATAGAAATTTATTAGTGTAATTACACTATTGTATTCTCAAAGAGAAGAGGTAGCAGTCTGTAGCATTCACAATGAAATAATTTCAGGCACTGACAACAGAACAAGCTGTTCCATAGGTAGCATATGAGTACTAGAAACAGAGGAAAAAAGATCCCTTTGTAGAGCCTCCCTACCCTCCAGCAGATTGACGCTTCCTCCCAGTTTAGTGTAATTGCAAACTTGCTAAGGGTGCATTGGATCCCCTCATTCAGGTTGTTGATAAAGATACTGAACAGGGCTGGCCTCAGCACCGAGCACTGGGGAACACCACTTGTGACTGGCGTCCAACTGGATTTAACTCCATTTAACACAACTCTTTGGGCCTGGCTATCAAGCCTATTTTTAACCCAGCAGAGGGTGCACCTGTCCATGCAGTGGTAGCCAGTTTCTCAAGCAGAATACTGCAAGAAACTATGTCAAATCCAGGTACGCTACATCCACAGCCTTTCCCTCATCCTCCAAGCGGGTCACCTTGTCATAGAAGGTGATCAGGTTCGTTTGACAGGACCTGCCTTTCATAAACCCATACTGAGTGGGCCTGATCACCCTGTTGTCCTGTGTGTGCTGTGAGATGGCACCAAGGATAACCTGCTCCATGACCCTCCCTGGCACTGAGGTCAGACTGACAGGCATGTAGTTTCCTGGATTCTTTCTCTGACTCATCTTGTAAATGAGTGTAACATCAGCCAGCCTCCAGTCCAATGGAACTTCCCCAGTCATCCAGGACTGCTGGTAGATGATAGAAAGAGTTTTGCCAAGCACCTCTGCCAGCTCCGTTAATACCCTCAGGTGAATCCCATCTGGTCCTGTAGACTTGTGAATGTCTTATTTGCCCAGCAGGTCTCTAACTATTTCCTCTTGGATCAAGGGAGCTTTATTATGCTCTTCCTCCCTGACTACCGGTGTGTGAGGTTGGGTACCCAGGGAGCAACTTACTTTATTATTAAAGACTGGGGCAAAGAAGGCAGTAAGCACCTCAGCCTTATCCTCATCCTTTGTCACTATTGTCCCCCTCTGCGTCCAGTAAAGGATGGGGATTCTCCTTGGCCCTTCTTTGGTTATTGATATATTTGTAGAAAGAACTATTATTATCTTTCACAGAGTGAGCCAATCTAAATTCTAATCTGTCTTCCATGCTTCTAATTTTCTCTCTACATGATCTCACTTCAGCTTTGTAGTCCTCACAAGTTGCCTGCCCCTTCTTCCAGAGTTTGTATACTTTCCTATTTTTCCTGATTTCCACTCAGAATTCTCTGCTCAGGCAGGCTGTCGGGGTCCATTTATTCCGCGGCAATCCCAGGAAGAATCACAGACACATCAATATGATACAGATTCAATCCATTTATTTCACAGGCTGCACACACTTATATACCATCTCATAGAGGCTTTGTTCGCTAGTCATCTAATCATTGGTTAATAACTACTTCTTTACTTTTAAATCCATTGGTTAGTATCCAATTACATTATCAATACACACGCTCTGACTCCACCTAACCTTCCGGACCCCAAATCGGTTGCTTAGTTACATTGTTCCTTATCTTGAGACCTCAGCAACTTGTTCAAGATAGTCACCGAACTGACTCATATTCCTTTAGCACCGCTAGGGCCCCAACACCAGGCTGGTTTTATTTCCCACTGGTTCATTTTCCAGCACATGAGGATGGCTTCCTCTTGTGCTGCCAGGAATTTCTTCTTAAGAAGCATCCAGCCCTCATGAGCTTCTTTGCCCTTAAGGACTGTCTCCCATGGAACTTGATTGAGCAGCCTTCTGAACTGTCCAAAGTCTTCCCTTTGGAAGTCAAGGTGGCTGTTCTACTGACCCCCCACCTTGCTTCTCCTAGGACTGAGAATTCTATCATCTCGTGATCACTGTAAGCCAGGCATCCTCCAACTATCACATCTCCCACAAGTCCTTCACTGTTAATGAACAGCAGGTCCAGTGGGGCACCTTCCCTAGTCAGCTAGCTCACCAATTGTGTTAGGAAGTTGTCTTCCACACACTCCAGAAACCTCCTAGACTGTTTCCTCTCTGCTGTATTATACTTGCAGTAGACATCTGGTAAGTTGAAGTCTCCCACAAGGAGACATGAAGAATGTATAGGAATTAATATCTGATTGAGGTACAAGTTTTCCAGGTGGAAGATATCAGGTAATTGTTCGAGAAAGCTAAAATATGTATCTCCTCCACTTTAGTAGCTCTGGATGACACTGAGTATGCAATCTCCATTACATGGCACAACAGGAGCCGTGGGGCTGTTTTCCTGTTGTGGCTGTAGAGAGCCCTATGATTGACTGCAAGACTTGTATCACGAATTACTTATCCAAAGACTTATCATATATTCTAAAATACATATTTCAGGACTCAGGTAACAGCTGTTTTGTCCAAAATCCACATTTACTAAGTGCATATGATTTTTTTACAATGTTAGAGTTATATTAAAAATAACTTTGTAGTAGCATTCTTCACAGTATCTATGTTCACCAAAATTGTGGTAAGCACAATTTACATTTGTGTAGTTACTTTTATCCTGTGGTATCTCTGAGTTGTTTACAAGCATTAATAATATTTGGGTTAATGGTTGTTGGTTTTAGCTCAAAAAAGAGCCTAATCACATGTTTACATTACATTAATTTTGCACTTTGAGGCATTTCTGGTGTGTTTTGCTAAAAATAACTGGTATATTTTATTTTCATTTTATTGCTGTTATTTCCATTAAGAACTATTGCCAAAATAGTTTAAATCAAATATTTCCAGCTTTAAATTATCTCTTTGTTTATGCTTTGGTTCTGTTCTAGTAGTAGCAGTAACAGTGGCAGCAGCAGTTGTTGCCACATGTTGAGAAGAATGCGAGGCTTGAGAGATCTCCGGAGGTTGGCTGTCCCCCAGCCATTCAAACCATGGGGAACTGTGTCTAACTGGCCCCGGGGAGTGTCAGTGACCAGAGCCACCATGAACAGCTCATGCAGACAGGGAGAGGTGTCTGAGAGGGAGTGGCAAGGCAGTTTGCTTGGCAGTTTGTGCAAGAAGGGCAGCACGCTCTGCCAGTTGTCAAGCTGCTGCCTGCTCTGCTTACCCACAAACTTAGGCTGCACTGCTGATGGTCAGTTTGCTGTTGCCTGTGCAAACCTATCCAGCAGCTTGAAGTCTCCAGGGAATTAGAAAAGTTGGTCAAGCACTGCTTAATCTTTTGAAGTGTGGTGGTAAACACTAAGCAAAGGCTGTGTTCTGCAGCAGTCTGGAGTCATCTACCTAGCCAGGCTAGCCTGGGGCAATTGGAGCTGGCCACTCAGATAATATGCTGCACAGGTGGAAGACTGCAAACTACCCCTTGTTCCTGGGTGGAGAAACATGAGAGCTTCACGTGTGCAATTTGTGCTCTGTTGGAGTCACTCAGGCAGAAGCTGGAGGAGACCACATCACGAATACAATAAAAGATGCAAAAGAAATCCATGGGTGACTCTCTGCTGAGAGGCACCCATTTGCTGGACTGATCTATAGTCAAGGGAAGTTTGCTGCTTGGGCAGGAGCCAAGATCTGGGATGTCACAAGGAAACTGCCACAAGTGGTTAAAAGCACAGACGGCTACCCCCTCTTCTTTTCTATGTGAGCATCAATGGCATGGTAAAACATAACCTGGGCAAAACTAATCAGGACTTTAGAGCTGTGGTAGCACAAGTGAAGGGAACAAGGGCCCAAGCAATATTGTTCTTTGTCTTACCAGTCAGGGACAGAGGTGCAGGCAGAAGTGGACTCATCATGCAGATAAACACCTGGCTTTGTGGCTGGTGTCATCAGCAGGACTTTGGCTTCTTTGATCATGGAATGTTCTTTGATGAATATGAAGTACTAGGGAGAGATGGGTTCCACATACCTTGAAGAGGAAGAAGAATCTTTTGCTGGAAGATTGGCTGACATAACGAATTTCACGTTAAACTAATGGAATTGGCGAGGGCTGAGAAGGGGGTGTCAGAAGACATGAGAGCTTTAAACAAGTTATTTAAAAAGAATATTTTTGGCAGGGTCAAGTTAATTGCCCTAAAATATGATGTCATACTTTGGTTTGCTGACTAGAGGCTTCTTCATTTTCTCCTCACTGAAATGTTCCTCCTTCCTTCAGAAATTCATTGTTACAATCTGTATCTTTGCCTCGATGTGACAAAGAAATATATTCTGAAAAAACTTATCCTTTAGATATTTACTTCTAAGCTGATTTTTTTTATTTCCAGAACATTTGTTGTATAATATTCCTGTCATGATATTATCTTTCACCAATGTCAGATGCTTTAAAAGTCCACAATATATTTGTTTAATTTTTTTGCAACTGTAATGGATATCAAAACCAGAACAGGAAAGTTGGTTTTGATTAAAGTTGGAACAGAAGTAACAAAAAGCAAATGAATTTGGGCATAAAACCTTAGTTCTACTGCTGAACTCACCCCTCGTACAGCTATTATGTTTTACTATGGGTCCTGGTAACAAAGCAGGGTAATAGTTGCTTAGTCAAGGTATCTGATTAATTGGTATGAATTAGATAATTACTTGATTTCTTGTGCTTATAATAGCTGCCATTACAGGAAAGATTGGCTTGTTGTCAGCCAGCAGTATTAGCTTTCCCTGAATTAGAGGTCATAAAAGAGCACTTAGTTTGATTTATCTTATTAATCAAAACCAAACTTGTTTTATAAAGTTCTCATGTTCTTGCATTTGATATCTGCAATCTGATGAGAATCTTTCAGCCCTTAAAACCTTCAACATCTTGAAGAATTGTTCTTGGATACTGCTGGCATTCCCTTCAGAAAACACCTTAAATGTACCCTTGAAATTTTACAAGCAAAAGCAAAGCTTACTTAATTTCTAATAAAAGTAAAAATTATAGACAACTGATGATGTCAGTAAGATTTTACAGGGACATGGCTGTTGACTACAAACTAGAAGATCTGGGCCTACGTTTCCACTATTCTATTTCAACTAACTAACTTTGTCACTGCTAAAATTTCCATTGACTGATGAAAAAAATTTTGTATCATTAAAGGTCTCAATTAACTTAAGGTCCATTTTATTAAGATAAAAGGCATTTTTACTGAATTATAAAGAATGTAAAGGTTGTCCTGTACTTTTGTCCTGTACTTTTACCTAAAGTCACACTAACATTTCTCAAAAAAATATTGTAAGTAATTAAAAAGACTTCTGTTCCATGTCTTAACAACAAAGATAATTGAGTAATAAACCTATGGTTAGATAATACTGCTGAATCACAAGGATTTTTTTGAAGAATGGAACAATAGCTGAAGTTCCAGATTCAATAGGCAGTTATTCTGAGAAAAAGGGAAATTTACATGACATAATAAGAATTTAAAACAAAGCTCACAAAACTTACAGAAAGGAAGGAATAATTACTTCTAGCACGTTATCTGAAAGGAAATCTTCAGTATGAAAATTAATAATTTTAAACATTCTTTGGTCTTTCACTATAATGATATCTATAATTTTCCCTATTTCTGAAATGTAAAATATTAATTTAAATATGGTGATTTAGGACATGATTCTAAATGGAATATGGGCAAGTAAGACCTGTCATTCTGACTTAGCAATTTCATTTCTTAAGGAAGAACCCTGTGTCTTTATTGGATTCTCAGATTTTAATGAAGTTATGCATGGATTGAGTGGTTTGCTTTATAGACAAAGCTGTGGAACTGGAATTTGAAGTAGGGAAAACAAACAGAATTCCTAGATGCAGTATCCAAAAAACCCAAAAAGTATGTTTAGTTAGACATTTCAATTCTAATATTAAGATAATAATATAATTTCAAAACATTGAACATTAATTACCTAATGCATTGCACTGAGACAAAGTAGCAATTGTGTAGCTGTAGATTGTCTAAGAATATAACATACTTTTCAGTTCTTGCTCAGAATGTATATGACTGTCAGGAACCATTTTAACAATTATGCTATGCCTTAGTCCTTCTTTTGAAAAAGGTCAGTGGCATATATTTATGTATTATTTTTGTAACAAGGATTTGATGTTCGTGAAGTTGAACAGGTTTTTTGTGTGTGTGTGTAAAGGATTATTTTGAAAATTACAGTGCAAACATTAATGATAAATTTACTGGAAGTATTATGTTCTATGCTAACAAGAATTGTGTTAGTAAAATTTCCAAGCCACCTGCTCAGAAAATGTCTTGTTATATGATGGCATTTTTAATTTCAGTTGTTAGGTAGACAAAAGGCAAAGAAAAATAATTTCCTTTACAAACTTTGAATTTATAAGGATTTTTGTTTCCAGAAGGTAAGTATAGCTGACAAGAGGAATTAAATGCCTGAGTTCTAAGGAATTTGTTGCTGAAACAATTACATTTTATTTTTGAGCAATAAGTTCCTTTTTGTAACACTGTAATTTCTCTAGGCAGGGGAAGCTTATTGATCCATTTGAATTTGTGTTCAGTCTGTCTTATCTACCTATTCACTTGTTTGACCCACATCAAGGCAAGCAGTCTATATAAATGTTGGTGTCTGAGGTTTTCCACTCAATTTTATCATAAATTAAATCAATATAGAAAAATTAATACAGAGATGTGAGGAACAGACTGTGTGATAAGATGAAAAATTCTAGTTCTAAATTATTCATTGCTATTGCATACTGCAGCACTACACCATATCTTTACGTTTCCTGGATGACAACTAAGATGGGAATAAATGGAAGTGAAAAGAACACCAGCAAACTGAAGGATGTGAACACAAAATGCACTGGGTTTGCTTGGGGTGGAGTTATTTTTCTTTACATTAATCTATGTTGTGCTCTTCAGGCTGATGACAAAAGCAAGGTTGATAATACAACAATGTTTTAGCTGTTGCTGACCAGTACTTGCACAGTGTCAAGATCTTCTGTTTCTCACTCTGTCACCCAGTGAGCAGGCAGGGAGTGGACAAGAGGCAGGGAGAAGACCCAACTGGGACAGCTGACCAAAACTGACCAACTGACTCCATGCCATATAACATCATGCTTAGAAATAAAACTGGGTGAGATTTCTTTTCAAAAGAAAGCCACTACTTGGGGACTGGATGGGCATTGATCTGCTGGTTGTTATTTATTGCTTATGCATCGCTTGGAGGTTTTTGTTTCCCCGATTCCCTGACTTACTGAACTGTTCTCAACTAGACCCATGAGTTTTCTGGCTTTTTACTCTCCTAATGCTCTCCCACATTCCACTGGGGGGATGAATGAGTGACTTGGTGGGGGCTCAGCTGCCAGCCAGGGCACCAAGGTAAGAGTAATTGCAAAACAATAATAAGCAGTCATTAATGTAATTTTTCCTCCTCTATCTTTTAAAATGGGTGGGGAAATCTATGCCAAGTAGCCATGGATGAACCCCAGAACTCTTGCTAAAGAACTATTTATGTTACTAGATCTTACCTTCTAATTTTAAGACTTAATAGGAATTTTGCCTGACAGAAGACTTAAGGACTTGGCTGCAAATATAGGGCAACATTATATATGACATTTTAAAAATGGGGATGTGAAGGAAATTAAACTTCTGGCAATTTCATTGTGCTTAATTCCACTGGCAGATAAGTATTAAAGTTTGGTTTCAATGACAAATCTACCTCACTGAAAAAAAAGGAACATGCTACAAATTTGGAGCATTGCTTGTCCATACTTTTAAAATTTTAACTGTGTTGGGTTTATTGGCATTTTTCAAGAAGATTCCCAAGCATAACTTGGGGAATAGCACATACCAAAGACCATTCAGAACAGGCAGCATGGATAAGTCTGTAATGATTTACTGTATGTGTAATCCTTAGTGTGTAATCCCTCAGTACTATCCATTTCCACAGTCAAGCAGAAAAACATGAGCAAAATAATATTCATGTATTATTTTCGTGTAAGAGCCACCTGAAAATGAGGGGAAATCAAGGTCAAATATTGTGCAAATAAGACACAGTCAGGATATGTTGCTTGGCTTCTGGTCCTTGATTCTGTGTTATGTAGCAGTATATACGGAGCTAATGTTTCCAAGCCTCTATACCCTAAATATGCAATGTCATTCTGTACTGCGGTGTGCAAACAGCAGTATACAGTTATATCACATTGAGAGATGTTTACAGAAAGAACTGAAAAATTCTGACAATATCATGACAACTTCTAATTTCCAGACTGGGCTTTCCATAAAAGTGAACTTTTTGTGTGTGTGTGCGCTAAATGCACAACATAGTATAAACTAGTATATTAATTTATTTATCAGGTAAACTTAAAGAATACCTATGTATTTACTGTTTGCTTCCTTTCTTAATGTTATAATTGAATTATTCATTTTTGTATAGATGAATCTTGAAAGTTAATTTGGTTTAATTGTTCCTACTGGCTACAACTGTATTTCTACCAGTGTCTATACTAGGTTTGCCAAAGTTATGTGTCTCATGTAGATTTTATCTGTACTGCCAATAGGGATATAGCATTGGATGTAAACCAGTCTCCTTTGGGACCTGAGTAGGCCTGACTGTCCTCACAACACCTTTTAGATTATTCTGTATTAGAACGAGAAAGTGATTCCAAATGCAGAGGAATGTGACCTAGGCTCAAGTGTGTACTAGCTGTATACATGAGGTGACCAGTCACTTCTTTGTTCAAGAACCTTTTCATATTATATCTCTGCAAGCCAGTGGGATCCTTGTCATTGTTTATAATTCCAGTTAAAGTAAAATATTGTGTACAGCAGAATAACCCTAAATAACTATCCTTGCAATTAAACCATTCCAAAGCAGAGAAACATCAGCCTTTGAACATTTTGGAAGATATTAATGATTTTATATTGTTTGCACTCTTATGATACAAAAAGCATAAACTCCTGGTGGAGTATCAATTAGGCTTTCCTAATTTTTCTTTCTTTATGTATGTATTTCTTTCTTTCCTAGTGGTAGTGCTCACTTTTCTCTGTGTAAATACAGTTTAAGCTAGCAGCTGGTCCAGGTCTTAAAGCAACATATCTGTAGGCAATAAAATGGGGAAGAGCACAAATACTTTGCTCTTCAAAAAACTGTGCAAGTGTATCTTTTTCTTGTATCTTTGTGGCAGATGCCACAACTCTGACAAGACTCTGATAAAAATTGGAGCCTGCTTGGGACCTGACAAAAATCATGTCCTGCCAAAGGCTTGAGAAATATTAGGCTGGCCAAAGACACTAAGACTTGGGCTTTCCCGCTGTTGAAACTTGATTACTTTTTTTCAGGTTTCAAGGAGAAGCAGGGTAAAGGTGTCCTTTCAGTGCAGAGACCACAAAGGTCAGCAATGAACTCACTGAAAGACTCATTCCAGCCTCTCACCATGCTACCAGAGGTGAGAGGTATAGAGAACTGTTTCCAGACATGCAGTCCCACAAGATGTGGGTTCCAAGTCAATTAGAATGACCATAGATAGCACTTGATGGGGTGTAAATGGGCTCCTGCCAGAGACCCCCTGTGAGTGGTCCTCCTCAGAGCTGCAGTCAGCAGTTAAGACCCTCCCTTTGGGTTGGGACAGCACCCAAGGTAACACCCTTGGGACTGAGTGCCCTCACTCTCCTTTCAATAAGTGATTATTTGTTGTGGGTGAATGAATGAACCCTCTCCCCTTTTGGAGAGTGAATGTCTCTTCTAGGTACCCTTGAAAGACAGTTTTTCTTTTGTGAGTGAGTGATTGTGCATCTTTTATGTCATCCTTCACAGAATCACAGAATCACAGAATGACCAGGTTGGAAGAGACCCACTGGATCATCGAGTCCAACCATTCCCACCAATCCCTAAATCATGCTCCTAAGCACCTCATCTACCCTAACCTTAAACACCCCCAGGGACAGTGACTTAACCACCTCCCTTGGCAGACCGTTCCAATGCCTAACCACCCTCTCCATGAAGAACTTTTTCCTAATCTCAAGCCTAAATCTCCCCTGGCGGAGCTTGAGGCCATTCCCTCTCATCCTGTCCCCTGTCACTTGGGAGAAGAGGCCAGCTCCCTCCTCTCCACAACCTCCCTTCAGGTAGTTGTAGAGAGTAATAAGGTCTCCCCTCACCCTCCTCTTCTCCAGGCTGAACAACCCCAGCTCTCCCAGCCGCTCCTCGTAAGATTTGTTCTCCAGCCCCTTCACCAGCTTTGTTGCTCTTCTCTGGACTCGCTCCAGAGCCACAACATCCTTCTTGTGGTGAGGGGCCCACAAATGAACAGTTATTATATATAATATTGCATCTAAGGGGTTGTTCGTGAAACCTAGGGATTCCTAAGCTGCTAGTGTAGTAACATTTCCTGTCTGATATCCAAACTTGTGGTTCACTTTGTTTGTTGGATTGCTAAGTAAATATTGATTTATTTTAGTGGCTGATTGTCCACTTTTTGGATGCCTCCACAACAGCCTTACATGCAACATCTTGGTGGACAGTGAGATATACTTGGTTTGGCTGCTTGCAAAGGTATTATGAACACAAACAAGCTCTTTCTCCTTTGTCAGATTCTAGTTTTGCTGTACCACTTAGTAAACTACCTGCCAACTTGTATAAAATGGCTGCAGACAAGCTACAGACAAACTACAGTGATTCCACATCACACATCTGAGCGCCATTTCCCCTTTTCTGCAGGTGTCCCATTGGTCTATGATGTGACTGGTTCTGTTATAGCAATGCAGATGGTTAAAAATTTCACTGTTCATATTGCTACTCTACTGATTTGTAAAAAAGAATACTCGTATACCTGACTTAGATGTCAACAGCTACAGTAACAAAATAAACATGGTTTCTTACAAGAAACTCCTTAAGAGTGAAGTATTTTGAATGCCAATATATTATTATGTTGATTATGATGATTATTATTTCAAGTAGTTGTTTACTTAAAGTTCTGTATTCCAAGTGATATCCTGCTGACATTTCCTCTCGTAGAATACTTTCTGTAATTGTAAGTGCTTCCAATTATATTTGGAGGCATTTAGCACAACCTCTAGGAAATTCCTAAGACAAGGGAGAATTGAATTATCAGACCTAGATCAGGCTGGGGATAACATGTGTAGAAAGGAGGAAGCAGTAACTTCTCAGCTTCTCTGATACTGAAGTTGTTCAGGACTGCCTGTAATATGGGTGAACCTTGCACAAGTATTTATTTTACTGAATCTGTGAGAAAAGTAGGCTCCAGTAGCCCTCTAGTCTCTTATGAAACTACTGTATTTCTCATTCTCTTGTGCTAAACCTGGTCCACCATGTACAATAATGTAAATATTGATTTAGAGCACAGACTTTAATTTAATTATTTCACATGGATACTCTCTTATTTCAACTGTAACTGTCTGAGGCATATTATTTCTAACATGTTTCATGCATGTGTTACTGTATTCCAGTGCTATGCCTACTCACTACAATATTAATGTAGTACGTAAAATAGCAAATAGAATTATGTAAGTTGTCTTACTCTTGAAGTCAAAAACTAAAGTAGAAAACTAAAGTCTTCTTGAGTAAAGTATGTCTCAAGCATTTATATTCTACTACATCAAAACCTGAGAAAAGCAGGTTTATAAACTGTGCTGCTTACATTCCTTGGTTCTACTACAGGATGTCAGCTTAGGCTTCAATTCACAAATAAGCACAATGAAAAGTGTAACATGGGCCTTTCTGCTTTCTTCCAGTGTGGACTGAATACTAATGTCATAATATAATCAGAGAAGGTGAAATAGTTGTCTTGAAAACCCTCAGAAGCATGTTAGAATGTTAGCTTGGTGGTATTACAGATAAGTCTCACTATTTGTTTGCTTGCACTCCTCTGTAAATTGAATCTCTCCACTCAAAAAAGGAATAAACTAAAATAAAATAAAAGGGTCATGAAGAAACTAAATCTATTGTCTGACATTTTTTTAGAAGCTTGACAAAAATTTTAAAGCATCATTTACTTTTCCACAGTGAAATGCCTAGAGGAGCTTTGGAAATCAATTACACTTTTTCTTTCCGTGTAGGTTATCTTTTGATTATGGATTCTCTTCTTGTTTCCTCCTGGCTCTTCAGAGGCAATTCTGTAAAACAGGGGCTGCATTTGGGCTTGTAGAGGGCATATTGAGAACTGGCATTTGCTGCCTGATGAGGATTTGTGAATGTATGGGACTACCTCATCATTGAGTGGCAGGTTAAGAGATTCAGCTTTGAAATAGGTTAAAATATATCAGAAGGAAGAGAAAAGAATGACATAAAATGATTTTACAGTGTATTTTTGGTGAAAAGGTTTGTCAGTTCTTCTCCTTTTTACTGTAATAGTGAAACTGCAGGATGCCAAGTCACTCTGTTCTATTCAAACTCCTGCTCAAAGAAGACAGCTCAGGGTCTTGAGCCATTGAATTCTGGAAATCACTAAGGAGGGAGATTGCACTGCCTCTCTGTGCAGCCTCTTCGACTGCTTGATCCCTGTCACATTGAGTAATATATCCAGTGTGAATTTTTCTTCCTGCTGACAAGCTTTTAATCTTTCCTTGTACATGTCCAAGAAAGAAATCTGGCTTTGTCTTCTCTATATCTACATTACAGCTCTCCTCTAGGTAATGAGTTACCATTATTTTCTCCATGTTACACAAACAACATTTCTTCACCCTCTCCTAATGGCTAATGTTCTTCAGTTTCTCTAACAATCTTGGTGAATCTCCACTAGATTCTGTATGTTGACATGATTCCCTGTTGCCAAGGTCCAAACCAAGACGCAGTACTCCAAGTACACACACTGAATTCACAATCACTGAATGGAGAAGAATAGTCATTTGCCTAAGTTTGCTAACTACATTCTTGGTAATAAAGTAGGCATTGGGTGTTGGAAAGGTATGTTGCTGTCCTGTAGGATCCCAGGTCATTTCCCAAAGGCATGCTACCCAGACAGTCTCACCTCGGTTTGGACTGATGATGGACTTCTTTCATCTCAAGTGCAAGACTCTGTGTTTATTGAATTTGATGAGATTCTTATTAGCCTATTTTTCCAGGAATTTTCTAGCTTGTTGAACTTCCTCAGAAAAATAGTCAAGATTTCCAGCATATCAACCATAATCCTCAACTTGAATTAATGCAAGAACCTGTTAAAAGTCGGTCTTCATTGGGGTCACTGCTGAAATTGTTAATTAATATCAACAGAGTTTTCAATTCCTGAGGAAGATGACTTGTAATTGATCACTAGGTACACTTTGACCCACTGACTACTGCCCTTTTGAGTCTGACTGTCCAGATAGTTTTTTCCCTCAGTTCAGTCAGGCTATCCATTACTTTATCACAGACTTCCTGCATGTTACAGTGCAAAGACAAGAAGACTATGAATTATTTTAAGTTAGTTAAAAAAAAAAAGGAAGACAAGCCCCCAAATGTTTGCAGTTTTCTTTTCATCAGGCATGTTTTAAGGCTCCTGTTTTAATGTGATGACAGGTTTTGTCAGTGATTTTCATCCAGTTCAGATGCAGCTTATATGACTTAGCCCAATTGTTCTCTTTTTGATATGTATGTATGGAATTCCATCTGTCCCAAGCTGCAGTAGGAACAAAAGAAGAAAGGAAAAAAGTTTTCCTCTTGCCATGAAGAAAACATATCTCAAGAGTTTTGGTTTTTGGAAACTTTCCAAATGTAACTGAGATTCTGTGACACTGTTAAAACTAGGTTTTGTCCTCTACTAATCTCAAATATGTGTAAATTTGGAAGCAAGCTAATATGTTGATGTTCTACTACACAGTGAAATAATGCAACACGAATGATAAGATGAAATCTTTACCCATAGTGGAGAATATCTGAGCCAGAGGTTACACATTCCTTCCAAAATGGAAAACCAAATAAGCTCTCAAACTGTATATAGACAGCAGACCTGACACTTTTGTCACTAATGACTCATGTATGGAAGGCTTTTTTTGCATATGCGCATGTGAATTTATTATTGAGTTATGAACTATTGAGTGCAATTACTAACAGCTATTATTTCCAAATATAGTCTTTAGGCATTAAAAACCTTGGAAAATAATTTTCCTTGAGTGTACACTTTCTAGAAGCCTACTTGGTTTAACATCTGGGATTTAACCTTCAGAGGCTTGAAAACACATCTGATGTAAGTGAAACTATAACATTCACCTGTTGAATTGCCATGTGGAAAACACTTTAGTGAGCAAAGCATTTCGAGGCATATAATTGACATTCATACTTAGTAGTGTAAACTGTTGAATGCAGCTCTATATTTCCTAGAAATGACTCTCAGCTTCTCAGACGTCCATCAAAACTTAATCAGTGGAATCACTTTTTTTTAAAAAGTCTGTACATTTACTCAGGTAGAGGGCAAGCTGTTCCGTAAGTTCATAAGATTCATTACTGATTCCAGTTAACTTGAGGGTTTTTTTCAAGTTTAATTAAACTTCTATTTCCACATTAAACTGCATAGCTCACGGTATTGAAAAAAAAACCGTTCTACATTACATCAGTTTCATTTCAGATCTAGTTAATAAGTAGAAAATTCTCTTTGGAAATTAAAGGGCCTTTTCACATTATCGTTATAATTAACTCAGTATTAAATTAATAATGGATATGTAGTAAAACTTTGAATTGAAGCTTTGAAATACAGAATTACAAATAGCTAATCTAAATAAAAATACAGATGAAAGAAAAAGGAGAGATAGGCCCACTTCAGGAGAAAGTATTATGAAAATAAGTAGGTGAATTTTGTCAGAGTGTGTGTGTATATATATATATATCTCCAAAGTACTGATATTTCTGAGTTCAAATAATGAAGATATTGTGCTATACATGCAAGATGTATTGCCTAAGAAATCAGGAAGGTTATATATCATTTTTAGTGCAAGTCAGCTCTAGGTAAGCAGATGGTTTCTAATGTTTTCTATTCAGCCAGAATAAAGGTTTAGTCTCCAAACAGTCTCTGCTGTGCGGTTTATAGTATCACTGAGTGTGTGCCATAGAGCACTTCATAGTCCTAGTCCCTCAAACAGCAGGACTAAGGAGCTGTTGGAGCCTCTTCTGAACCTCATATATTGGTTTTGTTCCAGTTGATATCAGGGCACGAGGCTAGAGAAAGAGGGAGTGAGATAGTCCCTGGATTGGTTGCTCCACAAACTTGGAGCATAATGCCTGTTGTGTGTATCCAGTCAGGGGAACTAATAAGCATGGTTCTCCCAAATAGACGTAATCTCAAATCTTTTCCCTGCCTCTTATTTTGCCACAGTGAGACTCTATATTATATGGGATTGATGAGCCTAAAGATCAAAATCAACTCATATTTCCAGAGATGTTTTCCAGTGCTGAAATTTATAAATGCTTAAGATTCATATTTGGCTCACAGCAGCATTTAAAACAATGACATTGATATTATGAAAATTTCAGTCCATTCTAAAGGCACCATTTACAACAAGCTTTTTATTTAACCTTTGTTTGCCAGTACTGCAATACTTGTGATCTGAGATGTCATCTAGGTTTCAACCATACTCAAGTTTATATTTCTTCTTCTGTATATCAATAAATTCGAAACAATTTTCAGATCTTACCTAGGCAGAATGCTTGTTCATGCTCTGTCGCATGAGAAGCAAACCTGTAACATATGCCAGAGAGAATTAATTCACTTCTTTCTAAACACAAGAGACAAATCTATACATGAAGAAAAACGAGTTATATTTCTAAGTGAAAAGTCAAAAAAACAAACCCACAGTCTATCAGAAACAATTCATGGGAAAAACTCAATTGTGAATGTAAATTAGGTGCTTAATAGTAACACTTTTTAAATCTACATAATAATCTATTTGCTTTTAATTCATATCAGTCTTATTTTTTCCTCTCCTGCCAAGTGAAGTGGGTCATCTAAACTTTGCTTGTAAAAGGGAAGAATTTAAAAGTTAAAGGAAAGAATAACTTGAATGAAATTGAGAAGATTTAAATATATTTCTGAGAGATGCTCCTGATACTTAGAATCATAGAATCATAGAATAACCAGGTTGGAAGAGACCCACAGGATCATCGAGTCCAACCTTGAAAGACTGCAAAATGAGGTTTAAATAAGTTGATATAAACAGCATGTGATTGGAATGTAAAGGTTTCAGGATGTGCATTTGCATCTGGCAGAATATCAGAACTAAGCCTGGAATAAATGCTTAAAGACTTAGGGTTTAATTTATGATTAAAAGTAACAATTGTTATTATAATTACTGTAGCTGTTATTATGAGAGACCATAAAATAATGATTCAGTAAGGAAATCAAAACTTTAGATTATTTCATAATTGGCTTTACAGAAGTTGCTAGTAATTCAACATTCCCTCAGCTGACATTTTGCACCTACCACCCTTCTTTATCCCTTCTTGAATCGTGGTACTACTCAGAGAAGTTTCCCATTCTTCAAGAAATATTTACAATTAAAAGATACCTAGAAGCCTCAAGAGGTCCTGTCCTATAACACATAGCTCCTCATGCAAAGGACCTAAACCTAAGACAAGAGACCATTGCTGATAGAAGGAAGGACTTAGATACATGAGGATGACCTAAGTGTGCTCATCTAGCTTAGCCTCATCTAACCTGGGATTTAATGTACCCCATGACTAGAGAGAGATTGTCATAAGCTCTCTCCATTTTCAGTTGGAAGAGAAAAGCTTCTACTTCTGATCTGGTCTTACTGCACTCTCAGTCGCCAACAAAGCATGCATGAGAGGATTATTTCCCTACTGAGATTCTTAATTAGGACTAACATGTTCAACTTTTATTTCACAGTGTGCTTGTGCAAATAAATGTCATATTAGGGTTATTGATGGTGTTATTCCAGTACAAGGGACGTCTGAAGAAAGAGAAACGGTCCATTCTGATCATCTGTGTGATAAATTAAAGGTACTTTGTGCATCCCAAACCACTCATGGGACATAAAATGAAACCCAGATACCTCTTGCAGAGTGATGACGAAAAAGGTACTTTACTAAAATTAGAAAAAAGAGTAGGAGCAGAAAAATATAAGGAACTAAGGTTGAGTGGGTGGATTTAAAATAAAGGGAAAAATGTAGTTCAAATATCAAGCAGAAGAACCAATCTTTTAATATTTCATACTTATTCTCCAAACTAAAGACAAACACCAGACAGTAATAAAATGTCTTAGCTGAAAAAAAAGTTTACATGACATAATTTTATAAATATACCTAAAATTATCAGTGAAGTCACTATTATCCCATTAATTTGGTGCTGTCAGGCAGTCATTAGAGAGTTTCTGTATTGTAATTCACTATTTTTTTATAACTCTACTATTGCAATTATTTTTTTTAATCCAATATTGCCTGTGCTATTCTCCTTAAAGTGAAAATATTAGTTTCAACAAACCACAAAGAGAATCAGAGAATAATATCATTCTGGAGAATATGCTACATACAGATGCAGATTCTGAAGATGATAAATGTTTCCTATGACAGAACCATACAGAGAATTATATATATGTAATACGACATCAAGATATTAACAGAGAGTAAAAAATCTGAATGTTTCCTTCAGGAAATAGAACTATAATAGAAAGCTCCTACAAACGTTAATACTTCATTTTGTCTGGGGAAAAAAAATATTACTCGGATGCATCTGAGTATAGTGTCATCTGTTTTGGAAATTTAACTTACTCATTGTGAAGTGACACAGCTGCAATTCATATTAAGAGTGACTGATAACTTCCAGAAAGAAAGAAAAATGTGAAGGCACTGTATCAGACTCTGTGCCATACTAGCAAATGGTTTCCTTATTAAGGAAAAACAGGTTCATGCCTCAACTTTCAAGAACAAAATAAATTTTTCCCTGTCTTCTTTGTTTCATTTTTTTTCCCTTCAGAAAGATTTCATGTATTCTATTTTCTGTTTTCCTCAGTAGACAACATCAAATACTAAAAAATGGGATGCAAGTTACAAAATGCCCATGAATTTTTTTTGGGAATTACACTAGCTTTTAAAGAGATTCCTTCTAGATACATAGCAAAGTTTAGTTTATCCTTCAAGTAAGTTACAGTATTAAGGAAAAAGGACTACTTTAAAAATTAAAAAGCATATTGTTTCCGTGTAAGTCATGATAGTGAAGTCAGTGCTGTAAGACTGATTGTGGTCATCATTAGACAGTTAAGGCCTGTGCATTTTGCTTTACCCACCTCAATGTACAGAGAGAGCAGAATAGAAGTAGTCAAAGGTAAAGAGCTAGTATTTCTTCTTATATTGTAGAAATCTGTAATGCAGACTGTTTTTCAAGAAATTTCTAATCCTACTAAGGGAAGCTACAGAAAACAATCGTATACTTCAAGTATGAAAAAATATTATATATTTTTCTTGAAAATGCTTAAGTCTATAAAAATTTCTTAAAAGCGTACAAGGTATATAGTTCCTTTTTGACTTTGTTATTGACTAAATTTGATAAATTATTATATAAAAAATAATTATATTGACTATATATATATATACGTGTGTGTGGTGATTTGACCTTGGCTGGACATCCAAACTGCTCCGTCACTCTGCTTTGTCAACTGGAAAAGAAGAGAAAATGATCATGGAAGGTTTGTAGGTCAAGAAAACGATAGGGAGAGATCACTCACCATTTACCACTATAGGCAAAACAGACTCAGCCTGGAGAAATCAGTTTTATTACCAAACAAATCAGAGTAGGATAATGAGAAATAAAACCAAATCTTAAAACACCTTCCCATCACCCACCACTCCTTTCTTCTCGGACTCAGCTTCAGTCTGAATTTTCTCTATATCCTTCCTCTGACTGGTGATGAGGGATGAGGACTGGGATTTCTGGTCAACTCATCACATGTTGTCTCTACTTCTCACTCCTCCTTAGTCTCTTTCTGTGCTAGACCATGGGGTTCCTCTTACAGGAGACAGTCCTCCATGTGGGTCCTTGTCACAGGCTGCAGCTCTTCACAAACTGCCCAGCACGGGTCACTCCCACATGTCTTTTCCATGGGGTGCAGTCCTTGAGGAACAGACTGTTCCAGTGTGGGCTTCACATGTGGTCATAGACTCCTCTGGCATACCCATCTGCTCCAGTGTGGGCTCCTCTGAAAGCTCCAGGTAGATATCTTCTCTACCGTTTAGGACAGCCTGCCTCACCATGGTCTCCACTACCAGCTACAGGGGAATCTCTGCTGTGATGCCTGGAGCACCTCCTCCCCCTTCTTCTTTACTGACACTGGTGCCTGTAGGGTTGTTTCATTCACATATTCTCATTCTTCTCTTCTAGCTGCTGTTGCACGGCAGGGTTTTTTTTCTTTCTTAAATACATTATCACAGAGGTGCTACAACCATTGCTAATTGGCTTGCTCTTGGTCAGTGGGTTCACCTTGGAGCTGCTGGCATTGGCTCTATAGGCCATAGAGGAAGCTTCTAACAACTTCTCATAGAGGCCACCCTTGTAGCCTTCCCACTACCAAGGCCTTGCCAAGAAAACACAATGCAACTTTAATTAAATATGTAAAACAGCCATTCACTATAACAGTTTAAAGTGTTTGCTGTATATTTATGAGTTTAGAATATCCTTCAAGATCTTAAAGATGATATCATGGTCTTTCTAGTGATCACAAACTGAAAAATCCTGGAACTTCAAAGATTTGTAATGCTGGTGGCTGGAAGGAAGCAAAACATTTAAAATCCTGAAGCTTCACTTCATCCAAATGGGAAATTAATAAAATGGAGGAACCTACGTGTCTGCAACTAAACTACTTTCTGTCATTTTTACAATGTGCTGGATTCTGTGCTGAGCTTCAGGAATTGTACCTTACTGAGTGAAATATCTGAGTATTTATGGAGTTTTCTTTCTTTAAGATCCATTAACTGGGTCTAATCCATAAAGCAATAGTTTATCCGTTGTGTCTCTTCAAGGAGCTTATTTTGTTTATCCAAATATAATCTAGGTGGGAATACAGGCTGATATATTAATGAGGATCATATTAAATATGTTCCTGATATTTATACTTTTTATAGTAAAAGAAAAGTTTTGTTGTGGAACTTTAGCTTTCAAAATGTTACATTGGAATTCACGATAATGCTTTTAAATTGCATAGCAGAAACTATAGGATGTAATGGAGGTGAGCTGTATTACAGAAGAGACAGAAGTTAGGCTTATGGTATAAATGTTTCAGCAGAAATTTTATCTAACCAAGCTTCAGACATCTGTCAAAGAGACATCTGTGCTTGTCATCATTCTGTGATCCACCTCCTTATGCTCAATGGAAAGAAACCAATGCTTTTATCAAGTGGCTCACGTAACCTGTTTGAAATAACTCCTTTAGAGCAACATGAATCATACAGATAAGGGACTTCTCTTTAGAACCTAGAAATATTTTGTGGGATAGCTAAGGAGTGTTTCTGTGACTTGCGGTATTTTGGAAAGAGGAGCTCTCTGGGAAGATTTGTGGATCCATGTTAAATAAATATCAGTATAAAGCTGTCTGTGACAACAAAGGATGAGACTGGATGACTCAAGCTATTTAATTGATAATGTATATACAAGTAATAAAAAGTGCTCTAGAGTGTGAGCTTGAAATAGTCCATGATTGTCCACAGTTTAAATTTTAGCATGGTCTCTGGCATGGTTTGTAACAAACAACAGTTTCCCAGATAATTATTGTTTTGTCCAGGTAATTGGATGTGCCAGAGGCCATTCTTATTTTGAATTTGGTCATTCTTTTTTGACGTAAAGAGGAGCTTGGTGTTATGCCATGTCATTTAATCTCAGGACCGCAGAATGCTCCTGGGATGTTTACATTTCTACATAAAGGCATTCCCTTTCTGTTCTTTGTGGTTATGAGATTATGGGCCATGTAAAACCAAAAAGGATCATTATCCCTTAAACTATTTTGATACAGGTCTTCCATGGAAGTTCTGAAAATCTTAGGTCTTGTGTAATGTCGCAGGAACTATACGGGAACTTCTCTACCAATTTCACGGGGTTTCTGTGTGGTCTCTGAAGAGGAAATATGCACTTCTTATGGAAGTGAAACTTTCTATAGACTCTATTGAAATGTTCTGCCAACAGATGTGAAGGAGGAATAGTTCAGCATAATTAAACTTTATATAATCAAAACTCTGTAGCTCTAATCAACTTCTGACTGTAAAGCTGTCTTTGAAACGCTGGAAGGAACTGAGACATGTAAACAACATCTCAGGGAATACATTCAAAAGGAAATGGGAATTATGAAGATGCAGTCCAAAATGAAACGGCAGCTTTTTTTTTTTTATTATTTCAAATAACAAAACACATCAAATGGAAAAGGGGAAAGATAGAAGAGGATAAAGAATTTCAGGGTTATACAAGAGGAAGTAAAGCAACACTTGAGGATTCTAAATACTTTTTTCAACAAGAAGTAAGGACAATATTGTGAGATATCTGTCAATTTCTCTAGCTGGGGTTGTAAATAGGAAAAATAATAACAAATGTTTATCATATGTGCGCAAGCTTATAAAAGCAGTGATCTTTTAAGAGGGAATGGAAAACGAATATGTGGATGTTTTAAAAATTGCTAAGTAAAGTATTGCACTATTTTAGAAACTCTAGTCACATTACTATGTTATCTATGAAAAATATCATAAAGAAATAACAAAAATATCCTAGCAGAAAATATGGCCTACCCCATTACTGTTCAACTGTCTGAAACTATCCAAGAAAATTTAAACTCCATGAGTTACATTAGCTTTGTAACTGGCTCTGTCATTTCCTACATTGCTTTTATTATTACTGAATTTGCCTCAGAATTTCATGCATTAGTGTTTCAGTTTGGGAACTGACAATCTTTTTCCTTAATGTAGAATCAGCCAAATATTCATAAAGAACATGATGGTGTTGCAATAGGTAAGTTGTCTTCAGAGAGACAAATTTACTAAGGCTTTTTAGATAGTTGTGTGATAGCAGTGGGAAAGGGAATGAACACAGAATTGTCAGAATCATCACCGGCAGTTCCCTGATCACAGCAAGATCTACTGTGATCTTAACCCATCTCTTCCTTTTGTCCCTGTACTTCCTTGTGGAAAAATTCTAATACATATACCCTAGCAGTGAAATATATTGTTTAGTTTCCATAATAACTTCATTGTCAATGTGATTTGATTTCCAGAGTACCCTATAGATAAATCACCCCTGTTTGTCCTTTGTGCCATATTCTACAACTAACACAGTTACATTATTTTCTTCAAAATTATGTAATTACGGTGGGTTGACCTTGGCTGGCTGCCAGACACCCACTCAACTTATTTCTCACTCCCTCTCCTTAACAGGATGGGGAAAGAAAATATAACAAAAAATCTTGTGGGCTGAGATAAAGACAAGGAAGCTATTTGCTGTTCTGTTTTGAGCTAAAGAAGAATTAATTTGTTAACTTTACAACTAAGCCGCTTCTAAATAACTTCATTTTCTGAAAGTTAAAAATGTGGTTTTCAACAGTTTCTACCTCTTTGAAAGATAACGCTTAATGTTTTTAGTTACACCAAAGTAATGAGGCACTGGTATGCAAAAAGGCCATTGTTTATACTTATTCCTATAGAAACCATTGCCATCCTGAAGTTGATGGTATGCAGTAAGTCAAAGGGTGAAAAGAGGAGTCACACCTGCAAGGGGGAGCACACAGAACAGGTGACCCCAAACTGATCAAAAGGTGCTCTATTCCATATACATCATGCTGAGTATAAAGCTGAGGGATCACAAGCTGTCTTCTTTGGTGGCCAATGTCTAGTGAGGACCATGTCTGGCTGACTGCTCCTGATCCAAATTCGAGCATTCCTGAATCCAATTCCTGAATCCAGCTCTCATCTGTCCCAAGTTCAGCCTGAGGCTTTCCCTGTGCCTTCCCTGAAGCATCATTTGTAGAGTTATCAGGAAGAGTGTGATTTTGGACATTATGATAATGGTCATTGATTCAAAAGCTGTATAAACAGTGAAGAAAAGAAATGTAGATTTATAATACTTACTTAGAATATTGGTTTGGAAAAAAAATGAATCCCAACTTCATGTTTGGGGATATAATCCTGAATATACAGACTGCAAATTTAAGTCTCAAAATTTTGTAGACAATAGAAAAAAACAGACATATTCTTGATATTTAAAAAATTTAAATTCCATTTGCAATAGTAAATCTGACACTTGTGGCATACTCACAAATACACACAAGGAAGAGAATTTCCATGGGAATCTTATTTCTTGGGCTGTTGTAGCAGATACATTAATATAAACAAAGAAACCCACCACCATGACCTAAAAAAGAGTGAAAACTCCTGAACTTGTTGCTTGTGAAATCTTAGTTTTTAGGGTCTGTGGACCATATGTCAGCCTTGGAGAAATGTAAATGTTGCAGGAGAGTGTTAAGTTGAGTTGTAAGTGATGTTGATGTTGTGGAAAAAAATCTGTTAAGTGCAGAAAGAGCCCTATTTAGAGTGACTTCTCTCCTGTTAGGTTCCATGACACCCTGTTCAGCACTCTGGTTTTCTTCAGCAATGCAATTAAGCACATGCTTAATTCACACTGATTACACCTTTAAGCAGCTAAAGTGCTTCTAATTAAACGTGAACTCTCACCCTTTGCTGAACAAGGACAGGTTTAAGAATGCACTTGTTCAACTGGAACACAAATATAGAGTTGCTGCAAAAAGGCATCTCTGTATCCCAGATAAAGAAGGAGGTATCGTTCACCTGACTTGCACCTCTCCTGCCACTCTCTGATCATGTATTATAACTTTTGTTCCCTTCAGCATTTATATTTTGACATCCATATGCATTTCCAGACCCTCTATTAAGGATGAAAGAACAATAATTCAGTATTGTTTTTTTTGCAATAAAGTATTATGACTTTCAATCCTCGGAATTTTACCTTTACTGACAAAGATTTTGCTTGTAGATGTACTGTTTGGTCTTCATCATCCCAGATGGTATGGACTCCATGTATTCCAGAGGGTAGATCTGATCTGGTGCCCATGGAGCACGGCTCAGAAGCTTTGCAATGTGCTCCCCACAGCATCTAGTTCCTGAAGAAGTAATGAGATCTGACATAGTACCACAAAACTGGATAGATGAAGACTGCCATGACAGTGTGGTGCTTTGCCTAAACAAATGAGTCTTTCCAGAACTGATTGTGCCAAGATATCTGCTTTTCTCTTGTGCCAAATCAAGTATGACAGGATTTATTAGCTTAGGATCAAGGCCATGGTAATATAGGCCTTTTGCTTCAGCTTGAATTCTCAGCTTGAAGATTGTGCCCGATCTAATAAATCTCATAGCATTGAGCTGGTTCCTCACAATGCCAGTTTGGTTGTCTGCACCTATTGCTATGCTTTATTTTGAAGCTTGATAACCCCCCATTTTAAAAGGACAATTGAATGTCTTTGACTACAGTTCACACAGTTTCTGGTCATGCAGAAACAAGAAACTGCTTAGAAGAAAACAAGTGCTTACTGGTAGCAAAGGGCTCTAATTCACTTGATTTCTCCTTGCTTCTTTTCCCTTCAATGAATCAGGCTGAGAAAAGCTAAACATTTTTACTGTTAGATATTCTAAACCATTTAGTAATTAGATAGTTACTTTATCTTGCACAGTCAAGGTTTCATTTGTTTTTACCTTTAATCATTATATATATAAACTCTGAATTCCCTAAATCTGTAATTCAGTCAATGCATCTTCTGACATGAGTTACTGCTTATGACTGCTTACTTGAAGCAGTATGTTACCATTTTAGTACGGAAAGTCTAGAGTCAAAAAATGATATTTCATAATTAGTAATTCACTTTATTATTTGTTACATTGCTGTGTAAAAACAAGTCCCCCTCCATAATCAACCTCTTGTCTCACATGCTTATTATACTAAAGAGATTTCCCAGAATCATCTACTAAAACCACTCTTTGTTAGAACAATTTCTTGTAAAATATTGTCTTGTAATACAAAAAGTTTTGAATGGATGCACAGAGTCAGGGTCTTTTCTAGTTCTATGACTATTCAAAGAATTAGAGTTTTGTGACATTGATAGGAATATTAAAGATATAAAATTTGTCTGCCTTTCATATCCTGCAATATCAGCTTAAAATGTACTAATTAAAATAATCAGGACAGTAAATTCATCTGCACGAAAAGATGAAGAACACGATGAAGTGTGAATATCTGTGAAAGGCAGAGTAGATTTGTTTAAAATGATGCTTGTAAAAACATTGTGCTTTCTGTCCCTTAGTCTGGGAAGCAGGAAGCAAGACACTGAAGACTAATCGTAACATTCCCGTGATCAAACACAAAACAATGGAAATCACATCATTGTATTGCCATTAATTTGAACAGTCGTAATATTGATCTGTGTAAGCAAGAAGTAAAAACGTGTAGTGTCAATGAGACAAAAGAGACTATCGGGTTGAGGAAGGTGATTCTCCCCCCCTAATCTACTCTCATGAGACCTCACCTGCAGTAATGCACTCAGTTCAAGAGTCCTTAGCAGAGGAAGGACATGGATCTTTCAAAGTGAGTTCAGATGAGGGCATGAAGTTGATCAGAGACCTGAAACACCTCCCATGTGAGAGCAGGCTGAGAGATTTGGGCTTGTTTAGCCTAGAGAAGAGAAGACTCCAGAGAGACCTCATAGAAGCCTTCTAGTACTTAAAGTGGACCTGCAGGAACCTGTGGAGAAGCTTTTCATCAGGGAATGCAGTGGAATGCAGTGACAGGACAAGGTGTAATGACTTTAAGTTGAAAGAAGGTAAATTTAAGCTAGACATTAGGAAGATGTTTTTTATTGTGAGAGGGTGAGGCACTGGAATAAGTTGCCAAGAGAAGTTGTGGATGCCCCATCTGTGGAGGTGTTCGAGGCCAAGTTGGATGAGGCTTTGAGCAACCTGAATGGAAGGTCTTCCTGTCCATAGCATGGGGGTTATGGTTAGGTGATCCTTAAGATCCCTTCCAACCCAAACCATTCTATGATTCCATGATTTTATGATTCTACAAAAATATGTATATAAATGCTTTTTGTTTATTGGTTTTAGTGTTCTTAATTTCCATGAAATACTGACTTTTCACCTCATTTACACAATGAACTGAGTGAGTGACATTTGCCATCCAACAGTCTGGGAACTCTACATCTGCATATGTTTTCAAGGTTTTTGCACTACGTGTGGAGTCCACAGAAACTAAGAGCATCTGAAAAGCAGTAACAAGAGCTCCGACAATGTGTTATTTTCCTACATGTATGTTTTATTTTAAAGTGTAAATCCAGATATTTTAGACCTTTATGAATATATGTGTTGTCCTAGACATAAAACTGTATGTCTCACAGGGACTACTATGAAAATATAACCATTTATCAAAACTGAAGCTTGATTTTTAAGGTTAAACTAAATATTTATAGTAGTTGATTTGTTCTTATCTATGAAGATTTTACTAACATTTGTAATCATCAGAACTTGTTGTACCTGTGCTAAGCAAAGATGAAATAACTATTTGACAGAATATGAATCCCTTGTGGATGTACATGTGAATGTTTTTTGATGACTGATTATCTTTTCATTAAAATAATTAGTAAAGTGACTATAGTGTTGACTCTGTACCTACAGCTTTCAAGTTGCAGAATTAATTGAACACATCAGAAATATTCTTTAACTTCTTATTTATATAGCTAACACTTCCATACTGGCCTCTTGAAGACAATCCCTTACCCAAGAAGGCAAACAAATGACTGCACCTTTTGTGTTTTAATTCTTTATTTAAAGTAGGTATTGATTGTGGATTTTAAAATTATATAATGACACAGAACAAATGTCCTTTAACTGTATTTTTTTTTAACTGGGAAACTAGTGTGTACAAAGAATTAACTACCTGCCTTATTTTTCTCGTCCAGTACTTAACCTCTGAGCCTACAGTCATATAAACATTTTGAAGATGGAGAAGATAGGGTGGCGTGAAGTGCAATTCTGCAAATTCATTGCAGCATAGAATCTGGTACATACAACATGTAGTGTGCTAATAAACAGGTTTCAGAATTGTCTGATTTTCCACTAGTAGACTCTCACGTGTTTAAGAAGGATTGATTTCTAATGGGAGACCTCAGAAAGACCTGGAAATTTCACCTCTAGCCCAAGCAGAAATGACCTTAAGATTTAAGGAAGTATGATTAGGGTTAAGCTGAGGTTTAGCTAGTGTCCTTGCAAAAATTTTTGTGTCAGTTGGCCCTATAAGACTCATTTTTCCCTTTATCCACTTGGTCAGTACATTTCTTTACCCCATTTATTCTCATATTGCTGCAAAGAGTATTGAAAAAATGTCAGGTTTTGTACCAATTTTACTAGTCTTTTTCTTACAGAAAAAAAAGTTAGAAGATCACGTGACCTATGACTTATGTTCATCCTTCTCTAATAACCCATTTCTTTATTTCTAGGAAATTCATTGGATGCCCAGATATCTTCCAGATAATTACTCCCTACAAGTTTAATTAAAAAGATGGGGAAAAAAAACCAGACCGGCACCAAAACACCTATGGGATTAGAGAGTGATTGGAGTAGGACTACCCACAGTTTTTTCCTTAACAACATTTGATTCCAATCTCCTCATTTCTACAGGTCACAATTCAACGTCAAATTGTTACACTGGAGCTGGTAATAGGTCCATGGCACACAGAAAAGAAAATTTTAGTATAAGTCAGAAGTCAATCAAACAACCTAACCTAAAAGTCTGCAAAACCACAACACTATTAGTACCAGGAGTCATTAGCCTACTTACTTTAAAAGATTTTGTTCCTCCAGAAATGCAAGGAAATGCAATAAGGGCAAAATTTGTTCAGCCCTTAAGCTTCTAAAATGCCTTCCATGATTCGCTCTCTACTTCGGTGCCTGAAGAACTTCCTTTTTTATTCCACACATTAGCTTTAAGTATATTCGCTCTGAATTTTTACTCAATAGTACAGTAGATGTATATCAATAGCAGATACTTTTGTAGACAAAACCACAGCTCATATTTCTCATTCGCTAGCTGATGAATTACAGTAGTTATAATAGTATTCAGCACTAGAAGCCATTTCCTATATGTTCTGATATGGCCACATTCCCATAAGTTAGAATCAGTAATAACAAAGGGATCTCTCTTGTTTTATTAATAAAAAAGCAGTCCTTCCATTTATTATACATTAACACTGTGCTGGGGTATCTAGTTAGGGCAGAGACTGATTTGTTGCAGCCTGCTGCAGGAAATTCAGCCAGTGGAGAGGCTGCTGCTGAAATCTGCGTAGAACCAGGAACTTTCTGAGCTACTTCAAATATAGAGGTATTGAATACCCTAGGACTGGGCCAAAGTTATTTCTCTGAATGAACGGTAAGTAAGCTGTATCAGATTGAGAATAATGGTCTTATCAGTTTTGTATTTTGACAAAAAACAGCCTCAACATCCTGCACTAGATCAACACTACTAAAATTATCTCTATTTGATAAAGTACACAAGGCTAGTTTGTCCTTAAAATTCAGACCAATCAATGGAAAGAGTCAAATGAAAAAGTGGTAAGGAATCTGCCTTTGGAAAGTAACTCTGGACTGTGCCTTTTAGTTTTTAACCGTGCTGTTAATGTGAAATTCTGTGACCACTTTAGCTGAGCTGATCTACAATGACAGAGAATAAGCATTGTTCTACTATTCCCTGGGAAAACCCTGGAGACAAGAAAGCATTCTAAGGTGGTAACTTTTTGCATTGGTCAAAGACAGGCAAAACTTCTATAAAGTAGGTTTTGTGCATATGGAATTTTTAAATGATAAGTGCCTTTAATTTAAGCACAGGCATTGGAACTTAATCAGCTCTCGAGTAAGCTCAGTAAAATCAGTTTGAATTATGTCAGTAGTGTACTTAGCTGTGAGACAAGGAACAGCTGGTCTTACTCTTAAGAAATATTCAAATTGGGACATAGAGAGAAAGGATACAGAGAGAAGAAAAAGCAAATGGAAATTGTTTAGAAAATAGATAAAAGTGGCAAAATAGTTTACAGCTCATGCAGCTGTGGTTCTTTGCAGCACAATTTGTCAGTGAATATCTTATGGTACTGATTATTAGGAGAGGCAGGATGGGAATTTTTGTTGTGGTTCTGTTCAAATTGCCTGATGCCTGCAAGTCCTAGCTCTTAAGTTGCTGTCTAGCCCAGCTCTGAACCTTCTTCCTTCTGTGCAGAGTGTCAGGGGGAGCAAAAACCTGTTGTCCCAGTTCAACTTCCCTAGTAAGTCCAGTTTACCAGAAATCTTGGTTGAAAGGGGACACCAGTACCTTATTATTTCCTAAAGCTGGACAGGCACATACATATTGCAACTCATTTCCCTTGTACTGGGAGAGGTGGAGACAAAAGCTCACCTGCCAGTTGCTCTTAGTGGAGCAGTGAGAAAGAAAATAAGATATTAAATGCTTCCTTATGGTCAATTAGAAGCTATAGTAAAATCTGATGCAAAAAAAGAGATTCTCAAACATAGTATTTAGCAGCAGTTTGGATCTTAAAAGGGGAAATTCTCTGTCTTAGAGATGGTTTCAGAATGCTTCATTCACAGTTGCTACAGATTTTCGTAACCTTTTCTTGTATCTTTAAATGTTGAAAATTCTATCAAAAGAGAAACTATCTAGAATACACAAGACTGATGGCATGGGATTCTCAAATCTGCCAAAACTAGCTTATTTTAGTGTACATTTTTTTTATTTAAGTGGATCTTACCCTACTGGTTTAGAATAGAGACAAAAACCTTCTTGTCGCCATATCATTTCCATTGATTTATGTCATTTTTTTCATGGGTTAGTTTGAGAGGGTCTTGTCTACATTACAGTGGTTTTCTATACTTCATTTAGCAGTAAGAGAGAAATCACAATAACAGAGAAAATCAGTAAGATAAAATGTTTAGATCTGACTCATTGCCAGCTGTGAATGTCCTGATTAAATGCTTTAAACATAATATTTTATGAATAATGGCTAAAAAAAGAAACTAAATGACCTGAAAAAGGAGCAAATGAAAACCACTCAGAAGAGCTTGCATGTTAGAAGGAAAAATGGAGTAGACGTTACTTTAGAAGTCTTACTTGTTTTCACATCCTGAGTTGCTTGAAACATCAATATACACTTTCTTCATCATGACACCAAGCACAGTATCTGCCTGTCAGGGTGTGAACTTAAGAGCTCGTATTGCTAACCCTGGAATTAGCAGACTAGCCTGCTTCTTTTGTCAAAAAGGTATAAAACCCCATCCTCTTGAACTAAACTATGATAAGCCCCCAAAAAACCACAAAAAAGCACCAACACTGACATTTCTTTCGTCATGCAAAAGTGGTGAATGAGTTATTTAATCACATTTTCATTCTGATATTAAAGAAATTAAACATGTCACTTTATTTCAGGATTTGTGTTATGATGGCATGACATTGTCAGCCTTTTGATCTAACAATTTTGTCTTTTAATGAATTCTTTTTGGAATTTTCTACCTCTCCACTTATGTTTTTTCTTCATTGAAATGCAGATCTCTCTTGCATAAGTAATATTTCCTTAAATGCTATGTTACAGCTTCAGCCTTTCAGGGGCTATGACCATGGCACGGTTTCCACTGGAGTTATATTTTGAGGGAGGGAAACCTTCACTGTTCTAGGGAATTTTGTTTGTAACTTCATCCACAGAACCTGAGCGCACCTAAAACTGTGGCTTTATATTTCATACTTGAGATGGTATTGACATATAATAATTCGACACTGTTGACCTGAATGGATTCTGCATTCATTTTGGTTCATCATGAGCTCAGGTAGATTAAGTAGTTTCACAAATGTGTCAGAATTAGATATAGACCCACAGGATAATTCCCAGCACTACAAATAGGCACAATCATTCTCTATCAATTTGATAGACGAGTTCCTTAGAAAGGTAATCCTTTCCAAAATCTGTATGTGATGATGGAAAAACACTCATAACAGATACAAAATGTAGTGGTGACTTAGAACTTCAGAATCTCCCATCAGATTTGAATTAGTCAGGACTTCATCTGAAGTTCTTGTATCACTTGAGCACCTGACTGATCAAGGTTCACTTTTTTTAAAACCAGAGAAGTAGCCTTAGGGCCCTTATTTTGTAAAAAGCCCTTGGAATTCAAGCAGTCTTCCCCAAAACAGGGAGTTAAGGTTCACTTTCAGTGTCATCCAGAGATGGTTCAGATAAACCCTACTACTTTCCAAGGAACTGTTCCATCTTCCAGATAGGATGAGTCATCCCTGCAGTCAGGACTATAGAGGTGATATTTGGCTGGTGTCTGTAATACATCAGTCCTCTCCACAACAAAGTTCAGACTTCTTGAAATAAGAACAGATATGCAGATGCATATTGAATTTTTAGGCCAAACAAAAGTCAGACTTGGTCAATTTCTGCAGCTGCTGAGGTTGGATGCTGACATCTAAATGTGGGGTTTTGATACTTCCTACTTTTACTTTTCAGTTTTAAGTCATTGTGTAGGAGCAATGTGAATTCTACTAGCAGTATGAATACTAACCTATTCAAAGAATTCAAAGCTTATTAGCTGGCTCTGACAGGTTTCTTGCAATTAAGATTTTGCAGCTACTCAGGAAGATACTCCCATGTGTGAGGCTGTCAGCTCTAAAGAAGATGCAACAGAAAGCAGCGTGCTGTTCCTCAGCTGCACTATTCACAGCTCAGTTCCACTGAAAAAGACAATGAACATTTGCCATTTTTTCACCCATTGTGCTCTGCCATTGAATCTTTACACGGGTTCTGCTATTTCTGGCAAGAATAAAGGGCAGGACTTCTTAGCTTCTTAGTCTAACATAATGTGAATGTTTGTATAGCATCACCTCTTAGGAACCAGAGAAAGACTTTAGGATCCTAGATATACAGAATGAAACTTGATGTTAAGGTTACTTCAATAAATGTCATGCTCCTGAAGTATTCGGTTCCTTGATATAAAGAAAGTGACATAGATCCTCCTTTGTCCTGTACAAATGATCAACTAGACAAACAACAAAAGAAGATGCAAAGATTCAGTGCTGTATATAGAATTTGATTGGACCTCATGTTTACGTTGCAATTGCACATGACCATAGCTGGAGGATACAACACTCGTTATGATGTGTTACCTCCACTCTGATATGAGAGTTGTCATTTTCCCTTACAAATGTTTTTCGGTTCTATTTACAAATGAAAACAGTGGGAAGCCAGGAAAAATGCTGCTTAGCTGACAAGCCACTCTGTCAGTGGTCTGACATGATAGTAAAATACTTTTCTGTCCTTGACTTCTCAGTACAATGATAACCTTCCTTTGCTTCAATTTTCTCAATGTGTGTCACATGGAGGTCTGCTACTTGTCGACCAAAGTCAGAATTTAAATGACTATAACATGGTGAGAGTGTAGTCAAGACTATGACAGAGAAAATTTCTAAATAATGCAGACAGAGCCTATTTGAACAGCACAGTCTGCAGCAACATAAATTTTGCCAGACTTTGTAAAGCTAGGCACCCTTCAAAATATTTTTCCCTTCTGATATATCTTTACATCTAGATATATTATAGAAGTAACCAAATTTGTACCATTTCATACATATTGTAAAACTGCATGGAATATATTTTAATAATAAAATCTCAAACTAGTACACATGAATCTTTAGAATTCTCTTCTGTCACAATACCACAACATTAAAAAACCATATTATGAGAATACATTGCCGTGATATTTTTCTCATCAGATTGCATATATTTTTAGTTAAGAAAAACAGTAAACTGCTGAGGGTAAATTTTCTGTATAAGCATGAGAAATTATACTGCCAGGTTCTTCATCTCAGCTGGATTTATTTCATCTACAAGCTCAGTGCATGAAGGAAATACTTAATAATGCTAGTTGCAACAGGACAGTACCCAGAAATGTCATAGAACAGCAGGACAGAGCCACTGCACCAGTTTTGGGAAGACTGAAGAATCATAGAGTGGTTTGGGTTTGAAGGGACCTTAAAGATCATTTATATGCAACCCCTTTGATATAGGCAAGGACACCTCCCGCTAGATCAGGCTGATCAAGGCCCCATCCAACCTGGCCTTGAACATCTCCAGGGATGGGGCAGCCACAACTTCCCTGAGCAATGTGGGCCAGTGCCTCACCACCCTCATCGTGAAGAATTTCTTCCTAATGTTTAATCTAAATTTTCCCTCTCTCTAATTTAAAGCTGTTCCCCCTCATCCTATCAGTACATGCCCTTGTGAAAAGTCCCTCCCCAGCTTTCTTGTATACCCCCTACAGGTACTTGAAGGCCACTATGAGGTCTCCCTGGAGCCTTCTTTTTTCCAGGCTGAACCACTTCACCTCTCTCAGCCTGTCCTCATAGCAGAGGCACTCCAGCCCTCTGATCATCTTTGTAGCCCTCCTCTGGACTCATTCCAACAGTTCCGTATCCTTCTTATGTTGAGGATTCCATAACTAGACTCAGTACTCCAGGTGGAGCCTCACAAGAGTGGAGTAGAGGGTCAGAATGACCTCCCTCCAGCTGCTGGCTATGCTTCTTTTGATGCAGCCCTGGATACAGTTGGCCTTCTGGGCTGCGAGAGCACATTACTGCCTTGTATCAAGTTTCTCATCAGTCAGCACCCCAAGTCCTTCTCCACTCTAATAACTAAAAGATGACTTTTAGTTAGCAACCACCAAGGAGAAGAAACAGTTTTGTCACCAGTGCAGTGATATTTAGCCATTCACTTGCCACATGAACATGCATGTGAGTGTAGCTGGCCAAAACCCCAAATACACCGCAGTGTTTGGGAATTTTTCTTTTATAGTGTTATTCTCTAGCTAAGGTCCTCATAGCAGAGGTAATGGCAGAGAGTCATTGATGAACTTTGCAAAAACTAATCTGAAAGCTACATACCCAGTGAATTAATCAAGTGTTTCAGGGTGCAGTAGTCCAGAAAGAGCTGGAACATTCACTCTTTCCCTGGTACTTTTTTTTTGTTCAGACGACATAAAATTCATATGACCTAGTGACTTGTGAGAAGGAGAGCTACAAGCACAACTGCAAAACTAAATCAGATTATTTTCCTAGATGTAAAGCTGTTTGAAACAATCGAAAAATAAACCAAGAACACTTTTTAATACTTTTTCAAGGTGATATAGAGCATGCTTTCTAAAAATGTAATGTAACAACACAAAATGACACTTCAAGTCGCACAATACCTACAATTCATACAAAAATATAACTACCAAATATCTTTTGTGCGAATTAGACCCAGTAGCCACTGGGTATATATTATTTTATTCTAAGCCATTGTTTCAACATTTCACCTGGGAAAACTTTAATCTATTAGATAAACAGGCCTGATTGAATTACAAGCGTGCAACCTTCATACCAAACTATTAGCTTATGTATTAGAAACTGAAATGTTTTGCCCTTTATCTTCCACTAAGTAAAACTGTAAGCATGGCACCTGACTGTTCAGGGCAAGATTGGAAAAGCAGAGGAGCATTATATCCTCAAGTAAGTTTATTTTGAATAAATGTGGTGATAATTTATTGTACAGGGCATAGATGGAATGAACTCTGTGACGAAACATGAAGCCAGTAACATTCCATTCATTTCAAGTATCTATCTCAGAGTAGAAAACCCTTCAAGTACTGCTTAGATGCACTACATCTAAGTGAAACATTACTAAACTTTCTGGATCTTTTTCTTTCCCTCTCTTCCTCTACTTCTTTGCCTGGTTATTGGCAATTGTAGTTTCCTGGGTCCTCCCTCTGACACTTCTTGTAGACAGGCAGAACGTCAGCCAGTCTCCAGTCAAGTGCCCATCCCTTATTCCAAAGTTCATAGACATTCCTCTTCTTTTTGATGTCCCTCAAGATCTCCCTGCTCAACCAAGCTGGTTTTTTTTCCCTGACCGCTCCTTTTCTGGAACATGGAGACGCCTTGCTCCTGAGCTGCTAGGACTTCCTTTTTGAAGAGCGCCCATCCCTTGTGGGCTCCCTTGCCCTTAAGGAGTGTCTCCCACAGGACTTTGTCAATAGGCCTTCTGAACAATCCAAAGTCTGCCCTCTGGAAGTTTAATGTGACTATTCTGCTAATTGCCCTGCTCACCTCACCTAGAACTGAAAAATCTACCATCTCATGATCACTTTTCCCAGGTGTCTCCCACAAAGCCTTCTCTGTTCACAAACAGCAGGTCCAGGAGGGCACCTTCCCTTGTCAGTTCACTCACCAGTTGTGTGAGGAAGTGTCTTCCATGCACTCCAGGAACCGCCTAGACTGCTTCCTTTTTGCTGTATTGTACTTCCAGCAGACATCTGGAAGATTAAAGTCTCCCACAAGGACAAGAGCTAACAATCTTGAGACTACTCCCAGTTGTTTGTAGAAGAGTTTGAGGTATCATGGTTTAGGTAATAGTTAGACTTCCAGTAGTTAGTCTCTGAATAATTCCCTGAAGGTGTGGATACATTTCACCTAAGTTTAAGTATCTAATTAAGATTCTTAAGTTAGTAAGAACAAAGGGCTGGATCTGGTCTAAACTAGGTCCTTGAATAACTGAACTGGATTATCCAGGTAGCCAGGACTAACAAACCCCATCTTCCTTACAGGTGATAAATAAGGAATCTGGGACTACAAACTACCTGAGCTGGGAAGACAAGCTCATCAGGAAATGTCTACATCTTCTACTGACTATTAAGAGCCTAGATGGTCAGACGATATCATCAGATTAGAAATACTACTCCCTTTAAACCTAAATCATTATTATCAAATAGCCTGATTTGAAGGCTGATACTGACTGGAGAAGTCACAGTGCAGAACTAGCAAATGCAGGTACCAAGCATGGTCAATGCAATTCCTTCTCATTCATTATGCTGTAAAGGGAAGAGAAAAATAGTAGCTGCAAGTTCCATAGTCCTGGCCAGATCACCAGCTCTCAAGAAAGTGTATTAATGGCTAACTCTGAGGGTGAGCTATTGATGAATGGATAATGACTGCTGTGTGCTTGTGGACAAAATCATTGCCTGCTCTTTAAATCATGACCTCAGAACACTATACATGACATGTATAGTCTGCACTACTGCTTGATTCCTCATGCTGCTTTGAGATGTGGTTTTTAAATATTGTTTCAGGCCTTAACTGAGAATAACAGGCACGAGAGAGTTACTTTCTGAAAATTTATTTATTTATCTGTAGTCAAAATATTTTAAGTATTTACAAAAAAGAGTTTGCATAACCTGAAATGTTTTCTTCTTGTGGTGGATTGTCTTTACACAAGCCCCTAGGGTGAGTGAATATTCTGCTAATGGCAGTAATAGTAATGAATCACCATTTTGTCACAGAACAAAGATGAATCAGCTGAAATACTATCCAGAAGATTATAAGTCTCCAGTGATGGCTGTCATTAGCAAAGTTAAAGGTTCCACTGTCTGATTTGTATACTGTAACTCTCAAAGCTCTCAAAACAGCTTACAATCAAGTTCTCTGGGGTCCAGTTAATAATTCTGACTATCTCACTATCTTGTTGACAGTTTCTTGCTGAAGGTCATATTCTGATGAAGCAGATCATTTTAAATACTTCTTTTGTCTATTGAATCTTAATCTAAAATACTTCAGGGAAAACAGAAAGATGGTCCAGTGCTCACTTTTCTTGATATATGCATTTGAGGAAATATCTATAAAAATCAATTATATTTCCTAACTGAACAAGTCTTATGAGGAGCGACTGAGAGAGCTGGGGTTGTTTAGCCTGGAGAAGAGGAGACTGAGGGGAGACCTTATTACTCTCTACAACTACCTGAAGGGAGGTTGTGGAGAGGAGAGTGCTGGCCTCTTCTCCCAAGTGACAGGGGACAGGACGAGATGGAATGGCCTCAAGCTCCACCAGGGGTGATTTAGGCTTGAGATTAGGAAAAAATTCTTCACGGAAAGGGTGGTTAGATATTGGAACAGTCTGCCCAGGGAGGTGGTTGACTCGCCTTCCCTGGAAGTGTTTAAGGTGAGGGTGGATGAGGTGCTTGGGTCATGATTTAGAGATTGGTGGGAATGGTTGGACTCGATGATCCGGTGGGTCTCTTCCAACCTAGTGATTCTATGATTCTATGATTCTATGAACATTTGCCCCAGATATCTGACAATCTGAGGAAAACAGCTTCATGAATCTGGTGAACTTCAGTAGACCTGACAGAAAATATATATCAGTGTGTCCTTGCAGATTTTGTCGTCACTTATATTTAGCTACAACCACATTCTATGTTTTTTTATCTAGGAAAACACATAGTGCTTTCTTACACTTATGTCATTTATAAGAAGAAATGGTTCCCTATTTTTCTTTGAGGAAGAATGGAAAGACATCAGAGAACTATGAGCCCACCAATTATTTAATACCAACCTTTACTGCAAAATTTGAATAAAAATCAAACCTAGATTTCAAGCTAGATGTATTAGTACAGGTTTATGGTGGGTTGACCTTGGTTGGCTGCCAGATTTCCACCCAGCTACTCTCTCATCCCTACTCTTCAGCAGAGCAGGGGGAGAATATAAGACAGAAAAGCTCATGGATAGAGATAAGGACAGAGAGAATTCTCACCAATCACTGCCTCTGGAAAAACAGACTTGACTTGGGGTTGAATTTATTAAAAAAAAAAAAAAAAGGACAAAAACTAAAACGTCTTTCATCCTCTCCTTCCAGGACTTCCAGAATCACAGAATAACCAGGTTGGAAGAGACCCACTGGATCGTCGAGTCCAACCATTCCCACCAATCCCTAAATCATGCCCCTAAGTACCCCATCCACCCTCACCTTAAACACCTCCAGGGACGGTGACTCAACCACCTCCCTGGGCAGACTGTTCCAATGCCTAACGACTCTTTCCGTGAAGAATTTTTTCCTAATCTCAAGCCTAAACCTCCCCTGGCGGAGCTTGAGGCCATTCCGTCTCATCCTGTCCCCTGTCACTTGGGAGAAGAGGCCAACTCCCTCCTCTCCACAACCTCCCTTCAGGTAGTTGTAGAGAGTAATAAGGTCTCCCCTGAGCCTCCTCTTCTCCAGGCTAAACAACCCCAGCTCTCTCAGTCGCTCTTCATAAGGCCTGTTCTCCAGCCTCTTCACCAGCTTCGTTGCTCTTCTCTGGACTCACTCCAGAGCCACAACATCCTTCTTGTGGTGAGGGGCCCAGAACTGAACACAGTATTTGGCTTCCCTCCTTCATTCTCAACTCTTCTACTTCCCACAAGATACAGTTCTTGATTAACTGCCCCAGCATGGATCCTCTCCACAGAGTACAGCCCTTTAGGAACAGACTACTCCACAGTCTGAAGTTCCTTCCATAAAATCTGCTCTGCATGGGCTCCTCTCCATGGGACACAGTTCTTGCTGGGAACTTCTTCCAGTGAGGGCTCTCCACAGGCTGCCACTTAATTCAGGACCTCTTCACCTACTCCAGCCTGAAGTCCTCCACTGGCCACTGTCTAGAAAGCTGCTTCCTGTGGTTATCGATGGGCTGCAGAGGGACAACCAGCTTTCCTGTGGTCTTTTTCCAACAGCTGCAGGTAAATCTCTGCTCTGGCACCTGAGGCACTTACTATCTCTTCCCCATTCTTCTCTGATGCTGGTGTCTGCAGGGCTGTTTCTGTAGCATTTTCCTCACTCCTCTCTCTCACAGGTGTGTAGCATTTTTGCCTTTTCTTGAATTCATTTTCTCAGTGTCTTGACTATCTTGGCTTAGCTATGTGGTGGGTCCATTGGAGTTGGCTTGAACTGGCTGTGTCTGATATCATAGAATCACCAGGTTGGAAAAGACCTCCAGGATCATTGAGTCCAACCATTCCTCTCTGCCACTAAACCATGTCCCTGAGCACCTCATCTACCTGTCTTCTAAATAACTCCAGGGATGGTGACTCAACCACCTCCCTGGGCAACATATACCAGTGCCCAATGACCCTTTCTGTGAAAAAATTTCTTTCTGATATCTAGTCTGAACCTCTGTTGGTGATGCTTGAGGCCATTCTCCCTAGTCCTGTCCCCTGTCATTTGGGAGAAGAGGCCAGCACTCTCCTCCCTGCAGCCCCCTTTCAGGTAATTGTAGAAAGCAATAAGGTCACCCCTCAGCCTGCTCTGATATGGCAATCACAGCCTCTCCTCACAGAGGCCATCTGTGAACCCCCTTTCACAACCAAAACCTTGCCAGGGACATTTAGTACAAGGTTTAAAGCAAATAGAAATATGGATAAGGGTCTTGTATGTGAATGGTATGGAGGTTCAAACTAAAACTTAGCAAAGATCTTGAGGTAACTGCATCACAAAGTCATATCCCGAGAGGCAAATCTAGTCCTCAATATCTAGTGCTATTCTGACTGACAGACAGCCCTTGCCTTTCCCTCTTCATGTGTACAAGAACAGTTCATTCAGATTCAGTTTTTGGATTATACAGCTTATCTGGCTGCACCAGCTTCTGTACTGTACAATTTTAAGTCTTATTTTAGACCCTAAACATTCAGCAGATGGAGACACTGTATATTTATATCACTATTATTATCCCTCAAAACTGATTAGAACATCAAATCTGCTTGTAGGGGTAGGATGGTGTACAGCCAAACACTTTGTAAAGATGGATAAGACCTAACGTTTCAAAACAATGGAGTTGCCAGCTCTGAGAGAATCAGAAAATCATAGTTAGCAGGACTGTACAAAGGACTATACAAAACTTCCCTTACAACCAATTGATTTAGAATCTGAATGCCACTGGTTGCCATATGACTACATGGGAGTTATCTTCTGTTGGTATCATCTGACCTAGAAGTAATACAGAGCAATGTGGTGTAAGTAATGGGCAATGAGCACAGTATCGACTATCTAATTTTGAGGACTACCAGCTGTATGAAAATGAGTGCAACATATCTTGAGTGGGACAGAGTTGCCGGTTCTCAGAATTTACTCTGCTGTCAGTTGTGCTGTATATTTTTACATAAAAAAGAATAACATTAAAGCTCCTTATGGAGATCACATAACGAGGATGGAATTTATCACAGGTAGATACTTCTGTTTTGATATTCTGGATCCAACGTATTTTCTTAATAGTCCAGATAAAATGACTGAGAAGGCATCTGACAAGTTAGGTAAAACAGTATAAGATTTATCTTTTGTAAATTTGTTTATTGCTCCCTTGGTCAATTGAATGTATCAGAAAAGAAAAAAGATGTTACTTTTAATGTCATTTAAATCTCACAAACAAACAGTGAATTTGAATACTGAATATGGAAACAATATGTGTTCTTTCTGCCTACTTTCTTTCTTCTGAAGCATTACTACTTAGATATTTACAGAGAAGGGTTTTAAAGTTAAATGAAAAACAATGAACTGATGTTAGCTACACCATCAAAATATTTAGGGCTCTGGAGACAGAGGGAATAAATACATTGATCTGAGAGACAACAGGCCTGGATTTCATGGAGTATGCCAAGAAGGGGAAAGGATTTAGAAAAGAGAATTTATGAACAACACATTAAATTCCTGAAAAATTTATATCAAGAGTTGTTTGAAAGGACGTTTATTTTTAAATTTCTTAACCCTTACATCAGAGATAGGCATAAATGCAGCCGAAACATTATATTTAATTTAAGTTTTGCATTTTTTTATAATATGGATGCCAGTAAAAACTGTCTGTATTTGACCAGTACCCTGGATTTTGTGGACATCTGTGGATACAAAACTTTCCTCACAACTTATATATTTAGAATCTAAATGCCACTGAATGTCATATGACTACATGGGAATACTCTCACTCAAGGGAGTTGTTCTGTGAAATTGTTATTGCTTCCAGACTCTCAAACAGTACCTGGAAAGAGGTGGCAAGACTGGGATTTTGTGCACCTCCTGCCCTCCATATGAGTGTATCATAATCATAGAATCATAGAATAACCAGGTTGGAAGAGACCCACCGGATCATCGAGTCCAACCATTCCTATCAAACACTAAACTATGCCCTTTAGGACCTCGTCCACCCGTGCCTTAAACACCTCCAGGGAAGGTGAATCAACCACCTGCCTGGGCAGCCTGTTCCAGTGCCCAATGACACTTTCCCTGAAAAAATTTTTCATAATGTCAAGCCTAAATCTCCCCTGGCAGAGCTTGTGGCCATTCCCTCTTGTACTGTCCCCTGTCACCTGGGAGAAGAGTCCATCACTCTCCTCTCTACAACCTCCCCTCAGGTAGTTATAGAGAGCAATGAGGTCTCCCCTCAGCCTCCTCTTCTCCAGGCTGAACAACCCCAGCTCTCTCAGCCGCTCCTCATAAGATTTGTTCTCCAGCCCCGTCACCAGCTTTGTTGCTCTTCTCTGAACTCGCTCCAACTGTTTTTCTAACAGTTTTTTAAATAGGTAGTAGAGTTTTAAGTATGTTTAAACTGTACATTGAACCTGATGAATTTGGAATCATGCATTAATTTGTTTTCTTGCCCAGAAGCATCCACTGTATCTTAAAGATCTGAGGCAAATCAACCTTCCCCATCAAAGTATTTGTTTGAATGGATGTTATTTTAAACTGAAGAGTCAGTTTAATAAGTTTTTCCAGAAATATTTAAGCTGTTAGATTCTGTCTCCCTGCTGAGTCTGGAGCCAATTTACTTTTAAGCATCAAGTGCTTTTCTTTGTTATGCTCCCTGGAGCAACAAACCAGATTATTCCCAGAAGGTACTTGGACAACTGCAGATAATAATATCAGTTTACTCTAGAGACTGGACATTATTTTCCCAATGCTGCTGCATAGAGAGAGGTCCTGCTGTCACTTGAATGACAGTTTATATTGTCACTATTTAAACCTTTTCGAACCCTATTTGTTGCCAAGCTGCAGTCTTGAGACAGGGTATGAAATTTTGCCCTTTCAGACGGGAGAGCAACTAGTTCATATATTTGCCAGCCATCACAAAGTTCCTGAGCTTTAAGGTAGTCTCCCTAGCACCTTCCACTACTGATTTAAGACAGAGGTCACTTGTCTAAAGTGGCTAATAGCTCCTCCTTCCCTTCTTCCCCTCCCAAACACATAGATGGAAATCTAAGACATTTCTCACAGGATGGCATTATCTTACTTCTATCTGTGACTTAATACAAATTCCTTGCGTGTTTATTGTGATTAAATTTTTTTATATCGTATGACATTCTGAGGGAAGTATGTTCCTTTTCCCACTTTCTATCTGAGATTCTTTGATTAAATTTAATATTTAGTTATCCAGGTTCTTCTCCTTCATTCAGATTTTCAGAGAAGTGTCTTCTAGGTCTGGTGGCCACCTTGAAGACTCTGTTAAAGTAGGAGTGTACTGGACACCACACTAAACATCCCAAAAGAAACACCAAAACCCAGACAACCTACCTAGTTAGTTCAGAATGTAAACAGAGCCTGTACAAGTTACTTCTTTCAGCTACTGGGGATAAAGAGCATACATGTTACAAGGAGTTTAAGGAATGATATAGAAAAGAATGGAAAGTGGTTTACTTGCAGTTTTACACAGCAGACAGTCTTTTCCTTTAATTTGGCAAATCATACTGTAGAATGTAAGAGGAAGAAGATTCATATTTCAATAACAAAATGTTTCTGTTTATTATAGATCATTAAAAAACCTTTTTTCATTCATTACTAGAGAATTCATTCAACAAGAAGTAGGATTACTGTGACAGTCTTCATATCAGATTTCTAACCGTTCTTCATTCAGGGTAATTCCTTGAACAGAGATTAAATTCAACTTTCTGTATCAGATCAGACAAGGAAGTTGCCTAATGTGTACCTTAATAACTGAGGCACATATTTTTCATTAATAACTTTTTGCTTTTAGTATGATAGTTAGCAAGCAATGCTGGATATTCCAAACTATGGAAAAGTCTTTAATCACTGATAAACTGAAATGATGACACAACTGCCACCATTTTTCCTGATTTAATACATTTCTGAAAAATGTTAGGGTCATATTGGCCAGGATCAGTCTTTCCCACAGTTTTTTAATCTTATTGCAAAACCAAAGATTCAAACAACTCTGCTGTTATATCCTCTGCAATACGTTGCCCAATATGACTTACTGTGATTTCTTTTCAATGGTCTTTTTCTACTGGGGGGATTTTTTTCTGTAAGTTTAGGACAGAAAACAATAGCATAAGAATGATGTTATCCATCACAGCTTAGAAAATCAGAGAAAACTCCTGTCAGTTTTTTATCTGCATGATATTAGATGCAGTCACTGAAACTATGATTATGTTGCTTTGACAGTTAACCATGAAAAGTGGTATATAGCTTTACTAAGAAAAATAAGGAAACATTAAATTGTGCAACTGATTAAAAAGAAACTTCAGTTCATGCAATTAGTTATGAAAAAAATAATCAGCTAAGGCGAAGTGATAGGCACAAGCAGTGAGGAATTAATGACCTCTAATTAGACATCAGAAAGTTTGTTAAATAAATTAAGGCAACTGTGGTCTTTCTTTGATCCTTCCTAGTCAACCTTACAAAGAAAACATATGCAAGCGATAATAAAAAAACCTAACATTGTATGTAAATACCAGAACTCATTCTAGAGAAAAAATAATCTTGGAAAAATTATTTTTTGTGTCCTTCATCTTAGCTTTGTTTTAAGCTCCCATTTCTTTTATTAATATCTTAAATTTCAGTAAATTGCTTTGTAACTTTACTGTGGTATATGTATTCTACTGGTTTATGAGTATAATTCTCATCTTTAATAGCTCAGTTTTACAATTCTTCAACATATTTCAGTTAGCCCTGTCACCTAAAGAGCAGCCAGTTTGCTTATCCTTGCCAATACATGACTTTTTATATTTTCCATTTTTTTATATATTGTGTTTCCAAAAATACTTACTAGTATATTCATCACATCAAACAGACTTAATTAACATCTTTGCTATCATTAGTGGGTTTTGTCAAATGCCTACAGATATATTTTCATAATTTTTTAAACATGATAACATGATTTTATCTTCTGCTTTTAGGGGAAAGAACATTCCTTACCCAGTCAGGAAAGACTTATAATGAGTTTTTTACTTCATTTCCACATATTTGCCCGTTTTTTTAATATATATCCAGGACGTATGATAAGGTTCATCTATTTTTTTCTTTTTCCTAAGGTTTTGATGAACTTTCAGCTGAAAAACAATTAGTGATATAGAAATTGATGTTCAATAAAATAATGTGATTTTATATATATATAGGCAAGGACTAGTGAAAAGATGTTCATCATCTGCATGAATAACCAGCAAAGTGGTGAGCCAAGAAAAACTGGGGATAGGTGGAGATGTATTTATGTTTCCAAAAGATTCTCTAAAATGTCCAAAAAGCAATAAGGAAGTTAAGCAGCCATGGAATGATCAGTAAATAACTTGCTTTAATAAAATCCTAGAAGAGCCAATGGAAAACATAGAATTAAAGGTATGTCATTTTGTCTTAGTGGGGCAGTAGCAAGACAAACTTTTCAGGAGAAAGCAATATATTTTATACTGATCACTGTAGCTGAGGAGGGGAAAAATCAGAACTAGAATATGTTGTTCTTGAACATATTTCAATAGAGTAAAAAAGTCTATATGCTCTGTACAGCTGTTTCAGATCTGCCTTGTGTGGCAGAAAGTATGACTCTGTTTTCCAGATGAACTTATAATGGATTCAGTTTTCATCATGTCATAATGCAGATCCTTGGGTAACTTAAGTTTCCATAAATGATCCCAAATTATTTATTGTTTTCATAGATGACATGGAGGAGGAAGCAGGCTAATGTGTGGCAAACTATTTTATTTTTTTAGAAAGAGTAGACCTTGACAAATCAAAGGTATTAGGAAAATGAGTATCATTTTGTTATTGAAAAGGAATGTGAGAAGAAAAATGTGCTTGCTCCAAAAAGCTATTCTACAGCAAAGCAACATTTAGTAGCATATTTGTTTAGACAGTAGGAAGTTATTGTCATTAACTAGGGAAAAGAACATGGACAACAAGCATATCCCAATTGATAAAAAATTACTTCTCCTGCTTCATAATGCAAACAAAGTGAACACTGAAAGAGATTTTGAAAATGATACCTGTAAAGAAACTCCTTTTCACATAGTGTATGGTTTGGCTTTGAAACTTATTGCTGCAGATCTTGATGTCAAGACCTTTCCAGATTCAATGAATAGAAATTGTACGGTGTAAGATTTTTCCTATGATATTGCTATGGCAAAACCACCACCATAAAAATGTATATTAACTCCTGTTCTTCAGGGCTTATATAAAACTCTAATGATTGAGAAATACCTAAGATGAAAGGCTGACTATGACTCTATCTACTTTGTGTATACTTTTCTCAGAAGAGTTTTTAGGGAAACATTTGGGGCACAACAACCCTAAGCAGAGGTACAAACTAGGAGAAACCTGGCTGGAAAGCTGCCAGAAGGAGAAGGACCTGGGGGTGCTGGTTGACAACTGACTGAACATGAGCCAGCAGTGTGCCCAGGTGGCCAAAAAGGCCAATGGCATCTTGGCTTGTACCAGGAACGGCGTGACCAGCAGGTCCAGGGAGGTTATTCTCCCTCTGTACTCGGCACTGGTGAGACCGCACCTCAAGTACTGTGTTCAGTTCTGGGTCCCTCACCACAAGAAGGATGTTGAGGCTCTGGAGCGAGTCCAGAGAAGAGCAACAAAGCTGGTGAAGGGGCTGGAAAACAAATCTTATGAGGAGCGACTGAGAGAGCTGGGGTTGTTTAGCCTGGAGAAGAGGAGGCTCAGGGGAGACCTTATTACTCTCTACAACTACCTGAAGAAAGGTTGTGGAGAGGAGGGTGCTGGCCTCTTCTCCCAAGTGACAGGGGATAGGATGAGAGGGAATGGCCTCAAGCTCTGCCAGGGGAGATTTAGGCTTGAGATTAGGAAAAAGTTCTTCACGGAGAGGGTGGTTAGGCATTGGAACGGTCTGCCAAGGGAGGTGGTTGAGTCACCGTCCCTGGAGGTGTTTAAGGTTAGGGTAGACGAGGTGCTTAAGAGCATGATTTAGGGATTGGTGGGAATGGTTGGACTCGACGATCCAGTGGGTCTCTTCCAACCTGGTTATTCTGTGATTCTGTGATTCTGTGATTCAAACAAGATACCCAGCCAAACAAATGAGAGATCTGAAATAGCATAGGAATTCTTACAAACTAAGAGATCCAGAAGAGTTTTAAACTCTCACTATCACTTCTGTCCTTGCTGTCCTGCTGAGTGCAAATGCTTTCATGCATTCAGATGCATGCAATCAATAATATCTCCCCTTTTCTAGTTCCAGTTTGTCTTTTCATTTTCCAGACTCTCTCATATTTCAATTGCCTATGAAAATATTTCTCTTCTTCATTATATTTCTGCTGCTGTAATTAGATCTTTCTCTGCTTGCAAGCTCATCATTATCTTTCCAGCTAATAGTGTCATCTATTTTTTTTCAAATGAATTAATATTTTTGTTGATTCTTAGTTCCTGTGATGTTACCTTAAATTTCCCTTAAACTTGCTATCAACAATGATGTACAAATGTGAAAACTGTGAGATGTCTTTGCTTGCAGTCTCAGACATTTAGAATGCAGAAAGTGCATCAGGCAGAGAGAAAAGACATTCTGAGAGTGAAGAGATAAACAAAATATAATCAGATAAGAGTACATAGACATAGTCAGAACTAGAAAGAGACAGACAAGGAGACAGCCAAATCATAAGCACATATTCAGTAATAATTACTTCAAGGTTGTGATATGTACACTGTAGTGTCAGCAGTTAGCATTCTCTGTTGGAATATATTTAAATGTACTGTTCACCCTGTAAAAGAAGAGTTTAAGGGGATCAGGAAATTAGATGCCTCCATATATATGATGTGACTGGAATATTCTCTTTGTTTCTTTATAGTAAATTTCTGTTCATATATAAGGTTAAATGCTGACCACTAGATTTCTAACTGCATGCCCTTCTTATTTCTGTTATGTTCTACAAAATATATAAAATTCTTTTGGCTACAATAATAGCAAATCAGTGTTACAGTCTTCTATCATACAGTAGATGGGCATAACTGCACAGAAACAGCACAGAACTTCTATTGGAAACCTACTTTATTTTTCCAGTACTTCTACTGAATTCACAAGTCAGTCAGCTACATGTGATAGACCAAACTATCTGCTGAAACCAGCCAAGACATTTTTGACATTGCATTTTTTCCACTGGCAAATGCAGATTTCTTTATGTCAAATCAAGAAGTTGTGTCTGGTAAAAAGCTGCTAGCATATTAGAGTTACAACACATTTTTGGAACTAAGGAACTTTTTGTCTTAGATAAGTGCCCATTTCAAGGAGAAAGGTGTATCATATTTGGAAGCTGAAAAGGCTTTCAGTTTTCTGTAACTCATTAGATTGGCAGAGAGTTGGGCAGTCAGGGCAATTCATGGTTATTATTTAAGGAAAAAAATAAAATTAACTGTAGTTTTATTTTTGGCAATAAAAGGTTTGAATATTTCCTAATCATAGAATCATAGAATGGTTTAAGTTGGAAGGGACCTTAAAGATTATCCAGTTCCAACCCCCCTGCCATGGGCAGGGACACCTCCCACGAGATCAGGCTGCTCAAAATTCATGATATTTCAAAATAATAGACTTTCAATTTACTGTCTAAAGGTGTTTAGTTATATATATACATAGACAATGAATTTCCCAAAAGTAAGCATTTAGGTTTTCATGAAGCTCTAGTTTCTCTATTTCAGATCACAATTTCCCACTGAGATTGTAATAGCTACTTCACAATACTGACATAGTGGAAAAGTGCAAGAAGTAAACCTCTGCTAGTTCTAAAAACAGTTTGTGTTCTCTCCTAATAATCCCTGCTTTCATAGGAGATATAACAGAAATCCCATCTGGACAAGAGTAGGATAAGGATCTCTCTCTATTATTATTTTCACAATGGGTATCACTTACGGATTAAAATTAACTGATTTTGATTACAGTCAGTGTCTATCTACATGCTGAATAAGAAGCAGTTAACAGAGTCATATTTAGGAATTCACATACAGTTTTTCTTTCCAAAACATGAGACTATGTAGATATTTTAAATTTTCCAGAAAATGTATCATGAGACCAGTGAACTGAATGAAATGCCCCACAACATAAAGAATAAATCCAGAGTCACAAAAAATTTTAAGTGATCAGGTATTCTTACCATAGAACTTCAAGTACAGTAAGAAAACTACACACCCAAGGTGATAAAAAGAAAAACAGCATTATTCGTCTTCATAAAATCATAGAATCTTAGAATAATTTGGATTGGATCACATGGTTCCAACCCCCCTGCCAAAGGCAGGGACACCTTCCACTAGATCAGGCTGCCCACAGCCCCATTGAGCCTCGCTTTAAACACCTTCTAATGTCTAGCCTAAATCTGCCCCTCTCCAGTTTATACTCATTCCCCTTCATCTTATCACCACAAGCCTTTATGAATAGTCCCTTTCCAGTTTTCTTGTAGGCTCCTTTCAGGTACTGGAAGGTCGCTATAAGATCCTCTCAGATCCTTCTCTTCTCCAGGCTGAACAAGCCCAACTCTCTCAGCCTGTCCTTGTGTCACACCCCGAAAGGCCAACAGAGTAGGACCCAGAATTGTGTTTAAACATTCGGTTTATTACCTATAATGTTACAATTCTAAGTCAAGAATATAAGCTTAAGTTTAGACTAAAATTAGTATCTGATGAGGTTTTGGGAAGGACCATACGACCTGTACAGAGTTCAGTGATAGAGTCTTCAGATGTTTCCTCGAAGCTGCTGCGAGTGAAGTTTCTGCAAACGCTCCGGGTCAGTGTCCATGGCGACATTGATGGGGGGGTGGGGAACAAGGGTCTCAGGCCAGCTGAGAGGGAGCTCCCATTTCTGCTTGCTCCTGTCAGTCTTTTATAGTTTGTTCTGAATATCTGGGGTCTCAGTCAGCCCAATCTTATCGGTAGTGCCAGTGGTCTGAGAAACAATGGATTGCTGCGCAGCCCTCACCAGTGTGTATGAATCCAGACAATTCTAGGGTGGTAGATCAGGATATTCCCATCAGAAGGAACTCATAAATCTTATTAATAGTTTTGATTTTGAGGACTACTTCTGAATTTTGTTTTGTTTCACAGTTAGGATGTATATCCGCACACCTGTGTTGGTATGTGGGAGAGGGGGGAATATCATGGGCTAGTTTGATCATTCTGATAGGCAAAATGAGTGGCAGAGACATAATTGCCTATTATCCCAGACTTATTTTTGCTGCACAGTTGGGCTTTGAGATGGCCGCTGATATGGAGTGGCCACCAGACCTCTGTCTGGTTCCATTCCACATCACTGACTCAGTAAAGCAGGAGCCCACTTCAGCAGTTTCTGGGGGAGGTCAGGATATGTCACGTTGTATGGAAGGTGCTGCAGCCCTCCGAACATCTTTGTAGCCCTCCTCTGGACCCATTCCAAGAGCTTCATATCCTTCTTACGTTGAGGATTCCAGAACTGGACACAGGACTCCAGATGAGATCCCACGAGAGGAACAGATGGGCAGAATCACCTCCTTCAGCCTGCTGGCCACACTTCTTTTGACGCAGACCAGGATACAGTTGGCCTTCTGGGCTGCTAGTGCACATTGCCAGCTCATGTCATTGATCAATGTTCATTGATCTGCCCTTTTATATTATATCAATTACTTCAATAATTCCTCAAGTTAAGACCTCCAAAATACAGTCACTGTGAGTATTGCACTGACAGCAGTAGTCTTAGCTTACCCTATGCCAAACTAGGCTCAAGAAAAGATTAAGATCTTTTATGAGTCAGTATTCACTCTTGCAACAAACATTCTATTTCTTTCTGATGTCTGTCTGTGTGTTTGCAAATACTGTCCTAAGTAATTGATGCATTCCTTAGGTGCCTGTAGAGCAGCTTGAGAACACCTACCTAGAACAGATGTAGTCAGGGGTCTAACAAGATACCACACATGGAGGTAGTTCAAAAAGATGTCTATATTAAGAAACACCATCACAGTAACTTTTAACTTTCACTAATATCACTGATCATGAATGAGGATATTTTAAAAAAATTATACCCATGCTATAAATCTTGCTTTCTTGAGTTTTCAACTCAAAATTTATTTAGCAATACTCCAAGCTATCACTGAGGTAAGAGTAATCATACTTTGAAGATTTATTTATAATATTCTCAAATCTTGTGTAGCACAGTACTGTTCAAATTATCCCTAAGCACAACTATCTATAACATACATATTAGCATCATGGACTTAGGATCATTTTTTCTATGCAGACAATTCAACTCTAAGTCATCCTGAATCTAAAATACAGGAATTATAATTTATAATGTTTCTATATATGATTTTAGAGTGGCATATACACTCTGCAACAGTAGCATGGTCTTACACTGGGATGCTGACAGAAATGTGAGACATTTATTTTCTCCATTTAAAAATCTGCTGTAACTACAAGCAAAAATGAGTGGTATTTCATATCTCTCTTACACAGATATGGCTACCTGGTCCTTCAGTTTATTGCTCAGTTGTTAACAGAAAAGAACATGTTTTCAAGAAGTTTCTGTGTATCAGACTTTTTAGGATATCTCCACAAGACAAATATATCTATTGAGAAAGATATTTTCCATTTTAAACATACTACAGCTTCTTGCTTTTCTGTGCTGTAGAGAGTACCTAATGGCTTCCAGTGGGAAACAATATTCATTCCACTTTCAATGAAAAGTGCCTTTGGTATTTGAATGTATTTATGAAACTGTGAATACAGAGCTGTGCTTACCATTTCACAGTAATCCACTGAAGGGTCATGCTGAGGCACAAGATAAGTAAAAGTGCCTGAAGTAATCTGGGCACATGAAATAAAAACAGCCAGAAGAAAATGAAAATAATAATAAGTGGCTCCTATTTTTTTTCTCCCTTTCAATTTTGATTAACTGCACAGTGTGACTAACAAATCACCTTCTCTCAATTTTGGTAAGATATGTTTTGATCAAAAACACCCCAAACATAAAATTCTATACATTTCTCTTTTTTTGAGCACTGATACATGGTAGCTATATGTATTCTTTCTAGGCAGCACTACTTATTGTCAGACAAAACCACTGAATAATTTGAAACCAAACCAGATGACTATAAGGAAAACATTCAAGAAAAATTCTTAATTCTTCTATAGTTCCTCTTGGAAACCTTCCAAACAGAGTTTCATTCCTTTCCTATTAACAAGACAGGTTTAATTTCTTATTTATGTAGTGATTTTAAGTTCTACTCTATCACGATGATTTTACAAACAACCTAGATAAGTGTGTGAATTTTTCACTGGCTATTTGTTATAGCAATTACATAATGGAAATACTGAGGTGGCTGATCATCTGTGTTGCATAGTACTAGATTGCCACGTTTATAGGATTACAGGAGTAATGATTGTTTAAGAGAGCTCCAAAAGAAGAAATTGTCAAAAGCACATGTTTAGGTTCAAGCTACAGTTCAAATTATTCAGATATTTATAGGACCAAAGCCTTCAGCAAACATTCATTTAAACAAAAGCAGTCTTTATCATATTAAGAACTGGGTATCATGTACTGAACACTGTTTCTGAAAAAGACATTTCACATGTGAAGTCAGTAAAGCAGTGGTTTACAAGGTGACAGAAAAATAGCCACATTAGTTGCCCACCTCAAACTAGCTTTATGATATCTGCTTGTTCATGTACTGCAGATGCCTATTCTCCATTAGTCATTTCCAACACTGAAAAGAAGTCAAATGAAGGCATAAAAGCATCTTTTTATCAATGTTTCTACTTTTTCTTCCCTCAATTATACAGCTGCCCATGAAAGAAAAGTGTCTAATATTCCCATACCTGGCATGAGAGGTGATTCAGCATAAGCTGGAGTGAGGAAAGCTGCCATCTGTGATAGAAGCATCATATTTTGAAAATCATGATGGCTGTGTGGAAACCAGGCAGTCAAACAGCCCTGGAACTGCAAAGGGAGAAAAGGAAGACAAGAACAATCACAACACTCATTTGACATAGAGAAGGTATCCCAGCCATTTACAACCCAGAGGACAAACCCTACACCAACTGCCTCATTCTCCAGAACTATCTCAGAAAAGGGATGTTATGAATATAAGATATCATGCTTTTGAGCTGTAATTTCTTTGACATCCTCCCTTTGGGCATGGTCTAGAATCTGTTCCTTGTGCAAACAAGAACAACGCTCTGAAAGAAGCTGTTCCTTGAAATTCTAAGATAACTGGAAGAAACTCAAGAAAGGAAATTTGAGTTTTGCTGAAGTCACGCAAAAAATGTTTTCAGGCGTTAACAGTGTTGATGCTTGCAAAATGATGAGTTCAAATAATTCCAGGGAATGTTTTACTGATTTATAGTCTTGTAGACTAGTAACATGTAGGCATATTCCTTATATCACAAAGGTAAAAAAATAGAAGTCCTCACACTGGATCTGTGCCAGAAAAAAAGAACCCTAAACCACATCTGAAGGAGTGATTTTCAGGGTCTGAGTTAAAAGAAAAAGAGCTAACCTGCCCAGTAGCCAAGTATATTCTGTTGCATTGCCCAGGTGATTCAGAAAGCAGTTATAAATATGCATATATACACGAGTATAATAAATATGTCTATGAGAGATTCTATGGATATATTTGTGTCTATATCTATAACCAATTTTTAGTTAATTGCAACTCAGTTACTCCTGAAAGCATCATTTAGCTGACTTAAGGGAACAGCTGAATATAACAGTGTAGGTTAGACACTGAAAACTATACATACCTTATGGTTACAGTGTGGTTTTTCTAGACAGTGACATAGAGAATATAGAGCAGGGGAAGTACAGGCAAAGAAACACTTTTTTACCTCCTTGAAATAGTCAGAGTGTGAGGGGGGAGGATGTTCATATGGAAGTATATTTTTCTTGAAAGTAGGAAGGAAAAAAAACACCTTGTTTTACAGATAAAACAACAACATTTTCTGTACATTGCAATGTGTCATGGAGTATGGCATGAAAAATATCAAATTTACTGGTCTTGTTCAGTTGCTTTCTTTTATATTGGACAACTACAGAAGAAGCCCCACATGTTTGTTGTGTTACCTGTTGCAAGAAACCATTAGAATTGCTAATTTAGCTGCCTCTTCATTTGCTAAAGTGAAAGCTGGAGTACAACATACAGAAGTTGTGTTGATAGGTGAACTGCTTTGCCAAAGAGAGGAAGACAATCAAATGCCTGGAGTCATTGGTATGGAAAACACAGAGGTAGAAACCTCCTTGACTGTGGACTTAGCCCAAAACGTGGCAGAGACTAGATACATGATCGCAGACATGAGTAAGAAACAGCCCAGATGTATATACTAATGAAAATTTCACTGAAGATATGTGAGCAATGAGGAGGATTTATCAGGAGTCAGGTGTTTTCCAAATAACTTCTACAAAGGAAGAAGCAATACAGTACATGTTTTACCTCTTGCTACTTTCCCTTGAACAAGCTTTTTATAGTGCTTTCCCCTCTAAAGGCATGGTGGGTGCCTGTAGGCTGAGAGAAAGGAATTGTCATTTGAAGTAGAATTTTGTTTTAACAATGTGCAGTACCTGTCAAAGGTACATTCAAAATAAGAAAATAAATATAAGAAAGCAAATAATATTCCCATATACCTGCTTTTTCACTGCCAATAGAATTTATAGCAACATAAATCTATGCATTACAAACATAAATTATATGCAGTGCATTTGATGTGAAGACTTTTAAAGAAGACACATTGGAAATCCGACGTGAACTATCTAGTAGTCAATCATCCAAGCTATAAGAATTTAAAGAAAATATAAGGATGCATCTATAGTATTCATGAGTGTTATGCCTTGATTTTTCCACTTCAAGATTCTGGCTTATAAAAACTTATTTTCATGGCTGGATTTCTATACTTAAATACAGTGGTGGAACAATATAAAAGTTATCTGGTGCTGGTTAAAGATGCTTTGGGTTTTTTTTTTTTTTGCTTGGAACTGGACAGAAGTGGTAGCATAGATTGTGGCTGATCTTAGTCTGGACTTCTGTTTGTTCTCTGACATAATCCTCTTCAAAGTTTCATTGCAAGTATTTTTTGTAATATTTTGTTAAAAATTACAGACAATAAATTATTTGATCTGTATTTATAGATTCTGAAAGATGGTGGCTCTGCTTATTCTTTGATCTGCAGTTGAAAAAATAAATTTCTAACCCCAAATCAGATATGATCAAACATCTAACTGAAGCCTTATCTGTTTCATTTTAACAAAATAATTTCTTTTCATAACTTAGAAAAAAAAGCTGTATTCTTTTTGTTTGCAAGTGATCTAAAGAATAAGTTAATTAATATATCACAGTATATTTTATGTACAAAAAATTAATGTATGGATTACTCAGTGTTTTTTGCTGCAATAATTAATTGCTTTCAGAAGTTTCTTTTTATAATTCTTTTCATTGTATTCATTACTCCTGAATAAATTTTTATTTTGTGAACATAACAATTTGTTTACTTTGCCTTTCAAAACAGACATACACCCTTCAAAATATAATTCTTAAGAAACATCAGCAGCTCCTCAAAAGTCTTGTCCTAGAGACCATTTCAGCTCTGTTGCCCTTCTCTGCACATGTTCTAATAGTTCGATGTCCTTCTTACATTGAGACACTCAAAAATGCACACAGTCTTCAAATTGGATTGAACCAGTGCAGCATAAAGTGGGACAATCATCACCCTTGACTGGCTAGCTACACCGTGCTTGATAAACCCCAAGACATGACTAGCCCTTTTGGATGCCAAGGCACACTGTTGACCCATACTCAACTTGCCATCAACCCACACTCTCAGATCTTTTTCCACAGGGCTTCTTTGCAGCCTGTCATCCCCTAATTTCTACATACAGTCAGGGTTATCCTGTCCCAGACAGACAGTCCAGCATTTGTTCTTGCTAAATTTCTAGATGGATTTCCTCTTGCCATGCAGCAATCATCATCACCTTTTCCAATCTCTTCTTGAATTTTAGTTCATGTATGAAATCAGAGAAGAAAAAAACCCAAAACTATGGAACCTAAAAAGCATAAAAAGAAATGGTATACTAAATCTGGAATTTACTGTGAAAAATTCAGCACTGTTGGGAACGTTCTGCTCTTGAATGTGAGAAGCAGAGTTGATCATTGAAGCTTCCATTTTCTGTATGCACAAGACTTCTTTTAGGATCATATGAAGTTTTAAATCCTTTGTATTTTAAAATAAAGCTTTTGAAAAGGGTTTCTAAGCAGCAGGAAAAAAAATATATTATAGAAATCAGGCTGCAGAGGGGCAGTATTAATTTGTAGAAAAAACTGAATAGTTTGAAAAGCAAACTGCTTTTCATGAAAAAATAAGAAAGAGATGCAGGAAAGAAATGTCAGTGAGAAAAAGAAATAGATAAACAGATATCACTTATTCAATAAATTCTGTATAAAAGCAATCCTAGAGCAAATTGTTGTAGGTCAAATTTAGAGAGTTACACTGAGAGCTTGTATAGGTGAAAATGCTTCATCAAAACTGGTTACAAATCTACCACTTATTTTTTTACTCCACTGTAAGTAGATTAAAGGCAGTTCAGATACACAAACAGCAATTAAAACCATTAGCATTTCACTGTTAAATGTAGGTCTTCTTTCACCCCTCAGTTTGTACTGATGAATGAAAGATACCTCTTCCCATAACATGCCTTTCTGACCCATCTTCCCTATATAACCATTTGACGCTTAATCTGCCAATCTAACCTTCAATTTGACCAAAAGTTTTGGGTTTTTTTCCCTCCCATTTCTTTTTTACTGCCTGTTTTCTTTGTGTTTGAGCATTTGAGTTCCTTCAAAAATTATATATTTCAAAATGACAAATGTGCTTTCTCATCTTTAATTTCCTATGTGGCAATCAATCCCCTGTTGGTTCTGTGTTTTTTCTTGATGTTCAGGAATGAGCTAATTGAAAGTTTATAATAGCTAACTATAAGCTACTCTTATAAATGGTTGAAAAAGCTTTTTACTTTTTTTCTTTTTTCTTTAACAATATCCTTCTTTTTTTTTTTAGAGTCCCATTATATGAAAACCAAACTGTTTATTTCATATTACCCAGAGAATGAATCTACTTTACATAAATTCAAAGTTTTGGAGTCTGTTAACTGAAATTAAACTTCAATTAATCACAAGGACTACCTAATTCAAACCTACCAGAAGTATTTTTTTTGTGAACGTTTGTTTTCACATATTGCTTGTTTAACATTGGTTATACCCACAAAATATCAAGGAAGTCTTTGTTTGTCATCTCTTTTTCAGAATAAAATCAGAGGTGATCCATTTAATTGCACTATTAACATCATTGTCTTTTTATCAGTAGTGTTGATCAAATACTTTGACTAAAAACATACATCTAGTTTATTATTAGTTTAAAAATAACAGCTTCCAAAAAAATACAATACAACACACCAGAATTACAATTATTTTTTCAATAGAAAAAGAACAAGAGGAGAGAGATGTCAATAATTCCTACCAGTAGAAGGTCTGTGATATCTCTTTTTTATTATTATTTTTATTTTTTTAAAAACTATCTCCCTTGCCATCTATTTGCCTTATTTAAACACATCCTTCAGTAGAACAAAACATCTTCATCAGGACTCAGGTATGAGGACCTCCAGACATTAGTAATGATAGTTATCAGCAGTTGCACATCCAATGAATTTACTTGCCTTTGCTGTATTTGTAAATGGTGCAGTACCATTGGACACACACCGAGCTTCCTCACGAGTGCAATTCATTCTGGAGCACAAGGCTTCAGAAATGACTGAATGAGATACTTTTGCACTGAAACATCAGACAAATATTCCAAAACCATAGATTTCCTCAAAGACTAGAAGACTCTCTCACCATACATTTTTTCTAGAGAAATCTTTGTTACTTTGCCTTATGAGGCTGGAGAGTTAGTAGTGCATAGACATTTTGTGCTGCCTCTTCTTCTCAGATACAGATATTTATATGCTACTTAACCGTGTAAATCTTCATCTTCTGTATTTCCTGGGGATCTGCAGTCTTCTTCTCTTTCATGGCTAGAATGGAAGGCAGCAGAAGAGCAAAAGCCTTTGACGTTTTGCATGTAGCTGAGCGCTACCTGCACATGGGAATGGGGTAGAAACAAGAGAGCAGGGTAGGTCACCACAGGTGATTAGTTAGCTCTAAACAAATACAGGTGAGGTAGCTTTTGCAGTCCAGTGACACAAGGCACAGAATCACTCAGCAATTGCACTCTCGCTCTGTTTTCAATGTCTGGGAAGACTTCATTATCAGTTTATCTTTATCAATCTATCTTTATCTTATCAGTTTGTCTTTACCGGCTGGAATATGCAAATAGTATTTAAATATTTATATTTTTTGTTCCCAAATACTGGCAGGTAAAGTAACATAAGCTAAAATTTCAGATCCTAGAAGTGCTGAAGTACTGAGAGGTGGGTGCTTTTGGAAGTTTATGAAAAGAGAACTGAAATATTTTTGTTTGTCCCATACTACTTTGATACCTACAATGAAAAAGAAAACAAAATTCTAATTATCTTATATTGCTTGTGCTCATGGATTTTTTTTTATTTGCCTCAGGTGTCTAGGGAAGTAGAATTTTACAGACCTTTGTGAGATTTATTTTTTCAGTATTCTCTTTGCAACTGGGCCTGTAAACAGAATTGTAAAAAAAAACAAAGACTGTACGAAAGTTTTCTGTGTGATAGTTCCAACTGAATTTTTAACATGAGAAATTTAATTAGACTGGATAAAACTGGTGTTCATGTGAACCCTGAACTTTTTGATGATCTCACCATTTTTTTTTTCAGAGAACATCAGTTACATGTTCCATAATGTACTAGGTATTTATTACTAAGTTTTGGTTTTCTTTGTTCTTCATTTCCCCCTCATCACCTTTAAAAAACAAAGGAACAAAACTCTCACAAAATAAGCCACGTTATATTGGATCAGGTAATTATGTCTAAGTTGTGTTTACACAATATGGGTTTTATGAAGTGATCTAGAAAAACCTTTCTGGACTTTGTTATATTTGAGGAGAGCTCCCTTAACCTTATAATGAAACACTGGCAGACAGAAGGACTTTATCCTTATGCTTGATTCTACTAAATACTGTTATTTAAGCACCTCTAAAGGAACAAGGCCATTCTTATTCCAATCAGCTGAGTCAGAATAATTTCTTCCCTATTGTTCCTTGTGTCTTCATTATCTTAAAAAAACCCCAATTTTCTCCATCTACTTAAAAAAATATTTAATTAAGTGCCAACTGTAATTCCCTTTTAAACTATCAAAATTGCTACTATCTGCTCAATGTAATTCCTACAATTTTTTTTACTGTCATTCCAAAATCTATATTTTTAACCTAGCTGGATGCTTATCCAGATTTTTATTTAGCTGCATCCGTATCACTACTAGTTATTTCAGGAGGGGAAGAAATTTATCAGGTAGTCAAGGGAACTTCAGTGTTTCACTGACCTTTGTTAGCTGTGGCATACAGAATCCTTGTCATGTAATGCAGCAGAAATCTAGTTTCCTTCCACATCCACAACACAGCCGATTTGGTGAGATGTGCCAGATGTCAGTATCAGAAGCAGCCTCCAGTGAGCAGACTGCCAGGAGCCAGTCATTTTGGCTGACAAATATAACTGTGTCCAAAATGTTAGATAAAGCTAAAGTCGGAAGCCAGTTCAGGCCTTAGTACTGCTGTCACTGTTAAATTAATGCATGATTTAATTGACTATAAAAATGGCAAAGACATTATTATCATGATTTCTCTCTCAGAAATTTCAGCAGCAAAACTATCCAGAGCCAGATCTATACAATGAGTTGAACACGATGTAGAACAGAAAAGTGACTCAATAGGTTTCTGCACTCAGTAACACACTGCAAGAATTTCTAGGTACCTTCAACATTATTTCTTTGTCTTGCTCAAGAATGACTTTATTGTAGGCAGATATGTATCTAAATCCTGCTTGAACGCTGCTAGACTCAGGAACTTGAAAGAGCATCATTTACGTTCTTTAAGGGACCCATGCAAGAGGTGTGCCCAGAGCACAACTAAAATAACTTAGAGTATGAAATTGTAAGCATTGTTTAAAAACATAAAGTTAGATATCATCTGCAGAACAGGATTATAGTATCATACTCACCCATGAAGTGAGAAACATGAGTTAGTTGTCTTCTCAATTGTAGAGACTCATATCTACACCTTTACAATTGGAATGCCGTTACAAAAAATTGAATGTAGTGGGGAAGGGAGGTAAACAGAGTTGGTTCTTCTAGGGAAGTTGTGCAAAATTCGGAAGGTCAATGGTCAAGAAGTCATTCTTTTAAGAGAAGAATCCTGGTTATGTCATTGAACATCTTTCATTTAATTCTACTTCCAAAGCTGTCTCTGAGTTGGATGATAAACATTCACACATGAAATAATTATTCAGCATTGATAGAGCATGGAGGCAGACTAACCTGCTCTGCCTAACCCAATTTTTCAGATAAGATCTTTCAGGAGCCATGAGATCTCTCAAAATTAAATCCAATTCCACAACACCAAAAAAAAAAAAATATTTGTCTCCTAAATGGACAGACATTCCCTTGAGTTTAGGCACTATAAGTCTGTACATGACCTAAAGAACAGAGAGACTATATTTATCATTTCTTATCATTTAGCAGTGCATTTTTTTAAAGTGCTTTTATGGGCTAGGGTTCATACCAAAAGCCTAGCTTCCATAACAACACACTAGCACTGTGATGTCTAGTATTTCTACACTTCAGTCCTCTGTCAATTTTCAACACATAAATAAATAATAAAATAATTGTAAATGCTACTCTTAAAATCTTGTCTAGACCTCCCAGAGACAAACAACTTTATACTATTATTAAGAAAAGTTTTGCAAAGTATAATAGGACCTCAGTGGTACTGGTCAAACATCACTATCTGCAAATGATGTACTTGAAGCTTATCCTCACCTATTACTCATCACCATGCAGGTATAAGATTCAAGCGTATATATTTGTCTATAGGGGCTGGGCTGATCTTTGGAAAGGATGTATGCACAGATATTTAATATATTTGGTAGCTCAAAGGCTACCAAAAGGCACCCAAAAGATACTTATGGGAATCTTAGGTTTAATTTCTACATGAAATCTAATTTTTAGGTTTTAATTTCAGCTATTAGGTAGTCTAAAGAAAGGCTTCTGCCCATCTATCCTACAAAACGGATGTGTTTTGACATTAGAAGAAAAATTTCTGTTTGGGTCTATAATTAAGTTCTACAAGTGTAAAGTGGTTTAGGAAATAAAAAGAGCTGTTTAAAAGCTCAGTAACAGTATAACTCAGTTATATTAATAATCTGCCTGTGAGATGACAAAGGTTACCTCATTGTTATCTGAGCTCTTGGATATAACAGGATAAACTGTTACAGTTTATTATTTCATATCACATCTTCTTTTCTTTTCCTAAGTTAGTAAAATGAACACTGCAGGAGACTAACTCAAGTGGAATAAAATCTTTACAGCAGAGCTAGTCAAGGTTAATTAATATCTGTCATAATCATTCTCTGTTACCAAAATGACTGTGAAGTGGCAGCGATGTTCACTTGAAATTGGGTTACATCACTCCTTGAATAGTTTCAATAAATTGTTTTCTATGACAGTTTGGCTGCTAATGACTGGCTGTGTTTTGTATGTATCCATGCAAAGTCTACAATAGTAATTTCGTTCCTTGATTGATGATTGAAGAGTTCTAAATAGCAGAATAATAGACAGTGAATGATGTATTTTATCAGTATAGGTTTTCTAAAAAACAGAATTATTTCCATTGTAATCTGGTGCACCTTCATGACTTCTAGATACTTGCTAGTATCAATCACTTCTCTGCATAATTTCAGATGAGTGTGGATGAAACCCCCACATTAAAGTCAGAATTCAATATATAATAACAGTACTATGGTCAACAATTTTTACTATTTCATTAACTCTTTTGAAGAAAAATAAGGGTCTAGTATTAATGGTAAAGAGAAAACATCATAGAATGACAAATATTGTGAACTTACATGACTCCATAAATCTATTCAACTGATGATCAAACAGGAGATCAGAAGGATGTAAAAAGGATCAAGTTTCCAAGATAGGCTTTATAAGTTAACCTGTAATGTACTCATTTCATTAAAAACTAGAGCTCATGTGTTTGGTGCTTTGTTTAGCAAACATAGTGATTGTACTGAAGTGAGGGTAAAAACCCAAATATTCAATCTCACTATTGCTCTCTAAACACATGAGTTCTGATCCAAAGATAGTGCAAATAAGTGGGAGACTTATTGTTTATCAAGGTCTTCTGAACATCCCTATAATTACTCGTAGTGGAAAATCAACTTCACACACAAAAAAAAGTCAATCTAAATTCAGATGTTTTATGAAAAATTTACAAAATGATGATTTTGCAAACTTATATGTAGTGGTAGAGAAAGTATAAGGAAATATTTCAAAGAAAATTTTAATAGTATCTCACTTCACTGTAAAAATAGACGTACAGTTTTGTGATCAGAAGGTATAAAGACAGAAGAACATTATGGGATTAACTGTAATGTTTACTTAGTTTGTGAATGATGTTCAAAAGGTTTATTATGGTAAATACAGGAAAATATACTATATATGTACCATATATATATATAGGCTATAGCGTATATATACATGCACACAACACTATTGATCTGAGGATCGTATTGTAACGTTTGAGAATATATGAAATTCTAATTTAGTTTTAAAAAAAGGAAAATCATCCATTATTCAAGGACACTTCTGTCCTGTATGAACACAAAATTACACTATTAAGGTCAACACAACAGCTCTACATAAGAAACTAGGCAGAAATATAGTCTGTTTTTTTTTCTGTTTCAGCACGCAATTTCTGACACAGTTTTTTCACACAGAGATACAAAACAGTGGATTAAGTCAAGCAAAATAAAACCTCTTTAGGAATCTTCCTGTTTTGAATTAGTTTTATTTCTGTGTTACATAAATAAAGGGATATTAAGTTAGAACGGTGTTTGTTTATTTAACAGAGATTTAAAGGATTTCTGTTAAATTTCTAACATAAAATAGGATAAATCAAATAAATATGGAGAAAAGTTGATACTTTTTTTTTAGAAAAGTAATAGTTTAAACCAAATAAATTTCATTTTGCTATTTTTTCCTTATGGACATTGGAAAAATATTTTTTAACATTAATTCCCATGTCAGACTACACATTTTTAATACTGTTGATTCTTGGTGAAGACAGAGTGAAACTGGTTCATACTGTGATATAAAAATAACTCTTGAATAAATAATTAGCATATTTTGTATGAAGCTATTTTTCATCACAAAATCATTTACCTTCAATCTGTTCATGATTTCTTGGAATATCCTGTCTGCAGAAGAATCACAAAATTCCTATACATCACATCTCCCTGTACTTAACAAGAGTAGCAATATGGCTGGTATTGTCTGCAATATGTGACTGAGCATAGATCCTCTGATTAGATTACTTTGGATCAACTATAACATCAGATGGGCTGCCTTACTATAGAAAATTGTTCATTAGAAACTAATTCTATGTATTTCACTTTCATGGGAATACATAAATAGGAATGATAAGTTAGAAGCAGTATTTAAGAAAATTGTTACTATAAGAAACTTTTATGTATGACTGGTGAGGAATAATTTTTGCTCCAGTGCTTACAGTGGCACTGGTGTTTCATTCATAATCATTCATTCATTCATAGTTGCATATAACTTGAACAAGCACTGCATGAAGTTCCACTTTTAAGAGTGATGTGAAAAATGACATAAAGGCTTCTGATAATTTCCACATTAAATGCTTCAGTTATAGAAATAAAACATAGTTTTACCTTCCAGGTAAGTAGTAATTAAAACCCTGTCCCAAGGGGCAATCATATTTTGGTGTCATATTTATGCGTCTTCTCTGAGTGTTAGTTTTCATAGTTGTCCTGTAACTATATGGAATAAAGTTAGTAAACATTTTTTTTGTAAACTTGGTAAACTGAAACCCTGAGAGAGTTGGGAGCTAATTATTTATTTTTTTTAGCAAATGGAGAAAAATAATCCAGATCTGCTTGGAAACTTGCAGCCGGGAGAAGACATTTACAAAAACAAAATCTCTCATCATTTTTCAATCAAGGAGAGAAACAGAGTGGATAGACAAAAGCATTATCATTTAGGTCATGTGCTAGCATTTATTTTTTTCATTAAAATGGAATACAAGTACAAAAAACCATTATCATCACTGGCATTTGGAGGACTAAATGGCACTGAATGCTCCTGAACTGAAGACACTTTAATGATTACTGCAGTTTGAGTATGTGAGCTATGAGAGTCTTGGCTAAAGTAAAGTGAAATTGAAGTAAGGTGAGAGCTCTCTTCTGGATTTCTCCCTTCCACTTGCAATGTACTTGGCTCTGACATTCACAAGATCCTCTCTGATGACTGGGATGATAGTGGTAGCAGCAGACCTAAAGAGAATGGCTATATAGGCTGAGTGAAAGACTCTTTTGTCCAGCATTCTGCATCCAATAGCTGCTAATAAAGCATGCACAGAAAAAGAAAAAAAGGAAAACTCAAGCACTTACTCTCTTATTTCCAACAGTTCTTGAGTCAAGAATCGCAAAGACAAAGTGCAAATTTCTGAAGGAATATGTCTTCAGTATGTGTCTTAGATGCAGTAAGCAGAGCTCACACTTCTGGGAATGAAGATTCAAAGTTCAGTAGATTTTCTGAGGGTCCCTCTTACCAGCACCAGAAAAATAGTTCCTTTATCCTGGATGGATGGACTAGTCCACTGAAAAAAGTACTTGTTCAAAATGTTAATTCCAGTAATATACACTGAAACCTCAGAGCTAGCTGGAACAGGCTCTGTCCAACATGTCCTCTGTCTTCTCACAGAAGCCACACCTGCAGCTCCTTCCACTGCAAAAACCTTTCCACGAAAAGCAAATACATTCAGTTTCTCACCTCTATGAATCACATATTTAAGAATTGTCATGAAAACAAACATTCATCACACAATCTACAATCAAACTTCATTTACACCAATGGAAGAATTTCCTGCATTAAAATGCAAATAACATCATCACAACACCAACAAAGATGGACAAGTTTTGCATGCTTTATCCATTGTCCCTTCATCACTATTAAAATAAAAATTCCCTACCATGTTCAGTCCATGTTTTGCTGGTTACTTCTTCCAGCTCCTATCCTTAGCTCAAATTCCTTGAAAACTCCACAATGGGTGACAAAAATGACTGTGGTGGATTGAACTTAGATGTTTGCTAGCTGTTCAATAAGCCACTCCCTCACTCTTCTTTCTCAACAGGACAGGGGTAAAAAACAAGATGAAAAAATCCTGGGTAAAGGCAATTTAATAAAACAAAGCAAAGACTGTGCATGTAGGGAAAAGAAAACAAAAAAAAAGCTTTATTCCCTTCTTTCCACAAACATTGATGTCCAGCCACTTTCTGGGTATTAATAACAAATGCCCCACCCCTCTGGTCAGTTCAGGTCATTTGTTCTAGCTATGCTCCTTCCCAGCCTTTTACCCACAAACAGCCTTTTTTGGGTGGCGGCTGGTTTGTAGACACATCCTTGATGCATTCATCCAAATTCGTCAAAAAGCAGTCATCAAGACATTGGTGTGTTATCAACATTGCTCTAGCTGTAGACACAAAGTACAGCACTATGAGATCTGCTATGGTGGCAAGTTAACTCCATCTGAGTCAGACACAATACAACAACTTTGCATAAGAAACAGTTAGCACAGCTACTCACTAATAGTGAGGTTTGTTGTTTTGGTTTTGTTTAGTTGTTGGGGTTTTTGTATGCATCTGCATGATTTTGAGACTATATTATGCCTAGGCATTGAACATAATATTTGAAAACCGTATGGACTGTCATGCCCTCTTAGGTATATGTTCTCATGGTCAGGTTACCGTTGAAGTTCTTACCATTAGTAGTATCTGGAAGTCAAATCTTGATATCAGACTATTATGTGTATTTTGAATACAGATGAAAACATGTCATTAAATGAACTCAAGCAATAGGATTTGGTGGGTCTATAAAATTCTTCTCTTCCTTTCTAAGTAACAGATAAATTTGTTTAGGAATCAAGAATATGGATGTTTTAGATGTGGTGTTTACAGGTACATCATGAGTGCAATTCTTATCTATGAGGGATTATCCAGCTTTCTAAGAACATTAGCTTCTGAGGTCTAGGTCACTCTTTCATTCCTTATGTAAGGGTCAAAATGCAAAGCAGCAGACTGAGGTATCAAAAAAAAAAAAAAAACCAAACCAAAACCCAAACCCAAACTCCAAGCAGCTGTATTCCAGATGGCAAGGAGGAGTGGGGAGGCTTACCATAAGTAAGAAACTTCAGCACCCATACACTTTTCACTTTGATCTCTTATGCTCTCAATTCATTTTCTCTCAGAAGAATACATCACATAAGACGTCAGACATATGTACGAACTTCCTCAGTTTTGTGACACCCAATGAACACTGTGTCCCAGTTCCAGCAGAGTCCTCCAAAGTCCATCTATGATGATCCCCTGCTCAAAGACATGATTAGGTGTAAAAGTGTTGTGCTGCTGTAGTCTAGTTGTAAGGTTTGGGAAATTTATAACCCTTTTTCTTTTACTTGTTTTTTTCTAATTCTTAATTCCTGATAGATACAAGTTCTCTTGGATGTTTACTATCATGATATTCTTTTTTTTTTTTTATTTCAGAGACAATAGGAATCAAATGTCAAGCTGAAGCTTATTGATACATCTGTGCATAAGATGTTAATTGTATTTCGCTTCTCTCTACTATGTGATTATGGACTCTTGTTACCTTCCATAACATGCTGCCTTTATTGCAGACCAGAAAAGACTTACCAGGCAGTCTGTTCTTCAGCTTCACAGTTCCATCCCTGTTTGCAGAAGACCTTCATGCATTTGAAGGCTATATTCATGTTTCCTCTTGTTTTTTGTTTCTCTCTTTGAACAACTACAGCCTATTCAATCTTCCTTTAAAGGTTATATTTCCTTGACCTTGGATCATGCTTTTGGTCTCCATCAGATGTTCTCCAATCACTCCACATAGTTTTGGATTCAGGGACTCAAAATTTCCCTTTTGTTTATCTGTTTACCAAGGTGACAAATTTTAGGTCAAATGATACTATCTGACACAAAACGTTGGCATGGGACCTTGTGCTTTGACAGACATTCATGTATGTGTTCATATATGTATAGTTGCATTTTGACTAACGGAAAGAAACTCTTGCTATTATCTTCAATTTTATGCTAGCACAAATGTGCAGCCCATCTGTTCAATGCTTTCTCCCTAGCATTGCTATTAAATGACTTTAAACAATACATTTAGAGCAGAAAACTGATGGTCAGCCACTCTTTTACCCTAAGGAACAGTAGCTTGACAAGTGACCCTGAATTTCTTTCAGTAATGTATAGAGCAAAAAAAGAACTGGCCCTAACCCAGCTGTCAGGCTTTGATTCAGGAATGAAGACTTTCCAAGGCAGGAGTTATCTATCAAAAAGGCAGTTCTATACTCAGGGAAATATATCTGATCTAAAGCTGATAGAGTGTGAAATCAAAGGTTGTGAATGGCTGCTCAAGGGAAACCAAATACATTTCTATGGGGTTGCAGTACAAATGGTGTTGTTAATGGGCTGTGGCAGAACAAAGGGCAGCTGAATTAAATACCAGGATCTAGCATGTTAACATTACCTGACCAAAGAAGTGTAAGATGACATGCTGACATCATGAAAATTATCCCTATAACTTTCCTGCATTAAGTCACTGATTATCACTTTGCTTTGTCCTCATCTCATCAATTTATCTGATAGAAAGACTTCATCCAAAAAATACTAGGAGGGTGCCCTGGCTATATAATTGATCTGGTTGAGGACTCTTCTTTTTTTATCACATTCATACTGTGAAGGAGTAATTCCTTTACAGCAAAAGATGTCATCCAGGAAGCAGGTTAAGTACTGGCAACTCTTCTCTTTACCTATGTTTTTTTAAGACCTGGAATTTTGAATGTTATATGATCTGTTTAGTGATACTTCCAAGCATTGAATGTAGTGGAAGACAGTAACATATAGCAGCTCTGTGATTAAAGGTACATGGATTTAAAGGCACATGCATTTATCTCTCTATGTTAATGCTAAATAAGGTTCAAAGTCATAGAATATTGTTTTAATACGGTTTTTATGTTTTTTTTTAAAGACGATCCAGATCATTATTCACAAAATTCTGGACCAGAGATAGTAATTTCAAAAGCAACAACTTTACCTAAGTATATTGATAACTAAGAGTATGTGCATGCAATTAAAAGATCTAATTTATATGGATCAGAGTAAAAAAAAAATTTCTAGACCTACCGCATTTCCTTTTACCATTCCTGGTTAGCTGATGTATCATTATACTTAGGATAAACAGACTGAAATACTTCTGTAGATATCTCAGGTATAAAAGTTAGTACTTGTTTATACTATCATTCATTTAAAAATTCAGGAAAGGAGTTTCTGAGATGTTTGATTTCCTGTTTGAAATTATTATTTTATACATTCTAATTCATTATGTTGAAATATCTAAACCGTGCACAGTTGTATTTGTTCTTCTTTGTATATAAAATCTAATTAAATAGTACCATATCACAACTAGTTTTTTATGGTTTGATAGATCAATAAGGACATTGTTTTTAAAAATATATTTCAATGGAACCGTTAAAGCGTGATGTTTTATCAAAGCAGTTGAAACACTAACATATGTGAAGAACCTGAGGAGGCAGAAGTACAGAATGAAAAGATAATGTTCTTGCTATATCGTATTTTAGAGAAAAATTAACATGATAATGGGTGGTTGGAATTTTACAGCATATATTTCATCCAGTACAGCATTGTTAATATGCAAAAGCACTGCCAGAAAATGACCTCTCTAATGGTAGAATAGAAGATCTTAAACCAATGTCAATATAAGACCTGTTATTGTTCATTTTTTTAATTTTTCACACTAGCATTTAAAATCAATATTGAAAAATTGAAACGACATTAGTAGACACATATAAACCGATAATATGAAAATTCCTGGATGAGATTTGATTGTGCTTTCACTAAAGAAAATAGTGGCATTTTAACAATCCTTTCTGTAGTCACCTTTATATTTTTCAGGAAGTATGACAGCACATTATCTTCTGGTTAGGTGTGAGACCCTAATCTCTGACAGATCTTGTGGTATTATTCATTTGGTTATGATCAATTATTCTGACCCGAATACATAATAAATAAACAGGTACAAAGGGAAAAATGAGATAATGAGGATGATATTTTGTTCAAATAAATAATTCTGGGGCAAATAAATTAATAAGGATGCATCATGTATTGAGTTACTAAAATTCTTTTTTCCCATTGACTCTTATAAATGATACAATCTGAAAAATTGTATCATCAAAATACCTTCCAAAGTGAATCCTTAAACATCCAGTTTAAAAGTAAATATAATTTTAGAATTAGTTTACTCTTTTTTTTTCAACTACCTCAGCTCTTAAATAGTGATATAAACTATTTGTGGTTAGACCAAGTAAAATATTCTAGTCATCATCCAAATAGCTTAGCTGTTCAATTTATCCTACACTGTTCCTTGCTCTTTCATCTCCTCTTTCACCAGTAAAATGACAAAATAATCACCGAATCACAGAATAACCAGGTTGGAAGAGACCCACCAGATCATCAAGTCCAACCATTCCCACCAATCCCTAAACCATGCCCCCAAGTACCTCATCCACCCTCACCTTAAGCACCTCCAGGGAAGGCGAGTAAACCACCTCCCTTGGCAGACCGTTCCAATGCCTAACCACCCTCTCCGTGAAGAATTTTTTCCTAATCTCAAGCCTAAATCTCCCCTGGCGGAGCTTGAGGCCATTCCCTCTTGTCCTGTCCCCTGTCGTCACTTGGGAGAAGAGGCCAGCACCCTCCTCTCCACAACCTCCCTTCAGGTAGTTGTAGAGAGCAATGAGGTTTCCCCCCCAGCCTCCTCTTCCCCAGGCTAAACAACCCCAGCTCTCTCAGTCGCTCCTCATAAGATTTGTTCTCCAGCCCCTTCACCAGCTTCGTTGCTCTTCTCTGAACTCGCTCCAGAGCCTCAACATCCTTCTTGTGGTGAGGGGCCCAGAACTGAACACAGTACTCGAGGTGCGGTCTCACCAGTGCCAAGTACAGGGGGAGAATAACCTCCCTGGACCTGCTGGTCACGCCGTTCCTGATACAGATCAAGATGCCATTGGCCTTCTTGGCCACCTGGGCACACTGCTTGCCTTCTGTCATAACGATGCTGAATATGTTTCCAAAATAAAAACTACTCTATGAATTTAATAAAGACAGGAGATCAATAGTTATTGTGAAATGGAGAGTGTGATAAACCTGAACAAAGACACAATTATAATGATGTAAAATATGTCAAGATTATTGAATGCTTTTCAAGATTCTAGTTACCCTTCTTAAGATGGGCACTAATCCCAGAAAAATTCTGAATCACTATAATTGCTTTTCAATATATACCACCTTTGTTTAAAATAAGTACTGTGCAAGTCTATTCATAGAATCATAAAATCATAGAATCATAGAATGGTTTGGGTTGGAAGGGACCTTAAAGATCACCTAGTTCCAACCTCCCTGCCATGGGCAGGGACACCTCCCCACTAGACCAGGCTGCCCAAAGCCTCATCCAAGCTGGCCTCAAACACCTCCAGGGAGGCAGCATCCACAACTTCCCAGGGCAACCTGTTTCAGCGTCTCAACTACCCTCATCTTGAAGAATTTCTTCCTAATGTCTAATCTAAAACTTCCCTCTCTCCAATTTATAGCAATTTCCCCTCATCCTGTCACTAAATGCCTTTGTAAGAAGTCCTTCCCCAGCTTTCTTGTAGGCCCCCCCTTCAGGTACTGGAAGGTCTCCCTGGAGCCTCCTTTTCTCCAAGCTGAACAAGCTCAACTCTCTCAGCCTGTCCTCATAGCAGAGGTTCTTCAGCTCTCTGATCATCTTTGTGGCTCTTCTCTGGACCCGTTCCAGTAGTTCCATATCCTTCTTTTGTTGGAAATTCTAGTACTACACACAGTACTCCAGGTGAGGACTCATGAGAACAGAGCAGACGGGCAGAATCACCTCCGTCAATCTGCTGGCCACGTTTCTTTTGATGCAGCCAAGAATACTGTTGGTTTTCTGGGCTGTGAGTGTGCATTGCCAGCTTATGTCAAGCTTCTCATCAATCGTCACTCCCACGTAGTTCTCTGCAGGGCTGCTCTCAATCACATCATCCCCCAGCCTGTACTGAAACTCCAGATTTCTCCAGCTGAATTGTTGAACCCCATGAGGTTCACACAGGCCCACTTCTGTAGCTTGTCCAGGTCCCTCTGGGTAACATCACGTCATTCTGGTGTGACAATTGCACCACTTAGCTTGGTGTCATCTGCAAACTTGCTAAGAATACACTTGATCTCACTGTCTGTGTTATCATTGAAAATGTTAAACAGCACTGGTCTCAATATGCACCCCTGAGGGACACCACATGCACAGATCAATTTGAAAACATAATGTGAGGTTTAGTCAATTAATTTTTTTAAGTATCTGAGACGCTGAATTTCATTATACTAAAACTGGATGTATGAAATATCCGTTTTCATGCCAGAATAGCAGTATTTTTGGGTAAAGGGTAGTCTGTTTTATTTTTGGGCAGGAAAACATACTTTTATTAATGTTAGTCATAGATAAGATTTCTGATTAAACATGTAATTTCCACAGTGTTAGAAAATGTCTTGTGAGACTATGAAACTGTTAATGTAAACCAACTTTTTTAAGACTACATAGTGACACAGAATGATTGCAAATATCAATTTTGTAAGGTAATTTCAGAAAAGAGATATTATTCTCATGCATTTAGTTAATGTCTATCTTGATTTTAATATTGGAAGTCATGAGTATAGTAGCTGAAAAAATATTTTACAGATCTTTTATTAGAATAACTGAGATTTCAAATATCCAAAATGCAGATAAAGGAAATTTTAAATCTAGAAAGTAAAACTCATGCTTAATTTTGCTGTTTATACTATCATGTACTGTCTAAAGATGGATTCTGCCCTGTTTCCCTCCTCCCTCCATCTTTTTTTTGTATGGCATTATCATTCTTAAATGTATGGCTCTGGTCCTATGCTACACTCAATTACTAGAAATTAGATTTCAGCCATCAAGTTATTGATTTGCCTTGCCTTGAAATATGTTTCTGGGAATCACTATAGTCCAGACACTGTAGTTCTGGGAATTAAATTACAAAGCATTAGGTCAAATAGGTACATATGAATAGGGATAGAGTATATATCCACAGCTGTGAATGTTTCTCTCTTGCTTTGAAGAAAACATCTGTTCTGAAGTTCCTAGCATTGTCAGGATATATTATAGATTAATTTGCAAATAAACGTTAGTGGCAAAAATACAGGCTTCTTCTAAAGTATAAATAAGTCAGTCTATAAACTAATCTAATGAGGATTGTACATCAGCAGCAGAAAATAAAGCAGTTTGGACAAATGTATTTTAAATAAGGATGCCAGAGTCTCTGGGTCCATGACCAGAGACAGGAAGGATGCACATATTGCCTGTTTCTAATCACTAATATGACTGGCTCTTTGTATAGGGATAGTTTTCTATGGTTTTTACAGAGTGAATCATATGTGCCCTCCAGATACATGGAAAGAGAAATACTTTGGGTTTTAACTGGTAATACTAAGGACATGAGCACTTAGTACTTTTGATGGGGAAGAAAGACATTAAGATTAATTTTCTTGTGGCCAGGATTACTTCTGCTCTTTTCTATATTCATTTTATGTCATCTTGGTTCACTAATTTTTTTCCCCAAATTTGTGAAGAGGGATCTTATTTTATTCTCACGTGGAATTATCTCTAACATTACTATTTTGCATAATACGCTTTATGCATTCTTTCTTTGCATTATGTTCAGCTTTATGAAATCATTAATCTGGCTTGGTTGCTATGTGATTATGCTGTGTTATGCCTATATACTCTCTCCCATACTATTTCTACAGCCTTTTAACTGTAATACTCTGCCACAGTGCTTCTAAATCACTTTATCCTGAAATCAAATTACAAGAAAAAGCTAGGGAAAAAAAACCCTCTCATTCTCCTGGAAGATTCTGTTGGGTGCTTTGCCTTATAATGTGTATCAGTTTATTAATATAGCATATAGTTTAGCTGTTTCTTATAAATAAAGCAGATGAAAAATCCCTCATGAATGTACTAGTCTGATTATGCATTTACAGAAACACAAGTTAAGAATCCAAGAGATAAGCTTCTCATAGGAAAAGTAATTCACTTACTGTGCACTTTTATAATACTTCTGATTTATTGCATAAGTAAATAAATAAAACTAAACGTTTTCATAGTATTTAGGATATGAGATAATTTTATGGCACAGTCATTAAGAAGTTGATCACAAATTCAGTTTCCATGAAAGACTAAAAATTTTAATATTGCCACTGAAAATACTGAGTACCTCCCAACATATCTGTCACATGGTATTATCCATATCTTGCTGGCTAGTGTGTGGCATAAGAGATGCTACATGAAATAAAGTTTTCATGTGGAAAAAATAAATATTGGATGAATATTAAAAAGCAAGTTGCAAAAAGCAAGTAGAATATGGACAATATTTTATGTGCATATTTATATTTACATAAGGAACTAAGTTTATAGTGAAAAATAACATAAAATCTATGTGTTTATATATGTGGGGTTTTTCCCCAAGTTTTGCAAAAATATTAGGTAATTCAGAACATAAAATGAAACAATGTGGAGTCTTCAGTTATTCTGAATACAGTATTTTTCTCCTCTATCTTTAAGCAGGCTTTCTGCAGCATTTTCTTCTGTGTGTTTCAAATGTAAATTCAGAATCAAATTGTCTCAACAACATGCCAAGATTAGCATCACCCCCACATAGACTGTGCAGAGAGAGCATACAATTTTCCAAAATTCCTTAGTAAAAACATAAGAAAAGCAAGCTTTCGCTCGCCTGAATTTGAATCCCAGCAGAGAAAACTCAAGTCATTTGAAGAATCTGATCAAATGATTTATCTGATTTCTGTTCTCTAGCCCAACTCCACCATCCTACAAACTCTGAACTTCTTGCTCAGTGATGCAGAGGATCGCATGAAGTTATGCAAACTTCCATTACAAGTTATACCATCTTTGTTCTTGACTCCCATGAATCATACTCATCATTCAGCTACTGAATTTTGAAGTCCTTCATGCTACATAAAACTAGTATTTGCTAATATGGAGTAGCAGAGGAACAAGCATGCAAAACTGTTATCATCCTTTTGCTTTCATATTATCATCTTGCTTCACATCTAAGCCAAGGTTCGAGATGTGTTAGGGGCTCAGTGGTTTTACCGCCGAAATTCAGGTCATAGGAAAACACCACATACAAGTAATTGCTTCTTTTGACTATCAACACAAAGTTGTCACATCAGGGGCCTCTCACACTGAGGTCTTGCCCATAAATTAATTTTTGTTATTTTCAGTGTACTCACATATATCCACTCAATGGCTCTTAAGTATGTGGAAGAAGGCTTATAAGTGAAAGCAACATCAAAATTGTTTTGCATTTGTTTGCCAGACTCCTGATTTTTTTTTCCTCCAGGCTGCTTGCATGTTCCTCTTGTAGCAAGAATCACAGAATCACAGAAAAAACAGGTTGGAACAGACCCACTGGATCGTCGAGTCCAACCATTCCCACCAATCCCTAAATCATGCTCCTAAGCACCTCATCTACCCTAACCTTAAACACCCCCAGGGAAGGTGAATCAACCACCTCCCTTGGCAGACCCTGTCACTTGGGAGAAGAGGCCAGCTCCCTCCTCCCCACAACCTCCCTTCAGGTAGTCGTAGAGAGTAATAAGGTCTCCCCTCAGCCTCCTCTTCTCCAGGCTGAACAACCCCAGCTCTCTCAGCCGCTCCCCATAAGATTTGTTCTCCAGCCCCTTCACCAGCTTTGCTGCTCTTCTCTGGACTCGCTCCAGAGCCACAACATCCTTCTTGTGGTGAGGGGCCCAGAAATGAACACAGGATTCAAGGAGCGGTCTAGCCAGTGCCGAGTACAGAGGGAGAATAACCTCCCTGGACCTTCTGGTCACGCCGTTTCTGATACAAGCCAGGATGCCATTGCCCTTCTTGGCCACCTGGGCACACTGCTGGCTCATATTCAGTCGGTTGTCAATCAACACCCCCAGGTCCTTCTCCTCCTGGCAGCTTTCCAGCCAGGTCTCTCCTAGTTTGTACCTCTGCTTAGGGTTGTTGTGCCCCAAGTGCAGGACCCGGCATTTGGCCTTGTTAAACCTCTTGCCGTTGGTTTCAGCCCAGTGATCCAGCCTATTCAGGTCCCTTTGCAGAGCCTCCCAACCCTCCAGCAGATCCACACTTCCACCTAGCTTGGTGTCATCTGCAAACTTGCTAAGGGAGGACTCAATGCCTTCATCCAGTTCGTTGATAAAGACATTAAACAGGACTCACCCAGGACCGAGCCCTGGGGAACCCCACTTGTCACTGGCCTCCAGCTGGATTTAACTCCATTTACCACCACCCTCTGGGCCCCATCATTCAACCAGTTTTTCACCCAGGAGAGTGTGCGCCCGTCCAGGCCAGAGGCCGACAGTTTCCGAAGCAGAATGCTGTGAGAAACTGTATCAAAGGCTTTACTGAAGTCCAGGAAGATACATCCACAGCCTTTCCCTCGTCCAAGAGTTTAGTCACTTGGTCATAGAAGGTGATCAGATTAGTCTGGCAAGACCTGCCTTTCATGAACCCGTGTTGACTGGGCCTGATCACCCAGTTCTCTTGCAAGTGCTTCTTGATAGCACTCAAGATCACCAGCTCCATGACTTTCCCCAGTACCGAGGTCAGACTGACAGGCCTGTAGTTTCCTGGATCCTCCCTGCGCCCCTTCTTATAGATGGGCACGACATCAGCCAGCCTCCAGTCCAGCGGAACCTCCCCAGTCATCCAGGACTGTTGGAAGATGATGGAAAGGGGTTTGGCCAGCACATCCGCCAGTTCCCTCAAAACTCTTGGGTGGACTCCATCCAACCCCATAGACCTGTGGGCATCTAGCTGGGCAAGCAAGTCTCTAACCACCTCCTCTTGGACCTTGGGAATCTCATACTTCTCTTCCAACCCTTGGGGTTGTGCACAGAGGGAACAATTTTCCTTACTGTTAAAGACTGAGGCAAAGTAGTCATTGAGCACTTCAGCCTTGTCTTTGTCCCCTGTTACTGTTGTTCCCTCTGCATCTACTAGGGACTGGAGATTCTCCCTAGCCCTCCTTTTGCTGTTGACGTATTTGTAGAAAGACTTTTTGTTGTCTTTCACAGTCTTGGCCAGTCGCATTTCTAGTTGGGCCTTAGCCCTCCTGATTTTTTCCCTGCACATTCTCGCTTCCTCCCTATAGTCCACCCAGGATGCCTGCCCCTTCCTCCAGAGGTCGTAGACCCTCCTCTTCCTATTGATGTCTCTTAGGACCTCCCTACTCAACCACGCTGGAGGAGGAACATGACCTCTTATCCAGATGGAGTCTTATGGAGTCTTATGGAATGCTAGCTCCATTTTATGTAGTTTTCAGCTACTTATGAAAAAAAAACCCATAATCTTTTTTTTCCTTTCATTAAGATGTTATTTTTCTTTATTCTTTCTCATTCTGCCACAACACAGAAGCACTTGTTTAACATCTCTGAAAGTTGTGGGAGGTAAGACATTTGGAAAAAAATAAATTCTGAAGCAGTATTTTATAGTACAACACAGCAGTGTTAGATATTATCAAGATGGAAACTGTTGTCCCACAAGAGTTAAAACTTCAAGAATTACTGGCATGATTTACTATATAAAATGAAAACCTGTGGTAACAGATGCAACCAAAAAATGAATAAAATTTTCTCTTAAATGTATTAAATTATTCTCTATTTGAACTACAATGATGGTTTCCATGATATCTGTACATGCATGAGTGCCACAGTAGGTGATTTGTGCTAATATTGATTTAGTTTTGTACATATAATAAATACATAATTACTGCAAGCCAAACATTTGTTCTTTGCTGTGGAAATGCAACACTTTAAATGTAATTGTATTGTGCAGACCCTATTTTCCCCCTCTAAAGTCAATAGAGACAGTAGTAGTTAAGTATGATAGCTGGGTCTAACTCAGTGATGCGAAGCTAATAAGGATGCAAGTAAATGCTGTGGTTTGGAGAGGCTGCAAACCTCAACTCCCAGTGCTTTCAAGCACTGTTTTGCAGACTCTACAGTCCTGAACACCAAGCCCTCAATATTTTTTTTAGTCAGTGGCAATGTCTAATGTGAACCACAGGGCGAGGTAAGGTTAAATCCTGGATCAAAATTTGCCTTGCAGTTGCATTACAAACCTTGTCCAACTGATCAAAATGCTACTCTTTACATAATAGTATTCACTTGTGTGATCAACAAGATAATTCATTTTATAGGTCAAAAGTATTTTCTTTTACTTTCTTCTTCTTAAGATGATAGTGTTATTTAAAATTTTCTTTCCTGCTCTCTCTATTTTTTACTTTTAATTTGATTCAGCTTTGTACCATTTGAGTTTTCTAACTCCTATAATTCTGTCTCTGATTTGAGCAAATGCATGGGAAACATAATTGCTAGTGTTAAGTAAAGTCGGAAGAGATTACCATGATGAAACAGCTCAACAGTCTGGATTCAGAGATTGACTTTTTCACACTTTACATATATATGTATATACAAAAATTGCTTTTCTCTTAACATTTCAAGTGGGGATGAGTTCAATTCCTTCCTTAATATCTGTTCCAGTTTTAATTACCCACTTATTTACATCCTATTATGTTGGAGAATTTGTGTTAGTTCAATTTCATGTCACTGTATATTTTTATGCCTTTGTCAGAAATACTAAAAAAGCCTTATTACCTATCAGATATCCTTTTAATCTGGAAGTTCTAAAATGTAATGATCATCTCTCAGCCTTATGATGAGCTTGAAAGAAACTGTGCTTCTTAAACTCCAAGGTGAATGACACAGTTTGTAATTACTTAATCATTTTATGGCCATTCCTATAACTACTAATTTATCTCTTATGAAATAAAGACACAAAATCTAAGAAGCCTGCTCTATAAAGTAGAAAGATCATTCTCTGACTTCTACTAAATATTTCTGTTCTATATCTTCAAAGACCTCACTAGTAACTTTTTTGCCATAGTGCTGCACTAAAAGTTTTATTTGGAACAACAATTATTTGTGCTCACTAATTCCTTGTCCCAGTCAATGTTCTCCTAGAACCTTGAGCTCTCTTTTTCTAAATATATATTCCTAATTCTGCATGTACTTTTTCTGCATTTGAGTATATTATACAATACTTCTACAGGCTGAGTTTTGTGTTTCCTTCCAATATTTTATAGCAGGAGAGGTAAACCTTACACCTTTATTTCAAGTACAGAACAAAAATATTTACTGTAATACCTGAGGGCTTAGTCTTGTCCGTCTGTACTATTTTCTATATGTAATTAAAAGGTCATCTTGGCAGGTTGAGGACTATGAGTTTCAATCTTTTTGTTTATAAAATGAGATAAAATGCATATTTGGAATGAACAGATTTGTTTTAATTCTGAAAAAGCACAATGTTTTCTGGTCCTCGAAAACAGAAGCAAAAATACTCTACTCACTTTATTAAATGTCCTTGTGTAATCACAATCCCAGTTGGGTGCACATTCAAGTCTAAGGGTTACCCACAAGATGTCAAGCTGCTCACTAGAAGAGCCTGAAGAAGAATTCAGGTATCCTGAGCTGTGTTTACTATGGAATATGTATAAAGTACATGATATAAATAATTCTACTACTGTTAAAAAAAACCAGAACAGCTAAGATGCAATGTGAATATATGTATATATACTCTTTCAATCTATGATCATTCTTCTGTTACACACAGTCCTAGAAATGAAATATATTCTTAGAAAAGAAATCCCATCACAGAGTTCAATATTATCTTTGAAATCTAATGCATTAGTAAGAGTTTTAGAAGAACACTTGTAGAGAATTTTCTGTTCTCTTCACACAATATATTCAGCTTGACACAGTCTTTCTTTTTCTCTTAGCATTTATCTGCTGTTTTATATCCAATAGAAATAGAGAAATATAGGTGTAAACATGGGGGAGGAGAGAAATCCTTTCTCTGTTTCATTTCTCATTATTACTTATCTTGAAGAAACAGCTGCAAACCTGAGTTAAAAAGAGGGATGGATCATATAATTGTATGGTACTACACTGCAGTACTAAGAACATTCTCTGCCATACTAAATAGTGTCATCAGGGGTACAACCTCCCTTCCTCACCCCTTTATCAGTTATGTATCCATATTAAAATTGCAAAACAAACACACAGCAGGGTAGCCCCAGCCAGATTTGAGAAAGTTAGATCAGGACGCACATTGAGTTGGTTGGAAGGGTAACTTTGTCCCAAACTGCAGTTGTAAATGCCAATAAGCCTACTGATGCAGTGGGTACATTCCTCTTCCCTCCAGCACTGTTGGAATTACCCCTTCTCTTCAGCGTTTTCTTCCATACAAGTGCACAGTTATGAGTAGATGTAAGTAGAAGGGAGAAATGGGACAGTATCCTTTTACTGACCTTCTAGTGAGGAGGTTTTCCACTGAGTATTTTGTTTATTTTAATATTGTTGCAGCTCAAGCAAGGAAAACATTAGTCACCTAGCTATTTAATAGTTCCATTCATCAGGTAAGCTATTAAGATAGTGAGGGAAGTGGCTGGAACAAGTCATGATAAATTAGAAAATTATTTGTTTCTTAGTAATAGACAATATAAACTTTACATTTTAGCTGACTAATAGCCAAAGAAAGTATAAATGCATCAAATGACATACTGGTTCCAAAATATTAAGATATTGCTGTGGATCATTATAGCTTTTGGGGAGTCCATGGAAAATCTTGTCATGAAGAAAAATCCTTCTGAGATATGTTTTTCTTCAGGCAAAATTATAACTGATTTGTAAAGAGTTTAGAGGAAAATATACTAAAAATACTCCTTTTTCTAAATATTTACAACATATCAGACAGAAATTCAATCTTAAATAAGGGAATAACACTTATTTAAGCAGAGAGTAAAGAACATATTAATCATGGTTCAGTAAAATCTATGTTTGATGCTTATTAAATTTCCAGTTTATTTTGGGATCTTCACTAAATTCTTTGATATTTAATTTTAATTTGAAAATTAAACTAAATTTTCAGAATTATCCAGAAATTTATGCTGAAAATAATTGGTTTTCTGAAGCATTCACTCTTTTAAAATTTCATGGAACTTCCACTTTTGATATTATTTTACTTAGTCTTTATTGACATACTTGAAATGGCAAATACTAGCCCTAGATCTTACACCTGAGAAAGGGCCATTGTAAGACTTTTTTCCCATAATGATATGTCATACTTCAACGTACTAATGGCAGAATGTAACTTACTTTGAGTAACGGCATAAAACTTTTGGCCATTAACATGTAAGTAGTGACAAATTGTTCTCATCATTTGAGTAGATAATTGAAATTCTTTGCTGCAAAAATAATCTACTTGCTTTATACTGAAAAAAAAAAAAAAAAGATCTGGATTATCCCCCAATTATATGAAGACCTATATTACCTGTAAACTTGTAACATTGTGCAAAAAAATTCTTCTGTTTATATTCAGCAGTCATGTGGCACAGCTGAGAAATCAAGCACTGTTGTTCTTGAAAAGCTTTCATTGGATAAGAAAAATATGTAGAATCATAGAACAACAGAATCATTAAATGGTTTGGGTTGGAACGGACTTTAAAGATCACCTAGTTCCATCCCCCTTGCCATGGGCAGGGACACTTCTCTGCTAGATTAGGCTGCCCAAAGTCACCAAAGTGCTAAGGTACTTAAATGTCAATTTAGTCTTCCTCTGTCTGATGCACAAGGTATAATTAACTCTTGTCCAGACTGCCAAAAACAGGGTGTGGGCTTAGGGTTTGGACTAAACCCTAGGGGACTTGAAGCCTTACAATTATGGCAAATGGACATGACCCATATTCCAGAGTTTGGGCAATTGAATTATGTGCTTATTTCTGTGGATACATTTTCTATGGCTTTATGGGCCACAGCACAGACCGGGGAATCTGAGAAACACATGATTAAACACATGTATGCGGCTATAATGGCATTAGGAATACCTCAAACAATAAAAACAGATAATCGGCCAGCTTATGTTTCTCAAAAAATTAAACATTTTTGTGTTCAATGGGGAATCCATCATCATACGGGCATCCCACATTCCACAACAGGTCAAGCAATCATTGAACGCTCTCATGCAACCCTGAAGTCACTTTTGCAAAAACAAAAAGAGGAAGATGTATTGCCCCCTAGTGAACAATTTACAAAAGCAACTTATGTGTTGAATTTTTTGCATTTAACCAGAACTAGGACTAGCCCTCCTATTGTAATGCATCATTGTTCGCTAGAGTCAGGACTGAATAACCAAGACCAAGACCAGCAAGGTATCAAGGTACAATACAAAGACTGGGACTCAGGTGAATGGAAAAGACCTGTTGAACTAAAAGTGACAGGAAGAGGTTATGCTTGTGTCTTAACAGTTACTGGACCTCGCTGGGTGCCACAAAAGTGGATCAAGCCCTGGAAAGAATAGAAGGCGACGGAGCAAGAAGACCTCACATCGGGAGAAGAACCTGGGGGGATCTTTTGACAGAAAAGGGAATTTGGAATAACGGTTCTGAAAAGGCTCTCCCACCCAGATATTTTCTAATCTGTGGTGACAGAACATGGGGTGGAATACCCAGCAAAGCAGTTGGTGGACCTTGTTATTTGGGAAAGTTAACATTGTTTATATTATACATTTTTGGAGTTTTGAGGAAAAATTTTTCACTGGTTTATTAGCCCCAGGAGTTGCGGCTCATGAAGCTGTGTCACAAGTCAAGAGAATGGCTTGTTGGAGAGTTAAAGCAAGGATTGTTTATCTTGATTGCCATTATTGTAGTTTTAAGTGTTTTGATGCTTTTAATGGTGCTTGGGTCTCTCAAAAAGAAAACAGAGGAATGGATGGGTGGCTACAGCATTTAATGAGCGGCCCAGGCACTGAGGAACTCATGCTGGGTGGAGTTGGGAAGCCTTAGCGGGGGTCCTCAAGGTTATGAAAGGTTATAATGACTCTGTTGTGTTATGCAAATGAGGAAGCTGGAAATGTGCCCTGGCAACAGGGTTGTGTGGTTGGGCTGTGACCAATGAATGCTTGTTACTGAGACAGAATAGTCCAATCAATGTTTGAAGGGAGAGTTAGCTCAATGTATAAAAGCAGGCAATTAACCCCGAATAAACAGCTTCATTTGAATCACATTGATCGTTGTGTTGTCCCATTTCTTCCATTGTCACAGCCATACATACTATTTAATAAGCAATACTTGAAGTTACAGAGACAATTATTTCCCATCCAGTTTCCAAACTTCTGTCCAGCTGAATACTCTAAGCAAAGGAGAACCTACCCATGCCATTGCTGGAAAAGAAATCACAAAGTCACAGAAATCTCCTTTGACTAGATGGAGGAGAGAGGACACAAGTATTGAAGACCAGAAGAAGACTAGAAATAAGAGTAGCAGTACGAAAGATAACACAATTGATCACCTTTAGGAGAAAGAAATATACTACATAGGCTCACTAGAATAGATTTGAACTAAAAAAAACATATTTTCAAGTTAAATATCATAATAGAGGGAGACTGGAAAATAAGGGGTAGAAATAAGTCATTTGGTTTCATAAGAGACTATTAAACGACTTATCAGAAGATCAGGGTGATCAGGCTAAATCTGGTCAGGAACTATGTAATGTAGAGAAAAGACTGTAATTGCTCTCTTTTCAGTAAGTCTAGTAATATAGGTTTTGTCTTCTTTATAAGTAAAATGTTACCCTTATCTGAAAACTAGCGACCCTTTATTCCTACAGCTTGTGATTTCATTTCCTTTCAGATATCTTCTCCTAGAAATTTTTCTCAAGATTCCATTTCAAACTTTTCTAAATACAATGATTTTTTTCTTTTTTTTCTCCATACCTCTTATTCATCTAGGTCTCTGTTGTCTGTGTTTGATATTTCTGGATGAAGTTTTACTTGGAACAGTACAGGCTTACACGTTCTCCAGTACATTGAAGAAAAAATAATCTGAACTAAGTATCAACTCTATTCATATTTTCCAGACAAACAAGAAATACCCACGAGGTGAAGGTATGGGGTTTACTTTTTGCCAACACATTTACAGAGCCCATTAATGATGACTTCTTTAATATATTTCAAATCCCTCATTTGTTTAAGCCTATCAAAATAAATGATCACCTTTTTCTCTATTTAATACTCAAGCGTCTATGATAAAAGCCACAGAAATTTCTTTTTTTACAGTCTGCATTACATAATGTACTGATCTATTTGGGGCTGACTGGTTTTCTGATTCAACCCAGAAGAAAGTGATAAACCTCCTAGATTAATGCTGAAGTGCTATAGAAGGAAAGTAGTTAGATGCAGTTCCTTTATGCATCGTCTATTTTACCGAACCAGTTTTCCAGCACTCAGAATTTCAATCTGATTCATACTTTCTTGGATTGCCTTTCTAATATTCACATACCCATTTACTTAACTTTGAAAATACCCTACAAACTATCTCTGAATTTTGAAATCATCTCCCAGGTTATGAACTGCAAACCTGAGCATTTCTTCTTCACATGTAGGTCAATCATACCATAGAGCACATTGCATAAACAGAAAAAGGAATAACTCTTTCAAGAATGCGGAGATAATCATTCTGTAAGACTACTGCATACTTTCCTTGCAAACCAGAAGACAATTGGCATTAACATATCATTACAGTCCATTTGATAGACCTTGCTGTACTTTTTTTGCAACACAAATATTTTAATGAGATAGGTGCCAGTCACTGTTTTATTTCTCAGTTTGTGAAGCTAGACTTTTGAGACCTACATATTTTGCAAAGTTCTATTTTATCACACTGTACCATGAAAATGCTTTGGCTTTTATCCAGTCACTAGAAGTCATCTGCTTTAGTCTTAATGTCCATGTTGTTTTCATGAGTCTGAGCCCTTCAAGAAAACAGGTAAAATTGTTATAGTTCTTCCCCAAGACAACTTCAAGCACAGTGACCACAGGAGAGGAGAGGAAGGGAAATGCCAGAACAGGAGGGTGAACCCTTCCTTGCTTTCCTCCCTCATCTGAACTAATCTTCTAAGAACTACACCTGTAACATTACAGTGTCTGCTACACTTGCATAGTCACGTCTTTACAAGAGGTCTAGAGCATCATGGCTGTGTTGTGAGTGTTTAGCTTTAGTAGCCTAAAAAAGGCTATTTTTTGCTGTGTGAAGCTTCAGTATCCAAAGATTTCTCTCAAATATTGGAACCTGAACTTCTTTTTAAAAATGTAGAAGGTTATGTACTTTTTAATATTTTTCTTCCACAAGACACCAGAAGCAAAGATTTAGAGTGAAGAAAATATGAGAATAGAAGATCAAAAGTAAAACTCTCTGTGTTGGCTACACTGTTAGAGAACTCTGACTTTCCTGGCCAAGAAGGTTAGGGAAACTTGAATAAGCTTCAGATCAACTATCTGTCAGTGCTTATTACTATAGTGACTTTAAAAGTGCAAAGTTGCTTGTTTGCTTTTGGGTTTTTTTTCTCAAGTTCATGTTCCAGCAAGTATTACACTTTTGCTGATATGGTTTTATATAGCAGATTAAGCAGTAGAGCAGTACTGGATACTCTGGAGCTCTGGATACCAAACTTATTTGTGGAATCTGACAATACAGATCAAGGTGAGAACATAGGCTTGTGCTTAGGTACAGAGGAGAATTTTCTTCAAAGCTGCAAAGGAAGAAGTTACCTTACTCTCCAGATTCTTGAGCTTAGAGGAATTCATCACTTTTCCCTTCTCTCATGAGAATTTTATTTTTCATAAAAGCAAATAGGATCGTTGGTGCCAAATGGTTAAAACCAAAAATGCACAGGAGCAACTATCCTTATCCAATGCTGAACAAGAAATATAAGCAAAAAAGGCTTACCCTGGATTTTATTCTTTTTATTTTTGGAAGTCTCTGTATCAAGGATGAGAATATTTTTCCCTCAGAACTCACTGATTCTTTCTCTTGCTTCCTGCTCTAATTGTTAAGAATAAAGAGAGGATGGAAGAAAGAGATACAATCAGTGGTGTAATCTTTCACCAGGCTAATGACAATAAACCAAAAAAACACCTAAACATCCACTTAGAAGACACTACTACTTCTGTAATGAGCTACAGAGTATTATTTATTTAGTTTACAATGTATTTAGAAGTTGTAACAGAGATAAAAGTGGGACCGCAGACCATGAGCTCAGACTATAATTGCTTCAAGAAGTTTACAAGATATTTTTTAAAAAAAGAAACAAAAAGATTGATATAGTAGTTGGCAAATGCTACGCTTATTAGTTGAAGGACCATGCACAGGGAAGCCTACTTGAACTAGGGAGAGAGATCTCAGAAGATATTGTGTTTTAGCCCTGACAGGCAACTAACAACCACGTTTGCTCAATGATTCATTCCCTGGTGAGATGGGGAGAAGAATTGGAAAGAAAAAGACAAAACTTGCAAGTTTACACATAGAGACAGTTTAATAGAACAGTAAAGGGAAGAGAAAGATGATAACGATAGCGATAATAAAAGAATATACCAAGAAAGTAATGCACAGTGAAATTGCTCGCTACTCAGAAACCAATGTCTAACCCATTTCCAAGCAGCAATCCCTCTGCTTCCTGCCAATTCCCACAGTTTTTTATATAGAGTATGATGTCATATGATATCAAATACTGCTTTGGCCATTTTAAGTCAGTTGCCCTGGCCATGTCCCTTCTCAGCTTATTGTGTGCTCTTTGCCTTCCCATTGATTGATCAGTAGAAGATGCTGAAGAAAATTAACACTATTGCATCCAAACCTAGGACATTAAAGCACAGTGGCACATGTGGCCTACTGCCGTATACCTTTGTTTTCATTGGAACAGTGCTACTTTTATTTCTTTTCTACTCTCTTATGAGCCACCATTTCCCTCTGAGCAATAAATGAAGAAAATGGTATTGCTTCCAGACTTCTCCTTTGTTAGATAGTAGGAATGCTATTGGGATGGGATTGGTTCTTGCAGTTTAATGGAGAGGTGAAAAGTGGTAGGGAATTGCATCAGTTTGCAGCATAGACAGTGTATATGCAGGAGGCTGTACATGTGCAGGAAAACAGACTAACTGTTTCTGTGATTTCAGTTATCTTCTCATATCAGAGATATCTTCTAAGAACTATATACAAAACCATTTTTCAAAGACTGGTAAATCCAAACTTCCTGGGGAGTTGAAAAATGCATATTTGGCTGCTTTGGTTTAATACTGTAAGGGAAGAATATATTGCTATTTCTTACCCAGCTTATGGTTTCTCTCATCTTAAGCAGTAAGGAAGGGATTAGCCAAGGACAGGTAATCTGCAGGGAAAAAATAGAGGGTGGGAGGAATATCTCTTTTATATTCATTAAGCTTTGACTGTATAGGGCCTGTGATGCACCTTTAAACCCAGTCTTTGCTTACAGCCAGATAACAGTACTTGATCTCTCTGCTTGCTTGCACAAATAAATATTGGTTTAGTATTTTTATATGCTTAATTTACTTAGGGAACAGGGGGCAGTAGTAACCAAGTTAACCCTCAGATCATATCTGCACTTGTTTTAGCTGGCAGCCCTCTTTATATATATATCCACCCTTTCTAATCTCTTTGTGCCCTAAGAACCTTAAATAATTGAGCTTCATTAATGTTGATTCCAGTGATGAAATAGTTACCAGACTGAATTTAAGACTGGAATAATTGCCTTTTTGGACATTTAGACTTCTTTAAAGGGACGAACTTTCTTCTCTAGGTCCAGTGGAGAATATCCTGCTATAATACACATACATGGTTTTGAAGTGCTCAGAATACTAGATCTTGCAGGTGCTATGTATTAAGAATTCCCAGTGAGGGAAATAGGAATTAAAATGTATTAGACAGCTCAGAAATGCAACTTTCAGGATTAATTTAAGTTCAAAATATTGAAATATGCAATCTGAGTGCTGATGAATATCTAATATCTCTCCCTGTATCAGTGGGGGTATTTCTTCCCGTGAGTACGCTACACTTCAAATGCCGAGTCCTGCACTTGGGGCACAACAACCTAAGCAGAGGGACAGACTAGGAGAAGACTGGCTGGAAAGCTGCCAGGAGGAGAAGAACCTGGGGGTGTTGGTTGACAACTGACTGAACATGAGCCAGCAGTGTGCCCAGGTGGCCAAGGCCAATGGCATCTTGGTCTGTATCAGAAACAGCGTGACCAGCAGGTCAGGGAGGTTATTCTTCCTCTGTACTCGGCACTAGTGAGACCGCAACTCGAGTACTGTGTTCAGTTCTGGGCCCCTCACCACAAGAAGGATATTGAGGCTCTGGAGCGAGTCCAGAGAAGAGCAACGAAGCTGGTGAAGGGGCTGGAGAATAAATCTTATGAGGAGCGACTGGGAGAGCTGGTGTTGTTTAACCTGGAGAAGAGGAGGCTGAGGGGAGACCTTATTACTCTCTACGACTACCTGAAGGGAGGTTGTGGGGAGGAGGGTGCTGGCCTCTTCTCCCAAGTGACAGGGGACAGGATGAGAGGGAATGGCCTCAAGCTCCACCAGGGGAGATTTAGGCTTGAGATTAGGAAAAAATTCTTCATGGAGAGGGTGGTTAGGCATTGGAACAGTCTGCCCAGGGAGGTGGTTGAGTCACCATCCCTGGAGGTGTTTAAGGTTAGGGTGGATGGGGTACTTAGGGGCATGGTTTAGGGATTGGTGGGAATGGTTGGACTCGACGATCTAGTGGGTCTCTTCCAACCTGGTTATTCTGTGATTCTGTGATTCTGTTATGCATCACACGTGACAACACATGATCACATACAGTTGGAAGAACACAGACTGATTCCTTGCCTATTTTACATGTAATTTAATTCTCCTGCCATCTCTATACAAATCTCTTCCCCAGATCTTGATTTACAGCAGATTGTGAATCTGCAGCTTTGTTAGACCAAGGTAATACAACCCTTAACATTTTGTGGTTTCCTAGGTAAGATTTCTGAGAAATCATAGAGTCATAGAATAGTTAGAGCTGGAAGAGACTTCAAAGATCATCTAGTTCCAATTACCTGGCATGGTACTAGATCAGGCTGCTCAGAGTCTTATCCAATCTATCCTTGAACACCTCTAAGGATGGAACATCAATGACTTCTCTGGGCAACCTGTTCCAGTGCTTCGCCACTCACACAGTAAAAAAATTCTTCCTAATATCTAGTCAAAAAAGGCATTATCCCTCATGCTTTACCTGCATTCCCTGATAAAGAGCCTCTCCCCAACTTTCCTGTAGGCCCTCTTTCAGTACTGGAAGGCTACTATAATTTCTCTTGTGAGCCTTCTTTGTTCTAAGCTGAACAACCCCAAGTCTCTCAGTCTGCCCTCATAGAGAGGTGCTCCTGTCCTCTGATAATCTTAGTGGCCTTCCTCTGGACTCGCTGTAACAGATCCATGTCCCTCCTGCACTGAGGACTCCAGAACTGAGCGCAGATGAGGTCTCATGAGAGCATAGTACAGGGACAGAATCACCTCCCTCACCCTGCTGCTCACACTTCTTTTGATGCAGCCCAGGGTACAGTTGGCTTTCTAGGCTACAAGCATTCATTGCCAGCTCATGTTGAGCTTCTAATCAGTCAACACCTCCAGGTCCTTCTTTTCAGGGCTGTTCTCAATCCACTCCCCACCCAGCTTGTAACTGTGTTTGGGATTGCCCTGACCTGGCTGCAGAACCTTGCACTTGGCCTCGTTGAACTTCATAAGGTTCACATGGGCCCACCAGTGTTCTATACACACTGAAATGAGTGCAACTAATGCAGAAGGAGAATGCTGCTGAACAGATATGCCAGTTTATGCCTATGAGTAACTACTTCAAACAAAATACCACCAGAACTCCATTAACCACGTTTCAAGATTCATAGAGAAAGGCCTTCTAAAGAAGTCACTTGTTCAAGTTTCAGCTGTAAAATTTAATAGATACATTTCAGAATATAGGTAGAAAATAAGAGTAAAAAGGTGAATTGCCTCCAGCTGTGTTGTGTAGTTCATACCGTGTGTTTGCATTGCAGCAGAAGTTTAGACAATGAATGCCTATCCTCAGGGACTAACTGCCTTTTTAGTGAGAGTTAATTGGTTCTGAGTACACTTTTCATCTGAATATTTATTTTCATATGCAACACACAAAGAAAGGTATTCAAGAGAAAATTGTTTTGAAAACAGAATGTTTTTTACAAAAATTATTAATCAACTCTTTAAAATCTAGTCAGCAAGTCTTAATCTATTCTTCAAATCTGAAAAAGAATGTAGTTTCTAATTTCAAAGATTCTCATGTATGTATGTAGATTCTCATGTATGTATGAATTTCCACAGGCAATTTTTTGGTTTATGACAAAGTAGAAAATAAACAAGAAGGATAAAATTTCAACAAGCATATATTTTAAATAAGCATTGAATAGAACCTTCTGAAAAGAATCAAATTCCTTAAACAATTAAACATTAAAGGCAGTGCATTTTGGGCCAGTTTTAGTACACTTTGGGCAGTGGAATAAAACATTAAACAGGAGACCCAAGTGATTCTATCCCACTGTGAAATATAATAATGGAACTGAAATGCATAATGCTTAGAGCAGTTTATTGTCATTATAATTCAGAATTCATAGAGAGAAACAATGAAGTCTCACTAGACAACTTTGATAAGGGTTTGACACTGCAATTAGAAAACCTTAGTTAAATCTGGAAATCTACGTTATTTTTCCAATAAAGTGTAAAGGCTTCATTCATTTCCAGAACTCCCTTTGTTTTTCTCTAGATACCAACTTAGTTGTGATTTTTGTTAACAGAAAAGCTTCTGTTCTGAGCAATCACATAGCAGTTTGTTGACAAGTGGAGCAGAATCTGAAGTTTTACATAGCCCTTTATGAAAGAACAGCTCAGATAGATTTGTCTTTCCACTGGATATTGGTTAAAAAATAATGTTTAATTAATGCAAAAAAAGTTAGCAAGGTCTTCCAGGACAGAATGCTTTGTGGGTCATACTGTTTATTGCCATTGGCCACACATTGAAGTACTGTCTTCAATATAATGCAAAAAAAAAAAAAAAATTCAGCTAATATCGTTCAGCTCGTTTCTGCAGGCCTACCAATAACATCTCTGATATTTCACCATGTTGCTGAAAATGGATCCAAGACTTGGTCTAAGAAACTGAGTAGCTCTTTACAAGTGCCATAAAAGAGAGCATAAACCCCTTTGTGAAATACTGAGAATAAAATATTTGCATATTTGTCTCCTGTGCTTCATATCAACTGTAACAATTTACATACACACAGTTTTACATGGGAGGAAAGTATGTAGATTATAATTTTGAACTACTGATAGAATTAATTAGCCATCCATTCCTTATATAAGAAAAAAATCTAAAAGTTTGTAAGACTGGACTTGCTGAAAGAAACCTTTTCTAGAACTGAGTAAAGGGTATCTTAAGAATGATTCACAGATATTACCATTGTAGAAGTATTAAGCTGGGTGATTACAGATAGGTAATAATTAAAAATAACTTCTGTCTTGCATCACGCAATTTTGCAGCAATACTTTTGCATTTAGTATCTCTTACTGTGGAAAATGAAATGAGTCTTTAGAAAACAGCTATTATATAGATACAAGGTTTTTTTATCATATTATTAAAAAGTGACATGAGGGACCCATTCACAACAAATTATACATTCTATTTTTTGTGAAGACGTGCTGAACTTGCTTTTTTTCTCTACACAAAGTCTTATCTTTCAGTGGAAGGATCCTTCTGCTTTTTTGTATCTTTAAAAATGTCTTTTTGCTCCATTAGTTTCTAAAAGACAGAAATGCAGTTTGAAATGAAGATTTGTGTATTAGCAAGCACTGAAAATGATTAGAAAAGGGATGAACATGTTGCTGACTGAGCTGATAAGAATTCACATATATTGTGAAGGGAAAATGAACATAAATGTCTGTTCCTCATATTTGTATAAAATCGCAGTTTATTTAGTATCTCCAAACACTGCAGCAAGAAATTAATGTCAGTTTTTTCTGACTGTAGCATCTGAATCATATAGATTTCCCCAGCTGAACTGTTTTTATCACTAGATGAAAACATACCTCCATTCATCCATGTCAAATGAACATCTGTCAGCAGTGCTTCTGCTTTGCTTAGAGGATGAAGTTGCCACTTCACTAATCTATCTTTTATTTATTAATGGGAGCATTTCCAGAAAGGTAGGCTGTGTATATGTGTTTATAGTTATCATTTCAGCTAGGTCATATCTATAGACCTTGAAGAACACTCTTTTCATTGAAGTGACAAGTGCATTTATGTAGTCCGTCTGAGCTTCAGTACAGATACATAAATTGGGAAAATGCCTGAATCGTAACAATGTTGTCCTGCATTTTTATCTGGGGGAAGGTGTGTCTTTGCAAGGTGAAGTTTTGAAGTCTAAAGAAATTATCTTCTATTTTGTAAAAAGCATTAGGAAAATTGATCTTGCAAGAAACACTTCAATAAAACAATATATTTTTGATTGTGCTAATTGCAAGCATTTATAGATTCAAGGCCATAGCTAAGCACTAGAAATGTACTTTGGAAATCTGCATTTTTAAATTATTTATTAAGAAATTACCAGCAACCAGAGTTTCTAATTTCACTGCTTGTTTTATATATAGGCTCAAAATCAAAAACATAAATAGAAGACAAGGGGACAGAGGCAGTGGTTGAGTTAAGTAACAAAGTTTCATAATTCTCAATGTTAAGTGCAGCTTGTATTTTACCACATTAATACTGGAAATTGTTATAGTTCATTTTAATCTATATTGTCTGGAAATGCCTTAAAGACAATGCTTTCTTGCACACCAGAAAGTGAACGCAACTACTTTCAGCATGGTGGAGCAAGCAAAGTAATCCAAGATTCTTGGAACATACCCGAAAGATTCAGTTTTGGTGAGTTTGGTGGACTACCTCAAAGAAGGCAAAAGGATAAATTGTCCCTGAAGTTATAAACTGCATCTTAGCCTTCCACATTCCTCCAACTCCAGAAGAGGGGTTAAGTTTACTTCTGAAGCTAGAGAGTTAAAAACCTATCAGTCCCCTGGACTTCTGGACTACTGTTAGAATTTAGTTAGCTAGTATTCAGTCATAGCATGCTCCCCACTGGGAGGAACATACAGATATACATAAATGAGCACTATTCAGAAAAGCAATAATATTGGGAACCAGAGTACACTGGAAACTGGTGACTTTTCACTTTAGTATGTGAGTACTAGTCAGCAAATTTTGAAGGAGAATGAACTTGGGATCAGGAAAAAGTTCTCTATGGAAGACTCTGAACAAAGGGGCATTCACTCCCTGCTATCAGCTCCACCAGTTCTCTATAGTCAAGGGCCTCATGCTGAAATTCAGTCTTTTCCTGCAGGCCCAGTTTCATTTCAAGGTAAACTGAAGCCTGAGAGAAATATTGCCTGCCTCAACCTAACATGCAGATTGGGCTCAGTGAGAAGCTGAAACAAGGAATAAAGTGTTAACCAACAGAGGCATTCAGTAACTTCTAAACAAGGAGGTTTATCAGCCCAGTGCCCAGGCAGAAGCTGTGCAGCTGCGCTTCAGTGGGACAAGCACTAACCAGTTCTGTGGTTTGAAACACAGCCAGCTCAGCTAAGGTGAGGAGTGGACTTATGATAATGGAATAATGGAAACAATTGTAATAGTAATGTCCTTTTAGCAAGCTATTTCTAATAGCTTAACCCACATTAATGAATATATATGCCTTTACAGTATAAGCAGCTTCTTGTTAGACAAACGGTGTGCAAGCTAGGAGATGAAATCCCCCTTGCACCCCAACACTGACAATAAAACGTACCTGCTTTATAACTCTACTGAGTTGTGAACTGTGTTTCCATGTGTCAAAGCTGCAATTGAGCCCTGGAGCTAGGAGACAGTCATAAGAAGTAGTTGACGAAAAACAGTACCTTCTCCATGTTATTATTTCTCTGCCTTAGCTGATTTAAAAAGGCCTGAGCACACATTACCATCTCGATAGATATTTCTGCCAACATTTCCAAATTCACTTTTACTTGAGCCAACAAAACCAGTAGGCTCTGCTGCAATATTCAGAACTGGATCCAATGTATTGGAGAACATACAAAGTGGTCAGATATGGACTTTCCCTATTTCTGATACAAGCAGATCACTGCCAGTATTGTACAACTTATAGCTTATGAAAGCAAGATACAGTCAACCCAGCTTTCTTCATGTGTTAAAATTACAAATGGAATTTAGTATTCTGAAATAAGAACCTTGGTAATGAGTGGGTTGTTATATGAACCACGAGGCAAAGTTTGATTTTTTCCTAGTATCAGTGGAACAGAAGGGGCTGGAAATATTTTGGATTTGCATGTAAACTTAGCAAATTCGCAATAATGGGTGAAGGATAAAAGTATACATCAAGCAGATATTTCTGCAGTGACCTTTCCTGTCATGTTTTCATGCTAATAATGGTCAATAATTACAAACATAAAGTAGATTTGCCCAAGAAGAATTTTCAGCAGTGTTGCAGTTTTTATTTTCATCGGCAAATTCTTAGAGCTAGTCAAATCTACACTAAGACCAATTTCTAGTGTTTCACTTGCATGTAAAGACTGAAACAGAATATGTACCTGATCATTAAGATATCAGTTAAACTAAAGGATTGAATTTACAGGAAAGAAAGGGATCCCAGCTGATATTCTAGTACTGCTTTTATTTTTTGCTACAGAAATGCTGTTTCATGAATTTCTGAAATTGTAATTTATTTATTAACTTCTTTCCTTCACATTACAGTTGAATGAGAAAGCTTCGTTTATCCCAGGAAGCCGAAATAGCTGAGATAACATGAATTCCATTTCATTGTTAACATAGTATTTGCTCTCATTCAATGATCTGTATCAATTCTTCTGTTGTTTCCCTCTTAGTACTGCAGTAGTGGTTCTATTAACAAGGACAGGTGATTTCCTGAGATCATTCACCTGAGACAACAAAGCATACATCCTAATGCAGTAAAAGCCTTTGTTTCTTTTTTTATCCCATCATAGAAAAAAAATCTTCTGTTTGAAGACTCACTGTCTAGGTGTACCTTCTGCTACTGTGGTGGATGCCTTTGGTCCTTTGCCTGAGCTGTCAGGTAAGAGAACTTAAACATTATACATTGATATATATATATATATATATATATATATATTCATGGAACAGGTGATCTTGAGTGCTATCATGAAGCACATGCAAGAGAACCAGGTGATCAGGCCCAGTCAACACAGGTTCATGAAAGGCAGGTCTTGCCAAACTAACCTGATCGCCTTCTATGACAAAGTAACTTGGATGCTGGACGAGGGAAAGGCTGTGGATGTATCTTCCTGGACCTCAGTAAAGCCTTTGACACAGTTTCTTACAGTATTCTGCTTAGCAAACTGTCAGCCTCTGGCCTGGACAGGCACACACTCTCCTGGATGGAAAACTGGTTGGGTGGCCGGGCCCAGAGAGTGGTGGGAAATGGTGTTAAATCCAGCTGGAGGCCAGTGACAAGTGGGGTTCCCCAGGGCTCAGTGCTGGGTCCAGTCCTGTTCAATGTCTTTATCAATGACCTGGATGAAGGCATCGAGTGCACCCTTAGCAAGTTTGCAGATGACACCAAGCTAGGTGGAAGTGTGGATCTGCTGGAGGGTAGGGAGGCTCTGCAAAGGGACCTGAACAGGCTGGATCACTGGGCAGAGTCCAATGGCATGAGGTTTAACACGGCCAAATGCCGGGTCCTGCACTTGGGACAAAACCGTGTGCAGTGCTACAGACTAGGAGAAGTCTGTCTAGAAAGCTGCCAGGAGGAGAATGACCTGGGGGTGTTGGTTGACAGCGACTGAACATGAGCCAGCAGTGTGCCCAGGTGGCCAAGAAGGCCAATGGCATCTTGGCTTGTATCAGAAACGGCGTGACCAGCAGGTCCAGGGAGGTTATTCTCCATCTGTACTCAGAACTGGCGAGACCGCTCCTTGAATACTGTGTTCAATTCTGGGCCCCTCACCACAAGAAGAATGTTGAGGCTCTGGAGTGAGTCCAGAGAAGAGCAATGAAGCTGGTGAAGGGGCTGAAGAACAGGCCTTATGAGGAGCAGCTGAGAGAGCTGGGGGTGTTTAGCCTGGAGAAGAGGAGGCCAAGGGGAGACCTCATTGCTCTCTATAACTACCTGAAAGGAGGTTGTAGAGAGGAGGGAGCTGGCCTCTTCTCCCAAGTGACAGGGGACAGGACAAGAGGGAATGGCCTCAAGCTCCACCAGGGGAGATTTAGGCTGGACATTAGGAAAAAATTTTTCACAGAAAGGGTCATTGGGCACTGGAACAGGCTGCCCAGGGAGGTGGTTGATTCACCTTCCCTGGAGGTGTTTAAGGTACGGGTGGACGAGGTGCTGAGGGACATGGTTTAGTGTTTGATAGGAGTGGTTGGACTCAATGATCCGATGGGTCTCTTCCAACCTGGTTATTCTATGATTCTATGATTGTCAGTGTATATAATTGTCAACACCCACCTTAGTACACCTCGAGTTCAATAAGGTCTGCATTAATCTTTCTGTGCCTACATCCCCAACTTCTGAGACCTCCAGCTGTAAAGCACCACCCAGGAGAGTTGACCTCAGATTCTGTCCCAAACTCTGTGTTTCTCCATCAGAATATTTTTTTTTTCTGTTACTTTCCAATTTGGTGTCCAGCCAGGAAGAGGCTATGCCTCTTAACTTAATGTTATAATTTAACCATAAAATTATTTTTAAATTCTTCAGCTGACATAGAAAAAAATTAATCTTAAGGACAAGGAATAGAGGACAAATTGGAAAATATGCACATGATGATGATACTTACAAGTTCTCCATCACAGCTCAATGTCGTGCAGAAACTCTTTGTCAGAAAAGACATAAAAAGAACAAGAAAGTTTACAGAGGATTGTTATGAATTACCAAAGGTGTGAAATCACAAGGAAAACATTATGATCATCAAATTGGACCCATTAACCTTAGGGAAATGAGAACTGAAAGAAAGCGTATGAAACAGCATTGTACATGACCATACTATTGTCTTAGCTCCTGTTTGGAGCATACTTTTGAAGTCGAAAGTATCTATCACCATTTCCCATGTTTTACCACATGTACCAAAGCTGCTGCTGCTGCTGCTGTTAGTTCCAGACAGCAGCATGACTGAACATGTACTTCAGAGGGGCAGACGCACATGCGTACACACACACACACAAACACCGAAGACTGAAGTTCACCAGGTACATATACATACAATCCAGTCTCTAGTTTCTGTCGTTTAGACTTTCCAACACACGCACACATGACAAACCAAAGTAGTGAGTCTTCATCAGACAAGTGTACTGACGAGCCACTTGCTTGCAGACAACACACCTTGTCCCCTTCTCTTCATTTTCCCGTATTTAGGCTTCTCCCCCATCCACATTGTTCCTTCGTTTCTCCACCCTGGTCTCCTAAATAAACAACATAAAATTATGTTTTTCTCCAGTGTTTTTCACAATTATCTGTGAATCTTGGCTCTTTCTCACATAACTCCTCTTAGCCATCTGTGCAATCCAGTCATTCCTCACAGCACTAGCAGTAACTTTTGCCAGATTCTCACTGTGCTATTTGTTGTGTTCAGCAATTTCTTCGGTTATAATCTATAGTTTTTCAGAGTCTGTTCAGATAGCTAAACTTCATGCCAGGGATGAATATCTTAACACTCAGCACCAACTGTTCTGCTTCATGGTTCTGCTCCTATTGAATGACATTTCTTAGTAACATTGATGCACTGCTGCAATCACTCAGTGTGACGTTAAAAGTTGAAAGAGAATGATTATTCCCGTAGTATACTCATGAATCTATACCCATTGGTGATGGTGAGTATGGTGTTTAGCAATTCACCAGATAGCAAAGAAACTATTTCTACAAAAATTATTTAACTGAATGGAGGAGTAAGTTTTCAGGTGTTTAAGAAACACACACAAGGACTGTATGGAAATACACAAGTACCTGGACTACCACATTCAGTTCTGGACTCCTCAGCACAAGAAGGACATGGATCTGTTAAAGTGAGTTCAGAGGAGGGCCATGGTGATGAATTTCAGCAGATTTTTGGAAAGAATAACTGTTCTGGAAAATCTTAACGAAAATATCTGTAAAACTGGACACTTGGCAATTACCTGCTTTTCTGCCTTCTACTACTAACTGGGTTGATAGATCTTGATTCACCTGAGAAAGGTGATGAGTACAATGAAAACGTGACCATTCAGAAAGAGGCAAATCTGATATACATGATTAAATATTTATGTCAGTATGAGTGCTAGTGACACAGTATTTAATGATCAGGCATAATTCAAAACAAAGCAATGTGCATTTTCAGGTAATGTGTAGTTAACAGAATGTGTTCCTTCATGGTATTGAGCTGGCTGAAGTTTTATGCACAAAAATATATACACCTATTTGTGGAAGGAAAAAAAAACAAAACAGCTCAGTGCCTCTAGCTCTCAAAAGTAGGCTGGGTGTCTACTTTTGCAACTTCAGAGAAGATACAGAAGAAATACAATGTACTTGTCCTCTCTCTTATATAAGCCACGTGCCAACAGACAGTATCAATAAAAAAATTGTAGGTTAGATACAGTTAAGCTATTCCTATAGATCTCTTACAATTCGATTAAATCTATGTAATTTTTAACTATGAAAGAGTTCATCCTGACTAAACTGCTATAAACACGTTTTGCCATTGTTAATAAACCTGAAGTGATTGGGAAGATTTTCAATAGCTTGTGAACATGGAGGTTTAAACACACTGCATTCTTTATTAACATTCTCCAGCACAGATTCTAAATTATTATGTCATTACAGGTGTGATTCATTACGTATTAAGACACATAGGTATAGCAACACATAGAACTACATGTGAGCTAGCAGCTCTACTGAATTGCCTAAATGGTAGTATCTAGTGATGTTTAGATCACCTAGAATAACCTCTATGTTCTCCAGCTGTCAACACAGAGAGAAGAGAGTCTTCATTGGAAACTGATAGATCTTGCAGAATTCTCAGATGTGTAAATGTGAATTAAATGGCATTCAGGCCTCATGTAAAGAAAATGTAATGCTGTCCTGTTTTATTATGACAGCTCATTCAATGGACACCTAGCCAGTACAGTCAGTGGAATGCAGAGACTGACCTTCATTAAGAGAGCTAAAAAACTCTCTACTCTAAATCAACCAGGTCTCCATTAGCTACAGCAGAAGCTCTGACATAGTTTCATATAGATGTCCAAATTTAGGTCTGAATCTATCTGAACAAGTTTAATAAATAACCTGAAATAAAGTCTCTGTGTATCGTGGATATAATCTGGCTGACATAATTACAGTTTCATAGACAACCCAGGTTAGAACTTTGTCCTTTTTAATAAAGGAATACCGGTAAAAAAAATACAGTAAATATAAAAATATTTGTGCTCTATGCCAGTGAAAAATTTATTATGTGGTTTAATTGTATCATTCAGCCCAACTATAGAACCAATATCTGATAATAATAATCTACCTTGCTAAGCACAGACTGTTAGATTTTGCCACTTAAATCTATAATGAGTATAGATCCTCTGTGTCGCCTGGGTTTTTGCCAGTCAGTATTCCCTTTTTTTCAGGTTCTTTCAGGAAGAAGTCCTTATCACTGTATACACCATATACAAAGGGGGAACATGGATAGATATGCTACTATGTAAAATTAAGTAAATTAATGCACATTTTCATATAGCACAAAGCATTTTTATTATGAATTTATAGCATGGTTTCTGAGCTAAATATTTTGTGACAAGTTCTTCTCTCCTATTCCTGGAGTCAATAGAGTTAGAACAAGAAAGAGTTTGATATATGAATATATATGAATACCACATTTCCAGCAGATGCATTTGGTACATTCTGAAAAAAGAAAATATTATGGGAAAAATTCCCACTATAGAAAAATTTTTACATCTATCATGAAACTAAAATCTAGATTTTTTCTTGAGGTAAGATATATTTCTTATGGAATTGATAATAACTATCTTTAAAGCTAACACTTATTGGGGAATAAGTCTGACCGTTATTTGCAGATATGTTCTGTAACAGTGGTTCTCTATGAGCTACAAATCTGCATAGGCTTACAGGAGACTGAGGCTATAATCTTCTCTTGTTAGGCCTGAGCATTCTTTAATTTTTCAAGGAGGAGCTTTATCACTGAGTACACATTGTCATATACTGTCTCTAAATTTCTGAGGAGATGAGGACATCAATTAGTATTTTAATGACAGTATTTGTAAAGCTTTCCATAATATCTTGTATCAAAACCAGAAAATTAAAAGATGCCTAAGGATGGAATATGAGCAAAGGAGGGTGAATAGCTGAGGGATTGTTGACAGGGCTGCGATACAAACATGTTTCTACATAGTATATTGAAGCCCCACTAAAAACACAAACTGAAAAGCATAGCATTTCTTCTTTTCTGGACACACAAAGTTGTATTCTAAGGCCTTCATTCCACTTTTAATTACAAAAACTACTACCATCTTAAGAACTTAGACATGGAACCAGGGCTGTACATTTAAATAAGAATTTGGCAATTCACCTTCCCGAAATTCTGCTAAACGTTCTCATCTGTAGTGTCAGTTGGGAAGGGGGCTGGGACAAGAAGGCAAAAATCCAGACAAAGCAAGTGTGGAACTGGGAATATGCTTCATCTTTGGACTGTATTGTGGAAATGCTAAGAAGATGGCAACTAACATAGTAAAAAAGACAAATTTAGTTTATGGGAAACACTAGCTCAAATGCAGTTTTCCTTGCAATCAATAGAGAACCTTTCATAAATTAAAACTGACAGTGGTGCATTACCTAGATATCCTGTGGCTGCAGACTCCTCTAGGTGAGGTTCTGCACAGAATGAATGAAAGCAGAAGGCTTGTGGAGGAGTCAGGGATGTGAGAATCTAGGAAAATAGACTCCCCTTTGTCTTCTTTTTTCAGTTCAAAGGAACAGCTGAATCTTTTGATAGGTTCATAGTCATAACTGAATATGTAAGTACATGACACTTATCCATTAATATTAAAAAAAAAAGAGGTTCTTTACAGAGGTGCAAGATTTTGGTATTTTACAGTGCCGTCTTCACCATTACAGTGTTTCAAATGATATATGGATATTTCACTAATCTCACTAGGTATGGGAATTTTCAGCTAAAATAAACAGGAGAACTGTTCAACAAGTGCTTTCCTTCTCACAGAAACTACATTAGATCAGTATTTAAATTCATTAAGTCTTGGCATCTTTTATTTAATTCTAATAAAATGAGAAAATACAACATAACCCCTCATACCAGCACCAACAATAGCAACTCATTTGGGCTTAATTTCAAATGGTTGAAGACCCAGTAATTCATTTTTATTTCCTTAGAAAAAATGTCTTACAGTGGTTTTCTTCCCATTGTTCCTACTTAACTCCCAGAGGGAATATTTAATTGTCTACAGAGTAATTTATAACTTAGCTTCAAAACCTCAGTAGTCAAACCAGACTTTAAAAACTTTTTGAAGTAAAAATCTATCTGTATGGTACTAATACCTCTATCCTACAGAATATTTTCTCTTTATACTTTTTTTGCTTTCCTTAGGTTTTGATTAGACTGAAATTAAAATTATCCAGCTGTCATCTTCAGTAGTCATTTTTAGTATGTTAATAATCCTCATAGTGAAAAAAGCCATACTATACACTGTCCTGCATTAATTTTTTAAACTTTTCTATATAGCAGTAATTATGATATACCAAGCTATGCCTTCTCTACAAAAAACAAGGTGCGCTAAAGCTACAGAAATCCTGTCCGTGTCTGTATTCATGGGAAACTAAATATGAAGAGAAATGCTTTTTCTCTACAGGATCTTTTCTAATGGGATTTCTTCAAATTTTAGCAGCTATCCAGTTGACAAGCTTGTGGCATTCTACGTTGTCACTCATAAATAATCTTGGCTAAGAAATCTTAAGAAATTGGCTGATGATGCTGTATGTAAGCAATAAAACTGTAATACTTAATTTAGTATCTGTCTGTAAAAGAACATGGGGGTTCCTACTGGGGTGAACACGGTATCAGAAGGTTTCGTATTCTACGTCCTGATATTTAAAAAAATTTGCTCTGCTGCAAGGTGGGCTTGTATTGCTCCTAAAAATACATTTTCTGGCCACTCAACTCAAGTAGTTTTGGAATTGAAAAAATCTAGCTGAAGTAAAAAAAGAGTAGAAGAGACCTTTGACAGCCAGTGGGGTCTGAAGGGTTTATGACGCTGTGGAAATGGAAGTTGTCAGCCAGTTTGATAAGAAAGATTTTTATTAATCTCATTATCTCAATATTAATAAACTTTAGAGCTTCAAAAGTCTTTCAGGAACTTGAAGACGTTGGGGTCTTTTTTGACCTTTTCTTCACTTATTAAAATGTTTTTTCTCTCAACTCACAAGTTTTTTTGCTTAGCCTCTTCCTATTTTCTCCCTTGTCTTCTGGGGTGAGATAAGTTTATCAAGTGCCTCTTTGGGGTCTTAGCCACTGACTCAGGCCAATCCACAACATCAAATCAATAGTAAAATCATATGTCTCTTTAGTTTCCCAAGTATGTGAGAACATGTGTGTACACACAATCTTATCTCTAGTATCAAAACTCCATTCTTGAGCAGGAAATCTGTGCCAGAATGAATGGACCTCACTTTAGACCTACCTCTGCTGGAAAAAATGTGAATTAATGTTCCAGCTTCATGTAAGACTGAATGCTAATTAAAAAATCTATTTATCAGGAGCAGAAAGAGTAAAAGTACATGGTGTGCATAATATCCCTTGTCTCTCCTTATAGTCTAATAATGTATAGCAAAGTCATCAATAAGGAAAAGAACTGCTAAAAAAGGTTCCTTTCCTATAAATTTAGAGAAAGAAGTGCTGCAGGCCAATGTTAGTTCTCAGGCCACTATGCTTGAATTAAGCTTATGGAGCAATAGATATCTAAATCCCTCTATATATCTGTCAGAATAAGAAATAAGACAGAGAATTTTATAAACCTGAAATAAAAATTCTACGCTAATAACGAAAAAAAAATCCACAACAACTTCTCTGGTTTTGTCTACCTGTTTGCTCCCAATCAGCTTTGTGCTGTACCTTTTCTTTACCTTATAAACATCAAAGTGAAAGTCAGACTTCATCTAATTATTAGAAAAATGTAATCAAGTGTGACTGAATTGTAGTGTATGATATTGCCCTTCTTTTTCCCCTAAATAGTCTGGGGTTCTGGGACTGAAGTCTAACAAAATGCAGCAAAATATGTAGTTCATAGCTTAGAGGTTCATTACTGGATTTGGATTGCTGTGAATCACTATGTTTAGATGCCCCTGAGGATGCTGGCTGCTCTGACTGTCAGTCATTCATGGTCCAGCAGTGCTGCTTCAGTTAAGTTGTTTTGTCTGGGAATCCTGCTGCAACTAATAGAATTTTGAGGAATAAAAAGCTGGTTTTTAATCTATTTTTTTCTTTAAAATTAAATTATTGTTGGAAGATGATGTAAGACAGATACATTCTCAATGAAATTTTACTCCCTTTTACCTATTTCAAACATGTAACCTCTCCATACTACTTTGCATATACACTGTTTCTCAGTTATCTAAACATGTCATTGCTTGGCAACACTCATCAACAGGAAACAAACATATTTTTTTTGTTCAGCTTCTGAGCATTTGAAGTAGGACTGCTGCTTTGTCCCTTATAGGAGTGCAGGTAACCCACACAAAAGCTAGAAAATGGGAAGAGATGCTTTAAAAAATTGTTGAGTTGTGTTTGAGTGCAACAATTGCCAAGAAACAGCCTTCCTGAACTGTACGGATACTCTCCAAGGAATACATGAAGATCACTCACTTTCTACCAGATGTTAGGAAACTGATCTTTGCTATCTGATTTAACAGAATGTCAGTAAACTACTAATATTCTTAGATAATTCCAGGTTTTTTATACTGTGAGGATTTCCTGCTTATTAAGTAGTTGGTGGAAATTAGGAATCAGCAAGTTATTTCAGCTGAGAAAGGATGGGAAGTAAATGTTCATAGTACCATGTGTATTCCTGAAGTGTCTCTGACTCTGCCTGTAGGAAAAGTCGACAAGATAACGACAACTTTTTCTGTGTCAAATTGGTCAGAGATTTCCAAAAGGTCATCTGAACTTTCAACGAAACATAAGCAAGTAGTTCACTTTATTACTTGTCATCTATGTGCCTGGCAGATGATGTAAGAAAATCTCCAGATGAACATAATCTGGAACAAAAAGCATAATTTTGATTCTTTCAAAATAATACCTTTTTAAAAAAATTTTTTTTTTTTTAATATGTTTCTTCCATGTGGTTTCTCGCTTCCTAAATGACACAGAGTGAACCAGCTGAGCCATGGAGCAAAGAAGCTGAGAATGACATGAGAGTGAAAATTAAGATCATATTCAAAATTTAACGGAACTGATTACTTTGGGGGACTTGAGGAATGCAAGAGTTAGCATGCATGTGTTTCAGAGAGGCACTCATGTATATGATGGTTTTGCTAAGCTGAATAAAGAGAACCTTTTAATGATTTATTTATCTGTAGTAAGTGTCCTTTTTTTGATTAATTCAACACTAGTTTATAGAAAAGTTAAGTAATTTTGTATTTTGGTTCTGTTCTACCATAATGAACAAAAAGAGAAAGTCAATGAAATCAAAAGGGAACAGGAAAGAATTAGGAATTCAGCAAAATATACAAAACCTACAAATGCATAATGGAATTTTTTGTCATGCATATGAGAGGAAATTCCAGTGGTCACATTTTAACAGGATTCAGAGACAGCTAATGATGATATTGCTAAGGAATAAATCAACATTTACATTAGGAATTATCTGCTTACAAAAGCAGAAGAAATGTATGTCCCTACATGGCAGGAGATAAGCCAACCATTTGCTAAGTAGTATTTAGAAAGAAACAAAATGCTCCCCTACACTGATTTTTCAGATCTTTTTCACTATAGAGTGTTCTTTACTTCCTCTGAGGCATCTGGTACTGGACACTATTAGAGATGGGTTGGCTGGAAAGGATAAATTAGCTTAAATTAGTCTGGCAGTTCTTAGATTCCTATGACATCTGGTGTTTCTGCCATGTTACTGATATGTCATTTTGACAAATTATGTTACATCATGTGATAATAACTAGCAACATCATAAAACCTAAAGGATATAATCTGAAGTGACTCCACCAATTTGAAACAATCTGTTATTTTGTATCATCTGTCTGTTACCAATTTAGAAAGCTGGGAGGAATGAAAAAAACAGGTTAATGTGAGTCCAAATCTAACCTCTAAAATATATTAATGTTTCTACTCTGACAGGTTTACTTCTATAGATACAGATGTGAGCTACAAGCCATGAGAAATTATTTAGGAACAACTAAACAAAATATAAAATCCTTCATGGAGCCAAGAACTGGGAGAAACTAATTTCCTGGCAGTGCAAGATTATCATGACTATACTCACTAATTTCAGCTCTGTTCATGATCTGATTTGAAGTAGAGAATGAGATCATACCATTCTCTGGATGCCAATCATATGATTTGAACTGATTCAGTACTGATTATGCTGAAAGATTTTGAGGACTAGTAGCTTAATTCCTGAGATGAAAATACAATGAGAATGAAGCCAAGGAACTGGTATTTTAATTACAAAGGTGTAATATGATATCTAAAGAAAAGCTACAGATAATTGACCTTTATTTGTCAAAGAGCTTTTTTGCCATGAGATATTTGGAGTACATTCCCATATTCAGATTCCTTTAATTTATTCACCCAGCTGTGGATTTTTAAGTAGCTGATTGCTTTAGAACTGATTTTAGCAGTAAAATGGATCCAGAGATGTCAAAGTATGTAGTTATAGATGAAGATGATTATGGAGACATCTAGAGCCTCTGATCCAGTTGTCTTTCAAATAACAGACTAAAGGCTTGGATTTTGGGGAAGTATGAAGGTGAAATGGAAATGAATAATTGTAGCTCTTACAGTGAGCGGGCAACAATTGAGCTGTAAAATAAATCTGCTCTCATCACAGTTGTATCAGGAGATTCCAGAATTCAATGAAAAATTATTCTGCTCTAGAAAATAGTAAACAATATTATATAGACTGCCTAGACAAAATCTAACCATAGACTTTTTTTGTTTCCTTTTTATTAAAAACAAACCAGAAATGCTTACTTTCTAGAAAACTGGAGGAAGTCAATCTAGTCTGCCATAGGTCACTGAAGTCTTACTTGTACACGTAGCGTGGCATTTGCCCCATCCAAACAAGATACTTCAGGCTCCTTTTATGGTAAATAAGAAAGACAGATCACCCTTCAATGTGAATTATTTTTCATAGGCACCTATCTTAGCAGGAATTGTATCATCACTCATCCAGGAATTTATTTCCCTCCAGTGGCTTGAAAGTGCATGTAGGGCAACCAGGTGGTCATAAGATACTTGCTATAGCTGATGAGCCCAAATATAGTTTTCAAAGCATCATACTGTTGAGAACAGGATTCTTAGTGCTTTCCAGAGATTAGTATAGACAATTCATGCAACTTACTAATTTATCAGTAGTGCTGACTTCCCTGGATTTTTAGGAACACATAGCTGTTATCCATTTCACACTGTATAAACATGTATGCATATTTATATTTACTCTACAAAAAGAAAATGTCCATCTAAACCATCGTTTTAGTAAAATGAATGTTCTGGAACATAAATAGAAAAGCTAAATTCTTTGCTTCTGGAATCTTCCAAACAAATTTAATGTAGAGATTTCGATTCAGAGTTGTTATTGAAGTAATATTTCTATTGGCTTTAAGAAGAGATTTACTAAAGTCAGAACTGATCTGAAACTGTAAGACGCTGTATTATAGTGTAATGAAATACAAAAAATAGTGAAATAGATTCTGTTCCTCCCCTTTGAGTCTCTGAGTAATGCATGGCTCAAACAATTCAAGTCAAAACTCTGAAAAATATGTAAAATACCAAACGTTCATTCTCATCAAATGAGATTGCTCTGCATTGTGCAAGAAACCTCTAGAAAGACAGAAGAATGTGCAATCTCTTGTGACTAAAGGAAGTCTGAAGGCATGCTAAAGAACGGGAATTTCAGACATTATAGTGCAAGGACATTTAAAGGTATATTTCATGCATTTTTTCTTGAAAACAGAAGCAAATTCCTTGCCTCATTGAAATAATAGATATAAACTTTCACCTGAAATATTTCAGGCCGTGCCTATACAAGATAGCTGTAAAGAAGGGAAGTAGCACTGGCGGCCAAAAATAAGAGGTTGGGAAAAATTTATATAAAACAGCAAATATGTTCTTTGAAGAATATAATTTTCACAGTTTCTGCAGACTAGCCCTTCTGGTACAAAAGCAAGAACAAAAGTTGAAGAAGTTGTCTGAGGACTTTCACAAGAGCTCTAGAACATTGTAAGGCACAAGCTTCATGATTTCTAAGTAGATATATAATTAGTTCCTTGAATGTTTGGATTCATATGACTGAGTTTTATTACAAAGGTCTGGAGAAGGCAGCTTGATGATTTTGCCATGCAGCTGATTCATAGTGAAGCGGAGTACGCGGAGTACTTCCAGTAAACTGATTTTCTTTATTATTTCTGAAAATAAGGCCAAATGGTTATAAACAGTGGACTACATGGATTGCAAGTACATACTATAATGATAAAATAATTAATATTTAAATACAAATAATTTGAAAAGAAAATAGTAATTGATTTTTGTCTCTTTTAATGAATAGCATTCATGGTGTTACTATAGACATCAAACCAGTATTTATGCTTTTTTTGTCCCAATTTCTCATACCACTTGAACTCCCTGCAGAAGTGCAGTACCTTCTGGGATGTATTTAAATTTTAGTCTTGTTTGATTCATAAGTGTCTATAAGCAATGGAATAATGACCTCTAATTCTCCATTTAGTCCTTGATATGATGAACATCTTTGTCTCCATCTTTGCCAAAAATTTTGATTACTTCCGAAAGCAAGAAAGTTAAGATAGACAAAAGTGTTATGAGGTCCACTAACATTACAAATTATAACCCTGTTAGTGAACACCGTTATTCTAATTGTTCCTTTCATGAATAATTATCTTCTATCTTGTTGTACTTTTAAAAAAAAGTGTTTGGGATGTGTATATGAGAAGAGAAATAGCAAATTCTTTTATTAGAATTGTTTAGGCATAAAAAATACACCTTAAAAAAAGAAAAAATCACATTGCTAAATTAATATAAGCATGGAGGATTTAAACAAAACTTAATACAGCAGAATTGTACTTTTGCCTATAAAAATCAGTGCTACGGTTGAAAGGTAGGATGGTTTTAGCATAGAAACATTTTGTCAATGAGTAAGATTCAGGCATTCAACCCTGGGAGTGTCATTTGGTCTCAGACTGAAAACAGTGTCTACTCCCGAGATTTAAGTTTCTCTTTTTTTTTTTATTTTCTAGTGTACGGGTGCTAACAGTGTTTTAAAAATATAATATCTCCTCAAGAAACAAATCTTAAAAGAGACTATATTGAAAATACGTCTAGACATGTATAGATATACCTAAAATTCAGAAAAGTTCTTCGGATATCTAAAAGGGGCTTGAAGTTCATTATCTATTTACATGATAACACTGAGTAAATCTGTGCTAGTCTACTCAGAATTGTAATTTTTTAGGAATGCCAAGAATACAAACCCATGAACTGAAAGTTATTTTATTCAATCTTTTCAATTTAATGATGTGTGGTAATTATTCATTACTCAGTACAAAATTATGTGCAAAGACATGTAACTAAATTGCCTACTAAATGCACTAAGAAATACACCTACAAATCTGAAGCAGAATTTGAGCTAATAATATTCAATATGTAGTTATGTTATGTAGTAATGGTAAGTGCAATCAACTAAAAGCAACACAGTTATCCTGAATTCTCTCCTCTGTGTGACTAAATAAGTTAAGTCGAAAGGGAAAAAATCATTCAACTATATTAATCTCATATTAATCTCATATTAACAATCCACTTGCTGAGAGGACTTAGAGTTATTAAGAAAATTAATCTAAGAAAGCATGCAGGGTAGAAGAGGGATTTCATTCTAACTAAATAAAAGAATAGAAAGAGATGAAGCAAAAAGGACAAATTACAGGTTTGAATCCAAGTTGTAGCTCAATAGGTTCATCTCTACTCTGCCACTGAACAGAAACTCTCATTTGCTGTTGATGATGGTATAGGTAGTAATTTTTTTCCAGTCTTTGCTACGACTTAACTGGCTGACACACCTGGAAAAGGCAACCTGTTCTTACCTCCTCCTCTTATAATCTCAGCATTAATCTCAAAACTCTGCAGTAAGAGTTCCAGAAATATGAAATAGATGTCCTTCATTTATCACTCAAATTCCACCTCCATATGGGGGTGGCTAGCCTCGTTAAGTATGTAAGTAAGCAGAGGATTATCTTGGGTCATTGAAATGCTTGTTACTACAAAATATCTGCTTATAACTTTCAGCTAAACTATCCGTCTGAAACACTGATGTATATAGTTTCTACTTACAGATGTACTCTTCAAGAGTTACTGTGTTTACATGTGTGACTGCTTCTGAGGTTTGGTTGCCAGCATGATGCCTGATCATAAGGGTCTTTATGAGATCAGACATCCACTCTTTGGAATATTCATCAAAGTCTGAGATGCTGTAAATGTATTATTGTCCCAGGGAATTAGCATAGTGTCTGCCTAAATATATCACTTATAATAGCAAACACTGAGTTTCCAGTGTGCTGTGAAACCATCCTGAACATTTTTCAAGGACAGCAGCCTGGGGAAAAATAATAAAGGTATTGATGAGCACAGGCAGAATCTCGGGTAAATAGCTACGGCTCTGATATGTGTCTGAAGAAGGTCCTTCTGTCGAGTCATGAGGTTCAGGACAGACCCTCTTGCTCCCTAAGCTCCTCCTCAGAGGAGAGCCTATGTGATACTGTATCTGACTGTATCTGTTCAAAGATGTTAAAAATAAAAATACTGGAACATAAAAGTGTCGTAAGAAATAAAGACATAAACCCCACAACATCACATCACTTTAATGTTTGAATCATTTGGTGTCCCTAACATAGCTCAGGTTACTGTAGAGCATGCACTACAATTAAAGAGACAAGATAAAGAAATTTGGGACAGAAATAGCATTTTTTTGATTTATAATTTTGAAATCAGTGCCTCAATTTGAGATGAAATAAGAAATAGAATTATACAAGCATTTGAAGTATAGGCGGAAGGGAAAACGCTGAATCTTGAAGAAAGTCAGGACCTTGCTGGAGCTTAAAACGAACAATTATTTCAGGTCATATAAAAAAATCACCATGTCTAGCATACCACCTCCAGAAGCAAGCAGTAGAGGACGCCTGTGGAAGAAGGACAGGTTAGGGCAAAACCACATTTTGTTACTTCACAGGGCCCTCTCCCAGCTCCCCGCGATTGCTATGTCAAGAAGTTTCCTGTTCAGAGCTTGTGTTATTAGTCTTGGTGATCTTTATTTTCCCTGTTTGTCCAGTTGATTTTGTGTCCATGTAAATGATTCACTCCCTGTGGCAAGAGCCCTGAAAGATAAATAAATGAGTGAAGAAGCACCTCCTTTTGTGTGTTTTAAATGTCAACTGCCATTTTGATGCAATCACTTATAGACATTTTATTAGATGGAGAGCAAGAGCGATAGCTCGCTGCTCAGTGTTTTTCTCTTATTCTTGCCTTTTATCATACTGTCATTCAGTTACCTTTTACTCTGCCTAAAGAGTCTTGGTTTACTTTGTCATTCCTTGCAAGGAATGTGGGAAAAATTACCCTTTTTTACCAGTTTTGTTCTTTCTGAATACATCTGAGATTGATAAGGAAGTTTCATCTCCCTCTTGGCTATCAGATTTTAATTTTCATTAGTTATGGGTCCTATATATAGGTGAAATGCATGCTTTTCTGGACTTTAGAATACACAGTCATTTTCCAGGATATTTGTCTCAGATAAAATATCCAGTACTTCATATTTCCCAAGTAACCTCATTGTTTTTTTAATCTTGGACATTTGAGTCATACAATCAGGGAACAGAAGATAGGGCTATTTAACTAGGGTCACCTGTCACTCACTCATCAATAGCAAATGACATGTAGCAGAAACAAAATAAGAAATCAAAAGCTAACATTTCCTTCTAATATGCTATTCAATCAAGGTGAGCAACAGCCTTGAGGCTGAGAAATTTTACATACTTTGTCAAGAGTGGTGAATGAGAACAAAATAACTTAATGTGCTCTTGGCAAACATGTAGTAAGACTGGGTGAACATTTCATTCTCCCAGTTGAGTGCCTTAGCAATCCATATTCCCTTATATGTTGCAGGCTTTCCTGAACGAAGCCACATAAAGAAGCTGGTGGATATTTGTAGGGATAAAAAGATATAAGTGTTGAGGAGTTTACGTACGGACTTAAAAGGTGATATGTAGCTGAATTAATTATTTTTTATTAATCATTACACGGATGTTTTTCAGACAAATTTTGTCCATTATTATTACATAGATGTGTGATATAGAAGGATAGAGGCAATATGGCATGTTTCAGTTTTTACTTTCTCAGAACTATGAAACACTGAGATTTAACAAATCAGTTGTCTAAATAGATCTGAATGCTTGGAAGTCTAGTTAAACCCAATGGTTAAGCCCAAAATATTTACGAGCAAACCAGATTCTGGCCTACTTTTCTTAGGCATATATGAGAGAAGGAGAAAATCTGTAACTTTCCACAAATAAAACCCTGTTACACAGTCTTCATATTCAAACTGGCAAAGCAACATGTACTACTTAGTCACAATGACTTAGTGTGATAGACATAATCTTCTACTGCAATGTCAATTGCAGGCTGTCCTCGTATAAAAGAAAAACAGGACAGAAAATTGCTTACCTGTAGTCATTGTGAGACTGATGGAATTCAAGGGAAGGCCTTGAAGAACCAAGTTCCTTTGTTTGGTGAAATCTAATGGGACTTTAAACGAAAAAAAATCCTGTCAACCTTGTTTTTCTTAAACTTTCAAACCAAGGGTCAGGCCTATTGGACAGCAAATGAAGCTCTCAATAGTATACTGAAAAAAATCCAGTAAAAGACCAATTTTTTATGATTTTGTTCACTTATGTATATAATAATAGGTTGCCCAAGGAAGTTGTGCTCTCCATAGAAGTGTTCAAGGCCAGGTTGGATGGGGCTTTGGGCAGCCTGATCTAATGGGATGCCCCTGCCCATGGCAAGGGGTTTGGAACTAGGTGATCTTTAAGGTCCCTTCCAACCCAAACTATTCTATGATTCTATGATTCTATGATAAAGGAAATCCAAAATTCATAGGTTATTTTAAATATGCATAACAGAAAAGCGTATCTTCAATACTGTAACTGACTTATTTTGGAACATTTGGAAACACTGACTGTAATTATTTTTTAATTAGATATCACTGAACCAAAGCTGTAGCGGAAAAGGAACATTAACTTTGTTTGCTGTTCTACTGTCAGTCATGAAACTAGACACGTCCTTACTTAACTAGATCTATGTATCATAATCAACTAGCTAAAGAAACTATGCAGAGTATTTTGATACGATAGATACTAGCCATGAAAAATATGGGACAAAATTTTACACATAGAAACCATATATTTTCTTTTACTGACCTAATAGAAAACCAGTTGAAGATCCATAAAATTCCTTTGTTTTGAATGCTGTGAAAAATACCAAATTCTTCTGAGATGCTGTTTTTCATGTTTCTTCAATAACAATAACTTAAAATGTATTTTGAACTTCCCTTAGCTTTCAATATTATGAAAAACAGATAGACTGATTTATTTTTCCATTTAAGCAAGGTCTGAAAAAGAAAACAATCCTAAACTAAAGGAAAAGTGGACTTCCTTTTAAATTTAAGGTAAGTCCTCAGTGGTGAAAGTGTGTTACCGTTAGGATTGGTAAACTCTGTTCATCTTCTATTAGCCACATTCAGTAGATTGCTGTCAGGTGTAATTTATCCACATTTATTTGTGCTTTCCAGTTCCAAATAAGGCAAATAAATAATTACAAAACTAATTTGCTTTGGAAATTATCAAGCGCTAGCAATGAAAGACATTTGTAAGATGCATTTCCAGGAGAAAGTGTAGCCTTAATTTTAAAGCACTTCCCATATAATCAAAGTTGTTGAACAGAGGATAGAACTTAGACCTCAGTAGGGCTTTCAACACTTTCCCTAAAGATCCTCATAGAGAAGCTGAGGAAGTATAGGCTGGATGAGCAGACAGCAAAATGGATTGAAAACTGGCTAAACAGCCAGGCCCAGAGGGTTGGTGTAGTCAGTCGCATGAAGTCTAATTGGAGACAAGTAACTTGGTGTATCCCAAAAGTCAGTTCTGGGTCCAGTCCTACTTAATGTCTTCATTAATGATCTGATGATGAGGGAAGTTTGCTGATGATACAAGATGGGGAGGAGTGGCTGATATGCTAGAAGATTGTGCTGCCATCCAGAGGGACCTTGACAGGTTGGAGAAATGGGCTGACATTAACCTCATGAAGGTCAACTACGAGAAATGCATAAGCCTGCATCTAGGAAGGAACAGCCTCATGCACCACTTTATGCTGGGAGCCAACTGTCCAGGAAAGCAGCTTTGCAGAAAAGAACAAAGGAGTCCTGGTGGATCAAGTTGAACCTGAAATAGCAATGCGCCCTTGTGGCAAAGAAAATGAATGCTGTCCTGGGCTGCATTAGGAGGATTGTGGCCAACAAGCCAAGTGAGGTGATGTTTCTCCTTTATTCAGCACTGATGAGGCCAGATGTGGAGCACTATGTCCAGTTCCAGGTACCCTGGTGTCAAAGACATGTGGAACTACTGTAGAAACTGTTCAACTAAGGGCAGTAGATTACAGAACTGGAACATTTCTTATATGAGGAAAAGCTGACTGAGCAGGAGCTGTTCAGCCTGGAGAAGAGGGAGCTTAGAGGTGTCTCACCAATGTGTACAAGTATCTGAAGAGAGGGTAAAAGGAGGACAGAGCCCGGGTCTTTTAAGTGGAGCCCAGTGACAGGAAAAGAGGCAATGGACACACACTGAAACAAGGGAGGATCCATCTGAATATCAAGAAACACTTTAACTGTGAGGGATACAGAGCACCAAATAGGAAGATTGAGGGGTCTCCATTTTTGGAGGCATTCAAAAACTGTCTGAATGTGGTCTTGGGCAACAGGTAATTGGTAACCCTGCTTGAGTAGGGATGTTGGACCAGCTGATCTCTAGAGGTCCCTTCCAACCTCAGCCATTCTGTAATTATGTGAAGACTGGTTATTTTCTATAATAAATAAAGTAGCTTCCCCATAAAATATTAAAGAGTCACAATTTTATCTGGTATCTTTTCTGACATTGATATTGTTGCTTTTCCACATCTTTGTTGAAAACCTAAGGGAAACAACAGGATATCATCAAATATTAACTAGCACTGCAATGGGATCCTTTGTGCGGGTCATCTCAACAAAGAACACATGTAATGTATATAGTACCAAGAAAATAAACCAGGAACTGTGAAACACATTTTTTTTTTTTAATTACAAGAGCTTTTTTCCTCTGGATTATGCAAGTATTACCTCTTTGTCCAATGATGAGCAACCCATCATCACTGGCAGCAGGAAGCAAGTACTGAGTAACCAAAAAGATGCTGCCAACATCCAGGTTCTGAAAAAAAGTGACATTCAAGTCCTTTTTTCAGTGTTTAATTTCCTCATCACCACTAGACACAGAGTAGCTACGTTTCCCTTTTTACTGGAGAAGTGTGTTAAATTTGCTATTTTAATTTGTCATTGTCACTATTTAAAGAGTAATTATAGCTATGCCTGTTAGCACAGTTCTATTATAATCCCTGTTTTTCAAGAGTTTATGACTCAGTGAATTTAACTCCCACTGGAATGAAACTCAGCTTACAAGATGTCTACCTGGTTGCAATTTGTTCCTTAAAGGCTTATTTAAATTGATTAAACCATATTATTTGACATTGCAATCCAAAACCAGAAACTACTTTTCAGAGATTTTGGATGCTTGCTTGCTTGACCTGCTCCAGAGACATGATTTTAAGAAATTGTAAGCAATTAGCCATAAGTCTTCAAATAAGAACTTCTTGTCTTCTTCTATATTGGAAGACTTTAAGGAGCAGATTTATTTATCTTTAAAAAGAAACTGCAGCAGATCCTATTTTTAATAAGGTGACACATACACTACACTTCCATGAGCCAGCTGGTACACTGAAACCAAAGAAACATATTATTTCTCTAATTAGAAATGTTTAAATTTTCAGTGGTGGAACCCTGTAACAAATAAAATTCTCCTGATCACAGAGCCATAGCACAGTTTAGGCTAGCTGCCATAGGGTCAGCATGTCCTTTAGTGACCTTACTATTATGTTTCTACAATGTCCGCACTATGTCTCGGAATAACTTTTTACACATTTCAGCTGATTCAGCTGCATTTGATTTCATATGTAGTTGAATATAAAAAGCCTTCTGGGGTTTCTTGGAACTGGAAGGGAAAATGCGAGTAAGCCAAGAAATACTGAGAGAGAAAAAAGAATTTGAAAACAATATCTACCAAAATTGTCACATTTTGCACAGCTGTAAATGTAATGAAATGACAAAGTCTTCCTAGAGCTTTCTAGAAACATTTTCTTCTCTATTAGACTGACTTAACTCATCTTCAAATAACTCACTGACTGGATGTTCTGAAATATAATCACTCCAGTCTTGCCCCACTAATATCTGGTTTCTGTTTTTTAAAATCCTCTGTTGTCACCTGTACTCCTCATTCTGACAAAGAAAAAAAAAAAAGGAGGAAGATATGTAGTCAGCTAATTAAGTAAAACTATTATACAGAATACTTAAGAAATTTGTTTCCCATAGATAGGACAGGATTTAGATCCTGAGGAGGAATTTAAAGAGCTTGTACGTTTTTCAGACAGCCTCAGGGTTGTGAATGAATATCATGTTTGCATGACCATGTATGGCAGAAATAGGAAGAAACTCGTGGTTTCAAATGGAAGACTACCACTGTTAAAAAGAAACTAACTATAACAGTACAGTTTTGAAGAAACCACAGAGGTTTTTCTCATGATGTTACCAGGAAGACACCAGAGGAGATGGAGAGGGTTTAGGGGAAAGGGCTGGACAAGAAGCTAACCTCTCCATGAAGTCTGGGAACTCCAGCGCCTTATAGAGGAATTTCAGCTGTTAATGGTCAAGGTAATTTGGGATTCTTCAACAGCAGAGCCACATTGATATAGTGCTTGATAGGCTTGTACACTTTGCTTCTCATCTAGACTGACGAGCTTGGTCCCACGTTATATTGCATATGATCCCTGGATCCTGAAGGTGATCTCTACACTTTACTGAGGTGTCTCTGTGCTTTACTGACTTGTACAATTTTCTCACAGATAATCCTTCTCACCTCCTCAAATATTTTGAGTGTTGAAATTAGAAGTGAAATGAAATAAGTCTAGTCAGTGAAGATATGTTGAGTGTCTGAGACTGATAGAAAAAGGAGATTCACTTGTGAAAGAAGTAGCAGTTTTAACGACTGTGAGTAAGAAATCACAATAATCAGAGGCCACAGGTGAAAGGGTAGAATAGCAAGGAACTCAGTGGTAAGCTAATGATGGCATTCCCTACCTCTTAGTTTGTCATTGCAAGGAATGTAAAATTTACTTTGAACCTGAATTCCAACATCATTTCAGTTCAAGACAGCAAGTTACAGAGAGTTAGCCACAAATTATGGGGGAATGGCAGTCTCCATGGCTGAGTAATATCTCCCCTCACAAAACAGGCTTTTCTCATTATCTTAGTATGCTGAAATTTAAAGGAAGCACGCTATATTATTTTAAATGGTATCTCATCTACTTTGGGAGTTTTAAAGTCAGTTGTACAAAATGAGCTAAGGAAATCCAGACATTATCATTGTTAAAACCAAGCCATAGAAATTCAGCATTAAATCTGCATGAACCTTGAAGAATTATAGCCTTAATACCATCATGTTGAAATAATGTTTGTCTTATATTGTGCTAGTTCCACCGGGATCTCTTTGAATTAATATTTTTGAAGGAATTTGAGGAATGATTCTCAGAACAAAGTGCATCAAAAGAGGTGACATCATAGCAATGGGAAAAGGAGGATGCTCTTAATCTGTTGTATGATAGTTTCTTAAAAAGTATTTAATCAATATCTGATGACCACCTACACCTGAGAATCTTAACTATTTAGGAATTCACACCTATTGCATTCAGTTAAGGAACAGACAGCTGAACATTACAGAACAACAAGCCTCAAACTACAGAAATGGGAGAAGTGAAAAAAGCATTCCAGCTCTGAGATGTTATAAGTCAGACACAATTTATCACAGTTTGCGGTAAAGAGAACTGGACCATATGTGATATCATTGTAAAAAACCCTGTAGAAACAACTGGTGCGTGTTGAGGAAAACTCATGACAAAAAGAAGAATGAGAATGCAATGATTTTATATTTCCTTTTCTTTTATGTGAAATAGATTGAATATTTAATGCAATTTATTCGAAGGTTAAATTATTTTCTCCAGTTACTGGTAGCAGCCAATGCTGTAAGCTACAGTAGTAAAAAAAAATATAAGAATTGAATAAATGATATTTGTGTGCTGTGAATGGGTGTATATAACATGATGTTTGTTGTAGAAAAGGTATTGATTTCATATTCAGGAAAAGAAAAAATATCCAGGGAGAGAAGAAGAGAGGGAAGGGGAATCTTTTTGATCCCATGAGGCTCTGGAGGCTTTTGTGATGCTCCCAGGTGGTAGATGTTGGAAATATTGCAGCACTGTACCACAAATACTGGCTTTATGTTTATGTGTATATACAGACCACTACGCGTGAGTAGAGAGGTGATACTAACAGTGTTTAGAAGTTTAATGGAGCTATTTTGTTGTTTTTGAAAAACTAGAGAGAGTTCAGAAAATAGTGTTAATAGAGATCGGGGTCCTGGAAAATGCATCATATGATAAACTAATTTATGCAATGCTATGCTTAATCTCCTTAATTCACCCTAAAAACCAGTAGAGGTTAACTAGTATTGTTAACATGCAAATAGGAAAGAGATTTCTAACACTGCGGTAGATGATGTAAGGAGACAAAGTGAAAGGCAATTTTAGGCAGGTCAGTTAAAAATAAAAATAAACTGAGTGGTTACAGCTGTTTTTTTAGGAAATTATGTGTGAATAGTCACATAGCTTTGTTATTTAAACAAATGCCATAAACACAAAAGAAATTATGATATTCACCAAAATATGTGGTATTTCAATTACTGAAAATATTCAGGGAAGTGTTTGGAGGGATAACTGAATGAAAATTTAAAAAAAATCAGTAGACCAAACATTACATAAATCCACCATTTTCTTAATTAAAATCAGTTTCAATCAAAATCTTAGAAATGTTTTACTATAGTTATTGTTCCTGTAAAATTTTATTTCATATGTTAGTTACTGTAATTAACATTTGACATAATAATCTTGAACTCAATCACAATTTTAGCTCTTATAGTTTGAGATTTGCATTGTTTTTTTATAAATTTCTAGAAAATGATCTCATTTTTCAGTAAAAGGAATTTGTGCAGTTTATGAGTGCATTTTTTTCCAAATAGTTTAAAAATACATCACATGATTAAAATGGAGCTGTATAAAAAAAAGCATACTTAGATAGCAAGCTTCCACACAGTAACAAAGGCTAAACTTTATTTAAGATGTAAATGTTAGACAGAATACCCAAGAGCAGGACCCAACATTAGCCTTGTTGAACCCCATACAGGCCATCAATCCAGCTGATCCAGATGCCTCTGTTGAGCTTTCCTTCCCTCAAGCAGATAAATTCATGGGACAAGATCCAGAAAGCCTAAATTCAAATTCAGAGAGAAACTTAGTGCAGCCTGGAAATTCTGTCTTCCAACACCAACTAAAGTTTGGAATGTATGTCCTGGCATTGTGATGGATGTTGTCCTCATAGATGGATACTACCTGGTGGTCACTTAGGAGGCTAATGTTAAGTATTCTGAGCAAACATGTCTTAATAAAATCAATGAAACTGACGGTGAGTGGGACCTCCTTTTCTGTGTGAACTTCTGTTAATTTCTTTGAAGTGAGTATCCAGTGTACACAGATTCCCCTGGGATCTAAATTTATTTTGTCCATCTCTGAAGTTGGTATTTATTAACTCTCTTATCACGCATGGTTTTGTTCTGTCAATTACTCACTCATAGTGGTATGATTCTTCTCTAGATGTTGCATTCAATATGTTTTGTGTGTGTGTGTATATTAACAATGTTTCTGTGTTGCAGCTTGTGTGGATAGGTGTCAGTTTTGCTGACATCAGGGGACAGTTGAGCAAATTTCATTACTTTTATCTATCTGCCAAAAGGGGAAGTTTATAAAAATTCCTTTCATTAGTTGTTGTTTTGTGTCCTGAAGTAAGAAAATTTCTCCATATATTTTTATCATAATAAGAATTCATATGTTGTCATTATTCATTTTTCGGTCAAAGTTTTGTTGCAGTGTGTTCCTCACATTAATTATGACTTTTAAAAGTTACTATTTTTCAGTTTCATTGAATATCTTTCATTTTTGTACTGCAAAAAAAAAAAAGTGGAATGAAATTGCATTTTGAGGTTGGCTTCTTTCTTTTTGTACTTTTGAAATAACTCTATAACTACTTAAAATGAATTAATGAAATTTTGTAGCTATTATATTTTAATAATCAAAACAGCAACCTCAGGATGATGGGTTCTTTCTGAAGCAGTTTTTTTTGTTTGAGTATGTATGCAAAATACATACATGAAAAAATTATTAAGATACTCATACAGAAAAAGAAATAATTATACATTTTTTAAGCTCAGGAAGAAAAGGGAGTTAAGCCATTATCTAATCATTAATATATTTTTCTAACTTTTTCTCATTAATACTATTAGATTTGGTGTTGTCTTTAATCTTTGCTTTTATTATTATTACTGCCCTGTATATCTCCCTATTAGAATGATTGCTTTTTAAGAGCTGTGTAAGTAGCAAAATATCAATCAAAAACTGCATTATTGCAGCTGACCCTATAAGCTAATTATACCGAAAAAGACATTATATCAGAAGGGGGAGTCAGATCCTGTAGGTGTTTGAAAGAAAATATATATAAAATCTTTACCTTGGTAAATATTTTTAACCGTCTGTAGACTGGTGGAGGTGCCAGTCCTATGGCTACAGTTCCCTCATGCAGTTCTGAAACAGTTTGTCTGTGAAACATGTGGCAGAACTCTTTGGAGTTTGACAGTGTTTTCTTTGTATTTTCTACAGATCAACCTGCCTGTGTCACAAGAGGTTGTATTATTTATCAACGCGAACAAACTGATAAAATCTTTGGTGCTAAACTGCACTGCTATGAATCCTTCTCTCTCCTGCAGAGCCAATCATTATATATCACTTCTGACATTTCTAGGAGTTGAGGAATAACTGTTGCTTTTGCTGTAATTCATCAACTAGAAAAAAGAAAAGGAAATCTGGAGGAGGAAGCTATGTTAAAATTAATCACAATTTCAGGTTTTTGTTCTTATTTCTTTTTCAAAGTAAATAATTGTAAAAGAATGACTATTCAACACAAAACAAGTAATTTTTGTTTGAAACAAAAATACCATACTGGGTACTTGTAAAAGAAAAAAAAATGAAAGAAAACATTATTGTCACCAAAAAACTACATGAATTATTTTCTTTTTATTCAGAAGCAGAGTGTTTAGGGGTATTTGTCAAGGAGAAGTAGAACTGTACATAGAATCTTGTCTCTATCTAAGGGGCTGTTCAGCTCATCTCTCGCACAAGCACATTCAAACCACCTGATTGGATGGCATTTTAAGATTCAGTTAGGTAAATAATTAATTATTATCTTACCAATCCTTTCTTTTGGTGTAAATAACAATTCTCTGGTTTTCCACTCTACAGAAAGAAACTGACACCACAAAACAAAGACTTTTTAATTCTGTGTCTTACCAGAACCTCAGAGGAGAGGGACCTGTGGGTTTTGGTTGACTGAACATGAGCCAGCAGTGTGCCCAGGTGGCCAAGAAGGCCAATGGCATCTTGGCTAGTATCAGAAACAGCATAAGCAGCAGGTCCAGGGAGGTTATTCTCCCTCTGTACTCGGCACTGCTGAGACCACACCTCGAATCCTGTGTTCAGTTCTGGGCCCCTCACCACAAGAAGGATGTTGAGGCTCTGGAGCGAGTCCAGAGAAGAGCAACAAAGCTGGTGAAGGGGCTGGAGAACAAATCTTATGAGGAGTGGCTGAAGGAACTGGAGTTGTTTAGCCTGGAGAAGAGGAGGCTGAGGGGAGACCTACAACTACCTGAAGGGAGGTTGTGGAGAGGAGGGAGCTGGCCTCTTCTCCCAAGTGACAGGGGACAGGACAAGAGGGAATGGCCACAAGCTCCACCAGGGGAGATTTAGGCTGGACATTAGGAAAAAATTTTCACAGAAAGGGTCATTGGGCACTGGAACAGGCTGCCCAGGGAGGTGGTTGATTCACTTTCCCTGGAGGTGTTTAAGGCACAGGTGGACGAGGTACTGAGGGACATTGCTTAGTGTTTGATAGGAATGGTTGGACTTGATGATCTAGTGGGTCTCTTCCGACCTGGTTATTCTATGATTCTGTGATTCTGTGATATGCTCATTAATACTAGGAATATTAGGAAAGAATCTAATCCCATTTCATAGCTACAAGAAAATACTTAAAGTTGTTTGTTTATTTTACTTGAAACTCATTCTACTTCACAGTATGCAAAGATACTGAAAAGCTATCTAAACTTCCGTCTTTGTATCTGAAAATTGCGGTAAATGAAAAATGCAATAGAGCATTTATGTTGTTCTAGAAAAGTCTTTTAACCATGAATAGTTTACTTGTTCCAGGATCCTGGGGAGATAATACAACCAGTTGATACATAAGCAACCTGATGTAGAGTTTTCCTCACACCTTATGGTCTTCTTTGCCGGTATGTACTACGCAAAATCCCAGAATTCTTTTTTAGAATGTCAGTAAGGTGTAATGTGTTTTAATGAACTCCAATGAGACCCTAACTGAACAAATAAAGAGCCTTGGGGCACTTAATAAGGTATGGAATCAAACATTAACACAGTAAGAAGACCCAGCAGCAGAGGGTGCAGAAAAGGCTACAATTTTATATGTAGCTTTTACTGAAAAAAACCAAAACAAAACATAAAAAAGTTCTACTCTATTGTGTATTGCTTATATTCTTGAGCACTATCAATATAATTTTTTTAAAAAGCAAATCTTTTATAACGTAACAATTTCCATGCTTGTGTAACATGAAACATTTCTTGGTGATAATATTTTTATTTAATTATGTCTGTGAGCATCATAACTTATTTTGATGAACATGGATTGGCGTAGTTGTTTAAGCCTATAATGAACTAAATGTTAGACAGAATACAATTTTCCTCTTCATTTACTTTAATTTATTCTAGTTGTAAATGCCATTGCCTTCCATGATTATGGAATAAATCTCACTGTAGGATCAATTACTACAGTTTAAGAATAAGACTTAAGAGTTGTTTTGTAATTACTTATATTTTTTGTCCGGTTAGATACAGGATTATTCTTTTTGAAAGTATTTTGAGACCTAATGACAGAAAAGGTTAGACCAAATATCCTAGGACACTTAACTGTTGAACTTTCATCAGCATTTGACTGCTCAGTTGAACTAGATTTTACCAGTGTGGCTGCATTAATGTTTTAAATGAAAATGCTGATAAGTAAAATCAATTTTTGCTTATTTGTGCTAGAGTAAAAACATTGGTCTGAACTCACTGTAGACAGATTCATAAACACTGCTTAGTTCTACCTTACAGTAGGAAAATATGAGCTAAATATTTTTTAAAGATGGTTTTCAGGAGTTTCTGAATTGCTGCTATAAAAATGGATATGTATAAAAGACCAGAATAAAGAAACAGTTCATTAAAAATATTGTAGGTTAGCTGGGTTCAGCAATTTTTTGACAAGTAAATGCTATTATTCAAACTAAAGAATTCGCTAACATGTAACATTGATCTTAACCAGAGAAACCCCAATAGTGCAGAATCTCTTATCAAATGAGAAAGGGTCAGAAGCTCATGTTTTCTAACCAGATATGTAATCCTCATTAAATGAAAGACTGATTTAGAAGCATTGTGAAAAAATTACCATGCTGATATACATACTAATCTGCACAGCCATGCCTTTATAATTGTTCTGAGATTAAAATTTGCATTGCCTTCCTCAGAAATGATCCTTCATTTTGTTCTGTAGAAAAAGAACAAGAAAAATGACCTATATCTACTAGTATCAATTGTTATAAACAAGAAAAATTTCAAGTATGAAATTAATAGTAATGCCTTAGCAGTAGTGATCATAGAATTCATAGAGTTATAAATGTACAAAAACAATTACAAATGAAACTACTGAAAAAGACAAATTGTCATATTTACAAGTTTTTTACATGCCACATAACTGCACGGGTTATAACAGTTTAGACTCATTCCAACTTGCTTTAATCTTTTCTGGCTCATTTTGATTTCCTTAAACTCATCAATAAAGGGACAATTGAGAGCTGATGGGAAATTGACTTCCTGTGTTATTGTTTACACCAAACTACTCTTATCTGCAAGAGTTACATTTAACATTATTGAGAAACGGGGCAGGGTTTGTGTGTGGGTATTATGTCTCAGTAGTTTAGAGAATGCTTTTATATTTGTATCTTTTTCGTCTTCCAGCAAGTAGATGTCAGTTAGGAAAGATTAGATTCTTTAGACACAAGCAGTACAGCTATGTATTGCCATATAAGGTACAACTTACCAAAAGCTATCAAAAGTTTGCTGAGAATAAAATAAGCAGTGAATAGTTCATAAAATGTGATGGGATGGAATAAAAATTAAAAAAAAAAAAGAAAGAAATTAATGAAAGGATATGAGTGGAAATCTTTTTTTCATTCTTGGCTGCTGATTATCACCCCTTAGGTGTTAGTGACCTGGCCTTGATCCAGACTATAGGTTAATTCATCACTTTGTGCAGCATAAATTTTAGGCTTGTAGGGGATTTTAACAATCCCATAACTTTGCTGCAGAAGATCATATACATCTGGAAAGGTAATCAAGGTTTGTGATGAGCTCAGATGAATCTTCTGGCAGAACAGTGATCCTAGGAAGAACTATTTATTCTTTTGTATTTGCAGTTTCTTTGGAAAGACTTTTCTGAAAATGTAGGATTAAACTTCTGCAAGAACTCTGTTCATAAGAGGAGAAAACAAACAAACAAACAAACAAAAAACAGAAAAAGGTTTATTCCTTCTTCTTAATTTCCAGGTTAATCTTGATCTTATTTAAAGAATCAGTGGCATTTGTCTGAGTTATTGGTACTGCCTTAGCAGAGGACTGACAATGTGCTGGTGCCTTTGTCTAGGTTGGAGTGGAGTGGAGATTGACAGAGATGGACAACAATAGTGTGTACAACATAAGTGTACTCGAAATGGTAAGGATTGTCTCTGCAATAACTGAAAGATCTGTACTCGGCATTTAAAAAATAAAACCGCATAACATCATGGAGCAAATAAAATGAAACCTCCCTCTGGACTTGTATATAATGGTTTAACAAAATGCCTAAACCTCTTAAGCTGGTGCTTGAAGCACCAACTGCCTCACTAGTGCAAAAGTCAACACGTTCGTGTCAGTATTTCAGTTTACAATATATCCTTAAATTCATTTCACCAGCCATTCAGAAAGGTCCTTCTTCAATGTGATTCCGTGTAACATGAAGATGGATGGTGAGACTAAATCAGAAAGTCAAAGGCAACCTGTTCTAGTGCACCAATGACATCTTTAGATACTACTGTAATAAATAAACCACCTACCTGAATTTCCATTTGGGGCTGAAGGAAAAGAAATGTCGTAGTGTGATAGGTTGACAGTTTGATGGATTTGTGGAAGCAAAGAAAGTCAATCTTTTTTTCTATTTTACTCCTGCAAAGTCCAATGTCTGGCTGAGACAGAATATTTATAAAGGGTTCTTTATTCATATTACACCAACTCTTCACTGACTGAAATAGCTTCCAATCCATTATGCAACAGAAACCAAATACTTCCTCTGTATGTTGGGAAAACAGAGAAATTTCCCATTTTGAGTACATGCAAGTTTAATATATAGCAGATAATAAGAAAAACATTCACTTCTGTTAGTTAAGTACCAGCATTTAAGATGATTTCTTTAAGCAGTTGGAGATCATCTAACAAAATCTAATATGTTTCCTTTCTTCTTGATTTTTGAAACAATGTTCAGTACTTGTAATCTGCATATCCTCTTTGTTTTATCTTTGGCAATTTACTACCGTCAATTATTGCAATAAACAAAATTACTTTTACAAAATTACTAGAACAGTGTTTCTACTAGATAATCAAAACTGTAGAGAATGATTAAGACTTCTACAGAAAGATGTAGTTTCCTTCGATTCTGTTGACATTGCTTCATGATATTACTGATATCTAGTTGAACTGTGAACTTTTGTATACATTTCATATATATATACATATATAATCCTTTTCATTAAACTTACTGGGTTTCTCGTCTTTTTCTCCATTTCTTTGTTAACTTCTACACATGAATTCATGACCCTTCCTGTCTTTTAAGTTCATTGAATTAGTCGCTATGTTGGACACTCAGGGAGAGTATTTAAGCAGTGTGAGAAACTGCAAGTAATGCATTTAAAAACACGCATATGCATAATGGAAATCCCAAAAATGTCATTTCTGAAGGAAATCAAAGAAAATCATTCAAAAGATAACTTGTCACATCTACAGGGGACATTCCTTCCTGCACATTTTAGATACACTGAAAATCTGAGTCCCACCACCATTTTAGAGACATAACTTAAATATTTTAAAATACAGGTGGCTTACAAAAAGCAAAAAATATTGTATCAATTTGAGTTGTCTTTTGAAATAAACCTTATCTGACTTTTCGTCTAAGTTGCTGGTTAGCTGGGTGAACAGTTAGAGGTGACAATCCTATTTCTAGTGTTACATAGTATCAGAACACTCAGGAAATTTAAAAAAGACAGCTAACTTAGAAATAATAAACAATGTCCACATCATCTTCAGTTTTGTAACGAAAAGCCTTCTGTAACCTCACCAGTGAGCTGTGCTTTCACACAGCAGCATTGTCTAGAAGTAATTTTGAGTACTTCTATCAGTGGACCACACGTCCTCAAGTTAGTAGAATACCTTTAGGCAGTTTAAACTTCTGAGGGAAAGTATTTAGTTGCCTCTATTTTTTTTTTGCGCTCTTAAACTAGATGTTTTAGCCCACTGCAAGAGTGAAAAATAGCCATGAGCCCAGAATCACCTGGGGTGGGTCATTCAGAAGGCATTGCAAACCAGTATGTGTATCTGTATTGCTATGCTGCCCAGAATTAGGCCTTAACAAAAAAATGCAAAACAATTCCCATGAATGTTAATTCAGTTTCAATATCTGAGGGCAATAATAGGAACTACAAATATGTTCCAATGAATAATAGATTATGAAAAAGCATCTTGCTTAATTTAATATTTTTTCCCTCAAGAAACATAGTTGCACTTTTGAAATCTTAATGTTTCTCGAATATTTGAAAAACAATTATATAATCCACAGGCATAGTGATCTTTTTAATTTATTTTGTTTTTCCAGATTAGTACAACTGTCAACTTTCTAGTTTAGACACAGCCCCAGAATTTAGAATTCTGGAATGTTATGTTAAGCCTTTCATATATGTCCCTGTATAAATCATATCTCATTTTTATAACTTCTGGTTATGTTTTAGAAAATTCTGCCAAAGGGGAGCTGTTGTTACTGTCTCTTAAGGAAATACAGAATGAGAATAATTTATGGTATATGAATGTAAACTAATCTTGCCATACAGCTAGGCACAAATGCAAAATTTAAGAACCATTTATATTTCACAATGACCTTTCTGGCATAAATTTATACCAGAGTAAAACTCTTCTCACATATGGTGGGAAGATTTGTTTATCAGTTGCAAACATTGGTGTAATAGGTCATTCATACAAATGTTCTCCTTTCAAGGATACTGTATGATAGGCTAGTATTATCCCTACCTAAATGTGCAAAGAGTTTTTTTTGTTCTGTCAGCCTATGTCAAATTTCCTAAAGATCTGACCTACTGGACTTACACACTATAATGACAGAGGAAAATAATTTCATGTAACCTGAGAAAATCTATCAGAGTCTGACAAGTTTCCATGATGGGGTAAGATGAGATTTTAAAGAAATATTTACCTGTGGGGAATAACATTCTCTGCCTAATGCCTGTGTGTATCTTTGCAGAACATATCCTGATGAGCCCTCATCTGCCAAAAGGTACCAAGCTGAGAGTATTTGTCTTCAGCCTAAGTTAGTGACTTCCACTTTTTGAAATATCCATCCAGAAACTGGCCCCTACAGGTGTTAACATGTATTTTTTTGTTATTACCGTCACATTAAAGCAGCTACCTTTAACTTCTTTAATATATATATATATATTTGCCAGTTACGTCTATTAAGAGGTGATATGAACCAGAGTAATGTCAAATTAAAATAGCTTTAAATCCTTCTAACTAGTCCACAAACCTAAAATCATAAAAATTAGCCTTTACTGAAGCTAAAATTTCTCCCTTATTTAGCTCAAGAGAAATGGCCCATAAAGCTTCTGTCTGATGAAAAGAATATCATAAATGTCAATTTACAAATTGATCTATAAAACTCTATGGCACACATCCACCACTGCACACACAATACCAGCCTGTATCTGCCTCCACCCCTAATGATCAAGTTTGATGAGCTCACGGGTCTTTGCTGGGCAAACACTTCAGTTTTAAATACTTCTGGCTTCCGTAAGCAAGAAAACAGAAGCAATTTATTTACATGACAACTGCATTTATGGTCTTCCTTCCTTTTTAGCAGAATACAAGGAAACGGCACGCTTGCTCATTTATTTTACTTTAAAGCCTGTGAACAATTTTTGCTACTGGTGAGGTAAAAAATCAAAAGAAGACAGACTACATATGCTTCTACAAATTAAAAGTAAGAAATAAGAGAATGAAGAAATAACAGGATAAAGAAAACAAGAGGACTTCCTATGATGCATGTAAAAAAATGATGAGTTTCTTTCTAAAATAAAAATGAGACCCCTAAGGTCATGCTAGTTAACGCAGAGGAGATATTGTCCAAGATTTATTTTCTCCCTTGTTCATTTTTTGCAGCATATCCAGGTGTAATGTCAGTTACAACTCCAGTAAGCAATTTCATGCAGGTAAATAAATTACTATCTAGAAAGGAGATAAGAAAGACACTAAATGGTAACTCATTGGAAGAACACCCAGGGAGTATGAAAACATAAAATATATCCCACTCTACTTGTGTATGGACATAATTTTGTGTGTGAGTGTACAAGAATGATCTTTCCAGGTATCATGTTTATTCCAAATATTATTGTCAAATTGGTATTTGATTTGAGTATTGGTACTGTTCAGTCAACCAGAAAGGTAATTCTGACTTGGATCAGCCTTATAACCTGCATCTGTATGCATTGATTTGGGATGCTATACATCTCCTTCGATCTCAACATTGTGTACTATTTTTTTTTAATTTTCTATTAATAAACACTCTATTGCAAAAGGTACAACATTAATCTTCCTGGAAATTTTGCAACATCTCAGGGCATTATCGCTCTGTCTGCTGGCATTTAAAATAAAACCCAAAAAAATTTATGTGAAAATACACCTTCTTATCTAGAAGAAAACATTAGTAAAAGATTTTTGCGTTGACAATGAGAGCAAAAAAAGATCGAAATAGATTACTTGTTCACCACCGATAGCAAATGCTTCCTGAACTGGTACACAGCACATATGAGCTATCATCACCAAGTAAAATAGCAATAGATGCACAGTAATTTCATCAGAGCAATGTAGACAATACTTGGGAAGGTAGAATTTAGAGCACATTTACAGGGACTGGAAGAAACACAACCCTGAAATCCAAGTAATTCATAAGCATGTAAGTGCACGCGTGTGCATAGCCACACACAGAGACTTGTGTGCTCCAGCATTTCAAGAAATACTCTGCATTTTTCATGCACGTCACACGCAAAGATAGAGCAGATTACTACCTTCAGTGGAGATGCCTGCAAAGAATACGATAGCAGTTTGAAAACTGTAAATGTTGACTACTAAATAAATATAAGAATATTCTTTAGGAATAAAATATTTGTAATTGCATTTTAAAATACTGGCAAATTATTAGGTATTGTATACCTCATTTTGTCATCTGTATGTTTTATTGTAATACATCTTGGCCATATTTTTTCTTCATTACTTTTAAGCTCCTCAGCTCATTAATTTGCCATCCAATTATATCTACTCATTCACAGCAGTATACCTAATTTTTGAGAATGAGCAAATTTGTATTGTCAAATGTTATGAGGATGTGTACAATGAAGATAATTATTTCACTTTGTTTGAAACTCATCATATTAATTTAGCAAAAACTGGACCAGCATATAGAAATAAAGCAGGATTTTCTTAAGGTCCTGTACTGATTAATTTAAGGCCCAATTTTACTATTTTACTTTATGGGAAGTAAGTAAATGATAGGGTATTTGTCCTTGATTAGAATGAGAATTGCAGAATCAGAATGGTTTGGGTTGAAAGGGGCCTTAAATATCATCTAGTTCCAATCCATCTGCTGTGGGTAGGGACATCTCCCACTAGATCAGGCTGCCCAAGCCCCCATCCAACCTGGTCCTGAACACTTCCAAGGAGGAGGAATGCACAACTTCCCTGGGCAACCTGTTCCAATGCCTCATCACTCTCATTGTGAAGAATTTCTTCTTAATGTTTAACCTAAATCTTCCCCCTCACCCCCTCCAATTTAAAGCCATTCCCTCTCTTTCTGTCACTTACATACCCTTGTGAAAAATCCCAGTTTTCCTGTAGGCTCCCTTCAGGTACTGGAAGGCTGCTGTAATCTCTCCCTGGAGCCTCCTTTTCTGCAGGCTGAACAACCCCAACTCTTTCAGCCTAACCTCACAGCAGAGTTGTTCCAGCCCTCTGATCATCTTCACAGCCTTCCTCTGGACACGTTCCAACAGCTCCATATTCTCCTTATGTTGAAAATTCCAGAACTGAGCACAGTGCTCCAGGTGGGGTCTCACAAGAGCAAAGTAGAGGGACAGAATCACCTCCCTTGACCTGCTGGCCACGCTTCTTTTGATGCAGCCCAGGATATGGTTGGCCTTCTGGGTTGCAATTGCACATTGCTGGCTCATATCAAACTTCTCAGCAATCAACACCCCGAAGTCCTTTTCTGCAGGGCTGCTTTCAGTCACATTGTCCCCCATCCTGTACTGAAAACACGGATTGGTCCTACACCTTGCACTTAGCCTTGTTGAACCCCATGAGGTTCACACAGGCCAACTTCTGCAGCTTGTCCATGTTCCTCTGGATGTCAACTCCTCCTGGTGTGGCAACAACACCACTCAGTGTTCAACCAAAGCCAATTCAAAGCTAAATCTATAAGTAACTTACCTATTTGGGAAACAAGTTCAAACCAGCATCTCTTCTCTGATATACCTTTCATGTACAAGAAGAAAATACACTTACTATACTTGACACTTTTAAGATTCGTGTTGCCTTTGCTTCTAGGCTGTTGCACGTTCTGTTTTCAAGGTCTTTCATTTCTTCTTTGTGTAAGGGAGGGCTAGGATGGCTTTTGGCTTACATCAATGTTTCTCATTTCTCTCCAGGGAGAGATGCACATTTAGGTGATTTATTGAGTTTAAACTCATTTAGCAAAATCTTGTTTTGAGGAGTGAGGGATCTTAAATAGAAATTTGGTAGTATGATCATCTTTGGTAAGAGGATTCTGTAAAGTTACATAAAATACTTCTGTTGCAAGAAACTCTACACCAACTTTGTGTCAAACTGTTCTTTCAGACCAAGGATCAGTTCTTCACAACCTGCACATTGATCTTGAAATTTCAAATCCGGAAGTACTTATTTATTTCACAGAGACCAGTGTGAATATGCAAGCCATAGTTTTCCTCTGGAAGATTGAGAACAATCCTTACAGGAGTTCATCTGAAGAGGACAGCAAAATACTTCCTTAAAGAAGGTTTGCATCTTGTAAATTTATAGAGGTACAGACTGGTCTCTGCAGCTGCTTGAAATCTGGAGGGAAGGTGAATTCAAGGGCTTACATTTGCTGAGTTTGATGGTTATGCAGCACCATATCAAATCTTGGAAGCAAAAGAATTTTCAGTTGCGCTGTCTTGCTGTAGTTTCTAAATCAGATTTTTAAAGTTTGGCTTTATTTCTACTATGTGAGCAAAAAAGAAAATAATTTTTTGCAAGTGAAAGTCCAAACATAAAGGACATTGCCCCCTGTCACCTACAACAATGCAGACCCATTAGAACTACAGAATAATAGAATTGCAGCACCTAATAGGGGGCAAGAGGAATTTTGATGCTGATATTTTGACATTTCAACTGAAAGCCCAAAGAAAGGTGTCCACAAAGGCCTCACAGTTAGGTCAGACTCTGATTTACCTCCAAGCAGGATCTTGGGAAAACTATAAACCATCTGATATAGATATTGTCTTTCATAATCTGTGGACAGATGGTGACACCAGTGCTTATGAATGGAATTTTTCCAGCAGTATCTGAAAGAGTGCCAGTCTTCGTTTCAGTCAAGTAGACCATTGGTTTGTTTTCAAGCAGAATATGCACTCACTAGCCCAGTAAAACCTAAAAACTTAAGATAATTTATTTGAAAGTCCTCCAGAAAGCTTAAAATCCAAACATTTTTATGACCCAGCTGGTTATAGTTAGTAGGGATATGCTTTTCAGACTGTGGAAATTGCTACAATTTCAGTTGCTCTGCAGTTTCTCATCTGGCCACTAGTTTTTGCTACAGAAAATCAAGAGTCTGGTGAAAGTCTTTGTGTGATATTTTCCATCCCTATGGAGATACTTGAGGCACTTAAGGTGGTTTAAGCAACTCATTTTTGGGGAACTGAATCCTACCCTAAGTGTTCATCAGGTAACATTGTGCTGTAGAGTTGCCATTTAAGAACAATGTTGCTCCTAAAAACAAGAGAACTGTATAGTGTTTTACTGATTAGACAACTTCCAAGCAAGAAATCTGAAGGAATTAAGCCATCTGTGGAAGACCCTACCAAGAAAGATGTTCTAGCCATTACTCTAATATGTTGTAGGGAGATTATAGATGGCCACAGAACAGAAAGTCAGCAAGAGGCTTTACAGCAAGAGGATTTATTTATTACAGATATTCTGCAGTCCATGTTGTAATTAAAGCTTGGCAGGTTCCCAAGCGCGTCACCATGCACCGTTATCGCTCCTAAAATATATGCAGTGGACTTTGTTAGCAGTTTCTTAACAGTAGTTCAAGCTTTAGCTGCCATTGTGTTATTTGAGTTTGGGACATTTGTAGGAAGGGCCCTAGTCTGAATTGCCTGCCCCTTGTCAGCCACGCAGTACAGTAATCTTGGGTAGGCCTGGCACAGTCAGAACCTGTCCCGTTATTTCAACAGGTTTGTAAACCTAGTGACATAGCCAAAACTTCTCTTTTTGTTCAGTGATTCTGCTAAAATCTTTGCCTAATTTTCCGCACGGACCTCACAACTCACAACTAAGAACTGATACCAAAAAATATGAGACAAAAAAGAAGGTCCTCCTACTCTGTATAAAGTGAGGAGAGCCGATAGTCTGTGGGAGATAGCTGGTGATTCAGAACAAGGAAAATATTGCTTTTTCTTACCATTCCCACGGTAAAATAGAAATCATCAAAAAGACAACAGAATGAGAAAACCAAGATCATCAAGCAACAACCACTCTTAATGACAGGTCATGGAAGGTTTAAACATAAAATTATAACTTCATAAGTTTAAGTGATTTTCACATTAAAAGTCTATCGTTCTGCCTTTCAGAATATGTGGAAGAGTACAACAGAACAAAGATACTGCGTAAACACTGGGTAACATTTTCAATGTTCCTAACAATAGAAGAATATTATCATGCCAATAGTAAAACGAGGGTGTTAGTTTTTATCCTTTCCAGGAGCATTATGAGACTGCCAGATGATGATGCTGGCTACCTAAACATGAAAGAGAGCTGCCTTCCTTCAAAAGTATACATCCTTCTATATGTTTATTAGACAAAATGAACAACACTGCTCTGTCTTTTCAGTCCAACATAACTGTCAGTGGTAGAGTGAATTAGATGAGTGCCTGTAGGTGTAAGTAAATGAGCATCCACTGCAAGTATCGTATCGCCTTCAGAATTTCAGAGCTCTTATGAATTAGACAGGATAACTAACTCATGTCTAAATGACTGAAAATCCTTAGGACAATGTAAGATTTTGATTCATTCTTGTAAGTATTACTGTATGACTGAAGAGATAACCATTTTGATTCTGGACTTTTCTACAGATTTAGCGTGTAAATAGGAACAGCCAAGTACACTGATGTGTAGAACATTAGTGTTACTGTATGTAAGCTTTGGAAGCACTGCTCATGTCTTTATTTCCCAGTGAAACAATCTCTAATTTATGAATTCTTGTGACTTTTATCCCTCCAAGGAGTTATTTCAAAGATTTTCTGTGTAAGACAGTATAAAACCACACGGTCACGATGGTAAATGTAATACATTAACTAACCTCTTACATTGCATTGGGGGGAAAATTAAGTCTCAGAGGTGTTTCTGGTATTTAGAATAAGAGTTCTCATCACTTTTTGATGTGAAATTACTCCTCTGGGCCTCCTTTTCAGAGAATCATTTCTCATTATAGTGCAGTGGTGACGGTAAGTATCCAATAGTGGGCGTATGCTCCTCTACGTGTCTGGAGGAGTTTAAGTACTGTTTTGTTAATGTCATGCAGTATATCCACCAGAACTCTTCTGTCAAATTCTCAAGTTTCTTTACTCCCAAAAGACAAGAACCCATGTATTATGTAATTTTACAGAAAGAATAAAATAATCGAGTCATTACAGATGGTTCATTTGACTGGGAAGATGCTGTGATTAGAAGCTAGAAGTGTTTGTTTTAACAGATCATTTGAACACGAAGTATACTCAGCAAGCACACTCAAAGCTGTGAAGCAGTACCCTAAGCCTCTGCCCCATATCTACAAGCCTCTACTCCTTTTCTGTGACCAATGAGGTTCCCAAAATAAACGGTGAATTGCAGAAAAGTTCTATTAAGCCGTGTCAAACATGAGGCTACAGAATCACAGGAAGATGATAGATCAGTGCAAACAGTTATGGTACAGGCCCAGCTGGGAAGGAGTAAAGAGATGAGAGATGATTACTTACAGTCTGATGGCAGAGACGAGCATTTGGAAATTAGACTCCTCCCATTTCTGGACTCAATTTCAGCTGACATGCTTGGTCATGAAGTAGTATAAATCTAGAAAAGGATGCTGTGGTGCTTCGCATTACACTGCAAGAAAAGTGGAATCCTATATAAAGGAAAAATTATTTTTCATTGTCTGTTGGCTAGATTCTTAGCACGCATAAAATGGTGCCAAATCAATCTGGATAGGACTCCATGGCTGTATACAGGCAGAAAAGCTGACTTTTAATATGAGATGACAAAAAATGCAATTAATGTTGTTTTGAGAAGGGTGTTGGATCCACGAAGCTGACTACTAGATGAACAACCAAATGATAAATTAATATTCAATATCTATGAACTTTGAGAAAATGTGAGAAGTGAAATTTTTTTGTTAATTTGATAAATACTGCTTGATTTTATATCACAACTAGTATAAAATTTAATCATCTGAAAATATTCAGGAAAATAGCATCAACATAAAGAGCCTCACCAACTAATCAAATGGGTTGTTTTCTTTCAAAATATAGATTTTAATCAACATTTTTATTTGCTGTAACTTTTAGATTGCAAACTATTCTTTGCAAAAATTTCCCTGTATTTATGAACATCATTTTTCATGTTACGGCACCACAATAACACAAGCCATAACAATTTTTCTAAGTATTATGAAAAAAATGTACACTGATGATGTGCTTCAGATTACATAGAAAGCTGTTATGATTACAGCAACTCTTAATCTTGGGTGTATAAAATTCAACATGTGTTTTATGCATGTTTCTTTGTCTTCTGGTTTGTTGATAAGTTTCTTTGAAAGAAACTCAGAGGAATTGTGTTGTTCACTGGGAATGAAGAACAGATGTGTCTAATGAGTGTCTGGGGTGAGATGGAGATCTGTGCAGCTATATATTACACCAAATTTTTTTCCCTATCATTCTCAATTAGCTTTTGGAGAGCATTGACTACAATGTCACCAGCTGGTCTTTCTACTGACTGTACAATTTTTACTAAGTAAAAATGGATCTTATGTAGCGGATTTTACAGTCTTTCATTCCACTGTCTAGTCAAATATTAAACGAAGAATTATAATGAACTGTTCTTCTCTCCTCATTCTCCTGTATTTTTTTAACCTTTCTTTTCCTGCTATTTTTAATAGCAACTGAATGAAAGTGAAGTACATGAAGTACATGAGTACTACCTGATGTAACCTCTATTGACTTTCATCTTTTAATCTCTGTAATTTCTTTTCCTCAAAATCTAAATTTGTAATGAAATTACAGTACATGGAATATATTACTCATTTTCTAGATATTGAGTTAAAAATGAATTTGCATCAAGATGCCTACATGAATAATTAGAGCAATCTTGCTTGAAGAGGAAACTGCTTCCTTTTTTACAGTACTGTATTGAAAAAGAGAAGTTGAATTATAAAAGTATCCTTAGTTTGATATAGTTTATAAGGTTTATCAAATGGGATCTCATTTGTAAATCAATGCCTTGTGTCAAGGCAAAGTCCACGATAAATTCCTACAAATCTTTCAACTTCATCTCTGTCAATGCATTCCTGTATTTAGCTTAGCATGAATTCTAGAGACAGAAAGCAAGATCGAGAAAAGTTCTTTGATCTCTAGCTCCTTCAGACTGAATAAGAGTTACACCCTGTGAAATATATACTGTAAACACAGGGACATGAGGTAACATCAAAAATTACCTTTAGAAAAACATATTTGCTTTCTAATTGTTTAAATTATAATAGACATTATACCACTTTTATATGAATGGTAAATGTTTTGCAAGAATGTATGGCAATAGATCCAGACCAAGTACATTCTAATTTAGGTTGCTTTCTCAAAAACCCTTTCCTCTGCAGATACATTTTCTTTTATGTACCAATACAAATGGGAACTCTAAAACTGTACAACACATGTGTTTTTGAACTGTAGTGCCCTGTGGATACCTAAGCATTCCAGTCATTCTAGCAAGGACAAATTCAAAGTTCTCTGATGACTGAAAATTGAATGAGGCCACACAGCTGTGATACAAGTTGTCAAGGCAAGTCTCAATATGTGTTTGCTAGGTGCTTGGCACAGTGGACAAAAGAAAATATCTCGTATTGATCAGAAAGAAATAGTTCTTGTGGACATTAATTCTCTAATTCCTTCCTACAGTGAAGCACAATCTTTTGAAGTAGATAGTAGGAATATGGGCTACATAGGTGCATTGTATGAAGACACTGAAAGAGAGAAAAGAGGATTTATCTAGTATAAAACCAGAAGGGCCTACAGTAACATCAAGAGTTTGTAGCATTAAAAATTATTTCATCTTTCCTTTAATTGGAGCACCTCAGTAAATGTCAGCTCAGTATTTCTGGGGCAGCACAAATACACATTTCATGCATCATTTATCTTAGAACTAGTGGCAGCCAAGTTTTCGTGTGAGGCTTGAAAGAGTATTTATGAAAGGGAGTCTGATGGCTTGAAAAACGTCCCTGAGTATTGAACTGAATAACAAAACTGCGACTTCCTCCAGAAGTAAACCTCCTCTAGCAGATTGAATGAGGGATTTGCAAAATTACAGTGTGAAAAACACAAGAAACAAACTTCAGTTGTTAGGGCTGGATTTTATCACATGTCAATCACTTGCAATTTCTACTGGTGCTTCAACTAATACAAACAATAGTTTTTCTTTCTTTCAGGCAGTAAAAATCTGTCTTTTATGTGCCTGTAAACTGACCATAGGTCATGGAACATAAGGAGTGTATTTCATAAAGTAAATATATCATTACTTATTCTCAGTATTCATAGAGTGTACAAGTAAATGAAAGCAATTTAAATTTTAGCTCCATATACAGCTAAAAATTAAATTCTATTAAGGTCACACCTGGCTAATTGTCCATGTCCAATTCTTGCTCATGTTTAATTTGATGAATTGTTACAGTTTAATTTTTCCAAATGTTATAGGATGCAAAATCACCAAAGGACTAGGATGATAGAATGTTGAACTATCAATTGCCTGTTAAACAGAAGCAGACTGAAAAATCTGAGCAGGAAAACTTATCTATTCCTGATGGACTACTCATTTATGTCAATAAAAATTTCATGATGAGAAGAAACATAAGTCATTGCTCTACTTCAAATTGATACTGACAACTCTAATTATTTTATGAGGAGCAGTAGGTTTGTTTATATTTAATCATTATTATTTGTTCCAAATCATGGACATGAATCTTTGAACTCAGAGGAAGCCTTGTCATTCATTTCAGCAAGTGTAAAATTCAGATCTGCAATGTCAATTTTTTAGACTGAGTTAACATCTCCATCTTACATTGTTTTTTTTAGCTACGTTGTCCACATTCATGTACGTCTTTCCCTTATTAGGAAACTGGAATAGCAGCTACGTGTATTATACACTTATTGATAGCCTCTCAACTGGAATAAATATCAGATCACCATAATTCAAAACAGTTTATCAGCAAACAAATAACAAATTATATATAATATATATATATTTTATATATATACAAATTTTTTATAGCCAAGAGTATAATCTAACAACTTATACAGATAAGGAGTTCATGGCTGTAATACTCAGTACCAGTCTGAAACTCAGAATGGGAGGAGTTATTTTTTCAGTAGTGCATTTAAAGATAAAACAACTAAAAATCATTTTATATTAGTTTATTAAAACAATAGACTCACAAAATCATTTTTTATATCACAGTGTCCAAGGAAGTGTAAGAGAATCCCAGGAAAATCCAGGACCCTAATAAGTCTGCAAATTTCCATAGCTTCTTCATAGGAAATGCTATTGTCCTATTACTTCTTGCCCTGCTGGCTACTTCACAATGCCATACACTCAGTGAACCACCATATAGAAACTGCCCTGGGAGTCAGCAAATTCAAGTCCTGCTTATTCTTTCAGTGATGAGAATATCAATGTATGTGCTCCAGAAAAGCACAGATCTAGTAGTTTTCTATGGTGGATCTTTCTTAGTCCTTTCAGCCAAAACCATTTGAATTTGAATACATAAATATAAAGACAAATAAACGAACTGAGAACCTAGAGTTAAATACATCTGCCTTAGCTTAAGCATCTAAAAGTTATGCATCTAAACATGTTGTCCTCACAAATCCTTTTCAGAATCAGTGAAGAGGAGTAGGCACCAGAGAGTAATTTGTCTTGTGCTACTGTAGCCATTTAAGACAGGTCAGATAAATCGCTCTCTGGAGGTGCATTTTCTCTCCACTGATCATGACTGCAGCATAGGTGACTATCTTAGATGTATAAATTTTAGATGTCTAAAGTCAGATGACATAAATTTCAACCCTAAAGGCTAAGGTAAGATGCCTCAACAGGAGGACATAGAAAAACCAGTCATTACTTCAAATATGTGGAAGAAATTTTACAAACTACAATACACCTTTTCCACCCACAATGTAAGAAAAAGATTTTAAATGTCATGGGAAAGTACTTTGAAAGATCTGTAAGACTAACCACATAACTCAGTAGGGGTTACTCATTTGAGATACACATACACATTTACCTTTTGTGCTGTCTACTCTATCTTCTTAAAAGGAAGTTCCACCTGGTTGCTAATGAAAAATGCTGTCCTTGGATAAGATTCCCCTCATCTAAATTTTCAGTTTCTTTATGTGACATTCTTAACTAGCAGTTAAAAAATTCAATAGTTAATCCCATAAGATCTTCCTATTCAGCAGTTACTGCTTCAGCAAATTTGCAGCCGTGTTAATGGCCCCACATTAAGACGTATCTTTGATTTGTTTCATCGCCAAGAAGACAAGGTCCCTTTGGACAGTCCCTTATCCTGCACCTTATAAACTTTGCATCCTATGCTTGGTGAACTAGAAAGAAGTACATTGCATGATGCCAAGCTAATGAATTTTTTACTAAAATATGCAAATCTATACTGGTTTGCCATGCTGCCATGAACATTCTAGGATTATAAAAACTGTTGGTGATGTTGTTTATTTGTATTATTTGTGAGTTTTTTGTTTAACCAGCATTGAAATACAGGTGATAAATTACTAATTTTATGTCTGAAGTAAGTGTACTTTAAGGAGCCAAAGTATAAATTACTGGATGCAACAGTTTGATTTCAGGTTAGGTATTTACATATTCAGATACTTTTCATGTACTCATAAGTATTCTCAATGTCAAAGAGGCCATTGCATCTATCAAATCAGAATCATATTTAAAAACAAATTGATACACTCATCTCTGAAAATCTTATTTATTTTACTGCATCTAGCAATGAGTGAAATACATCTGAGCCCCTAGATTCCAATCTTATATAGCAATAGATTTACACTGCGGAGGGTTTCATTTCAGCAACACATATCACTGAATGAAAATTGTGGTTAAAGTGTTGTGATGCTGTTAAAGCACTTCACTGTATTTTGTCTTTCTTGTCTGCAAGGTCTAATTTATCATTTTGTCTGGATAAGGAGGCACGACATTTCCTGCTGGTTGTCTAGCTTAAGAATGAGTACAGAAAATACTGCTTATGTGTCATATAGCTTCTGCTTCTTCCAGGGTCCTCAGGTAGCCTGTAATACCATACAAAAGTTCTTCCTCTTTGTCCTTTACTACAAAGGAAGGAATCTATAATTCTGCAACTATTATCAATGATAGCTCATCTTTTCCAAACTAGCTCTAGAATTCACACAGCTTTCCCTCAAAGACAAAACCAGAAAGTTTAGTAAACCTATTAATGTGAGCGTGCTTCTTGATTTAAACAGACAAAACTTATAATTTCCATAGAAGGAACATTTTCTCTAAATTGCTAACAAAAACACCTCTTGCAATGTATTTCATTCTTCTCTTCTATTATAGTCACTACCAGCATCTGCTGCCAGCTGTATACAATAATGTAATTATTATCTCAGGAGCAGGCAAAAATTTCAGATCCATAATAAATGCCCGATTTTTACCAATTCTTAATCAGAGTTAATGTTTTCTTTTTCTAGAATGACTTGATAAGAAAGACTAAAACATTCTGTAGTGTACATAATGAAAAAACTGTTTCCCCTGGAATTTACATACTATTCTGCCTCTTGAAATTTGTGTCTGACTTTTAAAGAGAGAAAAATCAAACACTTAAAGTTTTTAAACAGTCTTAATTTTTTTTAAATTTAGATAATTACTTTCCTAAATAAAACCAACTTATTTATTTTCTTGGAGAAAATATAAGTCAACCTGTAACTCAGGATGGACCTGCAGAGAAAACTGTTTATTTTGTTACATTTTGTTAACTTACTTAGCATGTCTTAATAAAAGTATTTCACATGTGTATTACTTATAATTTGCCATAATTGCATTTTCAGATGAGATTATATCTGTTGTACGTACTAATATTTTATCTATACATCCACAGTACTGTCAGTAGTAAACTTGAAAAGAAGAGGTTTTAGTATTTCAGAATTCTATCTATTTTTTTAAATTAATGGAAACCAGCTTTTCACCAGACAAAAAACACCCCACAAACCAAACAAACCAAGAAATCCTATTAAATAAACAAATTAAAAGGTCATTCTATCCCACCAAGAACTATAACACTCATGGATAAAACTTGACAGGCATATATATATGTTTGAAGATGTTATGTGTTTGGTTTTCAAAACTGCAGGTAAGATAATTAAAACTATTTCTTTGTTTAGTTATATTCACTTTGACATTTGCGTAATTACAATAATAAGAAGTTCACCTATTGTTCATCATGTTGAACTAAATATTGTTCAGTAGAAATGAAGACAAACATCCTACCTTTTGTCTTCCTTGGCAATACAGACAAGTATAGCCGCAGGCACTAACTCAGAGAATGTAACCTGTGTCAGTCAAGTAAAGTTGCTGACTGGTATATTTCCATGAATGATCAATCTACAAACCTTGTGGGACCTTAGACGAGACGTGCTTTATTCAATGTCCATTCTCTTCAGAGTCAGCCATTGTTTATTATCTATTCCTTTCTTTTAGTCCTTTGAATCATTATGAAGATGAGTAATATTAAGCTAGACTTACAAACTGTTAATAGATCTAGATAACATAGTAGAAGCAAAAAAGATACTGGTACTTGGAAAACCTCTTTTATTGGATGTGCCCTGTATGTGCTTAAAACTTCTCAGATGACTGCATAAAACATTGCTGAGCCAGTCATGAACCTGGCACTTTGATTAGCCAGGAAGAATGCTTGGGGGAATACATTTATATGCGGTCAAGAACCAAGGTTTGCTGTGGGATTATTTCTTCTTTAGAGTGCCCATTCTTTAGAGTGCCCATTCTTTAGAGTGCCCATTCTTTAGAGTGCCCATGACTGTAGATCACCAAAGAAAACATTGGTGTCTCCAGCTAGCAATGTCATGTGGTTTTCAATGGAAATGGAACTGCTATTGTCCTGGTGTGTGGAAACGGGTACACGCAAGGTATATGCAAGGTACATGTAGCCCACTCTCCTCAGTGTCACTACACCTCTGCTGGCTCATGAGTTTGGTTTTTTCTAGCTCTGAATGCTGCCACGGATTTTTTAAAAGAAAGATAAATCTACAAGAGATTCAGAGTTAAACAGTAAGAATAGTTCAAAAATAGAAAGGCTGGAGAGGAAAGTCTGGGTCTGGTTAATGTGAATAAGAGCTAACTGGGGGGAACAACTGTTTTCAAAGGTGTCAGTGGTCACTGTAAAGAAGAAACTAAAAAAACACCTGTTCCACTACAGACAAAAAAGTAATGACCTTAAACTGAGAAAGAAATTCTAAAACATGAGCATAAGGTGTAAATTCAAGTTACTGTTGTAGCTTGACTTTTGGGCACTTGCCTCTGAAATTTTGATATTATTGTTGTATATTTAAAAAATCATATGTATGTGCACTAATGAAAGAAAATGCATTAAGATTCAGATATTATGTTTTCACTATGCTCTTTTGAATAAGCAGAAATATCTATCACTACTCTAACAAGCGTGGATTCTTTTTCCTAAAAATGGTTCATTAATCCCATCCCTGAAATCCTAATTAGGCACTTTGAAGTGTTACATTTTTTCTAAATGTAACACCAATTTTCTCAAGTTCTTTGAAGGTAACCAGCTCTCCTTAGAAGGCAATTTGTATTTTTTTTTAACTTTGCAACAGCCCCAGAGGTGGGTGTTATCTCATAGTAACACACACTTTATTTTGTATCTCACTGCCTAAGCAAGCAAGATATTTTGTGAACAGAATTTAAAAAGAAATCTTGTTTTCCATTTTGTTTCTACATTCAGAACACATTAACCTAAGCAAGGGGATTTTTCTTCTCTGTGTATTTCTCATAAAAATTATTTCCCCTTCAGTGGTAATATGACCCTTAATTGTTACAATTTGAATAATATGGGAAAAAATTATCTCATAATTGTACATGCACTACACCACACTCTTACACTGGCAACTAGATGAACATATTTGTGCTTTCATGCACAACCCCCATCACAATCTCTATAAGCCAGCATCTCAGCTTCACTCTTCAGATCCTCCCATTCAAATGCAGTTAACACTAATTTTTATCTTACTTTAAAGGATTCATTGTATATTCATGTTAATGTGAATGGATCAGGCAAGATACTCTTGTATAATATTTCAGCAGAATATCTTGTATATATTGTTATTTCAAAGTAAGCCAAGCCTTCTGCAGTCAAACTGATGATACCATCAGCATCATTGCTCTGAACATGTACAGAGATAACAGCAAAATTAAGATGGTCTTTATTTCCCAGCAATAATGCTGACCAGCTGTAAGGAGAAAAATAAATTTTCTGGAGTAATATTGTTTAATAAAAAATCAGTAAATAGTTGGATTCTGAAATCTGTGGTGAATTCACCAAAGTTTATACCTTCTGCATTTAAAAAAAAATTAAATACAATTATGTCCCCTAAAATGCTGTCAAATAATTCCCAGTAACAGGAATGTTTCTGAATAGTTCCTGACAAAAAATGTCATAAGCGTTAACTTCTTTGGAAAAACTCAATCTAGCAGTCTAGTGTACTTACATATTTTACCTTTCTCATGACATTACTTAATTTTCAAAATGTAAGATAACTGTAACTACCTAAATTTCTTTCTGAAACCCTCTTTTTTTTGTTTCGTAACAGTATACATGAAGCCAAATATATAGATGACTACTTTGTGCTAAGAAATCACTTATATGAAACACCAACATGATGCACTAGGCATGCTTTCTGTCCATCATCAATGTTTTGGTTTTTTCCATACACATTCCTGTTAGATCAAAATTTTGGCATGGGGAAGAATTAGAATTCAGAATACTCCCTGGAACTTTTAAATATCAGATTTACATACACTTCAGGGAAGGAAAAGAAAATATCTATTAGCACTAACTGAAGGCAGATACTTCTCTGAAGATTGAATTAACTGTCCTTGTAAATGCAGCCAAATTAGGCAAACAGTTAACCCTAGATACCTTTCGAACAGAAATAGCTCAGTCAGCCATATTCTACCAACGAGTTCTTCACTTTTTATGACAACCTAGAGTTCTTATTTATATGGCCTCAAATCTAACTGAAATCAGTATTCCATCTGGTCTCAATCAGTCTGACAATTCACTTTCTGACTTCATATTTCCTTCATGATGATACTAAAAAAATATCAAAGGCCATGTTTGAAAGGATTGTGCTCCAGTAGTTTTCTCTACATGTTATCATCTTCCTGGTGCCACAGCAGGTACCAAGCTGTATTGCTATTTCTTCAGCATTTTTGCTTCTGAAACTCTCAAGCATTTTTGCAATGTCTTTCTAAGGATTTGCAAATCTTCTAGCCTTTAAGCAATTTAAAGATGGCATATTATGCTTTGATGAGTACCTGTAAAAATTATAGGTAAGGGTCTCAATTACAGTAAATCAAATACTATGTTACAGGATATAAGCATTTATAAAATTATATCCCGTGTATATAAATACAAATATCCAGAGCATATCATTCATCAACATGATTTGTACAGAAAGCCAAAAGCACCTTAAATCTGTAGAAAAAACAGCAACAACAAAAATCTACTTTTTTCTTGTAATTCCAGCCAAGTATATCAGAAAGCAATTATTTTCTTGCCTCTTTTTTGTTTGATTGGGATTTTTTGGTTTTTGGTGTTCTTTTGTTTTGTTTTGGTTTCGTTTGGTTTTTCTGGGTTTTCTTCGTTTAAATTAGGTTCCTTTTGTAGTACTCTGTTGAGATACCTTCCAAGCCTGCTTACAGCCGAGTCTGAACAAGCAAGTTGCTGAAGTGATAGAGACATTTATGCATTGGGATTTATCTCAGTGTAAGTTACCATATCCTGAACATCTGCCAGCAAGCAATAAGACTCAAGGAAATCTAGCAACAATCAACTACCCTTTCTTCTACAAAGACATGGCATTGTTCCATGTTAAACTAGCTTCATGAAAACTTTAGCTGTCCTCTCCCTCACCTCCAAAGAGTCTAGATGACTGGAGAAGAGTGGAATACCTCTTTCATTCAGTGTTCCTGGCTGGACATCTGTTATAGTTCATGGCTGATTTTAACAACTCTGCCTCTGTCAGTTTATTTACCCAGTTTAGTTTTTGCTTCATTCTGACAGCATAATAAAACTGCTTTGCTACTTCAAACATTTATCTTATCAGTTACAATTTACACAGAATTGATGACAACTCTGAAATTTTGATGAAATAGAAAGATAGAAGGATTTTTTTCAAGATTCTCTCATTTCTTCTCATATTTGTCCCTATGTAAACTAAGTATGTGTTATTTCCTAATATACAAGGAAATTAAAATTGTTCCATTTTCCAGTCTATGCCTAGTCTCGCTAGAAACAGATGCATCTCCCTTTGGACTTCCACAGCACTAACTATAAATAAAGGGTCCAATTTCAACTTATTTTTTTTTATCTCCTCATGTTCAGGCTTTATAGCATGTCAGCTTTATCCAGAAAATTCCTCTAGGTGGTATTAATTTTAGTAGAAGTCTAACTAATATCACAATAAGTGGCACAAACACAGCACGTTGTAAGAGTTCAGTAGGGCAAAAAAAAATGCCAGGACATTTTTGCTTTAATGAATGAGACCAGCATGACAAGTCCAAGTCTCACAGGACAGACTTTTAGTACAAGAGCAGAATTGTATATCCCTCAGATAGTCTCAGATAGGATTATGTCATCTCTCTTCTTAATTTTTCCCTGATTGTTTTAATATTAGTAGATAATTTTAAACAGATACACATACAATAGAACCAAATGACTAATTAGATTTGAAGCAGTAAAATTTGAATATAACATTCCAGTCTGAAAGGAATCAAACAGATCGTCATTAAAATTTAGAAATTAAAGTATGAGAGAAAAGATTGAAAGAAATTAGTATCCCATATCATAGTCTAATTATTTCCCCCCACCTACAGTGAAACAGAAAAATTAATCCAGCCAGCAAATAATAATTGAGTGTGAGAAACAGAAAACATGGGAAATGAAATGTCAGAATGCTAGAAATACTATGATTAAAAGGAAGAGCATCAGGGGATAAAATACTTATTATTGTAAGGAGACACTTTGTATTGGATAAGAATTTGCAAGATGAACTGAGTATCTTAAGTTGGTGCATAAGAGTTTCCTTGGGGTTTTCAGCAGCCCTTAAGAGGAGGTCAGAATGTGCCAGAAGTAATTCCATACTAGTCAAAATTCAGGTCTGAAACTTTTAACATGAATAAACGGGCCTGTGAGAACCTCATAACGTTCAACAAGGCCAAGTGTAAGGTCTGCACCTGGACTGGGGCGATCCCGAACACAATTACAGACTGGGCAGAAAATCGATTGAGAGTAGCCCTGAAAAGAAGGACTTGGGGGTGCTGGTGGATGAGAAGCAAAACATGACACAGCAACGTGTGCTTGCAGCCCAGAATCCAGTTATATACTGGACTGCATTAAAAGAAGCAAGGGACACCAAGGGAGGTGATTCTCCCCCTCTACTCTCATGACACCTCACCTGGTGTCCTGCATTCTGTTCTGGAGTCCTGTTACCTCTCTACTGCCTCCATGCTACTGGCAATCAGACTAGGTTTGAGTGAACCCATCACTTTTATTTAATTTGTCTCTGATGACAGTGAAACTGTTATATCATACAACAAAAATTTGATACATACGTGAATCTTTATTACAAAATGTATCATTTGTTTTCCATCAAAGCACAGGACAAAGTTATGCAGCAAGATCTACTTCAGGCTTTATTTATGACCATATTTGCAACTTATGTTTATTCCATAAACCTAAAAAGCTTAAAGATAAGCAAGAAAACTAAAGAGTCAATAAACAATATGTGAGAAAATCATATTGAAAACTGAGAACAATCATCTCTTTGAACAATCCTTTCATACTGAATATTAGTTTTATGTATATACTATCTTGCAAATATTTCCTAAAGGATTTTAATACATGCAATAGAATAACTGATACAGAAAACCCCAAAATAATGCACATTTACATCAAAAGTGACAGCACTTATGATCATATTATTATGTTGTTTATATAATTCAAAATCCCATGCTATTATCTCAGTTTAGCCTTGGCCCAGTTTGAAGATAAATGCCAGAATTTGTGTCCCAGTCCTCACCCCCACCCTGAAAGGAGAGAAGGAAATGAGAGAAAGACACTTGTAGGTTGGAAACTAAAACAGCTTTAATGAAGCAATAATAACAATAAGTTCGAGGCTTATCTGAAAAGTTTGAAAATTTGTTCTATTTTTGCTCAAACCAGAACAGCTCCCAAGATGGCAGATACCAAAACAAACCTTATACACAATTTCCATATTTCAAATTAGAAGATTTCATATATGTTTGGATGTTCAGTTCCTCAGTACATCCTGTGCAAATACAGACATTCTTGTATGAGAAGAAAAAAATAATTTACTATCTATATTATCATACCTGCAATGTATTCATTTAAATCAAAAAGGTCTTGTAAAGATCAAATATTCCCTCACTGATTGCTTATTTTATTTTTGCATAGATAATATTTTTATCAATGGGCAACATCATCTTCCAATTGCAATGACCATTATGACTTTGGCATTCCACTTGCTTAGTTTCTTCTCATCCAGATTGACATAGTATCACTTTCTAATTCACTTAACTGAAGGGGAACAAAATGGACAGGGAAGTCCATGTCTTCTTGTTGCTCAGTCTTGTGCTAAATCAAAATTCCATCACCTGCATTTGATATTCACAATTTCTCTTACCAGTGAGTCCAGTAGGCAGAGCAGCCTGATCATTGCTAACTGCTCTGTGCCATTGCTGATCATCATAGCACTATCATAGCACTATCAATTCCAATCCATATAATAAACATAGTTGCTGATCAGAGATCTAATATATGTGAAATGAGACAAGAACTCTCAGTAGCCTCCTGTAAAACATGAAGCCATACCAACGAATTATGTGTTTCAAATAATCTCTTAGGATCTAACACACAGTCCTAATTTCCAAGTGAAAACATCCAGTCCAGACTGGATTCTAAAGTACCAGGCAGATGCTTACCCTCAGGACTCAATGGACAAGTGTGTAGTTCAAGAGAATGAAAGAGAATGAAAATTGCCACAACTGAATAAAGCAGCTGTGTCAATTCGTTTCATTTTTTTCCAGCAGCTTAATTTTTTTGGCACTGAGGTCCATTCTAGTATATTTTAGGCTGAGCATATTTATTTACAGGTTTGTGTTTTTTTTCCACGAGCTAGCTTTATGCAGTTCATTCAGTAGCTGGCTCTGGCTGCCGTAGTCTCCCAGCTGCCTTACTCGTAGACACAAGCACACATGCAACTACAAGTCCCTCCAGCAAAAGGCACACAACCCCTCCAATAACCAACCCCAAGACCCCATGGTCTCTCCAGTATCTGGTATGGACCCCCTGATCCCTCCAGTATCCAATTCTCAGACACTCTACTCTCTCCAGGATTCAGTCCAGACCTAAGGCCACTCCAGTACCTGTCGGACAAGCCTCTTGTCCTCCTTGCTGTCTCATCCAGCTTGATGGATACCAGTGATGACATACTGACATACGTACCTACACGCAACGCACACGTGCTCTGTTCTCTCTAGTTCCTCCCATTGCAGACATACAGGCTCCTAAGACTCCTAGTCCCCTGAAGTTGCTGCACTCAAATCCCCAGGCACACGGCTACACACAGGATGGAGTCACCTGCAGCCAGGAAGAGAGATGGAAATAGAGTTTAAGAAAACAGGTAAGGCTGTGGGGATCAGGTGCAAGGCATGGCCAGACAAGCATTCTGACCAGGATCCTGCCTAGACATAATTGATTCCTTTCAATGTCTTCTTCCCACACTTGTAACTCACCAGTCCATCCTTCTTTCTGTGCCTTTAGTCCTTGTTCTGTACCTTCCAGAAAAAATCTGACACAACCTCACAAGGATATTCCTGGCATCCTGTATCAATTGTAACATTCCCAGAGGAAGTAAGCCTCCTCCTAATTGTATAAGGTGAATGATGGAGATTCTCTCACTAGTTGACTTCGCAGGATGCCAACCAAGGGTCATGGACCTCAGGAACTTCCTTTGCTCTGGTGAGGTTCTTGGGATTCCCCTGCCATTTGTTGTTCCTCTGAGCTCCTTTGGGTTGGTGGAAATGAGCCTTTGATCACATAAACTAGCAACACACAGTTAATTTAAACACTTGCTGTGAAGCCAGCACGAGTTCTTGATGACAAATATCTTCATTTCATTACACAGGCTACCATATATGTCAAATTACCTGCAAATTTCTATCTATCAATACCAATATTTAACCCAAGAAACACGAATAATTATCTCTCTAACAGTTATATGCAGGTTTTTGGGAATTAATAATTCTAGAAAGATGAAGGCAAGGTTATTTTACAGACAAATTAACTGTGTAAAAATATATACATATGAGATGAAAGAATATCAGGAAATAGGGAAAGTGATAGGGTAGGACTCATTTCATGCAACTTATTCATCTAAACTTTGGGCATAAAATAGATTTCCAAGAAGGATGAAAAGACACTGTTGCCTCATCTGCTTAATAGCCTGTGCACTAGGGCATGATTTAGGTAAATGCATGTTGAAATCTTCAAGAAGTGGATAATTCACTTCCTGAATTTGTATGTAAGCAAGTAGACTCTTGTAAGAAGATAAATATCAGTATATCAACTGCCAGATCTTCTTTTAAGAAATAGACAGAAATAGCTGCATTTTCTGTGGAATCTAATGCCACTTGTTTTGATGTGTTTCAAATGTCCTCTAAAAATATAGCAACTTACAGGACTAAGGTGAAAAAAATGTCTTATTTCTACATGACAACTGTATTCATGAATGAATTTAAATGGAGGTACTCACAGTCAAATGCAAAGTCAAAAAGTCAAACAAAGACTTTTCATGTCCACTTGCATGTCCATAAAAATCCAGAGATAGAGAGAGCAAGGACAAAACAATTATTTACACTAATACTCTGATGGAGTTTTAATGACACATCCAAAGTGACTTTAGAGGCTGGGAAAAGAGTTATTCACTACACTAAAAATACCCTCATAATAAACAGATTTTTTCAGTGGCCCTCTAGAAAGGGTGATGAGGGAGGAAATAAGCTCAGAGACAGTTACATTTGCCTCCTACATGCAAGTTGGTGGTGTCAAAGTGCTGTCAGTATGGCCTGAAAACTTGCTAATCTGCTCCTTTAGCTCTGCATATTGTCTAGGTTGATACGGGATTTTAATCATGTGTGTTTGCAAACTCAGAAATATCAAATTCACTTTAGAAATTGAGTTGTGCCCTGGAAATCATAAGCAGATACGTAAGAAAATGCTTGAAAATCATTCTTGATGCACTTACATTTTATCACAGACTTGATTCTGTAAACAACATAAAACAATTAAGCAAATTAAAGGTCTAATTTCCCTTAACAGTTTCTGTGATATTTGTCCTAGTAACAGTATTTTAAAATGCGATGTGTTATGTTGTCTAAACAATCAACATGCAGAGAATGCTGGGACATGACATTACTCAGTTTATACACGTTTTTTATTGTCCCTGATGTAAGAATCCTTTCAGCAAATTATTGATCAAAACTTCAAAATGTATTTTCTTACTTTATATATATTTGCAAGTGGATATCTTTACATTTGACCAGCATTCATTCATAAACAACATGAGGTCACTACCACCAAATTACATGTTTAAAGCATACAAGTTTTTGAAGGATTTTCTGACCAAAAAAGTGTAGAGAAATCAAATGAACTGGTAAAGGCACATGGCTGAGTAGCTACCAGAGATGCCTTCTCTTTGTAGGAACAATTCACCACACAAATGGAAGATAGTAAATCTGGACCTAAATAGTAAAAAGTATCAAAGTTAATCCAGTAAACTAGCAGAGAAGAAAGTTTGGCTTCAAGTCAGAAACACTGGTTTGAAACTACAAGAATATGTGGCAGAAATAAGACACTTTTTTCAAAGGAAGATCATATTTACCAAATTATATATATTATTTGAGCACATCAGCAAGCATGGAAGAACAGTCAGACACAGTACCTTTTGTTTTCAAAAATGCCTAAGATATGTCTTCACTAAAGGTGATTTGGAAAGACATTAACCCCAAGATTTGATATTTCCAAGTTATCTTATGAATAAAGATGAACTCTACAAGTAGCAATTATTATGTACACAAATGACAATTAGCTTTGCTTTTCATGTGTTTGGATTTGTAAGTTTGTGTGTTCAGTGTGTGGGTACCACTATAATCATAGACATGCAGTAAAATTAATCCCATTTTCTTTGTAATCATGCAATTTTCTCAAATCTTTTGCTATTTATTGGCAAAAATCTATATATACACCTGTCAAAAGGAAGGAATTTTCTTCTGTGGAACATGTTGACATTATTCATTTATTTCAGGCTACAGCAATTTGACAACATCAGTTGTCATCAGTTAACATCAGTTAGGAGTTTTGGTGTGACTTTTTCCTATATCAAAAGAGACAAGGCTGTTTTCTCTCAAAAAGATTTATTTATCACAACAAACTCAATACAGTATAAAGAATTGCTGTGTTAATCAGAATTTTCCTTAGCCCCCTGGTTTCTTTGGTTTTAGGGAGCTTGAGAGCATCCTTCCTTCCTTCAATTTACGAAAAGTCCAAAGATCTGACCTGTAACACTTCTGTACTGGAAACTCTGTTGCAGGAGTTACAAATGCCTTCATAGGTCTTTTTCCATTATCTAAGTTGCTTAACTTGTTTGATGATTTGGTTAAATACTGAAAATGTGTAAGTTGTAACAATGAAAGCAGTAAAACGAAGCAACACAGAATATCCCCTTGTTATTTCATCCTTTATTTCATATACTACTAGAGAAAAGTAAGAGCTGCTCCACATCTCCATTTTACCTATTGTTTTTCTTACATATGTTTTCAGTACTTGATTTTCCATGGCTAAAGAAAAAAACATTTGAGTCTGTAGGACTAAGTATTGCTTATATAAGCAGTTCAGATATCCTGGAAAAAATTAATAAAGAATAAATCTAAAAATATTTAAATATTTCAGCTTGGAAGGTTTTTTTTTAATCAGCTCTTGATGATTTATTATTACATATGTAAATAATGTCACAGAGAAAACAACACAAATCTGATACACAGTATCAACTTGAACCCCTTTGGTTGAAGCCGTCAGATGAATTTACTGAAACCAAATTTAGATTTTTTTTTCATTTTGTTAACATTTAAGTGCTTGGTTATAACACTATTGATGTTTCTGTTTCCATTTCTCATTTTTGACAAATTGCATTTCCTGGCAGCATAATTTTTCATCACATTCTTGTCATGATTTCCAATAGAAGTATAAATCAATAATGGAATATACAAACACATGAATAAAAATATCTGAACTAAACCATGACTGCAGGGAAAAGAATAAGTTTATCTTGCATTGAGGGAGATAGCTTGCTAACACATGGTGCCAGCAGGAAAAATGCTTCTTTTGTGAGCTTGCATAGCAAATATCAAGTTTGCTAGATGTATCTCTGTTAGCCCAACCAGTCTTTATAGTGTGATTTATTACCTGGATATAAAACCAAATAATAATAAATTGCTTTAAAATACATGTATCACATTTCCTGCTGTTATAAATTATGCAGCATTTACTGCTACAACATTTTCATTGAAATTTCACAAACCTGCTTCTGAATTTAGTTAATATAGCTGCAGATATTAACCCTGAAGTGCTACAGATTTCTACAATCCTCATGACAGTCTGAATGCAAATTTAATAGATGCCTTTCTTCTCCCAGCTGTTACCTTTAACCACCTGACATTATTTCAGTAATAACAATCAGAGCTGAAATGAGAACTTTTATCACTTTCACAGAAGGAGAGGGAAAGCATGATGAGAGTCTCAAGGCTAAGATACCAGAAAATGTCAACATTTTGTCTTTTGCTCAGTCAATTAACATACTTTTATTTCAACCTTTTCTGCCCAAAGAGCACAAGCAGGATGATGAATATAATTTTAGAAGCCGCTTGCACTTACTTATTCCAACAGAGGAAGTGACAATGTGAAGCTATTCCCTGGTCTGCTAAGTCCACTATCATACCTCCAGTGATGGAAAACACTAGCTGTTTCAGAGTAAGGCAAAAAATCAGTTGTGGAATATTTTAGTGATTTGCTAATGAGGCTGCACTCAGTGAGCCAAGTACAATTTTAACAAGTTGTTCCATCAGCCCACTTGTTTCTAGGATCAAGATGAAGTTCCACAGTAATGTCTTTCCCTGCTTCCATTGCACCCTGTGCCTGGTAAAGAGCAATAAGAACAAAGGACTAACAGGAATTATATGATGTATTGCACAAAGAAATTATATGTAATTTGGAGATTTAAAAATCGAGTGTCTGTTGTTTCAGTATTCCTAGTCAATGTTTGCGGGTTTTTGTGTTATTATTATTATTGTTCCTGTAGCAATATGTAGGAATGAAACATGCTGAGCTATGTGACTCCAGTCTGGCATGCATCTCACCATATTTTCTAGAGAAAGTATCTTCACACAGAGGAGTATTCAAAATTGGGAGTACTTTTTAAACTCAGAAGTCACTAACACAAGCCTTTCACCATACATGTCTATCTTTTAAAAATTAACATATATTTCTCCTTGTCAGTTCTTCTCAGGTGCTTGGTAAGACATTTGCTTCTGTCAGAGCATTTGATTTGTACCATAACACAGTTACCTCCTACCTTTAGCAGTTCTGTAACACCTGAAGAACCCCTCTGAGTACTTGTTGCTGTGGCGCTGGCCTTATATGCTGGGATTTTCTATGCTGGCATTATATGCTAGATTTTATTTCTTTTTTTACAAGTTGCACTGACTGAAATTCAAGACCTAGGCTGTTTCAAGTCATGAATGTAGTGGAAATCCAGGGACAAAACACAGTGTAGGTGGTGAGTGAGTGAGTGAGTGAGTGAGTGAGTGAGTGAGTGAGTGAGTGAGTGAGTGAGTGTAGGACAGAGTTCTTGAAAGTACTGAAAAGGTTTTGGGAGAGGTGCTGGTAGGATTTGTGGGACAACTGGTACTAAGACTTTGCCAGTGTATGGTATAATATGGGTGAAAAAGCAGTTCTTTGAAGGTGCACTAAATTTCTGCATTGAAGTGGTAATAGAGCTTTACCAACTGCTTTTGCTGTGAATATATTCTGGAGCAACTTAACAGAAGAATGTACACAAAACCAGCAGATTGCTGCTCAGTCTGTAGACTACATACAAAGCATAAGTGCTTTCTGTCAAGACAGTCAGAGATTAGCTTGTCATAAAATTTCTACAAAGATACTGACTATAAATTAAAATATAAGAATTGACCAGAAGTCCACAACACCTAGCTAATAAGAAGAATGAATTGCTCAGCTATCTTTCACTTAATATATTATATTGGTCTTTGGTTATACCAGCATTGATGCAAGACAATGATTTCCAACAGGTTTGTACCCTTGCATCTCTGTGAGCTTCACAGATTTTCAGGAAGACAAAAATCCTTAAAGAGATTTTCAGAATCACAGGGAATATGTGATAGCCCAAAACACCGATCCTTAATTTTCTACCTAGGCTAAACACCATGGTCTCCTATTTTTTTTTTTTCCTAGAAACACTACTCAAATTTCTCTCCTGTGCCTCGTCAACTGCTTTCCTCAGACAATTGTTTTTGAAATATCCTCTTCTATGACAAAGCTGATTGAAGTTAAGCAAAATATACTTAGGTGTTATCATGGAATCACAGCAAACCAACAAGCTGTACATATTCAGATCATAAAACCAGAAAATTAAATTCAGAATGTTAATGTTGACTACAGAAAACTAGTAGTTATATTCTACTAGAACTCCATTTTCAACACATTAAATTCCACCACTTGGGTAGGTAGTTTTGTCTTCCATCTGTATGGAGTGCTGCCTATCATATCTGGAGATAATTCAGCAGCATATTGTCTATCTTCCACTGCAGTTTTTGAATATGCCTTACTCATTGAGTCCTGGGAGGGTGCTTTTTTGAATAGATAGATAGATAGATAGATAGATAGATAGATAGATAGATAGATAGATAGATAGATAGATAGATAGATAGATTTAATTCTTTTTAAGAATTTACAATTCATGACCGTGCCCAGATTAACATGCTGCCATGTTTGACTTTGCTGGCAGGGCCCAAGTACTGCAGGTTCTGAAATCTGAACTCTTATCTCCCCTTCTGTTAAGAAGAAGATATATGATGTGACTGAGCTGCCTTAAAGATGGAGGGCTTACTTCAGAGAAACAGAGAAACCTGCTTCTCTAATTTAATCAGTCAGAGACCAGAAGATTATTACTTAACATGAAAATTTTAAGAATATTCCAATGAGATTTCTTGGACAGGCCTGCTTTGATTTGATGCTGCCTGCCAATTACAGGTATTCTTGAAGTAGTTTTTTCATCTGATTTAACCAAAATTTGAGAATATCACCTTCTGTTATGTGATATAGATTACTTTCCTAAGTGGAAACATCTGGAGCATTGAGATAGTGTCTCTCTTTTTCCTCATGTTACATTTCTCCTGTGTCTGTGTAGACAGTCATAGTCATGTATTGCTATTCTCCAAGCTGAATACTCACTTTCCTTTCAGTGACCTAGAGGCTTGAAAGACAAATAGCATATTTGTATTTCAATGTTTAGTGATTTATATGGTCTTAGGCCCTCCACCCTTTACCTGACATTCTAACCCATTTATCTCTGAGTTTGGTGTGAAACTCTAAGTAGTGAATCTTGTTATCAGCCATTACGCATTCTGAAAGAGATTTTTCTGTTCTAACAAAGCACTAGACGTTAGATGTTTTGAGTTTTAGGTAGGTATGTAGGCTCCCATCCCTTACAGCCAGTGTCTTTTAGTTAGCAATTTGGTCAAATCAATTAATTTCTCTGTGTGCCTAATTTCCTCTGCTGAGAACAGTAATTAATTTGGGGGTTTATGATTAACTCATATGCCTCTACAACTGGATCAGATCAATCTGTATGTATACGTGCTGTGATGACACACTATGGTATTGCTGCTTCTGTAAACATGCTCACCATGGTTTTAACATAACTACTTGCAGTAGTGCAGTTATAACAGGGCATTCGACATGTTATAATATCTATCTGAACCATGTGTTGTATCATATTACATGACTAGAAATGTCTAGTTTAAGCTTGCCCTGTACAAACTGCAGTCATTGAAGAAATTCTCTAAGATACAGCCTGCTGCACTACTGTGGATTTATAGTTCTTATGATATCTTTTAGATTCATCCCACTGAGTTCAAGAAAAGAAAGAGCAGTATAATTTACATGCTGATGAAAAATATCTCTCTTCAGGGGGTCAGGGAACATCTTAGGACAAGAATTCTCTGATTAACCTGTAATCACAGCAGAGGAAGTGACTGAAAGAGAAACTCTATCATTTACACTCTGAATCTTCTTAGAGGAAGCCTAAGGTGGAGATTAATAGAAATCTCCAGAGATCTCTCACTCTGAAGTGTGTGTGTACCACTATTGAGTGTTTGACAAAAATACAGCCCATCTTTTACTCTGCATTGGAGGATTTGGAGAAATATTAAAAAAGAAAAACTTATGGAATTTTCTTGCATTTTTTATGTAATTACAGGTACCTCAGACATCACTAGTATGACTATACAGATAGTTATATATCAATAGATACTGTATTTGCACTCTTGCTTACACTTTCTGTTTAGTAGTAGTAATAATAATAATTTTACGTTTACTAAGATCCATTTATCTGGTGACCTCAAACAGCTTTGAAAATATCACTTTAAACAGTACACTAGAGTTCTCTATATGTTATTATAACACTTGAAAAACATAATTATGCTGAAAGAAATATAACAACTGAGAATTTTGTTTATTAGGAAGGGTGAGGTAGTTTATATAAAACCAATTAATATGTGTGAGGCTGGATACAGTAGTTGCAACTGGAGCTAAATGTACTATAAACACTGCAATGACAATACAACTACAATCATGCTAACAAAACTTGGTTTTCACAAGCCAACAAAGAACTCTGTTGAATCTTCCATGGCACTTTCTTCATAATTAATCCAGATTTCACATATGGCATGCAGAAGTCAAGAAATACAGAAGTGGGCTAGGTCACTCTACCATTTTATACAAATTGTCCATTCTAATACTATTGAGAGAATAACGTATATTATTTTTAATACAAAACATACACATATAGAAAAATATTGTTTCAGATTTTAAATCATTAATGCCTTCTTATATATGAATGTATTAATTAAATCTAATATGCTATAAATTTTTAAGCAGCTTAAATAGTCGGCCCTATTTTATAGATTTTACAATTACTGAAGCAGTTGCCATTAGCAACAGATCTCATTTAAAACCATAAGAAACCCCTTATAAGCATTAACAAACTAAATTCAATTGAAATCTTGGCAAAATGTCTTGAATCTTTGACATATTTTCTAGTGTGGTAATGATTGTATTTTTTTCCATACACTGAAAACCATGAAATAACTTACAAATTCTGAAATAAATGTATAAATATGCAACTTTCCATTCATAATATCACAGAATCACAGAATAACCAGGTTGGAAGAGACCCACTGGATCGTCAAGTCCAACCATTCCCACCAATCCCTAAATCATGCTCCTAAGCACCTCATCTACCCTAACCTTAAACACCTCCAGGGATGGCGACTCAACCACCTCCCTGGGCAGACTGTTCCAATGCCTAACCACCCTTTCTGTGAAGAACTTTTTCCTAATCTCAAGCCTAAATCTCCCCTGGCGGAGCTTGAGGCCATTCCCTCTCGTCCTGTCCCCTGTCACTTGGGAGAAGAGGCCAGCTCCCTCCTCTCCACAACCTCCCTTCTGAATATGGTGAAAACACATTTACCATGTCCAGTCAGAAAGGGCCATTTTGCAGCTATGTATATCGCTAATAAAATGAGGTAAAAGGAAGTTCATCAATGCTTAATTTTCTCTGAAACATATATAAAATGAATTGACTTTGATAAGAAGTCAGAATTTTGGCCAGACTCAATATCTTGCCCATCTCCTGGTGTTTCAGTAATCCATACCAAGGAACAAAGATGGAGAAGTAGTTAAATTCACTTTTTGCAGCACCAAGAGAGGGCAGCTCCAGTTTATACTCTGCTAAGAAGGGTTCTACAGATAGTGACAGTTTACAAACCCCAGAGCTGCCAGTCTAGTTGGATTATCCAGTGTGGAGGTCTTGTTCTTTCCTTCCTTTTCCAGGCCTGCTTCCAACAGCACTCTAGCCATACCAAAGACTGCAGAAGGCAATGCAATAAAACAGCCTACAGTGACTTTAAATTCTCTCTCTCAGGGGTAATGGTCAGTTTGACTATTTTGCTGCCATCATAAAAAAGCCACGGTGAAGATGGAGCTGAGTACCTTGCTCTTTGCAATGCCTTATTTCCTGCAAATTCTGGCATATCATTTACTGCTTTCATTTACCTCCTCAGAAATTCTAGTATTAAATCTTTTGAAGAGGTCCCACGAATATGGGACTCGGCATCCACCTAGCTCATAGCATTACTTCATATAACAGGACTATGGTATTTATATGACATTTTTCAACCCCTGTAATTCATCCAAGGAACCTGTTTGCTGCAATAGACCAAGAAGCTACCTTCACTGAATAACAGTCACTTAGATTCTTCTTAAGAGGAGGCAAGTTGAATACTAAGGTCTTTGCATTGCTGATTGAGTAGAAAGAGAATCATTAACTCCTGACAAGGAAATTAAGGAGTTTTATTCTGTCAGGAGCACTCAAATACTCATTGAATCAGGACATCAGAGCTTTTGAGAATGCACAGGAAATTCAGACAGTTTTTTCGCAAGTATGCATTAGCTTACATTTAACCAAATTGAATTCTGTCTGCCCTTATGCACTACCTACATTAGGCACTTCTGAAAAATTAATTTAAAGTCCTTTCTCTTGCATATCCTTTCATAGCGGGGAAAAAATGACATGAGAAAGTGAAGATGATGAGAGTGGTTTAAAATAAAACAAAAAAAAAATGTGGCAAAGTATGATGGTTTGTCAGGTGAAAAGGTTCACGTTAGAAAAAAGGACTGAGCCAGGCTAACTACAGCTAACTAGCAGAACCCTGGCATTTGCTCATATGCACGTAGCTGTGGCCACACTTTTTCAGATCCGCAGACCATACAGTCCTGTTTACTGACACAAGCATTTCTTGCTATTCCTGATCTACGTGTAGAAAACATTCCAGACACCATTGATGGAAAAGCCCTCTCACCTCAAAATGTCCTTTTATTTTCCAATGCTAGAAAACGGCTCATGCCTTAAATCAAGAGGATTCCTGTTCCTTCCAAAGCATTTTATTTTTTTTCTGTTTTATTTTTATTTAGATATTTCACTTTAATATCTCTCCTTTTACCTCAGCTAACCATGTCCCTTTTCAAAACTGCTCTGAGGTCATGAGGTGTGATTCACAAAAGTGTTAAAATGCCTTAAAATAATGGTGTCTAATACCCACTAGAATGCTCAAAAGCTACCCAAAAGTTTGATTAAGGTATTAGAACCCATTTTCATGGCTGCAGATTAAGCATTCAAGATGGGCTCTCATATTAACCAGAGAACATCCTTATAAAAGTGGAAAACCTTTTTGCCAGAGAACACTCAGGTTATTGGTGTATTGCCAGATATACCAGGAAGTCTCACAGGCAGTGTGTATATTTTCTGTTTCTCTCATAGTTAGATTGGAGGCAGATAAGTAGAATAACATGCCATATATAGGTAGGTTGGAGGCAGATAAAGAAATAACATGTTGTATCTCAAGCTGTTTTCCAGAGATCACCCTTCCAGAGGAATTTAAACAACACCAGTGGTTATTCACTACATAATCTCTGTGTTTGTTTTACAAATCCTTTTGGAATGCAGCTGCATTTTGAAGTACCTGACTGTCACCCTTACCATTGTTGATATTGGGACTAACAAGTATTGCAGACTAAATATATGCTGTGGAAAATAATGATCTCTCTTACTTTCCTATCATTCATTTTTACTGAGTATTCTTTTCTATGTGTGTAATAAGAAGAGGTGAAGAGGAGATCAGGAAGTGTCTTTTCTGTACCTTTAGCTGTTTTCTTTATTGTCACTCACATATATACACCAAAATATTCTTACATGTTCTGCTTCATTGTTCTTGCTCACCTTGCACCACACAGTCAATTAAAAACAATCTGCCAAGGCCTATTGAGCTGATGTGCAGCCGAATTTGCTGCACACTTCCTAGATTGTCAGAAATCTGTTTCGTTTGGCTATCAGTATATTTTGGAAAACAAATGCTGTTTATTTGTTTTTAAAGAACATGACTCTAGGGACAAAGTCACACTATTTTTCTTGGCTGTACCTTTTTTCTGGAAATGAACTTCCCTTTCTTTAAGTTTCCTCTACCTTCCTGTCAGATTCATGGTGCAGATAACTGAATAAAGCAGTCATGCTGGAGACTACTGATTTTTCACGATTTCAGCTAGAACCATGTTTTACAACATTCTCATTTAAATTATGAATTAAAATTAATAAGTTATGAGAAAATTGGCCTTATGTGATATGACCTGCACACCTATGCAGAATAGTGCCCAAAGATTTTTAAACTGTTTTTTAATCCCATCAGTCAAAACTATGTAATAGCAAGTAGATAAAGGCTGGATTTTCACAGCTTCTTAGACTCCCAGAGGCCATGAAGATGCTTTTCCATTCAAGAAGTAATTGCTTCTCATGCTTCTGCTTATACTTTGCTCTCTCCCACCAGTACCTCACAAATACAGATGAGTAGAAAACACAAAAAAATGGGTGATACGATCCTGTTCTGCACCAGTCGTAGTGACACTCATACTTCATTAGTGAAACACACTGAAACTCTCAGGGATCAATCCCATCTTCTACAGAGTCAAAGCTGAACCAAGATCTACAATACCTACCCTTGCCGTACAAAGGATATGTTCAGAAAAAAATCCGGGGAATAAAATGACCTAGAACTTTCATTGTTGTAAACTTGCCTACCTCCAATGAAATCAACAGACCTGTCAAAATTTGTATTTGATGAGGAACTGGTACATACAGTTTCTAGGCATGATTCTCTTTTGTCTGTAACGAGTGCTTTTAGTTATAGTAATGCAAAATACACACCAACACTTCCATTCTGCACTGGTTTATGTTAGGTTACTGCCTCTCCTTTCCTTCTGCAGCTAGCAGACTGTGAACAACTTCCAGTCCTGTATGTATATCATGCAGTTAGTTGCCAGGGCTTTTAGAACACAGTAGTTGCAAGAATCTCTTACGGGCTAAGTGACCATTAACAACTTTGTAGCTTGCATGAATAAATCTGAGGGCAGGTAAGGTATACTCGTATATTAGATTCTACGTGTAACAAGACTGAATTAATAGATTGGACAAAAATCTAAAATAATACTTAATGTGTAAGGGAAGAGATAAATAGTGGCTCTGAAAGCATAAATTTTTAATAGCTATATTTGTAAAATAATTTAAATGTTGGTTTGAATACTCTCATTGATACAAAAATAAAGCTTCTGATCTAATATTGAACAATGGTACTGAAAAAAGAATGTGATTAAAAGGAAAACTATATTTGTTTCAGGGGAATTTTCTTTCTTAGTAGGACAAGAAAGGCCTGATCTAGCTTTTTTAACTAAGACATGGTGCTGTAAAAATCAGATTAAAAATCACTAAGTACAGTAATATCGTGTTACAACAACTTTCATGTGAAGTGGGAAACACTAAAATTACTTCGTGGTTTTTACAGGCTGTCTCCAAATCCAGAACTGAAACTTGCTAGAACTGATGAGTTGATATAGTCAATAGGGAATGTGATAATGCATTTTTACGCACCCTCACCTGTGTCAAAGATACTGTTGTTTCTTTGCACAACTACATTCTTCTCTTTTAGCTATGATTCTGCCTTGTCCACTGTGGTTGGCAATTTTTTTCTTTCTGTACAAGTGTCTCAGTCTCCCTGGTAGTATTATTGAAATATTATTGCAGTCCAAAAAGATATTTTAGTAATATACATAATGAATTTTTCATTAAAAAAGAATATAGCCATCAAGTACCATTAGGTCTCCAAAATGGTTACATTTGAACTGATGCCCATTTTTTAAATCTCTTTCTTGTAGCAGATCATTTAGAGATTCTGTAACGCAGAAGTGGTTTAGAACATGAAGCTTTTCCTTTACACTTTTCCTTTCCCTACTAAAAGAAAATACTGCAGACCTCTTATGAATGATTCACAGCTCAAAAAGGTACGACAGAATGAGAAAACTGTCTTCGTTGTGGCCTAAGGAATCTTGACAAGCAGGAAGCTTTCAGAGCCACATCCCTTTTAAACTTCCAGTTTGAAACCATGTAATCTTGTCTTTTCAACGTGGGCTTGATAGTCAGTATGAAGAAGTGTTGGAACCTGTGCTGGGGTTCAAATTATAAACTATCAGTCTTGATGTCTTGATTAATTAAGAAGGGAATCTGAGGTAATCAAAGTATCAAATAGAAGAGCAGGCGAGGCACTTCAGGTTTTCTTGGTTATATATGCACATGCCTCCAGCTGAACTGTATTCAACTGCTATTTAAATAATCTAGCAGGATTATTTTCTTGTATCAGTGTGTCATAGGATACGGCGCTAGACTTTTATATTGTCAAAAACAGGGTCTTCAAAACAGTAATTCTCTGATATCCTGTCATTTCTAGGTGTCAACAAGCTGAAGTACTGGTTTAACTTCATAAATCAAACAAAGAATTTATTTGGGATGACCTGACAGCAAAGAGGTAATTAAGAATCTGTGTGACATTCTAACAATACAACAGTACTTGATGTTGAAATCAGGGCTTTGATACTCCACATATCTTGAGAATTCTAATGAAAGAGCATTATTAGCCATGCCTCTTTGAAATGGATAGCAGGTTTTCAAAACATTACCTTTACATAGTTAAACCAAGAATGAAATTTCTCTGGAAACACTGTTACTGTAGGCTTGAGCTTTGGTCAGCTGTTTAGCTCTAAATACAACTATTATTGGAAAATCTCATTTTTTGTGAGTATATCAATAAGGCTATAAAGTTGTTGTCATAAAAGAACGAAATACTTTGACTCTTGAAGTCAAGAAAAAGTAGTTTCAGTTATGAATGACACATACAGACAGGAATAGGATACCAGAATGCATAGGAAGACCTACAGTCTTCCAAAGAGGGTAAAAAAAAGGCCATGAAGATTAAAAGCTCCTCACTAGCTGAGTAACTAAGGGTGATAAGCTAAGAGGTATGGAGTCTCACAGTGTACTTTTCCAAAGGACTTTCATGCTTTAGTTCACAGTGCAGGAAAATCCTTTTCTCTACCTGGGAACCCTCGTTTCAACAGATGCTCTTCTTTCAAGAACAGAACAAATTCAACCTTTTTTCGTGTGACTATCTTTTTAAAAGTGTGTTTTTAACTTTTATTAATATATTTTAGTCCTTAGACTGTTAAACGTTGTAGGTGGGGACCCACTCAGTCTCTCTGATTAAAGTTATTTCATTTTACATAAAGACATTACAGTTCTTTGTTTCTGAAAGACAGAGAAAAGAAACCTAAGAGTACTAGGTTTTCCAGGCATCTAGCTTTGATCTATATTTCCTAGTCTGATATTAAAATGTAACCCAGATTATTAAAGGCCTATTTTAGGTCAGTTTACCATATCAGACCATCAGCTCGCCTCATTGTTCACTATGTAGTCAATCCAGCTTTGACAAAACCTCCCTCAAAGAAGAAATATAAATATTTTGTTGATCTGTCAGGAGCAAACTTCCCAAATTTAACATCTAGTTGAGATGGGGCTCCTATCTTAGCTCACATAAGATGCTAAATACTCTGAAACTCTTTTGTCCCAATAGATTAACGTATAGAAAGAATACGAATAAACATATTAGAAATTAACCTTGGAGTGGAGGGGAGACTTATTCTGGAATAGTGTGGCTTAAAAGTACAATTTTAAAATACGGAGGGTTTTTGTTCAGGATGAGTTATTTATAGCAACTCAGAATAAACTGATTTCTGTTAAATTTCAGATCTTTTCCTGTATCATGTCATAAACAATCTTACTGATTTTCATACTTCACAGTGGATATTTTAACAAAGACTTATGTCCTGCTAGGAAAAGACAAGGCTCTACTGTGGTTATATTTACCAGTACATTATAGATGTAGCTTCTCAACCTCAAAGAAGAGACTATAACTCTCATATCTATAAGAAAGTTAAATTAAACTGCTGTTTAATTTCACCAAAGCTTCCTAAAGTAGAAAAAGAATACAAATGGAGATCTTAAATGTGAAGAAATACTAAGCAGGAATTCCAGGTAAAATGAAGGAATAAAAGTGCATTGACCTTATTTTCATTACTGATAAAGTTTTTTTTTTTAAAAAAAAAAGAAAAGCATAGACAAACAGAACTCCCAGAAGATATAACAAAATCAAATTTTGTTTCTGCTGAAGAGAACAAAAAATAACCTGTTCAGCACAAAGCAGTTACCTGCTCTATGCAGAAAGGAGATAACAGTATATCTTGCAAGCCCTAAGGTATATATAACACACATCCTGAAGGCCACCTCTCTGATTATTTTTTAGCCTTTTCAGCATACACTTGCAAAAACTTAGATTTTTCTCCAAGAGTTTTCCTATTTTGTCCTAAAGTCTATTCTTATTTTTTAGTTTTTTCTTCTGCTGGTGGTGATTTATTCCATATCATCTATGTTTAGTAAGGAAATTATGTCTAAACACATTAATAAAAAGAATTTCCTTCATTTAAAACACTTTACTTATTCAACATTAGCTCCAACAACCCTGCCTCATGCCTGTCCTTGTTTCAACTGGGAGAGAATCGATTTTTTTGTACTCGGCACTGGTGAGACTGCTCCTTGAATCCTGTGTTCAGTTCTGGGCCCCTCACCACAAGAAGGATGTTGAGGCTCTGGAGCGAGTCCAGAGAAGAGCAACAAAGCTGGTGAAGGGGCTAGAGAACAGGCCTTATAAGGAGCGGCTGAGAGAGCTGAGGTTGTTTAGCCTGGAGAAGAGGAGGCTGAGGGAAGACCTCATTGCTCTCTACAACTACTCCTCTCAACCTCCTCTTCTCCAGGCTAAACAACCCCAGCTCTCTCAGCCGCTCCTCATAAGGAGTTGTCCTCATGCTATTTATTCAACTTGAGAAATGCCGATTAACTGGATTACTTGCAAGATATGTATTTATGAATGTCTACTATCTATATTTAACAAAACACATAGATGTTCACCAGGCCTCTGTCTGTTGCTCCGGACTTTGCTCTCCTACATATTTAATTTCATGAGTTCCAGCACCATGCAGATATAGTAGATGCCCTACATAATGTCAAGTGGCACTAAGTATTTAGGTAAAAAAATCACACCCTAATTCGCCTGACTTTGATTTTTCTGATTATTATGTAATTATAACAAAAACTGGATGACCACCACTGCTGAACTGGACCAAATAAAGTGGATTTTGAGAGGATGGTTCTACATACATTTCTCACTGATTCCCTCCGCTGTGAGTAAAAGATGTTACTGACGACAGGTGCCTTAATTTACTATTCAACAAAGAGTCTAATGCTGAGGGCTCAAAAAAGCACTCAGATAGAAGTTCATTGGAAGTATATTTTATATCATCTACTTCTAACATTTACAGAACTACAAATATTTTAACACAAGGCTGCAATTATTCGAAAGATGAGGCAACCTCATCGCTGGAAGCACATCCTAGTGAAACTAGGCTGATGCATTATAAGTCATGAGCTTAGGTCAAATAGTATGTTGCTTACAAATTCTGCTTTATTTTAGTTCAGAATAAATTATCTGGCATGCATATAACTTAGACTATATGTGCTGCAATTAGGTTGAGAAATTTTTCACTTATCATTTATTTCTTAAGCATATAGGATTCATGCATCTTAACAGTTCCCCAACATTTGTTTCTAGTTCTTTCAGAATTGATTTACTGTAGAGAATAACATTTGATTTTCAGCCTCTTGCTATGGGTGGTCAGTCAAGTCACTGACAAGTGACTCTGTTTACCTCTTATAATTCCTTTACAACTTTGTCTTGATGAAGCAAATGACTGCTTTGACTTAGAAAAGGCAAACATCGCCTGTCCCTATGCAAACTTTAAGTGTCCATCTATATAAGGTTAAAAAGTGAGGAAAATGTTCAAATTCCTCCTCATTAGCTGGAGTCACAGGAGCTTTTATCAGCTGTAATTGGAATATGATCCCTCCAGGGTTTCTGGGCCTCAATTCCTATATTTTTTTCATCTACTTATTCATCTACTTTTTACAGTATTTTGCATAATACTGCGTGTTACAGAAATATTACAAAGCTATCAGAAGCTCATCAACATTGACATCATATTTTCTTTTGGATTCCCAGAAACGTCAGCAGAGGAGGCAGCAGCCATCTAGAAATTTGTTCCATGTGCAAGGATGGTATCTTGGCTCCTTGGAGGCAGTGGCTTTTGATTTGAGAGATGCTTGCTAATTTTCCATCTGAACTAAGCTCATTTTGTAAATAAATGCTGTCCTCAGTAAGAAATACATAAATTTAAAGCAATTATGAAGTCATAGGACCAGGAAGAGAAAAATATGCCTAGGTAAGACCCTAAGCTTTACTGGGTTCTCCCAGTACTGCCTTTATGTGTGCTTCTGAATGTTTACAGATGTTCTAACATAAATCAATTATGTAATGTTAGATGTTTTCACAGTCTTCTAACAGAGATAGCAAGCTTGACAACAGTGAAACCACACTAACACAGGCTCACATGTTTGGTTTGCAACCTGACTTGATAGTGTCATAGTAGGGCCAAGAATGATCCTAAATGATCAAATCTAACTACCTATCTTTCTATCACCAACTCTCCCAAAAATCATCCAGCTGGTTTGAAAAATTATGTAGTGACAGTAAAGGAAAGACATTAGGTAGGAGATAGTCAAAATAAATCTGTGAAACATGGCAGAACCTTTCTGGGTAGCAAAATATCATTAAAATACCATCCCTTTACTATTAATTATGAATTAATGACGTCTCTGACATATGTTGACACGTGTCATCTCCACTTGCAAAACACATACTCAATATTACGTCTCCAGGTTTCTCCAGTGCGGAGAAAATGTTAAAAGGAATGGCTATAGCCAGGTAAACAGCACTGTCTCCTAGTCTATTATTATAAAATGCAAACAAGGAACATGTCTGCACTGTAGCAAACTCTAACAGCAAAATCCCCCCTGTGGGACTGGGTGAATTTGTCTCAATCAGAATAGCCTTGAGAACAGCTTACTCTGTCCCATAACATTACTTTAACCTGAGGGATGTCTACAAGCTTTCTGTTATCGCAGAATTATTCTACTCTTGATGCTGATATTGAGAGTTATAGAAGAGAACCATTCTGAGAGGAAAAATTTCACTTTTCTTTCTCTTGTACTGATTTGATTTTAAATAGCACATTGCAGGAGGTGGCATATTATCTTTTGAATTGTTAAAGAAAATAAAATACAGTTAAGCTCTTCCTATTGTAGATATTGGCATGTATTTAGAAGAAACCAAAAGGATTCTGGAGTGTTTTTCTATTTTAAATGCTGAGTGTGTAGTGCTTAATATCATTATTAAGACATCATTCTGAGGCTCTGTTATCACACTCCTGCGTTGAGTCCACTAAGAGGATTTGACTTATTATCATCACTCTTTTAAAAAAGAAGAAGTAAAAATTTTTTACAGTGCTTTTTGTATGCAAGGTGAAATATTCAATGTGGAATCTGATAAATCTCAGGAGAGGGCATATTTATTGCAATAATATTTACAATTCGGTCTGGTTCTGGAGTTTAGGTTTCATCTGTTTTGAGATGCAGTCCTTGTTGTGCCATATTTATTATTCATATGCTACATCAGTTTCTGGTTCAATTTATCATTGCACGTTAGGTGGCAGGAAAAATATTCTTCCCCATACTAAGGACTACTAGGCCCTCTGCTTGAATTATATTCAGATTTTGAGAAGATATATTGAGGTAAGAAGTATAGTGGTATCACCAGGGCAAACCTATAAATCGTCATACCTTCAGGGTAGTTTTCAAGGTCATTGATGATGTACAAGACTTTCCTTTTATCTTGTGTATCCTTAGGGGTATTCTTGAGTAAAAATATATCAGGATATTACATAAAAATACATACAACATGTTTGAATATTTTATGTAGTAAATATATCGAAGTAGTAATGCATTTCATAAGAAATGTCACCTTGAATAACAAAAACCTGAAAAATAGGGGAAATATGGAAAAACAGTAATTTTGTGAGGTTTTATGTTTTTTACAATAGCTACAACAGATACTTTTGTAGAGAGATTAATTACCACCTAGAGCTAATAATGTCCATGTGCAACTATTAAACCTTGATTCTTTTTTAACAGAGTTCTAAATATTTCAATGATTTGTTAATGCTTGAAAAAATGAGATTTAATAAAGTAAGGAGGTGCTGTCCTTGTTACTCCACTAAACTAATGATAGTAGGGCCCTTGAAAAGCTATTAAATTTAGAGATAAGAAAATAATGGCCATTCCACAGTACTAGTTTCTGGAGAAAATAGTATTCTCTTACATTTATGTGTACATTAAACAAAAGACACACACAGATGCACATACCCAGACACACACAGATAGACCTGTAGTTTCTAAGGGAGCAAAACTGACACCCTGGACCATTCAAGAGGTAATGTATCCTTTCTGGATCTTTCATTTTCTTGAACAATGCTCAATATGAAGCAACTGTGAAACAAATAAATAAGTAAAAGCAATGATACCTTTTCTAGAAGACCTGTCACGCACACACACACACACACACACACACACACGCACATGCACATGCACATATACAGAACATTTTACTTAAATAAGAAAGAAAGAGCAAAAAATTGTTAGGGAATATCATAGTGCTTTCTGAAAAAAGTGATTAAATTTTTTTGAATCCGCCAGTAAATTGATGGAGGTCTTTAATTTCCAATGCATTTTTACCTACCAAGAATGGTCAGGACACAAAATTTTCCTCTATCTTAGAAAGAAACTCTTTACTATTCCCTTCCCAAGGACGTTAGTTTCATTTTTTGTTTTGTTTTGTCTTGCTTCATCTTATTTTGTTTTCATAAGAGAGGTGGAAAATGAAGTATCTTAATGCCCACCCTGCTTTATGACAGTTTTATAACTTTATTGTTTAAGTTCAATGAATATTGATATTCCCCTGTTTAAACATTCCTTGTGAATCAGATATAGTCTTGTCAAATATGTTTTATTTTTAATCCCATGTGAACAGCATTTACTGAAAGACTCAGTTATTTGAATGAGTGCATATTAATGTACTAAAGTGTTTTTCCGTTTGACATCTAGGCCTTTGAAACTTGCCTTAACCGAGGAATAATGAAATGAGATTTGATGTCTGGCTGACTCTTTTGTATTCACCTTATAAAAATGGTATAAATAAACTGTCTAGTAGTCAGTGGTCTTTACTGGTCCTGATACTGTCTTCATCTCAAAAGGAGACTGTAGTATGAAGATGCTGATTGTGTTGGGCAACTCTTTTTGAAACCAAGGGGAGGGCTATAATTTGTGCTTTAGCTAATCATTCTAACAAATTCCTACTAAAAGACTCATACTTTCTGCAATGATAAGTAACAATATCTCTCTCATTTGCTTTCTTATTCTACTCTTGCTTTTTATTTTCTGCATCATAATTGTAAGATCTGCAAAAAGACACAATTTTAATTTCTGCATCTATACTATACCTTACAAAGTGGAGTTTGCACCAGTTGTCCCAATAGAACTTTCTTTTATATATTTTAAGATAAGAATTCTATTTCTAGTTGTAAAATTATTTCTGATTATAAAAAGATCAAATTGTCATTTGGAAGATTATGTAAATGCATTTTTCAAGAAGAAAACCATTGATGTGTTGTCTCAAATGTATTACTTTAGATGCTTAATGGCCAGCTTCTGTCTAATCTACTGCTCCCTGTGTGTGCGTACTCTGAATTTAATGCAAAGTAATCTTCTATGTGACTCTTGCTTTTTTCACTGGGGAGAGAACATACCTGCACGACAAAACAGAAAAATGGGCTATGTGCATCACATTAAAGAAAAAAACCTCTCCTATATATTCATATGTGGAGGTTTCAGCCATCAGAAATACATCTGTGTTTTAAAAAACATGAGAAAATTGTCTTTTATTAGGTTAAAACTCATCCATTGAAGAAAGCTGTCAGGTATGTCTTTGACATTTCTTATAGGCCCTAGAAACTCTTCTGTACTTCATCACCTTGTGAGCTTTACCTGTGTCTACTCAGTTGCCTTTCTATCTTCTCTTCTTGCATTTCACTTTATTTCCCACTTTTCCCAGTCTTCTGCTTCTATCCTACCTGTCTATTCTCATACAGCAAAAGCAATATATACTCCAGCTTCATCTCAGCTGTACAGGACTTTTCCAAAAGCCTTCAAAAGTTTAGTGTTTGTAATGTGTGACTCCTAGAGGTGTTAATTAATCTCTACATGGAGGTGTAAGGTCAATGGTAAGATTTTATGCTAGATTAAGTTTGACAAAGTAAGAGGTACTAGTATGCGTGCCATAGTAGAGTTGACATATCTTCGTTGTCTCCATTCCTCCGGGAGAAATTTGTAGATTAATGAAAACCTAAAAGACATCCAGTCTGAAATAGTGTGACATATTAGTGAAGAGACAGGGTCATCAAATCTGAATTCCTATACCATGTCCCATTTCTCACTTTCTGCATTCATCTTTACAGAAATTTTACTTTAATGCTAATGTGGTTATTTGTAGAACGATGTGGACGCTGACACTACAGCTTTCTAAGGCTGAATTCTGTGACCTTGAAGCACACCAAAGACATTGAGATACATTGGATAGGCAAGAGTACACGTGAAAGGGAAAGTCTCTATCCCCACTGTCCTGGCTAAAAGAGCTTTCCCTATCCTCCAAGAGTATTTGGTAGCTATTTATCCTGCCATATTAATGTAGAATCATAGGATCATAAAGTCATAGAATACTTAGGGTTAGAAGGAACCTTAAAGATCATGTAGTTCCAATCCCCCTGCCATGGACATGGACACCTCCCACTAGGTCAGGCTTCCCAAGGCCCCGTCCAACCTGACCTTGAACACCTCCAGGGATGGGGCATCCACAACTTCCCTGGGCAACCTGTTCCAGTGTCTTACCACTCTCATGGTGAAGAAATTCTCCCTTATATCAGGCCTAAATCTGTCCCTCTCCAGTTAATACCCATTCCCCTTGTCCTATTACCACAAGCCTTTATGAATAGTTCCTCTCCAGCTTTTTGTAGCACCTTTCAGGTACTGGAAGGTCACTATAAGATCTCCTCTGAGCCTTCTTTTCTCTAGGCTGAACAAGCCCAACTGTCTCCAGACTGTCCTCATAGGGAAGGTGCTCCAGCCCTCGGATCATCGCTGTAGCCCTCCTCTGGACCCATTCCAACAGCTCCATATTCTTCTTACGTTGAGGATTCCAGAAGCGGACACAGTACTCCAGATGAGGTCTCACAAGAGAGGAATAGAAGAGCAGAATTACTTCCCTCCACCTGCTGGCCACACTTCCTTTGATGCAGCCCCAGGTAGAGTTGTCCTTCTGGGCTGCGAGTGCACAATGCCAGATCATGTTGAGTTTCTCATCGACCAGCACCCCCAAGTCTTACTCCTCAGGGCAGCTTTCAATCACATTATCCCCCACTGAGTGCTGAAAATGGGGATTGCCTTGACCCAGGTATAGGACCTTGCACTTGGCCTTGTTGAATCTCATGAGGTTCTCACAGGCCCATTCTCCAGCCTGTCCAAGTCCCTCTGGATGACATCCCGTCCTTCCATTGTGGCAACTACATCACTCAGCTTGGTGTTATCTGCAAAATAACCAAGGGTGCACAGATGTTATCACAAAAGGTATGGTTTAGAGTATATATTGTAAAAAATGAAGCTTTTATTTACATTTAATGGGAAAATTAGCATAAAATTACAAGCAGAAATTTCAAGATTTTCTTAATTATGCAGCAAAATTTTTCAAATGATAGATTACAGTCCCAAAGAAAAAGAGGTCATAAAAAGGAAATGTAGCAGTTGTAAGGTGTAGAATAATGTATTAATCTAAAACAAAGGAAATCTTCCTCTATTCTCCTTATGGGTCTATAAAAATATCTGCTGTAAACTTCTTAAAGGACACAGAAATAGATCTTTTTGCATTGATGACATTTGTTTATTATCATATCATTTGCATGATTTGCATGTGTTTAATCATTGTGGTGAAAAGATCATGAAAGTGTAAAAAAGACAGGATTGGTTGAGTCTCTATACTTGAAAATGCACCAGTGATGTGCTTCATTTTTAATAATTATATCATTAGAGAATCACTAGATTGGAAAAGACCTCCAGGATCATTGAGACCAACCATTCCTATCTGCCACTAAACCATGTCATTGAGCACCTCTTCTACCCATCTTTTAAACACCTCCAAGGATGGTGACTCAACCACCTCCATGGGCAGCCTGTTCCAGTGCCCAGTGATCCTTTCTGTGAAATTTTTTTCTGATGTCCAGCCTAAACCTCCCCTAGTGCAGCTTGCGGCCAATCCCTCTCGTCCTGTCCCCTGTCACTTGGGAGAAGAGGCCAGCTCTCTCCCATCTACAAACTCCTTTCAAGTAATTGTAGAGAGCAATAAAGTCTCTCCTCTTCCCAAGGCTGAACAACCCCAGTTCCCTCAGTCACTCCTCATAAGACTTGTTCTCCAGCCCTTTCAATGCAATTGTAGCCTAAGTTAACTAAGATTTTTAACACCGAGGATCAAAAGGACTGATATTTATATTATCAGCATTCTAAAGTAAATTTAAAACATAAACTGATAATACAACAGTAGTGTTGCGCATGCAATTTTTACTCTTGGAATATATGGGCTACTACTAGTTGCTTTCTAGAAAACAGAAAGTCTCAAAGAGTTAAATCTGTAGATATTCTAAGTTTCATTTGAACATATTATATTTTTGATGTAAATATTTTTTTCCATAAATGAAAATCATGTAACTCCCAAATCTTGGCTATGAGTGTCTAAAATACTGCGTAGGATTTATTATATGAATATACACATGATATTTTTATTAAAAAAGCCCAAATCAAAATAAATAGGCTACTATTATCCAAGTGACAAAATACAAGTTATTTCTTTTTTTATAATACATTTCATTTTTTATTCTAATTAACAATTTTCAATACAGCGTTTATTTTGGTTTAGTTCACATTTTATTTCATGGTCATTGTCACACCACAACAAGTCTAAATGAAACAAATATGCATGTACAAAATAATAGTTGAAAAAAAAATTCCAAAATACATATTGATGCCACTGACTATACATTTGGGAATTTTGGACATACTTCATCAATAGTTACAGGCAAAAATTTCATTTATTTATTTATCTCAGAGCCTCAGCAACTGTTCAACACACAGAGAAGTCTTAATAAATGACCCTTAAACTATTTTCACACTTCTGTAGTTCTAAATTTTTATGTGTTGTGACATGCAGATAATGATGCCCCAGAGCAGATTATTAAAATGTATGTTTTCATGGCCATTTTTTTTTTTTCATTCTACTCATCATTTTTAAATGCTAGAAAGATGGCTATTACATTGATTTGTATTTCAGTACCATGAAAAGGGGCTATTTAGAAAGGATTCAGCAACCACGATTCAGGATTAATTTGCAGAGATACACATTACTTGAATATCTAAAAATAGTGTTGCCAGGCAACAAGCTAAAATACAAGAATGTTACTAGAAGAAACTAAAACACTTACACACTCTAACAATACATGCAGATTAATTCTATCCTGTAAACCTGGGAGACTCTTCTGATGCCATATTTTTAGTAGGCAATTTTCAAGTAATATTCATCGTGGTACAGGTCCTTCAAAGATCCATGTTCCTGCATTTCTGCTGTGATTTGAAGATATTGGAGAAATGTTTGAAACAATGCCAGTTTTATTTAATTATTCATTACACTGCTGAAGCAGTATTAGTATTCTGGGGAACTCGAGTAATACTGAGCAGTAGTTGTGGTGATGTTTCTAGGTCTAGTTTGTTCTTTGAAGCTTATGCCTTTGTACACAGACCATCTCCTGGGGGACAGGGTGATATTGGCAGGCCAGCACAAATAGTAATTGTGTCGAAACTGTACAGCAAATGACAAGGTGCTCTAGCGGGAGACTAAAAGAAAGTGCAGGGTTGAATTACAGTCTGCAAATCCACAAAGAAGCCTATACTATGCGTTTGGCATTGATTTGTGAGTCATTATTAACTTTCCAGAAACACTTCAATGTTACAAAAGATAAAGCTTAGCATAATAAGAGCTGCACCTTTCAGTGTTGCAATCCTAGATAGTCTAACTGCTATCAAGAAGTGTCAACTAAGAAGTCAGAGGCCATTAGGCAATGCAGAATGACTACTTTGGTTCCTGCATAGATTTACAGTATAGATGAAAATAGATTTCCAGTTCACATTATAAAAATGTGTGCTAGGAGTATTCCAACTCTTTTGAATTTCCCTTCCTTCACAAAGCCTTTTGATTGGGGAAGTTTAACCCTGCTGCAACAATTTACAGCAGAACAAGCTTTCTAATAGAAAGAATCAAATTAAATTTTAGCAGTGGTCAAACCATACACAATGGATTTACCAACAGCCTTTATATCAACTGACAGAGAGCTGAGAAAAAAAAAAAGCATGTACAGCTGTTAAAGACAGGAAAACAAATAATTTTAATTAAATATAATAGTCTTTGCATTCTCTGGGAGCACAAGTAATTATTACATTACTAATCTCTTGTCACAGGCAAATCATATGGGGAGGTAAGAACGGAAATTGAAGGACCAAAAAAGGCAGGACACACAGTGTCACATCAGAGGTGAGGTCATGGAGCAGGACTGGTGCAGAGGGACCAGCACTGGTGCAGAGGGACCAGCAAAGTCAAAGTGCAGTGGCTTTGTCGTGGAAGAGCCCTGGAGGATGAGCGACACTCCAATACAGGGTACAGTGTGGGCATGAGTGGAGCAGTCTGGAGTGAGTCAGTAGGACTGTGGGGTGAACTTACAGGGGATGTCTGGTTGTGGATCTCCTTTAGAGTAGGAACCTTCCACTGTAGCTTAGCAGTGTACAGTAGTCATGACTAGAGTGATCATCTAAACATCATGTTGTCTTTCTTTCTTTCACAAGTATTTCACTTTCATTGCTTGGAATTTAAATTTCTGTTTATAACGATTTATCTTGGCAGTTATGTTTCTTTCTACAGTTCTTTAGGTCCTCTAGTAGTGTCCTTCTGATCTTTTCCCACACATTGTGAAACTACTAGGTAAACCTAGCAACCTGTATTCTATCACAAATCTATGTTTTTCAATGTAACATCTTGGCTTCTGTCTATACCTCAGCTGACAGTTTTGTGCAAATAGTGTCTCCCTATGGAGGCACTGGATTTTGCATTCTCATCTTCTAAAGTCACCTGCCACATCACCCTGCTAACACACCCAGCATATAAATATATTTGTCATAAGACAGGTCTTCTAGGATTTTTCTCTTATCAAGTAGAAAATGTGGTCTTTTATATATGTTTTTGAGAGTTCAGCTTAAGTGTGTACCATGACCTAAACAAATAACTGTCGCACTCTTATTTACTTCCTGAAATAGCAACCCATTTGAATTATTAGTCTATCCATCTTCTTGCTTATATCTCAGAACACTCAGAAGCTGGAACACCCTCATCTGTACTGTTAAATTAATAGAATATTCTCTTGTATGATTTACATCCATATAAACTACTACATCCTAAGCAATTCTCAAACGTGTTTGGGAGTTAACATATGCTAAACATCTTTCTCATCAGAATGGCAAATGAGTTTAATAGTGCAAACCAATATTGTTTCATATCTGCTGGCCTTGTCTTATTTCACACTACAGATATAGCATATGATTCCAATAAAGTTAATTTAATCTCTTTGTTTAAAAGAGTTCTATATAGCCCTGCTTTCAATCAAGGGAGTGGTTTTCCCAGAGTATACTCTTCTTGCAATATAATAAGTGTGAATTTGACCAGCAGGACTGTGAGAGATGACCAACATTCAGTGGATCCCCCTAAATGCTAACAATTTAATGCTATAAACATGCTATTTCCCATATTTCCAAACAAGAGAATAAGTGATTTTTCCCATCAGGATTATGTGATGTTTGAAGTAAATATAACCATATTTTCACAATGTATAGAAATCTTTATCCCTAGTGGTAGAAAAAAGAGATGGATAAAATAATAAAATATCCATATGTCATTTTCTACTTAAATTAACTCCTTATTCAGAAAGATTCTCTGCGTTCTCACGTGAAATCCTTCAAATTCTCAGTTCTGTTTTTAAAGATGAAACGAGAAGCTCAGTTTATTTTCTTTCTGAGCCTTTTTTCATTCCTTCTTGAGAGGAGAAGTGAACTAGTTTTCTTAGACTTAAACCAACACACCATCATGCTCGGTTTATTCATTTATTGGCTGTCTTTAAAAGCTATCTCATAAAATATTATGTCCAACACTTATATACCACATCTTAACCCGAGATATAGCTTAATGAATGCATGAAAATATGTTATTATGGATTTAATTACTCTGGTAATAAAAACCAGAACACCTAAGCAGTAAGAATATACTACTATATTTTCCATAAATATCAGGTATTAATGACTGGCAAAAAATTGATTATTAGTTTCCAGTATCAGTGCACAGTTGATTAGAAACAATCAATTACCGAGTCTTACTCTCTTTTCTGACTCTATATTTCTCCTTCTAGCTACCCTCAAACCAATTTATTTGCTCCATTTGCTGAAACAACTCTTTGTTTTATAGTTCAGAATTTCACCCTTTCCATTATTCTTGTCAAAAGTAAAAATAAGTGTATAAATGCTCACAAATCTCCTTCAGTGACATTCAAGGCAATAGAAATGCTCTAATAGGTTTAAATATGTTTAAATAAAAACATTTTTTTCTAAACTTCATCACAAATCAACGGTTGTTTTGGAAAATTACAGAACCTGAAGGGCAAAATTTGCCTTCTTTTAGGATATGTTTCCAAATTCTATATGCTCCATGGAGCTGCAGATCATTTGAGGCCTTTCACATTCTTCGCTGTTATTTGGTGTTCTTAGAATTTAAGACCCTGACATTCAGTAGACATTGACTGTGTTGGACTACTTTCCTTCTAACACTGTATGCTACATCAACCACAGAGTAATCAACTGTAGTTAAAATACTTTTATCAAAGTCAGTAAGAACACACTTAACTGAGGTGGTTTGGATGGTGAATTCACTGAGCTGGTTGGTATATATCTTATGTGCTTGCATGGCCATGCAAACAGTCAACTTCTTTTTTTTATGCCTATCAGCAACAATATTTTATTCCCATTTTTGTTTGGCAGAGGTTTGTTTTTTAATTTTGATTTTAGATGTCTGTCTAAAACAGAAACACTTTTTCAGTTCAGGACCAATCATTATGGTCATGCTTGGTGTATTCTATCTCCCATTTATTAATAGTTTTACAAACACTGATACAAACACACAGACAGACAGGACAATGGTAGCCTAGTTATTCACCTTATCTATGACTGATGATCTGATTGCTGTTAGCAGTGAAGGCTCAAATATTCTCAGCTTGTTAGCTCATGGAGGGAGCCCTGCAAAAGTCTAAATCTTGGAAAATCCAGAATTCCATTGTAAAACATGGATCTTTATCAGGTAATTCTTTAAATACTCCAGACACAGTCTTTTCCAAAGGTAGGATATATTGATTAAACCAATGAATGGTATAGTAATTGACTATGCCTTCTAACAAATATTGTCATTTTCTCTGATTGAAGGGAAGATGTTCAAAAGAGATAGACACTTCAGAAATGCTTATGTTCTATTTCTGTTTTCTGTGGGATTATTTCTGGATAAAAATCAGGCATTCAGGTTTCAGAAACAGCCAAAATAATTCTACAAATTGGCACTGATTGATCATTGAAAATGTCTGCCTCGTCTGTTGACTATAACAAAAGAGGATGAAGAACAAAATGATTAGCACCGCATTTCTCATTAAATACACTACAAACCACACAAATGAATTAGGGGATATCAAAAGAGTTAGAATCAGCTAAAGAACACTATATGAGCAATAATGAAAAGCTGAAAAATGTAGTCATTTTTTCATTAAAATCTTTTCACTAGAAAATAAAACCCTACTATTACGACACTCATTTTTAAATTAAATAATAAGCCTGTTTTATGGGGCTTTGAAGTCATCTGAGTCACATCTTCCAATTAAAAATTTGGCTTTACTGAAGTCTAATCCACATTCTTCTTGCCGCTGCACTATCTTACTGAGACATGTCTTATTCATCCTGGCAAAATATTCTTTCTGCTAAACATCGTTGCATGGCAGTGTGTCGGGCCAAAATGTCAAACCACAACATTTTTGTGTTTCCCCAGAGAACTGTATAATCTAATTAGAAGCAATCCTATAATTACTTTTTCAATAACTCAGACATTTTCTAGCTGTTTTTTTCAGAAAATATCGCAAAACTACTTCACTTTCAACAGATTCTTTACAGCTAACAGCATACCAGAAGATGCATGATTGTTGTCAGTCATCAGAACAAATGGAAGTGAGGAGCTGCTGCCCTAGGGAAGAAAATGACAAAAAATTTCTGCCAAGCCTGGAAGGCTAATGATGATAGATGAATGTAGATTCCCCCATATCCCTTATATAATGCCACAAAAAAAAGAATCCTTCCCACAGCATGGATTTTACAGCCTTAGCTGTGGGTATGTAGCTGAAATGTAAATTTCTTCCCTGATCTCCTTCCACTGTTGCTCACCATACTAGTTTTGCACTTTCTACTTCCTCTAATACAGATACACAGTTTACAAACATTACTGCACAATAGGATATTGTTTCCTAATCTGCTCTGCATAAACATCAATACGAGGCTGCACTGGCCTAGCCTTCTACTGTTATCCAGTGAATTACATTGAAAAGGAGTAAGTTTCACTTTAGGTTCATTCAAGTGCAAAGTCTGAAGTAAATTTAGCAACTGCAAATCTTTCAGGATTTGAAGAAAATCAAATATACTGAGTTTAATGTCAGTAAACGACTGGTCAACAATTTTGCCCCATTCAAAGTTAACAGTTGTTCCCTAAACCAAGCTAATCCATTCTCTTAACTTAATATACGTAATTTATACTTGATGTAGTTCTGAATGTGTTTCCAGCTGATATTTTCACACACATTTGCAGAGCTTTCACTTTTTCCTTCAGTGTAAATTTTGGTTTAAGTTTGTGGGAGAGTAATTTAGAGCTGACAGTGGTTCAGTGCCCCAAAGATATTTTCACACATAGTTCATTTAATTGAGTTTAATATTCTAATATAACCTAGCTCAGGTGTCCCTAGCTATTTTATTCACTTATAAACTTCTCAAGAAGGCTGCAGCAGAACATACCAAAGATGACAGCAATTACCTGTATTTCTCTACACTGCTTGGACAATGACACTTAGTTTGCAGGAAACAAAGGATCACATTATTTTCCCCTCAAAAGTTCTCTCTTTCATCTTCTCCCCTTTCTAGTATTCTCTTCTATCCCTTTCAAAATGTGTAGGGTTGCCCTTAAAATAACCTTACGAGCTAGGACGGAATTAAAGCAGAGTCATCTTCCCTGTCCAGCTCTTGTCTTCATTCAGTATAACTTTAATAATCCTCTGTTACCCATCTTCCTTTCCTTGCTGTCACCTTCCATATGTTGTAAAAATAACTTCTGAAGAACTTTTCACATAATTAATCCGTTACAGCTGTCTTTAATGTGCAGTATATCCAGTGTTCTTATAGCCATGATTATTTTCTGGTTGCTACATTTTATTTCTCAGTGAATTTTACCTATTTTGCTATGTCATTTAAATACACTCTACTTGAATATTACTCTCAAAATTAAATACTCAGGGTGTACTTGGGTTTACTAACTTCTCCTATCTACTGAAGTAAATGAGAGCTCGAATACCTGGGCATTTGTAGGTTTCTACTTAGTTGCTGCTGGAATGTTTCCTCATCTTTTCTAAATAACCTTTCTGTAGTGCCTCAGAAACTAATAAAAGATTAATTTCTTCTAAAGAAGTGAAGCAGTCTACATTATGCATTGCAACTTTATAATTCCAGGACCCATTTATCTTCTTTAAGGAAAGGTCTTAATATTATTATTTTGTCTTCGGTTACCTGTTTTGCCCTTAACAAAGTGTGCTTCCTGGGTTTTTCGCTTTTAACATTTACTTCTTTTCTCTCACAATGCACAGACAAATGAACCCAAAGCTAATGTATCATAGCCAGTTGCTCCAAAACTGTAAATCCACTGAAATTTTTTAATTATCAAAATCTCTTAAGCAAAGGAAATGCAGTGCTCACTGTAAAAGTCTTACCCTGAATTTTCTTCTGGTATTGTCATAGGTTTAGAGATCCCTAACAGCTGCCTATGACAGTAATCAGTGTGGTTCACCCATAACAAGAAAACCCTTCAATTTCACCTTCAAAGCATGAGACACCTAAAAGCACAGGACTGGGCAAATCCACAATGCCAGAAGTCAAGAAGGCAAGGCAGAAGATTAGCCTGGCTGAGCATGGTTATTCTACTGGAACTGAGGCAGGAGAGGATGGTATGGCTGTTGGAAACAAGGACAGTTGACATGCGAGGACTACAGGGATGCTGCTCACCGCTGTAGGGTAGAATTTTATGCAGTCAAAGCTCAATTAAAGTTGAAGCTGGCCAACACTGTGAAAAATAATAAAAAGGGCTTTTTAAAATATGTTTTATCAGAGATAATAGAGGAAAGGTCTATTGTGGGACATTTAGGGAAGCAGTATCTATGAGAACATGATCTTTTGCTTGTCGAAGTTGGCAAATATCATGAGAACCTGACCTTGTTGGAAAAAGAAGTGTATATTGTGGTGTAAACTTTGGAATGTTATACTATGAAACAATTCCTGTTAGCCTGGGACAAATAATACGTTGCTGCTCAGCCCCTCATGTGAGGGCCACGTGGCAGGTGGGTGAGGTTGCTAGCACTTTACCATTCCCAAGGAGATAGATAAAAGGATCCAATTAGAAACCTGAAGAAAAGCAGGGACAGCAAAGCTGAGCATCTAATTTCAGATACCTAGTCCCCACAATGCATGTGAAATGTTAAATTGCCTAGAATCTCTAAAGAGGCCATAAAAGTTGACTTGTAAGCTAAAATGTAGTTGAAATGAGGGGAGGAGGGAGGACAGGTGTTGGCAGCAGTGAGGAATAGGGTGAAGAAGTAAATACTTGGATTAACCTGCTGCAAACCTCTAAGAATAAGAGTACCTCCACTACTTCCTTAAGCTCAACTAACTCAAGAGTGAGGGAAGATATATCCTTCTCTGGAGATTTGTACTCTTTATTGTAACTAAAAACATTGCTGAGGTCAATCTTTTCTGTTTTAGTGAAGTAGCAACACTTATCTTCTCATTTCAATGGTCAAAATTCTAACACTGAGCATGGGGAACTTCTCTACTTTTAGTAATTTCTGGCAGTATGTCAACTGTATAAGTCACCAATAATACTTCACTGGCAGGCAGCCTTGCAATATAATTTTCAAGCTTTTTCTTAGTTCAAAGCAGAGCTGAAAACTATTTGGTGGAAAGAGAAGAAAGACACTGAAAAAAACCCTAAACCCTTGTAGTTAGGAGAGTTGTTATGGTGGTGGGGATGCCAAGCTCACGTTCCTTCTTCAGTTAGTCTTTCCTTTATACTTTTTATCCAGTGAATGTTTAGTCCAAAATACATCAGATATTTGAAAAAAAATAAGGGGTGCCTAGGCTAGAATTATTATTGAACTCCCAGCAATACTTCTCAGTCAAGCCGGGTTTGTTGTCTCTTTCTTAGGCTTAGTTAGCATTACTGCTTTTGGAATAGTTCTCTCTAATTCAGAGCTAATTCAAAGAGATGGTGAGCACATATCAATCTTTTAGAAAAGTTTATGTCACTATCTAATCCAGTGAAGCATGTCTGAATCCAAACAAAAGCAGAAACCAAACTATAGTTTACAATATCATCAGAGGAAGCTTTTACCAAGGATATTTTAAGTGATCACCTCTGATAGCTCAACTTTCTGCTGAGCTATAAAACAGAGCAGAACTGAATTTAACTTGAAACCCCTCAGACAGGCAGAAGTATAATTTTGTTCAAAACCTTCAGCCTCAGTCAAGCCTCGATTAAGTTAGGCTGAAAATTGCCTAATGTCTGGATTGTTAGGTCTGGGATAGGAGCCAAACTGTTCAGTACTTTTAGGATTTAAATAACTCCTGGTATTTATATAAGCAGAACTTTATGGATCTAGAATGCTTTCATCTCAAAATTGAAGGATATTTAATGCTAGTAGTTAAATGATATCCAGAAGAGGTATTGCCAAGCCTGAACTTAATGGTTGTTGTTCTTTTTTAATTTAACCAAAGTAAAATATGTGATCACCAAAGACAGTGTTTGTGTGAAGTTTCTCACAGTTACAAATATTCATCCTGCTGGACTCACACATTACAACGTGCTTTTAGCCGTCTTCCATCATCATGGCCCTATGGATATGGTTTCAAACCCTGGTAGGCATCTTAATAATGAGTATCTAAACAAACGAGAAAAATGCAGTGCAGGGGATATCTAGTCACAAACGGTAGTAAACTCTGAACTATAATACTTTCCCGTTGAGAGTGTATTTTCTACTAAGATTTGAATTCTGATGTCCATTTAGATTCTAACCTTACTATTGAGAAAAATCTCACATTTTATGTCTTGTATCATTCATTTGATTTTTTGGAAGTTTCAATTAAAGACATTTGCAGGACAATTTAGCAATTTTATCCTATTTGAAATGACTCCCCTGCCACAGAACATTAGTAGTATAGTGAACTGTAGTGGCTATATTTTACTTTTCTAAACTAAGCTTTCACACTAGGATTTTCCCACAGACTGAGTCCATGTATAAACCAAATATGAAGCCTTAGGTTATAATTAAGGAGGAATTGCCATTTTACTTCAGTTCTGCTTGACTTGCAATCTTGTCCTGGTGTCCAGCCTCAGTATCTAGCAAAGCTACTTTGTAAGTAGAACTCCCAAGAACTTCCAGTTGCCTAAGAGGTATGTCTCATTTAATCGCCTGGTTTTGCATCCTTCAAATATACCTCCATTACTGCACAGGTTGTTTGCACTTGAAGCAAATGCTTAACAGTTACCAGGAACCTTTGACCATGTGTACTGAACATAGTTTAGACTTTAATACACAACAATGTGCACCAGATTAGTATTACATAAAAGTATCTTTCATCCAAAAGCAATTAAAACAAATACTGTAAGAGATGTAAGAATGACAAAAAAATAAATTTGTTTTTACCTCAATGCAATATGTGTCATAGTAACTCTGCTTGTAGACCAAAACTGTTTCTCAGCAGCATTTTAAAGGATTTAATTTGTTTGTTGTCACATTTTATGTTCTTTATTGAAGATCTGTCAGAATAAAACAAAACAAAACAAAACAAAAAGGGTCACCTAAAAGGTGTTTGAAATAAGTGGTGTACCAGAATACAGTGTTTTGGTTATTAAAAGAGGTCAGTTTGTTGAAGGCTTGAGCAAAACAGTTACAGATGGAGAAAAGGAGTAAGTTGTGTTCCATGAGTGGTAAGACAAAATATCCTACATTTTCAAATAATAAGAAACTCCAGTGTTGTATTAATCCTAGTAGTTGTTATTGCTTTTACTGCTACAAAAGCTGATCTGTTTTAGAAACAGGCAGGAAAACTACCTCCTGGAAGATCTGCAAAATGAATAAGAGAAATGATTGCACATATTTTTTGGCTTTTAAAAAATGTCTCCAAATCACATAGTCAGCATACATTCAGGAGTGTTCACCTCTCTTATGCTTACATTTTCAAGGTTATTTAGGCACAGTACCTCCCCCTAAATTCAGTGGAACATGCGAGGCCTGCAAATAACCCATACACTTTTCTCAGTATTGCTGGGCACAACGCAGCCAAAGGACTACTAATAATTTGTCTTGTGCTAAACCACAGATAGAGTAAAAATGCATCAGTCTGACTACTGTGCAAGCACCACAAGGATCCTAGCACACTATTTTGCTAAAGGAATACACGAGCCATGGGACTATTACTCTTTCTTCTCAGCATGCTTACAGATTTCTCAGATCTATTTTTTTTCTAGAACAAGACTATCCATTGGCTTCCCACGAAGTGTTGATTTGTCATTAAACTTGGCTTCAGGACTCCTCTCCAAGAACTAAACAGTGTAGAGAATGAGGCATATACCAAAATATCTATGTGTCTAAAGAGGGTGGTGTGTTAACCCCAGCCTGCAATGAAGCACCATGAAGCCACTCGCTCATTCCTACCTCCACCACTCCTATCAGGATAGGAGAGAGAATTGGAAGAATAAAAGGAAGTTTAATAAGGAAATGAAAGAGAAACAAAAACAAACAAGTGATGCAAAGGCACTAACCACCTCCCACCATCAGATCAGTTCCCAGCAACATTCCAGGCAAGAGCTACTCTGGAAAAAGTCTGTCACTAGCCTCAGATTTTTATTACTGAGCATGATGGTATAGAACTTTGAATACCCCTTAGGGCAACTGGGCTCAGCTGTCCCAGCTGTGTTCTTTCCCAGCCTCTTGCCCATCTGTAGCCTCCTCACTATGAGAAACATCTGAAAAAGAGATGTTGACGTTGTGGAAGAACTGTTGATCAATAGCTAAAATATTAAAGGTTCTAGGTTTTGTTGCATTCAAATTAATTGAATGACTCCACTTGAACTGGTCAATGACTCCTATCCAGAAAAAATACGAAGAATTCTTTAGGGAATTTATGGTTTAATTTTTCGGTTGATTTTTCTTACAAGTAATTTGATATTGACTATGAAGCATTTAAAACTAGACTGCACATAATACTGCAAACATACATTCACACAACACACTATTGCTAGCACTAGAAACCGTTTGTCTTAATGATATGTCTAATCTTGATTTCCACTTTCTCAAGTTTTATTCATTATTTATTTTCAGGGAGGAATTGCAGAAACTGGAGTAGTGGAGTAAAGGAAACATAACGAAAGTTTCAGTACCAGGTATAACTTATGGTGCAGTAACAGAAGGAGGTATATATAATTTGAAGTTCTTACACTTCAAATCATTGAAACAATAAGAAATATTATACTGAAGATATGCTAAATAATTTAAATGAGCTATCTAGAATTTTAATGATTCCTTTATATTAACAACATTCTTATGATAATTAGTCCTTATGTAAAACAAAGCATAAGAGTTTACAACATCAACTTCAATTTCAAATAGGACTTTGCCATATCTCAGTGTTGCCTTCCTTGAAAGATTAGATAATTAAAACTGTTATTTACAGGAGCTAAGCAGCTCTGGTGTAAATGATCTTATTTGATCAAAAAGCATTTTAAATGCAACCTAAAAAAAAGGAACTATGAAAAATACTGCTTCAGACACATAGTTGTATGGCAGTAGTAAAAACAAACTCATTAAAAGACAATTAATAACTTTAAAACCCCTGGCTTAAAATGTATTGTTGGGAGTTCACCTGAGTTTTCAGCAGTCTCAGTTATGAACTTCTGGATACTAAGAAATTTAAAAAGGTTATCTCAATTACTTAACTGCCTGGTTTACATAAAAGCACTTCTCAATACCAATGATTCTGTTTATTTATTTTATTTTGCAAAACTTGTTTCACAAAAGTACTATTTCATGCTCAGTTAAAAGAAACATGAGATACAGAATTTATAGTCGGAATTTGTAACCTGAAGCAAGTTTTTTCTTCTGATCGAATTATAACAAAACTGTATTTTAACCAAAATGACAAAACCAGCAAATATGAATAAGCCACAGGATAATGACAAAGACTGTTATTTTAACAACTTCTGTTTGTAATCGAAGCATAGAATACAAATATACTATGTTATACTGCAGTAATAATTTCTGACATTGTTAACACATTGAAGAATTTAAATGTCAAGTTATTTGTATTTGGAAATTGGTCTTCAAATGTAATCCTGCCTGATAAGCATAAGAAATATTGTTTTCTGCAGAAGTGTATGCTCACATGTTGGCATGATGTTGTACCAGCCTGTCAATGCAAATATAAAGATGTTATTCAGGTAGAAGCAGATCTTCTAAATGTAAAACATCCTGCCACATAATAAATTTTAGACCTGAGGTAGGAGTACCAGAGGAAAGAGGAATAAAACAATTCAGTGTCTCGTAATTAGGTCACTTGCCCTTGACCTTTCTATAGCCCAAAGAAAACACCATTTTAGCTGCTATAATTTATTTGATTTAAGAGTTACATATGGAGAGCCTGAAGCCCATGGCATTGCAAGAACATGAAAGGCCATTGCTGAGACTTTGCTCTTTATTCTTCTGTATACAGCACAACTGCTGGATGACCAAGACATCTGTAAGCAATGCTACCTACTTCACTATCAGACTGGAAAAATGTCATGTGATGTAGTCAGATCTACAGACTTTGTTAAGCTGAGAGCTACTTCTCACCCTGTCCTGTAGCCCATAATAGTGCCAAGCCTTTCAATGTCTTCTTGGCATGTCTTTCTTTTGCTCAGCATGGCTTTTAATACAAAGATTTACTAGAGCTGATCATAGAAAAAGCATGCAGAACTGCATTGCGCCTTACAGGTCTCATCAAACTGTTTCAGTCTTTTAAATGAGCATGAAGAAGGGAAAATGAGAAGAAGATTTACATCTTCAAAGAACGTAAAATATCTCAAATGTCAGTAGTGTTATTTTTAATTTCATAATTCCTATTACAATTCCTATTAAAAAACATAGGAAGGTGCACTGAAAACATCCCGTGAGGATCAAAGAAGGGACCATATACAGGCTTTCTGACTGTTATCACTATTTTAGTAATATTCTGTAAATAAATTCAAATCCAGCACATCAATGAGGACCTGCCTTTCCTGAACCCATGCTGACTGGGCATGATCTCCTGTTTGTCCTCCACGTGCCAAGTGATGGCACTCAAGATTACCTCTAGTCTCTCAAAATATACTTCTTCTGTGAAACATTTCAACATGAGTCTCAATATAAAATTTCCAGTTAGTTAAATTTATATCTTTTATTGTCCTTAATATAAAGACAGGAAGCTACCTGCAGAGATAGGAAAGTAACTAGAAATTGCATGTAACACACAAAATCATTAATAAGAGCATCTTGAATAAATTCACCATTTCACACTCCAAATACATCTCAGATAAATGCATGGAAATCTCATATTCAGTTGTTTCTTTGGTAGCAGTACATATTTTGAACTTTTCTTTTTGTGATATGTCTTTTAGGAATAAAAGTAATTTGGTGTAAACCCAGACTAACAATTGTGCAGTTCTATGCAGGCAAATGAAATATTAAAACTTTTAAGCCTTTCACACTAGCATAACCCTTCTAAAAGTCTCAAGAATGCACTCAGCTTCTGTATCTTGAGCCAGTATCTAGTCTGCTTCAGCCTCGGCTTATTCAGGTGCTTACTACCTGCCCCTCTTAATATTCCAAGAAGATAAGCTATTGTTCATAATACAGTTTTAATCAGAAAAGTCACCTGTCTACTATGTCTGCAGTTGCCAACAACATCAACAGTTTTAATCCTTAACTACAACAGATGAAACAGTGATCCTACTGAAAACAAAAGAAGAGTTCATGCTGATTTGAATATGGCGAATAATTTGTCCAAAATCTCAAAGGCCTTTTAAATCTAATGCATTTTTTGGTGAAAAAACCTCATTGCCCCAAATGTCCACGTACATTGCATGTTAGAAAACTACACGGACCTGTGCAAGATCTTAATTTCTTTATGGGCTATATTTATTTCTCTGAATCCAATGATTTCATAATTTTTGTATATATAGAACATAGAAAATATGTAACAGGTCAATAAAAACCAAAATAATAATTGATCTGATTCCATACATAAGGAGTATAAATTTATAAAATAGTAAAAAGCCTAAATTGCATACATATCTGTAAGGAATTCAAGGGGTTTGGTTTTTCTATTTTGCTCTCTTTGAATAAGAAATTTCTTATGTATGTCATGTATGGGATTTTAAATAATTTCGTGTTATTTAGGAAAAGAAGACATTTTAAATGACTCATGGAGTCTTCTTTATTTTACACCTAATTTTGTTTTCAGACTTGATCCTGGACAAGTGGGACATGCTTAAAATAAGTGACAAGGTTGTTGCTTGTCGTGAAATTAAAACAATAAAAATCTATGTTTTCTTCCTTATGCCAAACACTTCCCTTTAGACATTTCACAAGTTTTCATTTAAAACAACAACAGTCATTCTGCTTATCTCCTTGGACTTCATAAATATTATTTTTTCATATTGTTCAATAAACAGGATGCTCCAAAGCAATTGGAATACATTAATATAAATAAAACGTCAACTTCTAGACATTCTGAAGTAACATTTTAGGAATATATCTTAGATAAAATAATATCTAGGTGATAAATCATGAATGCATACATGCACATATTTGCATATTTGGGATTTATTATATACATAAATATACGTATGCATACAGATATATACTTAAAACATTGATTTTTTAAAAAATTGTTGATCTCAAAATAGAAAGAAATACTGTCAAAAAAATATGATGGCAAAAATAAATAATCCCACCATCTGCTCCTTCTCTTGATCTTTCCAGATAGAGTGTGACTAGCATATTCTAGCAGAAGTAGTAAACCCCCTCAGTACTAAAATAATTAATTTCTGATGTAAATTCTTTCAGTCTCTGTCACTGGACCAAATGCTACAATTCAATAACACTTTTTAAAATGTCTTAGAGGATTTTGAACTCCTAGAATTGCTTTAGCAAAACCAGTTCAAAAGCTGAGTCCATAGTGCTTCGTAACATCAGCCATGGATGAAGAATTCTGATTATCTAATTCTCTTTCTTAATTTATAGCAACCTTTCACAGACAGCAGTGTGATACACAACAGATATTTTTACTTTATTTTTGAGTAACTGGATTGAGCATACACCATGTTTAGAAGCCTTGGCCAAACACCAAACAGGTGGGCTTCCTGACTTCTCTGAATGTATCCATGTCCAAATGCCTGTAAGGTGCTTCTATTTCAAATGTTGCTGTGTATACAGCAGGGAAGCAGGCAAATTTTAAGCTACCTACATCTTCCATCTGCCAGTTCTTTGAACAACATCACGTGTCCTCACTTAACATCTGCACCAAGACAGATGGGAAGATGGGGTATGCTGTGCTTTGGCTGGCCTATGCACCCTGCAGACAGGCTGGATCCATGCTTACTAGCACATGAGGTCCAATTTTTCTTCCCCATAATTCCCTGGAAGTTTCTCCAAACCTGCTTCTGATCCTGATCCAAGAGCAAGAATCGAGCCTGAGCTTGAATGAAAGCATGGAAAAAATGGAGGGCAGATATTTCTGTTTTGTGGCTCAGTGCTACGCTGAGGAGAGCTACCGGAGGTATTGTCTTTCTTTTGAAAGGCACAAGACAACCTTGTTCAGTAGGAGCTCTGGATGCAGGATTTATATCTCAATATCTAAACTGTATGTGCAAATATTTCATGTGTCAGCTTCTTTTCCAATGGCAATTACAACAACTACAATTCATTCAGCATCTGCAAATGGAACCAGTGACTTTAATTTGTCAGCACAAAATGACCTGAATTATGAAATCTAAAGCAGAATGTTCATTAACACTCAGTAAATATACATCACTAAGATGAGTCTCCTTCTGGCACTTCTGACTGCATGTTTCTAATTCAAGATGTTCGTGCTCTGCCAAAATATCTATAAATATCATAAAAAGATGCATCCAAATGACAAAGTAATAAAACAATATCTCTTGAGCTATAAAAACTATTATATGTATTGATAGACTTCATTCTTTGTTTACGATTCATCCTTCCCTTTATAAAAAATATGATAGAATTTAATTAGGCATAGTAATTTCCATTTTCCATTCTGATTTCTATGAAAAGTTTAAATTCTATAATAATTTCTTGCCTTCAGAAAGGTAGGACTTTGCTATAATCTGAAGAATCCATTACTCTTTCCTTCGTGAAGAATCACAAATATTCTATAAGTCCTTTAGCAAATATACAGTAGACAGAGCTTCCACCTAAATTTCATATAATGCCACTTCAAATAGTAAGTCAAATTAAAAAAAAATGTTTCCATTAGCACATTTTTTTTTTCTTAAAGGTCAATAAGTTTACTGTGCAGTAATATCTGGAGTGCAATTTTGCTACCAACAGTTTACTATCTTTTCCTCTTTCTGGAGTTCTTCAGCAAGTACTCTGTCTCCGACATCATATCATCTTACAACAAAGCCAGAAAGGAGGTGTACTTGGTAGTTACGTGATCCACGGGTCAAGGCATGAATATCTTTTTTTAAGCAATGGACTGTGTACCTGAAGATACAATTTTCATTATCAAATATTTTACCTGACTAAAAAGAAAGTTAAGAAGCTGACTACATGCTCAACATGGGCTTGGTTTACTTATTTTACCTCTGCTGTCAGAGAATATTTTTTTTTTTCTTAAGTATCTTTTTTGTTTCAGGAAGTTTCTTTCCTTGTGCATTTTGTTAAGAAAGCTATTCAAAGGGTTATATCTGCATGGCCACACATGAATCAAACCACACACTGACCAAAGATCCATTCAGAGTTCATTAATCAGAAATTAGAAATAAATCAAACCTCTTTGCTACATAAAGGCAGTGAATTTTTACTGGTTGCTATTCAGCAAACAGCAATTATATTCCTCTTGACAGAGTTTGCCTATCCATCTGGCCATATGCATGTCTGCTGCCTGATGGGTGCTTTGATGTGGGACTTGATTTTCTCACAGTAACAGAAAGTATACAGTTCTCTCTCCTCATTTAGAGTGGTATCCTTAAAGCATATCAATATTCAGTAGCGGCTGGAAATTTGGTTGTTACTGGCTCCTCTAGGCAGAGTATAGACAAAACCCTGTGTTTTGCCTGTTATTAACTTGCATACTTCATTCCATTTTTACCCCAAGGCTTCAGCTAATCCCATTTCATAAAAAGGATATACCAGTAGCTGTTTTTTACCCACCTCAAACACTAAGATAAAACATTTTTTATTGAATATTTATTTGAAAACTCAAATGCGTATGTTAAGATTATGGGGAAAAATTATAATTGATGCAGGTAACATGAAAGGTACATTAGCAGTACAACAATTTTTAAAGCCTAATGCAGAAACAAAAATCCTAGTAAGAACAGCATTTGTCATCCTCATAACTCTTTCTCCTTTCTAGTTTCCCTGGATGCTTCTTTCCAAATAAGAGTCATTTTACTTCACATACTATCTTGAGAGACATATATTCGTATTTCTTCTTCTCCAATGCAAGCATTGAGTCAACATCAAATGATAAAATGCACGGCAATAATTGGGGTTATGCATGAATTTGATCATGTCTAGGGTTCTGTTATTTAGGACAAATGCTATTACATAGAAATAAGTATAGAGGGCTGTTTTATTTTAGTTACTCTATTCTGAAAAAAAAGAGTGTCAGGAAGACTGCATATATACAAGAGAAATCTTAATTCCATCCAAGAAATTTAAATAAAAGACATTAAGGTTGACAGTAAAATAAAATAAAATAAAATAAAATAAAATAAAATAAAATAAAATAAAATAAAATAAAATAAAATAAAATAAAATAAAATAAAAACCAAAATTTAAAGAAATTGTGTCTAACTCAGTTTTCTCTGGCGCTTTTGGCTTACTTATAGACACATGTCAAATTGTTACTTAAGGTTGTGATTAGCAACTCAGAGTCTAGTCGGAACCCTGTGGCTAGCAGTGATCCCCAGGACCCAATCTTGTTTAACATATTCATCAATTAACTGCATAAGGGTATAGAGTGCATCCTCAGCAAGTTTTGTGATTTCTACCCTAGAATTGCATAAGCATTTTGTTCTCAGGATTTAAATACAATAGAGCTCCTCTTAGCTGCAGTGAACTCCTCCTTTCTTTGCTGTCTGAAGGAGAAAGTTCTTCTATTTTCTACAGATTATTTCTCTGTATTAATCAGACAGTTTGACAGAATGTCTTGCAACCATGAATAGCTTACAATCCTTTTCATGTCATTATGGAAGATATATTCAAACAACTTATTACCAGTGGAAGGCTCATTCCAGTTGCCCATATATAAGGTCAAGTAACAAGGTTCATATAACAAAGATAAAAGTATGGTTTAGATCTTCTAGTAAACATCAGTAGCTATCTCTAAAACATAAAACCAACAAGAACACCTTGATGACTTTGAAAGTATGTTACAACTTGCAGTTCATAAATGCCCTACTCTTCCAGAAACTTAAACAATTTACTATGGAGGAAAGCAGGCAGCCACTTCAGTAACAATTCTCAAGTGTCTACACATACTTGTAGGAAAAGACAGAATCTCAGAAAGTCTCCCAGTCTGTTCTGTCACTTTAGAAGAAAGATGACATAATCATCACCGACATCATGTCTCTGTTCTTAAAATCATCTTGAGATAGACTCCTAGTCAAGCTAGGCTCCCACTTTTCTGTCCTTACTATTTCAAAGCTTTTCTTGTGCAAAATCAATTGTTTCCAGCTAGTCTTTAAGCTTTTTGTCAAGTTCTATCCTCAGTGAATAAACAGAACACTTTCCTGTTTATTTTTTCATATATTTAGAGTTCATTGACAAACCTTTTTCCAGATTTTGCCTCTACAGATTAAATACACCTCTTCCTTTTTCTCCTCCATAGGATTTTTTTCTTCATAAAGTGTGCATTTCTAAGTTGCTGGAAGTCTCATAATACCTATTGTAAGACTGTCTCCATAAGGTATATTTGCAGGTTTTAACTGGAAATATCTCAACTGCTACCTGCAGTTGGAATGTCTTAGCCTGGTTTAGCTAAGTTTCTTTCTACTTGTCCTCTTTTTATCTTTAAAGTATATGCCTATCTTTATGCTGCTATTAGTAACCATGCATGTAATTGTTCGATTATAAACATTCCCCAGATGTCAGCTGTAATGGGCTGTATTTTTCTAGTTCTGTACTTAGACCTTGGATCATTTTCAAAGTAACTATTACTCTCAAGAAAATTTTCTTTCTAACATAATGGGGACAAGACAAGCTTATCATTGATGTGACATTGGAAACACTATTGATTTATGTCATAATTTAGGCAAACTTTAGCTTGATAATTTTAAGAAATGAAATAAGTAAAGCTATTTGTTGTTCATTTGTAGTATTCTCTTATGTAAATAGAGATGGATAGGTGACAACATGCAGTTCCACTGGTAAAGATGATTAACACTATAAAAATTTCAACTGCTAAAAATTTGTAGAAAAGTTCTGAGGTGAATGATGTGTACAGTTTTACAGTTTTTAATAATCCCAGAATGATAACAAATGTAGAAGAAGATAAATGTAAAAGTAGCTCAGAACAAAATTGGAATAGTAGTTCTAAGTAACCTTTCACCTATATATCCTTAATATTCTCTGCCAGCTTTGCAATTAGGGCATTTTCTATCACAGTAGAAGAGAGGCTAAGGTAAAATTTGGAATTCAAGAAATATCAAAGAGCATCTGAGATGCGTTTCAAAACTGTTTCCTAATAATGTATATGTGCAAGGAATACACAAGTAAATTCGGTGTATAAATTAGTTAAAGTATACTTAAAAATAACTCAAATAAATTAAACAATCTTTCTCATTTTTAAGAATACAATCCTGTGAAACTGAAAGCCTACTTAAATCAAATGATACAATATATTTCTGAATTTGGCTGATTGCAAACTGTTACATATATGATGTGAAAGCTAGCTTGGGACTGTGATACTCTCTTCTAGATATCCATGAGTCTCACTGCTTAAAATTCACTATATGGCTAACCCCCAAAGATAAAATATATGTACTTTATGGTAAAACACAGAAAATCAAGCCATAATTTGATTCATCAGTGATAATGAATGTGGTTACCAAATCACAGCTAGGCAGGCTGAAATGGCTTAGATATCTGTAGAGAAGAGCGTTTTCAGAATTCAGACTTGTAGAATGCTTTAAGCCTACTGTGATAAAGTTAAACTGAAAATATTTTGGAAATCAAGTCAACTGTAGATAGTCTGGTAATGCAGATGTAGCAAATACACATATTTCAATTGCTTTCTCTTGAGAACTAGAACAATAAAATAAAAAAATTAAGAAAAAAAAAAGAAAATAAATGTGATTGGCCACACACCACATAAATGACATCTTTTCCATTAACCAGATACTGCTTTCTGGTCCTCCAGCCAAATGTCACAGTATCACTCGCGTCCACATACACAAATTCTCTTCTCTCATGTCCACATTAACAGGTATATGTTGAATATAGCAATGGGTAGTTTGTCTGCTGAGCCCAAAGTGGTACCAGGGAGGCTACTAACCGTGTCAGGGTAGATGAGCATGGGCTGGTATCTGAGCCCAGGTCTTGGCTCTGTTTTATACAGTACTGTGCATATAGCCTTCAAAATCAAAGACTATCCACTTTGATATTGTAAATATTGAACGGAAGCTTCAGCTTACTTGAACACATCCAAGGTTATTAGACAAGGCTTCATAGAATGATAGAATTGCTTTCTTGGAAAAGACCTTTGAGATCACAGAGTCCAACCATACCTGTCCACTACTAAACCAGACTCAGTCACCTCCCTGGGAAGCCTGTTCCTGATAAACTTTTCAGTGAATAATTTTTTCCTGATGTCTAATCTGAACCTCCAATGGTGCAATTTGAGGCCATTTCCTTTTGTCTTATCATGTATCCCTTATCATGAGCCCAACACCCACCTCACTACGACCTCCTTTCAGGTAGTTGTAGAGAGTGATGAAGTCTCCCCTCAGTGTCCTTTTATCCAGACTAAACAACCCCAGCTCCCTCAGCCACTCCTCATAAGGCTTGTGCTCTAAACCCCTCACCAGCTTTGTTACCCTTCTCTGGACATGCTCCAGTATCTTGATATCTTTGTTGTAGTGAGGGGCTCAAAAGTGAATGCAATATTCAAGGTGCAGCCTCACCTCATACTGTTGGTCTCATCCCATTGATCCCATCAATCCAGCCTGTTCAGATCCCTCTGTAGAGCCTCCCTACCCTCAAGCAGATCAATACTTCTTCCCATTTCAATGTCATCCATGAACTTGCTAAGGGTACACTCAATCCCCTCATCAGGTACAAGAAAGCCGACAACTTAAATACAGAGCAACTCATGGACTTCACAAAAGGCTATTGTGATCATAAAACTATAGATACCAACATCCCCTCTATAATTATCTCTCAGTCCAAGTTCTTGCAGTATTAAATAAAATAGTTCTTTACTTATTTTTGTGAAGCATATCCAGTCCAAGTCCGTTCTGCTGGCAGATTTAACTGAAGATAACTTTGAACCTCAGGTACTTAGCATCTATGAAGGAAAAATATAAAGTTCTTGAAACCACACAATCAAGTCATGGGAAGCTAATTTCCTCATGGTAATTTTAACTGTAAGAATGAGACAACAGGAAGCCCATGTGCAGTGTATTTCTGACATAACAAACACTTCTGACAGGGGTTAATTTAATATCTGTCATGATAGGTAGTAATTGAGCATAAAGGTAATTGGAAGTAATGCAGTTATGTCAACAGTACTTTTCAGAAATGTGGATTTATGTACTAAGATTTCTTAGTATGTACAAAGTTTAATCGAGCCATATTTGTAAAAATAGCTGAATAGTGTAACAGTTTTGCCGCCTGATACTCTGTTACAAAAATTACCCTAAATAACCAAAAGCAAAATTATTATCTTCATATTAATTTGTAAATCCGAACAGAAATTGCATGATTTTTTCTGTACTTAGGCCTGATCTTTTTATATCTAAAACGAACATGGAAGTATAGAAAACAAAGGTTTGTAATTTGTTGTGAATTTTCAGCTATGGGTTAATCAGCCTAAATATAGGTATAAAACATAACATGTGATCATGAAAAAGCAAATGAAATCTTAGAATGTGTAAAGAAAAGTACTACTGTAGAGATAAAAAAAGTATTAGTGCAATTAGACAAGGCACTGTTAAGACTTCCTCTGCAATACTGCATACAATGTTCTGATATCCAGTGTTTAAGAAAGATTAATTAAACTGCAATAGTTGCAGAGAAGGGCTGTTAAGATGATCAGGGAAAAAAGGCGCTTATCTTGTAAGAGGAGACTAAAATAACTTAATGGAGTCTGATAGGGTATATCATTGCTCTCTATAAATACTTCAGAGGTAGATAAATTCTAAAGAAGGGTAAAGCTATTTAAATTAAAAGACAAGGTTGACACAAGAACAAATGGGTATAAACGAGAAAACTTAGTCTGAAAATTAGAAGAATGAATGAGGTTCCAGAAGGTCTTAAAGAACAATTCTAACTAGTTTAAAAGTGAGACAGGACAAGTTCAGGAACATAAGACTTATTTGTGTAAGAATAGGAAAGACCTTGATGTGATGGCTAAGAAAATCCACTCTTTGTTTGAAGTTTCCCAGTATGACCACCTGCATCTTCCACATTAAGAACTCAGTAAAGCAATCAGAATATTGTTGTTTGATTAATTAAGGATAGAAGACTGTCACTATTGATTAGCTTAGTGATTCAAAATGCAATGTATTTCAAACTCCATATTGATGATACACAGAAAGCCTACTAAGTGTGGAGCCAATGCTCTTTATAACTCTTAATCTCCAGAAAAGGCAGGAAAGAAAGAAGAGGTTTTCAAGGGGTATTGTCTCTTAGTGTTTGTGTGGACAAAGAATTGTGTAACTGGGAATGTTGAGGGCAGAGAATAGGGAGTCAGAAGCCAGGAAATGTCCTTTCTCTTTAGGGAAAAATTTACAAAAGAATCCAGCAACAATTGTAATGCTCAACACAGGCTGCAAAGCCAGTGGAAGAGGGAATTCCAAGTGCTTTGGATATACTTCATCCTATTCTGACTTGTTATTTGTTTCAGACTTTTTCCGTACACCTTTCACAATATTTTTACCATAATTTCTTTCTATATCCATTCCTTGCCCACTTACTTCTTTCCTATCAATTTATTAACTTCTATTTTTATTTCTTTATTTCCTAGTTTTTTTAACTCTAAAGTAAATTTTGGAACTAAATTCTGCCTTTTATACTGTCTGCTTGTCTATTAACTCCTTGGGGTAAATAGAGCCTATTGCTGTGAATGTTGTATACCCTAACACAAAAGTGTCCAAGTTTCCCCTGACAATCAACCTTCATAGCCCTGTAGTTCTTTACATGAATTAATAAAATATTGTGGGGAAGTGCAGTTGATTGTTTAGTCGTCAATTCTCTTGGTGTCTTCTGAGATTTGAGAATACACTGTACCTCAAGGCCACTGATGTGTACAATATTTTGACTATTTGCAAATAATATTGAGCATAAACATACTTGGTGCTTTAAAAAGTACTTCACTGCACTCATGAGAAAAAATTATAATATGCAGGTCCAGTTGACAGTCCAAATATAATAATTTATTTTTTCAGTTCTACATTTTGATAAAACACTTTTAGGACATTCTGTATCTGCTGCCCAGGGTGCTTTTTGTTAGGTGCTCAACTTGGTTTACTTTTCTGGTCCAATTTTGTTACTGTGACCAGTCATTGTTGTGGGTCAACTCTGCCTAGCCACCAGGTACTCACAAAGCCACTCTATTACCCCTCCCTCCATCAACAAGATAGGGAGAGAAAAAATACAACAAAAAGCTCATAGGTCAAGATAAGGAGAGGGAGACCACTTACCAGTTACAATCACAGGCTAAACAGTCTTGCCTTGGGGAAAATGAATTTAATTTATTGGCAATAAATCAGAACAAGACAATGGCTAATAAGAAAAAATCTAAATGAAATTCCTCCTACCTCAGCCTTCTTTCCAAGCTCATCTTCACTCCTAACTCTTCTCCTCCACCCAAGTGTGAGGGGATAGGGAATGAGGATTGCAGTCAGTTCTATATACTTTACCTTTCCTGCTCTTTCCTACTTATACTTTTCCCCTGCTCCAGCGTGGAGTCCCTCCCATAGGATGTAGTCCTTCATGACCTTCTCCAAAAGGGTTCTTTCCACAAATTGCAGTTCTCCGTTATGTGCTCTAGTATGGGTCCTTTCCACAGGATACAGTCCTTCAGGAATGGAATGTTCCAGTGTGGGTCCCCCCTTGGGGTCATAGATCCTGGCAGAAATCCTTCTCCTTTGTGGCCTCCTCTCCCCTGGCTGCAATTCCTTTCAGGATCCTACTCCAGAATGGGCTTTCCATGAACTGCAGCTTCATTCAGGGCACATCCACCTGTTCCAGTACAGGATCCTCCATAGGCCACAGTGTGGATACCTGCTCCACCGTGGACCTCAAGAGGAAAACTTGTGTCACCATGGGCTTCACCACCAGCTGCAGAGCAATCTCTGCTCTGGTACCTGGAGCACTTCCTCCACCTTCTGACCTCAGGGTCTGTGTAATTGTTTTTTTCACATATTCTCACTCCTTTCTTACAGCTGTTATTGTACAGGTTTTTTCTACACTTCTTAAATGTGTTATCACACACGTGATATCCAATGTTGCTGACTGGTTTAGCTTTGGTGAGTAGTCATCCTCCTCATCTGAATGTGCTGGTGTAAATTAGGTTGGAGTCTACTCTAGCACTTTGTACCCATATATCTTCCATCTCTCCTCTGATCAAGAATGAGGAACATTTCTAGTTCTTTGTTACTGTTCTTTTAACAGGAGATTTCAATCTCCATTGTTGTAACCTGTTTTCTCTAATTAACATTAAATTAAATTTAATTTTGTATTTATATTTTTAACTTTAAAATTAATTTTATTTTTTAAATCTGTAAAAAAATATAAGTACTGTTGACTCACATTATTACAACAATATTTTCCATCTTCAATAAGCAGTCCCTCATAAATGCAGGGTGAATAGTAAGCTGAAATAACTATATAAAAAAGTCACTTTAAAATGAGAATTCATTAAAGACAGTGACAACTCAGTAGGAAACAATGCACTACTCTTTTCAAAAGCTATGGAGAAAGCTGCCCTTGATCAAAAGCCCTGCTTACTTGGGAAAGGGTAGTTTAATTATCTCTCTTTCTGACAAAAGGCATCCTTGTTGACTCAGGATGTAGATATTAGCATATATGGAATTCATTGTTTCACTTAATCTAAAAGCCCAACATCAAAGAGACTTAGTCCTATAAATCAGCACTGAGAAGTCAAAAACTCAAACAGATAAATAGGAAAAGATTGAAAAACAAAAGAGGTCAAACTGCTGAAAGTCTTATTTTCCCTGCACCAGTTTTGCTGATGTATAGCCTACCTCCACTTTGTTGAAGGGAAGTATTTACCTTTGCAATACCATGTTTCAAGTATCTAACAAAATTATTGAAAGTTTTAAGCAGGGCAATATAAGTTATTCTGTCTTTGCCCAGGAAAATTTAGTCTTTCTTTTAGCTGCTGCAGGTGAATGTCTATCCCAACACCTGGTAGCCACCTCCTTAGTGAGTGGAGGACTGTTGCTAAATGGTCCAGCTCTGGAAACTGACTGAGCTGTTTCCTGATCATTTATGACCAGTCCCCAGAGTGTCTTCCTTGCCCAACCTGTAGCTGAAGGAGTAGTGTTGAATCATTTGTGAACAGCCCAGCCTCAACAGATATCCCATCTTCCCAGTTAAATCTTCCATTGACCACAATGCGGGGACTCTATTGAGAAAAGCAACGTGATAAAATGCAGCAAGGAAAGTTTTGGAAAAGGCAAAATAGTAACTCTTTTGGAGATACCTTGGAAATGTGCTATGTTCAAATGCATAAGAAGATGGTAAACTTAAATGGTGTACAGAGGGAGTGATAAGTGAAATCAATTGGGGGTTAGGAAAATATTGTGAAATCCTGAACACAAATACTGTGAAAAGGAAAACTTTGGAAATTCTTTTGCAAATCATTCACAGAAGGAGAAAAGACAGGAATCTTAAGTGGGATTTTAGTCATAAGCAACTTCTGTAAAAGTGAAATAATTTAAAGAGAAATCAAGGGAAGGAGGAAGGAAACAAAGAAACAAGGAAACAAAGAAAGAAGGAAGTTGTGAGGAAAACCTCCGTATTCCTTCTGGAATGTCTGCTGAAAATGTTCAGTAGACTTAACCTTAAGGTTAAGTGGATGCTTTACTGCTTTTCCTGCTGTGTGTCTTTGTCAAAATTACTCATCCTTTGCTTTTACAGGCAAAAGGATTTTTCTTAATCATTTCCAAGATTTTGAAGCCAAGACAGCCTACTCACTATTCTAATTGAGTTCTGAACTGTTCAGTAGAAATCACAATCTGTCCTTGTTCTATGGGGTACCTGAAGAGCTGCTAGGAGGAGTACATTTGTCATATAGTAGCTTCTGGCTGTAACTGGCAGAGGTGTGGGAGAGAGCATTTGGTCCACTTGCAAAGGGAGCAACTTCACACAGTCTGTGGATGCTGCCAAGACATACTTCACTTTTAGAATGCCAATATAAATCTGAAGGTCACCAAGGAAATACTTATACAGTTCAAATCATTAATTATTTGAATCACAGATCATAAAATAAGTTTATAAGCAAGAAAATGCAATCCCTGCATTTAAATCAACATATAATGGCTTAAAAATAATGAAATAATATTAAATTAAATGAAGTGTAGATGAATATAGTAAAATACAGATAAAAGCAGTAACCACATAAAGCTCATTACATCTGAAAAAGAGAAGAAATGTAAGACAATCTCATTTACTGTTATTTTTCTGTTTTAAGCTGGGAGATTTTTGTGCAAAATTGGTCAATATGTTATTTTTGTTTGTTCAGCATGTGAAGGAGATAGCTTTGCTCATTGAAGTTTCTCTGGAAATAACACAAGGATCTGCAATCATTCTATTTTTAAGAGATCTTTTTTTCACTTGAGTCTGCATAATGAAAAGTTTCTTAAGGGGGTGATCCAGAAAACATAAATAACAAATCATTTTGTGCAAATGCAGCATTTATACTTTCTGCATAATGCAAACACTAACTTATGGTAGAGACATTTTAATATCATTCTACCATCTTCTAAATGTTCGGGGTTTTTTTGCAAGAATGTTAGACATCTAGTAACTGTTTAATTCTGACATAGAGTAGGACAGAATATTGCTTTGGGAGATGAAGATTAAAAAATATAGATTGCATTTAAATGGAAAAAAATTGAATGCTGCTTGTGGATGTTGATTAGAAATAATGACATGCAAATGCAAAAGAAATGTCTATTAACAGACTGTGTACGGCAAGAAGGACATAGGTTGAATATCGAAGGCAGCAAAGATTGAATATTGAAGGCAGTAAAGCAGAGTCTAAGGCCTAAGCTTTGTTGTATCTCTGCTTTGGTATTTCTTTTTTATATTGTTTTTCCAATTGATATATCTGACTGTAAAGAGCTGCTGACATCTGGCACATCCCACTTAAGTGAGCTCTTTGGAATTACCATCACAGCATCACTGACACAAATCACTCAGGAGGAGAGTGTAAACAGTATTTTTACTAAAAATAGGTCATGCCCTGAAACTCTGGATATAAACAATCAATGACCCATAAGCAAAAAAGCATCAACAAGAAACTGCAAAGGCCAATGTTACCACAACAATCCACAACTTAGAAACATTGATAGCACTGTGTAATGATCTGCTTAGTGAAACCAAAAAATGTAATAAGAGCCTGATGTTGCTGGAGTCAAAAAGGAAAAGAAAATGAGGATAGAGAAAGAAAGAAAGAGAGAGAGAAAATAGAGCACTGCATTATAAGAGAGACATAAGAGATGAAAGATGGTCACCACCTTCAAGACTTCCCATCTTGAGGCACATTTTTATTTTGTCCTGCAGGTCCAAGAAGATGGTGGTTGTCCATGAGGTTACAGGTGTAGCACATTTTTTTTAAACTCTCTGTCCTCTCTTCTCACCTAGTTTAGGCAGCAGATCAGGTAACAGGTTGAGATATGGCCTTCAGCACATTCACTCCTGTACCTGTCCACTCAGGGAGGGGCACAGCTCAGAATCACCTGCTTTGAGACTTTTAACCCACACCATGCTGGGTCCATACAACATGATAACAGGTTTAGGTGTAGTTTACCAGTGCAATGGAAAATGCTGGTGTCATTCACCTCAATAATCCACATCACAGCTTCATTCAAGTGAACTTTCAGTAGTTTTGTGGTTTGATCTGTTTTAGGAAGTTATAATATGATTTAGGAGAATCACAAACTGTGATTAAAAAATGTCGTAATATTCAAAGACCTGATGTCAGTCTTAATCCCTGTCTTTTTCATACAATTCCACGTATTTAGCATTGACAACTTGTTTGTCTTTTGGGTTTTTTTTAAATATTTTTTTAGTGGGGATGTGTATGTTTTAAAGAAAGAGATATGCACAGTAAGATACAGTCCTGGTATAATTAATATTTCTGTTATTCTAAAAGGATGAAGCAAATATCTGAAATGCTTTTCATTCCAGAGCTGCCACATACTCCATTGCAATTGAATTCTGATCATAAATGTGACTACTCCTTTTACTGCTTTAAAGATATTTAAGCCTCTATCCCCTTCTACTCTTTACAGTAAAGAAGAAATTTTTTCCCAACAGGTCAGCTGGAATCTTTGCAGGCAAACCATTTATCTGTAGCCTTCTTACTGCTGATACAATAGTTAGAGCATTTATTGTTCATGGATGTTATAAAAGGGCAGCTGCTTAATGAAATAACTGGTTACACCAAAGGTCATATTCCAAACTTTAAAGCATATATCATAAGCCTTAACTTAATTTATCAAAAACAAAAATTCCAAAAAACCTTCCTCTTAATTACCTTAAGAGTCTTGTTTCATTTATAAATAAAACACATACTGTCCTGTCTTGCAGGTCACTTTTACTGCAGTAATGTGATAGTGACCTTAGCAACGCTGAGGTAGAATAACCTTCCAAATGAATGGGTTTCAGTAAAGACAGTCTAAAACAAAAGAATGAGGTCGCTATATAAATTTTGCTTTAGACCATGAATTTCATAAAGTAGATCTCATAATGTTGAGCTGATTGGAGATGACGATCTAACAGTTGGTATCTATCAATGGTGAAGGAAAGAGTTATTGTTCCATCTATATGTCTGGACCTGAGCAGGGCAAGAAAGAATTAACTGTACAGTCTACACTGAAAGTCCACCGCCGGAACTAGAATAAGTATGGCTGGGGAAAAAAAAAAAAAAGACTTTTTTTTTTTACAAGGGCCAAGCATTCATAGAAATTTCTTTCTTGAAATCATGCTTATGTATTTACTGACCACGGTATAGATTCAGTTCAGGATGAGAAAGGTATTCAAGAAAAAAATAAACCAGTTTCAGGTAGAGTCTATGTCAGTAGTGAATTTATTAACATTGCTTTTTCAAAGTGTCTTTTCAGAGTTTTATAGTATCATTATTATAGATAATGTCCATTTGTTTTGTCCAGCAGTTATGCAGTTTAGAAAATGCCAATTGTTCTTCCTCAGTGGATGGGGCGGAATACATTAAATTTTGCATCGTAAGTAGTGATTCTAAACTTTCTGCTGCAATTATTTTGCTAATAATATTTGCAAAAACCCACAGATTGGAATTGTGATTATGAAGTATTCTCAGTTATGATAAAAGCTGTGTAGAAAAAGAAAAAATAACCCTGAAGACAGGAAAGTAAAATGTCAGTACAAGAAATAGGACAACAACGCATTTATTACCTCACTCAAGAGATGACTAGAAAAAGCAACAAATACACACAAAGAGATTGTGTCAAAGAATCCACTATATTCATGCAGTATGGCTTGATTTTCTTACCACTCAACTTGAATTTTGTAATCAATGCTGCTGCTGTACTCTCTGTTACATCTTTTGTGAGGAAAATAAGGACTAAAACAGGGAAGATTTTAAAGAGCGTGTTTGTTACTGGATCTATTCTGTACCCTGTTCACAAGAGAACTGATGCACAGTCTGGTGGCGGTGTGAATTCCTGAGTCACATTCAAAGTGTATTTCTGGCCAGACTGCTCACACTTGCCTGGGTATATTTGGCATGAAAATGTTTTATGAACAATATCATCTAGGTAAGGAATTCAGGGAAGTGGGAGGATGGAAGTGAACAGTTTTGCTGATAAACACAGCGAGTGTGTATTTTTGTAGCCCAGTCAGCTAACTTTCCTTTTCAAAATTGAGTGCATAAGACAGCTTCAGAGGCAGCACCATCTTTCAGTGTAATAAATCTCTTTCATTGTCGTTTCAGAGACCCAGAAAGAACAAAAATCTTCACACTTAAATATGCATTTTTGTCCTTTTAAAATCTAAAGTTCATATCCTTTTTGTTGTTGTTGAATTCATCATCTCTTATTTACTGCTGCGCTCATTTAGTATGGTTTTATAATTTCAGTTTGCCATGTCTAAATTCTCAGAGGACAGTTTAGTGACTTTATTTCTAATTTATTCTTTGCTCAAGAAAACCTCATCTTTGAAAAGTAGCTGGGGTCATCCTTTTTTGCCTTCAGAATCACCTATAGCTAACCTCATGATACAAAGGATTTATACATATATACAGTGCTATAGTGAAAGTAATCATGAAGACTTTGTAATGAATATATATTCAGGTAGAAAAATCAAAGATTTGGTTTGTTTCATTTGCCTTATACTTTAAACAAAGGCTATATATTCTGTCTAGCAGAGCTGTTGTACTTTCTTGTGCACACTATACTTATATCATTCAATATGTGGTAAAAAATGTAGAAGACAGCTGCACATCTTTAGTAAGATACACAAATTTTTTTGACCTAGATGATACAGAAAGGAAATAGGACTTCTTGACTTCTTGCAGATGGCTATTGAGGCTTTTTTTTGTTTTCAAAATTGACTGAACTTTTCAAACAGAATGAAAAACAATTGCATAGAGTGAGAATAGAAATCTTCCTGAAAAGTAAACAACTCCCTGGGGCTTTCCTATGTGTAATTTTTGGCTAACCAGCAAAGAATGTCTGAAGATTCAGGAAGGACTGTCTGTCTGTCTTTTATGAAGACATATCCACTATTTCCTCCCCTAGAGAATTCTAATCTAGTGATTTCTTAAAAGATAATTTCTTAGTGCAGCTGACCTTTGGAAAAACTGATCAATACCTAACGATACAGCTGATAAACCAGGCTTCAGGCAGCTTATGAAATGTTCAGAGAAGTCTTTTATTGGTGATAAGTCAGTGAAATAAAAATAAGTAGAATATTATTTCTCTTTTTTTTGCACATCTTTAAACCAGAACTTTTTATTGTCTTGCTTTTCTCCAGCAGACTTTTTAGTAAACTCCAATGCACAGGAACTGCAAATTTCACACTTTCACTTTTCCATTAATTTCAGCAGTGTTGCCTGTGCTCAGCCTTTGCAAATAATATGTTAGTCTATTAGTCCTTTAAAGTTTGTTGGAAAGTGTCTGGAAGGATTTGGGAATACATGGCATGTGGTACTATGTAAGGTATATGCCCCGCAAACTCTGATGAATCTCTGTTGTGCAAGAACCCTAGTCTCGTCAGTCTCTTCTAGTCAGTGACTCTGTGAAGTTGCTTTTTTCTTCCTAATCTATGTTCTCAGAGCACATCCATATAAAAGAACAGAACCCCTGTTCAAAAAAATCCTATGACAGAAAGCTTCACTGAATGATTTTGCAGCTAAAAATCTGTATTCATAGACATAAACTTGCATTCTGCAAATTTACCTGTAAATCAGTATTCATATTCCACCTACAGGTGGAATTATACAATAGATTACTTTCATAAATTAGCTAAATAATTAATGTTGTTCTTTCTTGTCTGAGTAATATGACCTTTCCCTAAGCTACATTTTGACTCCTTCATACTTACCACGATTAGCAGTGCCAGTTTCACTTACACTGAGTAATATCTCAACTCAGTGATAACACTGGTTTGATGAAGCAATTTTTGGAGTAATTTTATTGTTGTCAGGAATCAGAATGGGAGATGACTACACTGAATCATGTAAATCTTCTTAAATATACTAGTAGTCTGCAACTGGTTCATTTCAGCCAAGTGTAGTTATACTATTATGGATTTTTCCAAAGACAAATTATTTTTTTCTGAGGAATCTGATGGAAAATGCAGGGTCTGTTTGAGGAAATAAAACGATAATGAATGGAGGAAATCTTATTTACTTTATTTTTTTATTTTCCATTCTCTGTTGTCACATAAGTTATGAACATTTTTTCTGCTCCATGACTGAATGATTAAAACACAAAGGGGAGAAATTAAGTTTCTTTATTTTGTATATGTAAATTTGCTGCTTCTCTATATTATTGATGCCATTAGAAAAATCCTTCCTGGGAATGTCTTGTGATGTTGGGGAATGACTGTTCTTGAAAAAGATAAATTAACAGGATTAGTCACTACTCATCATATTCTGTGTTATTTGTATAGCCCCACTTCATATACTTCAGTACTGCAAAGGATAAACAAAATATTTAATTTTATATGGAATCCAGCCCTTCGGTGAGGATTGTACTTACCACTGACCTCAGTGCTTTCACGGTAATATGAAGTAATATGTTATCATTAAAACATTGAACTAAAACTTGAAAGGAAAAATACTTTCTAGAAGATTCTAAAAAACAACCCAAACCTTTAAACTCAAACTATTCTGTAACAATGTAGAAATTATAATCCCCTCCAAACACTTTCTCCCTCCTTAGAATGAAATATCGTTGAAAAATTTACTTTAGTGAGTACGCATCTGTCCAAATTGAGGATTTGACAAGCTGACAGTTTACAACCTCTCTGTGCAAGTGTGGAGTGATTACCACTGTTCATACTCTTAACTCCAAAACCTATTCCATACTATCACTGAAAACCTAGCTTTTCTAACATCAGACCAGCAAATTTCAAAAGCTGATCATTTTAGGATATAGAAAGTAGCATTTCAGATACAGCAGGCAAAAAAATATTGTCAGGATCTAAGTGCATCAACTAATATAATTAAATTTTATGATCATCTTGGTAACACTCTACTGAGAAACTGTTTAAAATGGCATAATTTCATTCTTTTTTCTGTCAGCCATGAGTACAGCCCTACAGTTTAGCTAGCTGAGTAAATTTTTGGCCACAAATAGCCCAACCTAACTGCCAGTCTTATTCTGTATGGGTTTTCAAAATAATAAAATCATAAAGGCCAAGCTTCATAGAATTATAGAATTGTTTAGGTTGGAATAGACCTTTAAGATCATCAAGTCCAATCCATTACCTGCCACTGCCAAGTCCACCATTAAACTATGTCCTGAAGTACCACATCTAAATATATTTTAAATACTTCCAAGGATGGTGACTCAACATTTCCCTGGGAATCTGTTCCAGCGCTTGACTGGAACAAAAATATTTTTTTCCTAATATCTAGTCTAAACCTCCCCTGGCATGACTTGAGGCCATTTCCTCTTGTCCTACCACCTGCTAACTGGGAGAAGAGACCAATACCCACCTCACTACAACCTCGTTTCAGGTAGTTGTAGAGATGGATAAGGTCTACCCTCAGCGTGCTTTTCTCCAGAATAAAAAAACCCCAGTTTCCTCAGCTGCTCCTCATAAAACTTCCAGACCAATGGACTGCTGGTAGATGATGGAAAGAGATTTGGCAAGCACTTCTGCCAGCTCCCTTAATACCCTCATGTGAATCCCATCCATCCCCATAGACTTATGAACGTCTAATTTGCCTAGCAGGTCTCTAACCATTTCCTCTTGGATCAAGAGAGCTTTGTTCCTCTCTTCTTCCCTGCCTAATAGCTCATGAGGTTGAGTACCCAGTAAACATCTTACCTTACTATTAAAGGCTGAGGCAAAGAAGGCAGCAAGCACCTCAGCTTTATCCTTCTCCTTTCTCATTATTGTTCCCTCTGCATCGTATAAATGATGGAGATTCTCCCTGGCCCTTCTTCTGTTATTGATATATTTGTAGAATATATTATCTTTCACAGAATGGGTCAATCTAAGTTCTAATTGGTCTTTAGCCCTTCTAATGTTATCTCTAGAAGATCTCGCTTCATCTTTGTATTCCTCACAATTGCCTGGCTTTCTGGGCTGTGAGTGCACACTCTTGGCTGATGTCTAGATTTTCATCTACCAGTGCCCCTAAGTCCTTTTCGGTGGGGCTGCTCTCAATCCCTTCATCCTCCAGCCTGTTTTGATACCAGAGGCTGTCCCAGTTCAGGTGCACAGCCTTGCACTTGGCCCTGTGTAACCTCATAAAGATCACACAGGCCCACTTCTCAAACTTGTCCAGGTCCCTCTGGATGGCATCCTGTCCCTCAAGTGTGTCAACTGCACACTCAGCCTGCTGTCACCTAATGCAGGTAAATATTAGAAAGACAATATTTTGCTGTCACTTTTTCAGGTAATATCTCTGAAAAAAAAATCTGATCTGACAATGCTAAAAGAAGAGTGAAAAAAGAAGCTATTAGGATATGGTTACAGTCTGCGTCTTCTCCATTTTTTTCGTAACTGACAGCCCAGGGTTCATTTTGCCACTACCTTTAATCAGAGAGTCTAAACAAACATACTTAGAGCATGTTTGCTATTGGCTGAATCCCACAGTTAGCTTTCACTTTAGTTTTTACTGTCAGATGCTAGCTTGATGCATACCGCCATAACTTCTTCTACCAGATTTCCAAGAAGTCTAAAAATTCTGTGGAGGAAATACTCTGACAGATCAATTACACACTATGGCTTGTCAGCATACTTATGACAATCTTTAGTAACAACTCCTGAGTCCTACTAGTATGGGAAAGGATAATTAAACTCATTTAGAGACAACTCCTACTTCTACCAGAGACAGGAAAGAAGCTTTTTACAGTGAAATAACAGCTGACACCGAGACTGAGAGGCTCTTGATGCAAGAAGCAGCCTACAGTATGTATGTAATTACACGAATTGCTTTGACACTTGCTACACATTACGATGGTAAGAAAGACTATCATCTAAATATGGTGTTGGGAACAATATGTCTGAATGATAGGAAACAAAAGAAGCTGTTCAGCCTGGCATGATCTACTACTTTCTTGCGTGCATATGCATTCTACTGAGATCTGATACCTTCTTGGCATAACCTCACAAACTCAACCCACTTCTGCAATAGTGCTTCGTCCATTCAGCTTTATTCAGCTTACTGTAGGCTTGACACACACCAGAAGTTCACATATAGAAAACAAAGAAACAAACAAACAAACCACTGAACTGGAAAGTTTTGTAAATGATCTAAGTGCTGTGATGCTGTTACTGTGTTGGTGCTGTTTCCTAGCATTGCAAGTTTGCACCTGACCTTTGCAGAACTGGAAGTAAGTGTGCAGATGTGTTACTATTCTCATCAAAAAAGTAAACTACCTTTAATCAAATTTTGAAGAATTTTTGCAGTGTTATAAATCTCTTCTAATCTTTCTTCTATCCATACCCATACCTTGAATTTAGTACAGTGGTATGCTTAGTATACACTGACCACTGAGGATGTCAATATCATGTTGCATGAAACAGCAAAGTGACAAATGATTCTTTCAGCGTTTAATTTGCAACATAATTCATTAAGTGATCTTTTTCCATAATTAAATACTTTCTGTGTTTACATGTGTTGTATGAGTATAGTATAATACTTTTTCCTTTAATAAAAATCTTTCACCCCATAAAGGATATTATTGCAAGCTAAAGAAGAAAACCATGGAACTCTACATGATGATGACAAGACATTTAATAATAATAGGTTAAAAACATTGGAAGAAGTCTTGACAGATAATGCCCCCAACTGAGCTACTGGACATACCTCTATTTTATTGACATAAGCAGTTTTTAAAGCCTGCCATTAATAGATGTTGCACTGCTCACCTAGATAATCTATTCCTGTGCTCAATGCTTCTCAGCTTTATAGTATTTCTATCTATTGTATCCCCTACCTTCTCTATGCTTCAGTTAAAGCTTGTTACTCTACACTATATCCACAGAGAGGAAGAAAGATGGTTTATTCCTTTTCTTCTTTCCACCTTTTTTGTATTTGAAGATGATTTCTGTGTCCTATCCCAGACTTCTTTTTTCTAGACTAAAAAGCCTTAAATCCTGTTTCACACGTCAATTTTTTATGGAGTTTTGATCATCCTCAGTGCAATATCAATGACAGTCATATGTGCCACTTTGACACATACTGACAATGCAGCAATAATCAGCTTCCGAAAGATGATTCCTCCTCACTGCTCACTGGCTTCCAGAGTTAAAAACTTGCAAATATAGCAGTCACACAAATAACAGTACTGCCCTATGTCTTTGTGCTGTGTCAGGATAATGCTTTTATTCATGTAATAATCTTACCTAAAAAAGACAGTGGGTGTAGAGATAAAGAGAATGCAATCAATATGAACATAATTCTTATCATTTGTTTTGTTTTCCAAAAGTTAAAAAGATGTACTAATACCAGTAGAAAATAGTGAATTTTTAAAACAGTTGTAATTTACTTATGCTTGTTCATTTGAGCTTCAAAATCAGTTACAAATTTATTGGCATTGTTAGTGGCAATTCAACCATAAGCTGTTCTGGTTTTTAAGGTGGTTATGTCTGAACAATTGTTTACTGAAATGTAACTACAATAACAATCTGTCTATGTATTCAGTATCAATGCATCTTTTTGTCTTCCCATATGCATATGTAACTCTTTCCTTCCTCTCCTAATTATCATGATGGCTTTTTTCCATTTCTATTATGTTGCTACAGAAGTTGCTAAAGGATGCATGTGGGTCAAACAAATGCTTTAGTGTTTATACCTATAACTGTTTCTTCATCTGCTGTAGGTCTCAATATTATCAGAGAGACATTTTCTTCAGTAAAATAATCCAATTATAAATGGCCTTTTCTTTCCATAAGTGGGACATGACTTAGTAAATCCAACAGTTTTCCTGTATATGATGTAATGAATGGCCTGTTGACTACAGTCCAAAAGCAGAAAATAGGATAGCTCCTGTATTTGTGGAAACCGTGGTGTTCCCAGAATCTCTGAGAGGTCCAGAGACTTCCAATGTACTTCAGTGATACAAGGAAAAATATTTCATATTTTCTTAGACGTTATGTTCATCTCTCTAGTGTCTTAAAAACCATTTTAAATACTCAGAATGCATATTTCCTGTTGGTAAGGTTGTGTTTATTTAGTGTGGCTACTACTTCCTTGAAAACTGCATTTTGAAGTTTTATGGTTGTACTGAGTCAGAAGCATGTTTTCACAAACAGAGCTTAGTTCTACACCATTTTTTGTACTCTGTCGGAACGCTTGGACCATGCTAATAGTATTTTTTAGCCTTTTCTTATACACTTGGGTCATTTAATATAGATACATATGTGCATTGGTGTTGACTGATGCTTAGTAAGCAATTAGGTCTCCTCAACTTACTTAGGTGGTGTTAATGACAGGAGATTTTTCAGTAAATTCATGAAAGGCTTTAGGACCTGCAATGGTTAAATCTCTAAGTTCTGGAATGGAAACCAGAGTTGCATTGGGATAATTAGACCTGAAAAGCCTGAAGGCAGGGCACAGAGTTAGCAACTGGAACCATTCTGCTCAACTTAAGGCAAGTCTGGAGGCAAGTGCTTCCATCCAGCTGGAATTCAAACCCATTCCTAAAGTGTTCCAGTGTTCTCTTAAAATTAAAAGCTAGTGATAAACCTGCTTATATCCTATGGAATAGCCTAGCAACAATCAGAACTGGGTTTATTCCCAGAGAGGATGACTAGTAAGGAACAGTGAGGAGCACAGTTTCACTCTCCTTTTAAAGCAATGCCATTAGGTTAAAATGGATGCAATATTTAGATGCAGAGGTCTCAAATGTGATCATGATTCTGCAGCGCAGTGTCTTTTGCACTGAGCTGACATGAGGAACATTGATATTTTTTCCTTTCTTCCTGAACTCTTTCAAAATTTAATTTTAAAATATGATCTAGAGAGCTGAATTCAGCATGTGCCCTCTCAGCTGCATGCCTCTGGGTTACAAAGTGGTTCCTCCCTTTATAGTTCTTCATCTATAGACTGATGACCCTTACTTATATGGCGATATGGGATGCAAACTTGCATCCCTTCAGCTGGAAGTTGTCACTGAAGTCTGTTTTCCTTGCTCAGTGAGTGACTGATTTTGAAGAAAGCACAAAACTGCTAAACTGGTGCTACTGTTTTTAACATAGGTTCAAATAGAATGAAGTTAACACTGCATATTGTAAAAGAAGTAACAGGCATTCTTTAACATTTATCCATTCTGGCTTCAGTCAACCAGAGGGTTTAGCAATACAGTTTTGTAGGTAACTTGAATCCATGTTTAAATTCAGACCTTGGTTCAGTCACTATCAAATACTGACAGTATAACATTTATTTCCCTATTTACTAGTTAAATTGCACAGACATTTGTACATTACTTCATGGTTATAATGATGGCGATTGCTGCATGACTCCGGTTATTTTCAGATGTCTGGTTTCAACACAGTGGAAAACTTTTCTAGAAGTCAGGCTTAGATTCTCAGAACAAAAGGAAAAGTGTTCCAGCCTATTATTTGTTCTTCTGAATGTATTTTAAAACATATTGAATGGCTCTATGTACAAAGGTTCCTGAAAGTTTTCAGAGGCTAAGGTTTTTTTTTCATGTTAGGAATCTTATAATGTATAAAAATAAAAACCAATTTTTCTAATGAGGAGAACTCTGTAAATAATGGTTGCAGAAAGAGTTGGATATTTTTGGTCTTAGTAGTGTTTATTGCATCATACAATTCTGATGATCTTTTAAAACCAAAAGAGGTGTCTTTGCATTCATTTGAATAAAATTAATGTTCCCCACTATATGACATTCCATGAATGATAACACTGACTTTTACTAAAACAGAAAGATCAGTTAAATACTTTGCAGTAAAATATGTCACGTGCTCTGTGAACTCATTTAGATCACAAACTCAATTATTTTGGGGTGATCTAATTACTAATAAGAAGGATACATGAAGAAAAAAGACAGCAAGATATTGTAGTTTTACCAGGTCTTTTATGGTACAATATGGTTGAGTCTTGCCAAAGTCAATGAAGCTGGAGTTCAAAACCTTTACTGTTCGGATAAATTGGCTTTTTGTAGTCAGGGATAGAAGTTTGTGCAAGAATAAAGATGTGTGTCTTGAAGTCACCAGCTTTCAGTTGAAAGATCATCTCAGAGGAACTCAGTATTTATTTGAAATTAATCTTCAATGCTTCAGCTGTATTATTGGAATTGGAATAATATGTCAGTCTACAATATTGAACTTAGTTTTTTTTAAAAAAAAATAGTATAGAAATAATCTTGAGCACATTGTATTGAAGGTAATTATTTTTAAGTCACTAAAATAACACAAAATCAAACCAGCACAATTTACTTAGGAGATCTACACAGTATCATGAGGCATCCGTATTTTTTTGCCTAGAATTTATAGGTTTGTCTCTCATCCTATGCCTTACCACTTGCCTTTGAACTTTGGAGCACTTAATGCTCTATGAGTTTAAACATCTTCATAGACAGAACTGGATTACTAGAAAAAATCTCTTACTGAGTAGTTTACAGAATTCAAATGATTTGATAACTACTTTGTTTCCTTTATTGATATATTTTTTATATGCTCATTGCATTATTTTGTTAGATGTTTTCCAATTATCTCAGTTTTACTTCACAATAATATTAATTTAAAAAAATACAATAAAATTAATTTCTTTTTTGCAATTGAAATTAACCTGTCAAATTCTTCATATTCAATTTAAACAAAAATGCAAATAGCAGGGAAATTAGATTTTTTTAAAACCAGATATAATTTAAATAATTACCTCCCCTTTTATTATGTTAAGTTGTTAGTGTACATTTACAGTAATAAATCTCTAGAGTGATAGTGTAACACATACCTGAGGTATGACTTCTTGCTAAATTTTTACCTGTAGAGTTTAATAGAGATTTGTCTGTGCCATAGACTAAGAGCAAATCAATCCTCTTTATGCTTCAGCTACAGGTGTGTCCTCTTCATGGATATTTTTACACCATCGAATGTTAGGGAGTTTCTTTATTCTCGGTAGAAAATGCTGCTCATGTACGAGAATCAGACAGAAATACGATTTGTCAGGAGTGGTCTTTGCTGTTTCACAGAATATAAATCTCAAGCATACAGACCTCTTCTGTTTACATCAGTACATCAGTCTCTGAATTTCTTATTCATCATGTTTGCAAGAAGTTCTGTGAAAATATTTTTTTCATCTATTTCCATGAAACTTTTAGTTTGTAGTGCAAGACAGACAAAAATATAAAATGTGATGATTTAAGGATTCTTATGAATGAGCATCATCTCCATTAATTGCATATAACATTGCAGGATAATCCAGATTGGAAAGGGTCCTGGGAAATCTCTAGGGCAGCATCACCCACAAAGCAAGCTCTGCTCTGAGGTCAGACCGGGCTCTTTAGGGTTTTATCTAGACTGATTTTAATAGCCTCAAGGGACGGAGGCTGCACAACTTTCTGTGACAACCTGTTCGAATGCTTGATTGTCCTCATGAGGAAAATGTTTCTCCTCACATCCACTTAGAACCCACTTTGTTCTTATTTATGACCCTTCCCTCTCATATTCCCACCATGCACTTCATGGAAGTGCCTGGCTTTTTCTTCCTCATAAACTCCACTAGCTGTGGAAGGCTTCTGTTAGGTCCCACTCAAGCAACTTTTTCTCTAGGTTTTTCTCTTCACCAAATGTAAGCCCAACCCACAAACTAGATGTATGCTGCAGATATGATCTCATGACCACCAAATCGAAGAAAGAAATCGCTTCTGTTGATCTGGCTATATGGTAGCACAGTAAGCAGCTGACATTTTCTGAACCTCTTTTGATATTTTGTCTTTCTCCAGTTCAGGGCAGTAGATAGGCATTTTAACACAGATTGCTAAGACATCAGGTAGATTTTGCAAGCTCTTAATGTAGGATTCCCTAAGGATAGACTGCTCTTTGCTGGTTTTAATGCACTGTGTTTTCTCTGTTGCCTTCTAAATCCATCTTATGCTGGAACATTGAAACTGGCATATCTTTTGTGTGGGCAGTATGCCATGCTAACAGATGGCCATACTAGTGGACAAGTTATATTCATCAATTCTGATTAGGATGGGCAGAAATCCTGAAACAGCCATCACTGTAAAGCTTCTGAGGCAAAAGTCGTCACTGCGCAACTCAGAGATGCAGCTCTGAATTATCCCAGAATAGCCTGTGCCTCCACATAAAGTGTTTCTGTTCCAATGGATCAGATTAATTTTGTGATAGAGTTATAATATCTGAAAGTCTAACTAAACTTCCCTTAGGTTGCCACAGCTACCAGGAAGCAGATTTCCCACAACCTGTAACTCCTGTGTCTCACACAAATCCTTATTTTCTTCCTTTTTCAGAGCAGCAGCCTCCTAATCAGTGTAGCAGTACATCTGCAGGCACATTTTCCTATAGATAACAGATAAGTAGTTAATAGACTGAACCTTCTGTCTGAAAAAGTCTGAAAACACAAGTCCTCAGTGGCTTAACATTTTGGTATGCTTTTCCTAAATAGTTTTAATACTTCGAATGCTTGATTGTACCTTTATTCCATCCTATTTTAATGGCAAGCAATAAAAATATAATAAGGATTTTGAAATCAGAATCTGTTAAACAAGAAGTCTATTATTGCTCATAATTGTGGAAGAGGGACCACTGGGAAAGTTATTGTCAGTGATGATTGTGTCTATATTCAGAAATTTATGATTTATGTGCTTCTATTCAGGGACAATACCTTCTGAATTATTTTGAACTAGGAGAGATAATCTTGAACTATCATAATAAACTTGGTTTTCCAAAAACAATCTTTTATGCAGGTGCACTGCGCCCACATGGTGATGTTTATTCTGTGGTTTTAGACTTCAGTGTCACCATTAAACATAATCTGCCCCAGCTATTTCGTTTTCATAAGCGGAAAAAAGAAATTAAAAAAACAATTGAGAAGTATCATCTGAAATGACTTGATGCAAAAATGTAGTGGAACCAGGTTTACATCTTTGTGATGTGTTTGTTTTTTTTTTTTTTTTGACCAGACAGAAAAGGTAACATGTCATTTCCCTGTAAAGCTCTTTGTCCTGGTCTCTCATCAGTGAAAGTACAACACTTAGTCTCAAAAAAAGGATTATGAAAAAGCAAGGACCATGTATGACAGTCATCAAATATTCAAATATTCCTACCAATGAGTGCAAGGAATAACTCAGAATAATAAAAGGAAAGTTGATTGTAAATTATGGAATGAAATTAAGAAAGATTAAGTATAATTTGGAAGAAACTTTTGTTTATCTTTTCCTTTAAGGAAACAATTAAAAGTTCACTAGCTATAGTATGGAGCCGGCAACATGTAATAATGAAAATCTGAGATTACAAAAATTTGTGACACACTAATACTGTCACTTTTATCTCTCTACCTTTTTGCAGCATTCTAGTTTCATATGTGACAGTACAACTTTCCCTAAAGCCTTAATCACTGGAAATTATTAATACATTTTAGATGGACGGTTTGTGAAAGATCTCTGTAATGTGACCCAATTTATTGTTTCCCTTCTTTAAAAGATTGAAACTACAGGTTGGAATCTAATGTTTAGATCTTGGTTTTACATGTTTAGCTGTTTTCAGAGCTGAAACGCTTCATGCATTTTGTTACTTGCCACATACTAATGGCTAAAACAAACGGTCAATGTTAAGATTATTGTGTAAGCCTAACTTAATAAAAAGTATTGGTTTGAATTGTCCTGCCTTATAACTTTGTTGATAGCTTGTTTAAACTGTAGATATCTTATTCCAAAGTACTTAATTTCTTAGTCACAGAAGGTTTTAACATGGAATGAAGTCCAGGAATCTTGGGGCTCAAAGTCACCAAGTGAGGCATCAAATGAAGCTATAGAAAACAAGATCTGCAGAGGGGACAAGGTATCATAACTCTGGGTTCTACATATGACCAGGTGCTGGTAGTGTTGATGCTACATTGGTTAAACCTGTAGAGGAACAACAATAGCTACAGCTACTCCTTTCATCTTCAGTCAACCCAGGTCTGAAGAATGGGGTTAGAGGGTTAATTAAACTGCAGTAAAATACTAGCAAAGACTTGAATCTCTTCTACAGATCTTGAAATAGAATAGAGAATGCAGATGAAAAAGCATTCACATGAAAAATGAGGTGTAAGAATAGACTTGAGCAGGGGAACTGGACAAAATGACACCCAGAGATCCCTTCCAATCTCAGCCATTCTGTGATTCTGTGAGTCTCATTAATAAAGATGTGTTTTGCAGACAAATACGCTACTGCAAAACATTTCTTTTTCCTTTACCATTTGTTAGCTACTGTATTGCCTAGGCTTCCTGTCTAATATTTTTAATTCTGATTTTACACTCTGAATATGATCTCTGGAGAAGTCTGTAAAGTCTTCCACTGGCTGAGTAGGACTCCTGCTGAAAATGACTAGAAACTTATTGTGAATGTAATTTGAATACAAGCCATAACAAACTTCTCTTACAACTATTTAGCAAATTGCATGCTAAATAGATTAGAAGCATGACCAGAAGATCAAGGGAAATTATTATTCCCATCTACCTGGTTCTGGTAGGGATGTTGTGGAACTAATATTCCTGTTGTCCCCAGTTTAAGAGGGATGTAATGAAAATGAAATAATTCTAACAGAGTGTTGTCAGGAAGATACAGAGCACATATATAACAACAGACTGTGGGAGCTGAGCTTATTTACCCAGGTAAGAGATGGATTAAAAGTAACCTAATAGTTCTCTACAGTTACTTGAAAGGGAGTTACAAAGATAAGGGAACTAAATCTCAAGAGTGTCAGAAAAAAATAACAAGTTCAATAACTGCAAAACCAGGCCTAGGACATTCAGCTTAACATTAAGGGGGAAAATGTCAGTGGCACATGGGGTTGTCCAGGTTCAGCAGTGGAATAAGACTTTTATAGAGGCTATAGAAATTCCAGCCCTACAGCCATTCATGACTCAGAAAAAGCCATGAATAATCTCATGTAGTGCTGAGAAAGATCCTGCTTTTAGTGGGAGCTTCAATTAAGCAACTTCTGGAAGTGGCCTCCAACCAATATTTTTATTACGGTATGTCCCTCTTGTAATAGTCCTCCCAGCTATTGATATTCAAACATCTTTTTGCCATGTTTTATCTTTCTGTAATTCATTCCCACAGTTAATTTTCTCTGCCTGTGTCAAGCTGAATTTAATTTGTATATGCCTCTCATATTCCCAGAGAACTTTTCTTCTGGCATGGCTTGTAACATCTACAAAATTCCTTCCACTGTATTTTCATTGTTCATTTTATTTTTTGTATGGTTCAGAAATCACTTAGAAACAAAGTTTATTTCAGCTGTACTAACTTCAAAGATATATACTTTGCACATCTACAGAATTTAAGTAGAGAAATAGGCACATCCAGCATAAATTTATGGCATCTATTTTAGATATCTAGGTTAAGACAAAATGAAACATCCCTAGAAAAGTCAGTTTCTTTCCAGTGACTGAACAAAAAGATCCAGACAGTTAGTTCAGATGTAGAAATATAAATCTGATCACATGAAGTCAGTGCTGGAGTGGCAAGCAGATTCTGATCTGTCCTTGAGATCATAAAGTAGAATGAACTTCTGTGTAAATAGTTAAAATCAAGAAAGTATTTCATAGTAGATCATCCTAAAGCTAAAATTCTCTACCTGAACAAAATGCATGTTATATTGTGTTAATCCTCTATTAAATAACTGGTTCTGACTGCTGGGACCTCATGCTATAAACAATATTGGCATAAGCCAATATGACATTATATTCATCAGATTTTAAGATGGTGAAATGAACTGCTTTTTGATCAGTTTGTGTTCCTTAAGAGAAACATTTTGTAGGAAGCTATTACAATTAAGGGATAAATAATATTAGCATAGCTGACTATGGCAAGAAAGAATGTATGTAGGATTTGCTACCGTGAAATGTGAAATCATGAAGCGGGGTCATATTTTCCCTTCTCATAGATGTCTTGTGAAGTGCATATTATGAGTAAACTTTTAACCAGTAGTATTACGTTCATTGCACATGGAATTCCTCCTTTGTAATCCAAAAATTAAGGAAGGAAATTGTTCTCAAGAATACCTTAGAAGATAATGATGAGGTGCATCCCAGAATCCTGAGGGAACTGGTTAATGTGATGGCCATGATATTTGATGTGACTTTCCATGATATTTGAAAGTCACAGAAGTCAGGAGAAGTCCCTGGAGACTGGGAGAAGGGAAACTTTGTGCCCATTTTTAAAAAGGGTAAAAAAGACGATCCTGGGAACTGCCAACCTGCCAGCTTCACCTCTGTACCTGGGAAGAACATGGAACAGATCCTCCTAGAAGCTATGATAAAGCACATGGAGGACAGGGAAGTGATTAATGGCAGCCAGGACGGCCTCACCACGGGCAAATCCTGTATGACTAACCTAGTGGCTTTCTATGATGAGGTAACCACAGCAGTGGACATGGGAAAAGCAACAGATGTGATCTGTCTAGACTTCTGTAAAGACTTTGACATGGTCCCCCACAACATCCTTCTCTAAACTGGAGAGATATGAATTTGATGGGTGGACCATTCAGTGGATAAGAAACTGGTTGGATGGTCATATTCAGAGAGTAGAGGTCAATGGCTCTAAGTCCAGATGGAGGCCTGTGACAAGTGGTGTCCCTCAAGGGTCCATACTGGGACCAGTGCTGTTTAATATCTTTATAAATGATACTGACAGCAAGATTGTATTGGTCCTCAGCAAGTTTTCAGATGATGCCAAGCTGGGTGGTGTAGTTGCTACACCAGAAGGGTGGCATGTCATCCAAAAGTCCTGGACAGGCTGAAGAAGTGGGACTGTGAGAACCTCATGAGGTTCAACAAGGCCAAGTGCAAGGTCCTACCCCGTGTTCAGTACACGATGGGGGATGACATGATTGAGAGCTGCCCTGCAGAGAAGGGAGGTGTGCTGTTTGATGAGAAGCTCGACATGAGCCGGCAGTGTGTGCTTGCAGCCCTGAAGGCCAATCATATCCTGGGCTGCATCAAAAAAAAGTGTGGCCAGCAGGTCAAGGGAGGTGATTCTGCCCCTTTATTCCACTCCTGTGAGACCTCATTTGGAGTACTGTCTACAGTTCTGGAATCTTCAACATATGAAGGATACAGAGCTGTTAGAATGGGTCCAGAGGAGGCCTACAAAGATGATCCAAGGACTGGACCACCTCCCATACTGGGACAGGCTGAGAGAATCAGGCTTGTTCAGCCTGGAAAAGAGGAGGCTCTGAGGAGACTTTATCATGGTCTTCCAGTACCTGAAGGGAGCATGCAAGAAAGCTGGGGACAGACTTTTTACAAAGGCATTTAGTGACAAGATGAGTGGGAATGGCTATAAATTTGAGAGGGGAAGATTTAGATTACATAAGGAAGAAATTCTTCACAATGAGGATTTTGAGACATGAAGAGGTTGCCCAGGGAAGTTGTGGATGCCGCCTCCCTGGAAGTATTCAAGGCCAGTTTGGATGATGCCTTCAGCAGCCTGGTCTAGGGGAGGTTTCCCTGTCCATGGCTGAGGGGTTTGAACTAGACGATTTTTAAGGTCCCTTCCAACTCAAACCATTCTATGATTCCATTAATGTTTTTAATATATGAATTATTAGTTTCTGCATTGATAGTGATTAAATGCCTTCCCATAAACTGACCATTCACAAAAAATTCTGCAATCAGAAATTGAACATTATGATAAAGAGTAAAAGATGCATTAGTAAATCAGAACTATAAAGATCATAATCTTGGGGAATCTGAGTTTTATGAAAGCAATATACTTAAGGAATTAACAATGAAGGTATGAATGCTGAACAGAGTGAATTATTGTATACCCTGTGTTTATTTTGTTATAGCTGTCAAAAATGCCTACGCCAATTCCATCCACACAACTGTGAGAACAGATTGAAGTCTGTTTTGTTCGCCATCTGAATTCTATTTATTCAGCACTTCACAGAGGAAATCTCTGAATAACAGACAACCTGTCTTACATAGCTTCTGTCTGAGCCACTTGTAAGTATGGTTTTCCAAAGAAAACCTTTTCTTTCTGGCAGCCCTAGCATAACTTGATCCAGAGTGTGGCATTTTGCCTAGTGTCAACTAGGCTGTTAGCTGCATCACTTTCTTAGTGGAAGACCCCTTATTTCCTTTAAGGTGTTCTGCAGAAGTTTCCTTCCTGGCACCTGCTACTTCAGGGACCTCTCACTCACCTCCATAGTTCTTCAACTATGCTGCACATCCTCAGCATGCCCCGGGGTCACAGGTGGAGGGCCAATACCAGCACCCCATCCCTCCAACCATTATGTGTCCTCCCGCAGCTTGCCATGGGAAAGCCTGATATTACCCACCCCGCCCCCTTCATATCTAGTTCAAAGTCCTTTCAATAAGTGCTGCACGCTCCTGAGCAAAGACCCTGCTCCACCACTGAGAAAGGTGGCTGCCATCTAATACCTGTATATCTGGTGTCATATAGAGCATCCCATTGTCAAACACCCCAAAACTGCTACGGTGACACCAGCCACGGAGCGGTGTATTAACAGACTGGGCCCGTGTGTGTGTGTGTGTGTGTGTGTGTGTGTGATTCTGGTCTTGTCCCTTCCTCTGATGTAGACAAATTATCACCCACATTTTTCTCTAGTTGGTCTTCCATAGCTACAGCCTCGTATCTGTTGTGCAGAGGCACTAAGGGAAGCATGGGCAATGAGGGGGTTCATTTTCTGCCCTATTGGTGGACTTGCTTCCACTGACTACTTCCCTTTAATTCCCTGCCTGTATCCCAGTTGAGGGAGGATACCAAATTCATTTGATCAGAGGCTTTTTCTGATGTCTGCCTCTGTTCCTGTATCAGGGAGCTCAGGGTTTGGTTCCACCAGCCTATCTCTTGCTCAACCTCCATGATGTTCCTTAGCCTTTCCTCTTCCTCTTGTAGCTCTGCCACCAGCCTGAGATCTTCCATCTGCTTGCAACTTACACACCTGTCGCCCCCACTGCCCTCTGTTTCCAATGCAAGCTGACGGCACTCCCTGTAGCCTGAGACCTGGACAGCTGCATGTTTTTCTAGGAACATAGTATGGGCTGGCACATCCCTTCTGGCAGGTGCAGAGGATGCAGCCTCCCCCTGGATGGACACCATGTCTGGACTCCCTCTCACTGACTGAACTTGTCCCCTGAGCACAGAGACTGTGCCCTCCTTGCACACCCTCCTGTGTGAACTGCTCTCACACACTTGCCAAGCCCACCCTTCTGATAAGGGTCAACCCTGTCTGAATGTTCTTGTTTGCTCTGCTCCCGCGGTTGCTTCCAGGACCAGCAGCTGCTGGGACCAAGAGTCAGGAGCCAACTACTCCTCGCTCCCCGTTGTGGGGTTCCCTCATCCCACAGAGCACATTTTCTGCCTCAATCTAGTGCCTGGATGCAGAACTTGCTGTGTCTGTTGCCATAGTTCACTGATGATTCCAAGGAAGAATAATGTGGCTAGACAATATCACCATATAACAATTTTAGATTTCTGGATTATATATTATATTTAGATTATTTTTTTCATCGTGAAGTATTTTGCAAAGATTAGACCATGCATGTGAGCAGTGCTCATTCTTTTAACTAATTCAACATAAACTGTCTCAAGATTTGCCAACTCACTTAAAAAAGACTTATTTCAGGGAGATTATTTCTTGAGACTGTACTATAAAATTGTACTATCAAGTGTTGCATTTTATTTTCTGCTCCATGGGGAATCTTTTTGTTGTCCTTTTAGTTGCATTTTTTTTTAATATGAAATGATCTTACTGTGTCACAGTGAACACCAAGCATGTTTTGAATTTACATGAGAGACTAGTAAAATTTACAATACATTTAAAGAACTGTAGTACACCAGGGGTAGGAGAAAAAAATCTTATGGAAAACCATTCCTCTGCCTTTGGTATCTGGGAGTAACAGGTCTGATCTAAAAGGTCATTACAGTTCAAGTAATTTTTTCCATTCTATTTAGAGTTATCAGTCATGAACTTCTGTGTATAACAAACATTTCCTTGCTGTCATGGTCCAGATTTCAGTCTGGTCCCATTGTTCCATGCTCACTCTCCAGTTCTGTGCTAGTGGTTAGATACTTCTGTGTAACTCAGTGTAGGTTACGGTACATGCATAATGATATGCCACAGTTACAACACCATTTTCACTTTTTTATAGCATTTTGAAATGAAAAGCTTTTCCTTGACTCTCTTCCAGAAGAGTTTGCACAAAACAGTGTGAAACCTTTTGTTTTCAGTTGGGAGTAGCTAATGATAATGCTCTCTAGTCCATCACATACATTAGCAATGCAACACTCCTTGACACAGATTGTACTTGCCTTTACTTATCTGGAGCAGAAAGGAAGTATTGTGCATAAATTTCCTTTTCCCCCTCATTTTTTCATCTCCTCAATTCTGACCTCCAGGACCAGCATAATGTTGGCCATTCAATGACCAGTTTAGTTAACTACCAAAAAATAAAATATCTTCTGGTTCTTCACATTTTCCTTCTTTGTAACTCAAATTTACACCTGCTTATTTGGTATATGATTAATGATTTCATACTTCAGATTCTGAGAGATTAATCTAACCTTCTAGTCATGGAAAGAGACTTCTTCCATCACAGACACATGAATTTCCCTCTGGAGTTGTCTATCTTTCCCAGCTGATTACGGAAGGAGATGGCTTCCCTAGGCAACCAGAAAGATCCTGAAATCAACTGTCAGTGTGAACCCAACCTTTATTTATAGTTTTCCCACAATGGCAACTGTCTAAGTAACTATTCTCCTTAACAGTGCTGTAACTTGTTTCACAATGATATAAGTAATGCCTGCTTATCACCTGTTCATGTTTGAAATATGAAGTACCAAGAACAGCATAAGATTGCTAAGAATTTACTTAAGGGCACGTAGCATTTGTTCTGGCGTTATCAAGCAGAACATGAAAACACAGTTTTGGTGTGTCTGGGTTAGAAAAAGGTGGGGAAAAGTATCAGGATTTCAGGCATTGCAGAAAAGAAAGAAAAACAAAGATTTATGAAATTAGCCTGTAGAAAATTTTGAGGGAATAGCACATTGTGTGAAGAACTTTAAATACAATGGACACTGCAAAGAAAGAGAGAAAAGATGACAAATGAAAGATGGAGATAGATAGAAAAAAAACTCTGAGGGCATAATAGGAAGGAAAAATAGGTAGCAACAGAGGTGAGTCCTGACATCTTTTATTTCTTGCAAACTTAAGATGCAAATGTAAATTCATGAGGTGAAAGACTGCAGCCTGAACAAAATATCTTTTCTTCTTCCTTCCAGAAATAAGTCAAAATAATAGAAAATCTCTACCGTTGCTCCAATCTCTAATTAGGACTTCCATTTTTGCCAGTGAGCAGCTTAAGTTGACCATTGAAGGAACATGCTGCTGATGGTGTCACAAATCTGCTAGAAATGCTAAATTTTTCCTGCTGAAGTGTCACAAATCTGCTAGAAATGCTAAATTTAATACAGCTGCTCTCCAGTTTCTAGGAACATGTGCACACAAATGCAGACACATACACTGAGTACCAAAGTGCAGAAAAATAATGTTACATATCTGCAGTGTACAGGCTAAAGGTCACTTTATTTTAGGCATCAGTACCATGTTAGCACCAAAAAGCCAATCCAAAACAATGATTTACAATTGAGAAGAAACTGTATTAAAATAGCATTTGAGAAAGATATGTGCCAATAAATCTTCCAAAGACCTTACAAAATGGGTGAGTAGTGAGAGATAAATTGGCTGCTACTCCTTTCAATGAAATTTCTATACTGAAAGCAGACACTCAGGGAGTGTCAATCTTGCTCAGCAAGTAGAACCATCAAGGAATCCCCCAGAGTGACAATTTTCCCATTAACATTAAAGATCATCTGGAATCCCATTAGTAACACACTCATGTCTAGAGCATATAGAAGGTACATTGGTAATGAAGCTAACTAAATTGTGAAGGGAAATGAGGTAAAAGTCTATTTTATTCCCTTTTGGAAGTGATTCCTAAAATATACCTTTGAGGGCAGGCATGACAAGAGAGAAGAAATTTAGATATAGTCAAGTATGCAAAAGGGGGTAGTGGCTCATGAAAAGATATTACAAGAATGAAGGCTGGAAGAAATAACTTCAATAAAATATCCCTGAACCCTTGAAGTCGGTCTTTTTTGTCTAAATTTTCCTGGGTTAGCTGCAATTACGTGGGGATAAATCTGAAGGGTTATAGGAAAAGAGCAGCTGATACAGAAACTTTGATAAGAAAAAATGACATGAAGATGACTGTGCTTTAACATCCACTAACCTGTCTTCCATCTTCTGATCCTCAGATAAAAATGACTGAACTGTCCAAAGGAACAGAATAAAAATTACTTCAATCAACATGAACGCAGGACATCTGGGGAGCAGAGGCATATGCTCTCATCACTTCACAATTATCTGTCACAGTAATTCATATTCTGCTTAGATAAAGCAGAGATACCACATACTATGACCCAATGCTGTGAACATAACAAATCCATCTGAATAGACTCTTGGGCATTGGTATCACAAAAGGTTTTCTCTAAAAACAGCATTAAAGAGGTTGTCAGTTCTACCCTGTTTTTATTTTACATTTGTGAAGTTTCACTGCCTTAGTTTCCTTACGTTAAGGAGATTTCACATCCTTCTTTCTTCTGCACTTTCAAAAAGTTTCAGAAGTACAATTGTCTTCAATTCTTGCAGAATTTAGGGGAAGTTTTTTTCAAATACAGTTCTGAAATAACTTCCTGCTATTCAGCTTGTGAATGTGGAAACATTAGTCCCTTTCAAAGACCTTTATATGTTTTTAATTAAGAGAGAAAATATGTCCAAAAGTTAGGAGGGGGAGAAATCACTCAAATCTAAAAAGCAGGATAAGACAAAGACAAAGCTGAATCAGTTTACAGAAAACAGCTGTCATTAGGTATCTGCTACATTTTAACATTATAATGTTAGTAAAACAACTCACAATCTTTAATGGATTTATTATCTTTAGGGGAAAATGAGATATTTGCTTTCCTTGTGGGTTTACCAAGCTATTGATATTTTGTCTTTCTTTAAGATGTAACAATTCTGAAACCTTATCTGAAATGATAGTGGGCTGCAGTACTGTGAGACTTTTTGCTGTTTTCTTTGTCATGGTTCTCAGCCTCCCAGATTCCTCACTCTCAAGTTCTGCTTTCCCGCTTTTTCCTGAAATGCCGAAGTCTGCATTTCAGTCTTCCTTCCCCAATTATTCTCAGCTGCCAAATCCATTTACTCCTTTTGATCCAAAGTAACATCTCTGTCCCTCTAGATTATTCAAATCATGTGTCTTCCCACCTATTCTGCCTATCATCTTAAAGGCTAGAATTAAAATCGCCTTTGTTTTCAATTGCCACTACAGGCAGTTGGAGAGAGCAAGTTCTGCTTACTTACAACTACTCACTACTTAGTAGAAGTGAAGATCACCTACATCATTCTTCCTGAGAGGTAACACATCACTATTCAAGGCAGAAATACCTGAGCATATCTTATTCACGTGGATCTTTCAAAAGTATCAATCTAACGAAATCTGGAGTAAGCATGCAAGGATCAAAATTCTGAAAAGCTTGTCTGGATCAGGATCTTTTTTCTGCAAAAGTTTTATTTCTGCCATCAAAAATAAATTAGACTTAGTTCCAAACCTAGAAATTTTAGAGCTTCTTAATGGAAAAAAACATAGAAATTATGATAATGAAATCCACTTATCTTTGTTATCTTACTCTCAGAAACAATAACCATTCCACTGAAGTTTAGTTTAAATTTAATAAGATCGATGGTTTGACAAAGTTGTAACCAGCCAAAAGCATGGCTTTTTAATGGGGAATTCCAATGACATATTTTTTTCTTTGTGTGTATATGGAAATTACTGAAGATAAAAATTCTAGTAATTTCTCATGCATCTGATTTCAGTATTCTCCATTTACAAACAGCTAAACCAAGGCATCATAACCTTCATTCTGCTTTTCTTCAGCTCATGTGAAAGTTCAATTAATATTTTTTTTAAATTATTCTTACAACTGCTTTTATGAACTTGAGTATGCATCTGCACATGTAAGATCTATTTGGCCTGTGAAACTGGCATTAAATTTGAAATGATTACAGCAGTAGTATGAATAATGTAATTTTGGAGCCCAAATGCTGGACAGTCCTGAACCTGGTATCTATTTTCACCTTTTTACCACTTAAACGTCTAGATACGGAATATGAAAATACAACAGATTTAAGTTGTTGAGATATAATTCATACATATGATCCATTACAGCCACAGAAACTTTATTAAGCAGAGAGGTTAAAACATTAAAAATAGTAAGAGTTTTAAAAACATCTCTCTGACTCTAACTCCAATACTCTTTTCCAAAACCAATTGTATCCATACAGGCAGCAGTACAGCATCATCTGCACCTGTCTCATCTGTGCACTGATTTGTTATTCATTCATTTTATCAAACCGCACAGTTACATTGTACAATCTGATAAAAAAGTCAATAATTTTTAACCTACCTGTTAATATTTTCTCTTCTAATTTCCTTAGAAATATTTTGTTTAGTATTTGAGGATGTCCTTCAAGACAATATTGGTATTAGATTTTTGACTGTGTTATTCCTATATGCTGTCTTAAAACTCCCTATTCTGATCCTGTTGCTATTACTTTCAGGAGACAATCTTTCAGCTGATGCAAACTGTTGTCATACTGTAACTTCAAAGAAATTATCATAATTCACAATGCCCGAATGTTATTTCTGGGCTCTCATCCATGTCACACATTAAATAGCATTTTCTGCAGCATATTGGGCCACAGAGGGCTCTACACTCATTTGTTATTCCATCACAGCAAGCTACAAGTTTACTTCTCTTGGCTGCTGTAGTAAAAACAACATTGATGAGTAATTCTGGGGAAAATCTGGAAGATCAGAGACATTTCCTATGATTCAAACTTTTAATTTCATTATTCAGCCTCTTTTCTATTTTCACTGCAGTTATTTCTAGTGTCTAATAAATAAGTCGCAAAACACATAAAATTGTTAAAAATCCCACATTTATTTAATGTTTAAAATATAAAAGAATAGAAATTTCTAATTAATCTCTTTTATTCTTGATTTTATGCTGCAGACAAACAAGAAACTTTGCAGTGTAGTGGAATTCAAGTTCTTGTAAAATTTAAGAGCTATTGTAACAAAGCCATTTACTTAATGTCAAGTGGATTAAGGTTGCATAGATGGACATTTGAAACTGCTTTTTTTTCTATGACTGCATAAAAGAGCAATGAAGGTGTTTACTAGGAAATTTTTGAGCTACTCATGACAAATACACTGAAGGCAGTTAGTACACTTTTAAATATTCTGATATTACAATTTTGTGGAACATTGAGTAGAATTTATCTCAGAAAAACTCTTCCTCTTGCACAAAGTAAAATGACTTCCCTGAAAAAATACACAGGCTGAATAGGGCCTTTGGAAGGCTTCTTCATAGGTCTATATCGATAGAGATAATGAGGACTGTCCAAGAGAATTTCAGAGATTTTAGGGATTCCTACACCCCTCAGGGGTAGGCTACCATAGCAGACACATCTCTGCAACTATTATCTTTACTTATAAATACGGCAAAGGCAGGGTAAAAACTCAAGCACTAGTCAACAATGATCAACAATGTTTAATTGTCAAGATGCAGCCTATGTTTAATTGTTAATATGCAGCCTAATTTGCTCTTTGGCTTATGTCAGCTAAGAACCTCATATGGTGTCTGAATCTTTAGCTGAGCTGATAGCAAATGCCAGGAAATATTTCTGAAAGGCAGCACATTACAGATCCAGCTTTTGGGGAGATGAGGGAATGAAAATTAAGGAACATATAGAAATGCTGCAGCAGTGCACTTGGCCCCAAAATGCTCTTAAATTAGTAGCATAGCTGATATCTGGATTACATTCAGACGACTGCAGAGTAATGAAAGACTACAGAAAGCACCCAAATTTGAATGTTTTCTTTGCTTTAGCTTTCCCAACTCTTGGGCCTGTTGATTGCAGTAATTTCTTTTAATGCTTCAGCAAGAAATTTCATTCCAGTCTCTCTATTTAAATGTCTATTTTCATGCATATCATAAGATTTCAAACCAGTTCCATTCTGGTTTGCAACCATACGTTTGAAACAATCAGTTCAGTAACAGTAAGTCAGTGCTTCCACTGACAGCAAAGGGAGTGAGGCCACACCTAAAAATGGAAAATGAAAATCTACGAGAAACTTCCACTGTTTTCCTCTGTCATTCTAATATTTCTAAGTTTTATTTTAGAAACACTGCTAGACAGTTGGCAAATATATTGAGTTAAATATTGTCAGCATGAATATTTTTTAAGCCTATGGACATGGGAAACATTCTGAGTGAGCCTGTATGCTCAAACAACTATGAATGTATAGGGATTTGCAAAAACCAGACATGATAGTGGCATTTTGTGGTGCCAGACTCCAATTTGCTTGCAAGATATTTACTTATATTCCTTCTTTGGCAAAGATGCCTAGGAAGAGGATGAACAGCAACCAATAAAGCAGGTGATGAGATGTCCTCAAACAAAAGAAAAAAAAGGGGAAAAAAAGAGGCATAAGAAGAAATGAGAAGGATATGCCTTCATTGAGTCAACCATTTTCCTCCAAAACAAAACCTCTTTATGACACGACATTTATACAACATGCAAAGTGCTTATTGCTTCTGAGAAATGAGAAATTTGAATGGATTTATTTTATTTTTTTTTAGTCTAGATGATTTCAAACCCTTCCTTCTCAGCAGACTCTCCTGAGAACCTTACTCCAGGCAGCAGCATTATCTGTGAGACAGTCTTCAGCCAAATATACAAGATGTAAGAACTTGGTAATAAAGAGAAAATTTAAGAGCTCATTTGCGAGTTGCAAATAAATTCAGGTGTCTTTTAGGTGCTAAGAAACTCAGCTCAGCTGATAAGAACAGTACCAGCATTTTAGTCATGTTTATTACCATTTAGTAACCCAGTAATATTCATATGCAGAAATGGTCTGTCATTCTTCAGACACATGAGAGGTTAGAACTTGTTTAGAGAATTTTTCTTCCACTTCAAAGGCACAGTTATATATAACCCACACTGAGTACCTAAGCTCCTTGCATTAATAGGAAAAGCCAGCATTCCCCAACTGAACTAAGGTAGCAACAGCTACATCCAGGCTTTCTGAATTTTGATGCTAAGAAAAGCTAATCTTCAATAAACCTATTACTCAAAAATAATTGAAACAGAATAAAAAGCATACATACTTCTCACTTGAAAAAGCACTATCTGTGACCTGAAGAAAAAGGAAAAACATCACAAGCAGAATGAATACTTTTATTAAGGAAAATGAAACATATTCATTGCCTTATGTTTCTAGTAATTGACAAAAAATTGCTCCAAGTCCCTAGTTAACATCCAAATCCTCATTCACTACTACACACAATAATATGATATAAATTTCTGTATTTAACTCCTTTGACACTGTGGTGTCTGGTATAAGATGCTAATGCAGCATCTATCATTGCTTGCGACATCACCTTCACTAGAGTACTATTAATTTTTGATGTGACTAATTTCCCTCACAAAAACAACAAAAACTGCAAGGCCAGTGCTTTTTTTGGTTCTACATATGATTTCTCTTGATGTTTATTTTTATTGTAAGTGTAAAAGGATGGCATTTATGACATGGTCTTTTTTCCAACAACACTCTTGTTTTATTGCATCAAGATAAACTAACCCAATATTCTATCTGTATGTTTGTTTAAATCTGGTTACTGTAAGGAACAAACCAGAGCAATATAAATATTCAGGATAAAACTCAGAATGAGTCCCTTCTTATCTCTTTCCTTAATTTCTCAATATTATCCCCTACTAGCAGAACCCAGCAGTACAGAAATTTGAATAACTAACAAACAGGGTTAACACATTAAAAAAACCCCTATTTTAAGAGTCCTCCCTAAAGGACTATTAACCATTGACATATTTCAATAAGACACTAATCATAGAAACTGCAGCATCTGTAACATCATTCTTTATAGGCATATAGCTGTCTTTGGATACTGCAATATCACTCACCAAATGTTTTATTGTGACAGAAACAGGGTAGACACTCCAGTTTAAAAGAAAATAAATCAAAGTTAAACAAACTTTCTTGCCAACTATTCCCACCTCTTCTGCTTATTTTTTCTTATGTACTTAATCCTTCTAAAAGCTCCAGGATTACCAGCACTTGGTTATAAAATTCTGCTCTAATCAGTAAAGCACAAGTAAATGCTTTAGTCCTCCATACCATTTATTATTTAATCCTCCCTGGAAAGACGACAACACATTCCAAACTTAGATGTTCCCTTCCTGAGCTTATGTATTTTGTAGGAATGATAAACACTAATATATAAGGGTTTGTAGAATTTGGCACCATATTCGCAACCATCATTTGCTATAATCTCATTAGTTCCACACACTATACTACTCCCCTCGAATCGATAAAAAGACTTAGTTCATATTAGGAGCTTGACATTTGAAGTAAGAATATGTAGTAAGAAATAAAAAGCTTTTCTAACATCAAACAGTGTTTCCATAGGGTACAAGGAAACAAGACTATTTTCTCAGTACATGAATGAGTTATGTGTTCAACATCCAAATGAAATCTGGAAATCCTTTTGAAAATTGCAGCAAGTTTTCACTTGTGTTTAAGTGGAATTTCCTGTATTTCAGTTTGTATCCATTGTCTCTTGGCATTTCATGAAGTAATCACTGAGATTTTCTCGTTCTTCTTTACTCCTTCCCCGTGACTATCAGGTCTTTATACACATGAATAATATCCCTTTGAGTCTTCTCTTCTACAAGCTGAGTAGTCTTGGCTCTCTCCACCTCTTTACATAGTTTGCATACTCCAAACCCTGCCATGACTCTGTGCTGAATTGCAATACGTCTATGTCCCTCTCATACTAGGGAACCCCCAGCTGGACACACCACTTCAGCTGTTGACAGTTTAGTGCTGAGGAGAGGTCCTTTTCTGCAAAGGAATTAGAAAAGAACTTCCATTTTCATCATACTTCTTTAAAATTTCGTTGTAAATGGTAAAAGATTATATTTTTCTGACTTGAAAAAGATTTCTATTGATAGCTCCTTGGCCCTATAAGTTTTAATTACACCAATAGGTGTATTAAACATTAACAAGAATACAATTAGTTTAAAACACAAAGAAAAGTCAATACAGTCTCCTAGACTAAATGATCTTTTTCCTCCAAAGCACAGTAAATCAAACAATGTAAACAGAATATTGACAGCACAAGACTTGTGTGACAGGAAGTTTTGAGAATTCATAGCAAATTATCAGCCTACTTAATAAAAAGTAATGCAAAGACTCATTACAGTGGTTTACTTGCCCTATGCCACATTTGTCTGCATCTTAGAATCATAGAATCACCAGGTTGGAAGAGACCCACTGGGTCCATTCCCACCAATCTCTAAACCATGCCCCTCAGTACCTCATCCACCCTCACCTTAAACACCTCCAGGGAAGGCCAGTCAACCACCTCCCTGGGCAGGCCGTTCCACAGCTTGTTTATGTGTTAGTCATTTCGTTTCCATAATACTTGATCTATATTTACGGAGTAGCAACTAAGCAAAATATTATTGTCATATAATCAATGAAAATTTGACAGTAGCCTTTCTTCTTGTTCAGCCATAGCCTGAGCTAGATATATTGTTTGCATAACATGAATGTCTGCTTGATAAACATTAAATTATTGGTTTTACCAACATTAGTGGCAAATAGAGACAGAAAATTAAGAAAAATAAAGTAAATAATCAAAAAGTATATAGCTAAATTTCAGTGAATTGGAAATACAAGGAGTTATGTAGTACCTACTAAAACAGTTAGCGAAATCCTCCATCCATTTTTGCACCCACAACCCAACTAAGACAATGAGAATAAATAAATATGGAAGATTCTTTTCCCCTTACACCTTCAAAATGCTTAGGATAATTATGGGAGCTAGTAATGGAGGCCAGTCTTTCATAAGAAAACCACAGCTCTGTCATAAGAATGCTAACTGAAAATACTAAATTGAGTTAGAATGCCTCAGTTTTTAGCATACGGATGACAGAACATAAACTTAAGAGATATGAAAGAAAATAGAGAGAAGAACTGAAAATGGGTTAGCTTGGCAACAAATGTCGAAGATAATAATGTTGTAGAATTGCGAAAGGTTTAGAAAACATTCAGCTTTGGTCTTGTGTAGAAAGAGCAGCACAACATCCTTCAGTAACAATAGAGGGAAGATGATGTAACATAAAACAAATAGAGACAAGGTAGAAGCATAAAATAAAGTTTGACAGAGAAATCATAGCTGAAGTCATTAGTGGCTAAAAAGAATCAAAAAGTGTATAGAAAGAGGGTGAAAGACACGGACCCAGGTGGAAAGAGAGAGGAAAAGACAATCCAGCTAAAATAGCTACTGAAAAAAGAAGCAGAAGTCATGAACATCTCATACATCATGGTAAACTAGGGGAAACTTCTATAAAAAATAACTCCCATAAAGCTTCTGTTCTGTTATCTCAACAGATCCAGAACAGTTTCCACATCTTTGCCTCTACAATGCTCAGTGCACATGAAAACCTGAACAAAAGAAAATAAACCACTTTTGGCTATAAACTGAAAAAAATCCTTACTTTTAAAGCAAAGAACAATTATTATCTTGGACTGTTTGAACCATCCTATCACCCTCGGTGTACTATACACTTATCCAGGAAGCTAACAAGCAGAGAAAGCAGTATATGGAAGATAAAAAATAAATTTTATGTACTTATGTATGTATATGTGTGAGTTCATATAAATACTAAATTAATCCATTGGTCTTCAGTCTAATGATGATGCGCTATGGTAGTCAGGGTGGCATTTTACTGGAGAAATGGAACAAGAGGAGAGTCAGAAAAAGAGAGAATTAACCTATTCAACATGCTACAAGAAGGGTCACAGGGAGAATACAGGCCTTTCAGTCTGACCTCAGTGCCAGGGAAACTCATGGAACAGATGATCTTGAGTGCGATCATGAAGCACATGCAAGAGAACCGGGTGATCAGGCCCAGTCAACACGGGTTTACAAAAGGCAGGTCTTGCCAAACTAACCTGATCGCCTTCTATGACAAAGTGACTCGGATGCTGGACGAGGGAAAGGCTGTGGATGTATCTTCCTGGACTTCAGAAAATCCTTTGACACAGTTTGTCACAGCATTCTGCTTCGGAAACTGTCAGCCTCTGGCCTGGACAGGCGCACAGTCTCCTGGGTGGAAAACTGGTTGGATGGCCGGGCCCAGAGAGTGATGGGAAATGGTGTTAAATCCAGCTGGAGGCCAGTTACAAGTGGGGTTCCCCAGGGCTCAGTTCTGGGTCCAGCCATGTTCAATGTCTTTATCAACGACCTGGATGAAGGCATCGAGTGCTCCCTTAGCAAGTTTGCAGATGACACCAAGCTGGGTGGAAGTGTGGATCTGCTGGAGGGTCGGGAGGCTCTGCAAAGGGACCTGAACAGGCTGGACTGCTGGGCAGAGTCCAACGGCATGAGGTTTAACACGGCCAAATGCCAGAACCTGCACTTGGGGCACAACAACCCTGTGCAGCTACAGACTAGGAGAAGTCTGTCTAGAAAGCTGCCTGGAGGAGAAGGACCTGGCGGTGCTGGTTGACAGCGACTGAACGTGAGCCAGCAGTGTGCCCAGGTGGCCAAAAAGGCCAATGGCATCCTGGCTTGTATCAGAAACTGTGTGACCAGCAGGTCCAGGGAGGTTATTCTCCCTCTGTACTCGGCACTGGTGAGACCGCACCTCGAGAATTGTGTTCAGTTCTGGGCCCCTCACCACAAGAAGGATGTTGAGGCTCTGGAGCGAGTCCAGAGAAGAGCAACAAAGCTGGTGAAGGGGATGGAGAACAAATCTTATGAGGAGCGGCTGAGAGAGCTGGGGTTGTTCAGCCTGGAGAAGAGGAGGCTGAGAGGAGACCTCATTGCTCTCTATAACTACCTGAAGGGAGGTTGTAGAGAGGAGGGTGCTGGCCTCTTCTCCCAAGTGACAGGGACAGAATGAGAGAGAATGGCCACAAGCTCTGCCAGGGGAGATTTAGGCTGGATGTTAGGAAAAAAATTTTCACAGAAAGGGTCATTGGGCACTGGAACAGGCTGCCCAGGTAGGTGATTGACTCACCTTCCCTGGAGGTGTTTAAAGCATGGGTGGACGAGGTGTTAAGGGGCATGGTTCCAGTGTTTGATAGGAGTGGTTGGACTCGATGATCTGGTGGGTCTCTTCCAGCCTGGTTATTCTATGATTCTACGATTCTATGCTCAATAAGAAAAATATATTCAGACTGTCTTTGATGATCCATGGATTCCCATTATCTTCAGATGATTCATCTGGATTACTTGAGAGCAGAACTGAGTTTGCTACAATAAAAGATTTTATGCAAAACAAGGAAGTAAAAACTGAGAAAGCATTGAGACTAGATCTTCTTTGTCCTTAGAAAATGATGTGAACTGCAAGTTTATTTTTCTATTCTCATTTCAATCATTGTCACAAGGACAGATTCCTGTTGTGACATGCTATATTCTCATTATATCCTTTACTGAAGAAATAAAATCAATACCTCATGAATTTTTCAAGGCAAGTTTACCTGTTGGTGGCTGCAGAATACACAGCTAATCTACATATGAAAACCTAAAGGCACTACTAGGCACATTAGACCACTGTCCTCTGTATACTCAAACAGTGTTCTCATTAATAAAGATTACAGTAAAGATGAGGCATGACATACTGCACCTTGAATTCATTATTATAACAGTAATTGTAATGAAATGCTGTACTGACAATGTATTTTTAAAGTTCAGTTTTCAATATAATTGGGAAGAAGAAATCCTGAACTCTATCCCAGATGGCTAACAATTTTATTTGCAATAGCTACCCTTTATGAACCAGTTTATGAAGCCAGAATGACTTTTGCTATGCACTTCTGAGGGCTGGAAATTAATAATTCATGTAAAATTAAGAAACATGGAGCACAAAATACTGGAAATTGGAAGCTATGAGAGTCACAAAATAAAATCTGAAGAAACATAGAATTATGAAAACATGGACTTCAATTTCCATCTAAAGTCAGAAAAAAGCCTGTCATTGATGTTCATGAGAGTAAGATTTGATTAACTGATTCTGTGCTTTGAAATCAACCACTTGCTTTTCATATGCTACCCATGTTGATCTAAGTCTGTTAATCTTTCACATATAAGTGAAATTCATAGTTAATGACTAACTGGGTGACTAGCCCTTGCCAATGTAGATGCTGAATCCTGTGACAAGCTAACTGCTATCAGCAAACCTTAGTCATATCTACTAACAACTAGGAGGCAAGTGTTGATAGATATTCTTAAACTGAGAGTCTTCAAATCTATTTTCTTGTGGTAGTAGATAGCATAAACCTGTAGTTTATTAATAGCAGTAGCAGGAAAACAGCGGTAGTAATGGCAGCAGCAGTAGTAGTAGTAACAACATAAACCCTTAATTATAGAGATCAAGCAAAGAAAAAAATGAAAGCTATTAGGGCTGACAAGATACATTGCAAATACCCTTTTAGGTTGTCACTGAGTTAAATCATATTTAGTAAAAATAAAGATGATGAAAATGTGGACCTTCCATGTTATTATTTTTTTGCTTTGTATGGCAAGAACTGTGAAAACCCTATTCTACAATACTTGTAAGACCTTTCATACTACCTACCTCATAAAACAATATTCTCAAGACATCTAGCCTGATTGCAACTGACCAACCAACTGCCTATAACTGTTCATGTGACAAGGTGGGACTCTGAGTGGTGTAAAGCAGTGTGGTAACAACTAAACAAAAAGGTAAAGACAAGAAGCATGCCTTGGAAAACGGTAAAGACAAGAAGCATGCCTTGGTTTCCAAGCCAATTCCACATTCATCACAAGACTTTGTTCCCCATTTACTTATGCAGCTCCCTAAAATATTGTTCCACATGCTCAGAAACAAAGACAAGGCCCATATTCTGAAAAAAGTTTTTTTTCTCAAGTTATTCTCAAGTCACCTAGATTCTCCATATCACTACTTCTCCCTTGTAACTAGAAATGCAATAGATTAATAAACAGAAAGTAAAATCTAAAATTTTAATTATCACGGACATTTCTCCCTGTTTACTTTTTTTTAAGTCATACAGCTCATTTTGTAGAGACAACACAAATTTTGTGTCTGTGTTTTACTAGTCAGCCTCACTTCCTTGACTGGGAAGATCATGGAATAGATTCCATATGTCAAAAAATATGGGAGACAAGGCAATGATTAAAGAGCCATCCTAGTTTCACCAAGGGCAAGTCATACCTGACATATCTAGTGCCTTTCTACTATGGTGTGACGGCATTGGTGGAAAAGGGAAAAAACTACAGATGTCATCTACATAGATTTCTGCAAGATTTTTGATACAGTCATAGAATCATAGAATCATAGAATGATTTGATTCAGAAGGGACCTTAAAGATCATCTAGTTCCAAACGCCCTGCCATGGGCAGGGAAATCTCCCCTGGATCAGGCTGCTCATCGCACCATCCAACCTGGCCTTGAACACCTCCAGGGATGGGGCATCCACAACTTCCCTGGGCAACCTGTTCATGTCTCATTGTGAAGAATTTCCTCCTTATGTCGTCTAAATCTTCCCTTCTCAAATTTATAGCCATTCCCCCTTATCCTATCCCTACATGCTTTGTAAAAGTCCCTCTCCAGCTTTCTAGCATGTTCCCTTCAGTCACTTTATAGTCTCCTCAGAGCCTTCTCTTCTCAAGGCTGAACAAGCTTGATTCGCTCAGCCTGTCCTGGTATGGGAGGTGCTCCAGACCTTTGATCATCTCTGTAGCTCTCCTCTGGACCCCTTCTTCCTCTAGAGGGCATCCAGAGGAGGGCCACAAAAATGGTCAGAGAGCTAGAACACCTCTCCCGTGGAGAAAGACTGAGAGAAGACTGAGAGAGTTGAGGTTGTTCAGCCTAGAAGAGAGATTTAGGGAGATCTTCTTCTGGTCTTTCAATAACTAAAGGGGGGTTGTAAGAGAGATGGAGAGAGACTTTTTACCAGGGCCTATAGTGACAGGACCAGTGACATTGTTTTTAAACTGAAATGAGGGCAGCGAGACACAAGAAAGGGTAGCCCAAAGAAGTTGCAGATACACCACCACTGGAAGTTCAGCTTGAATGGGTCTTTATGTAACCCTATCTAGTGAAAAATGTCCCTGTCCAGGGCAGGGGGTGTGTAGTCTAGATGATCTTTAAAGGTCCCTTCTAACTCAAAACTTTTAATGATTTTATGTCCATATTAAATAGTCACAATTCTCCTACCCAGCCTAAAGATAACTCAGACTAAATATTGCAAATAGCACTATGCACTTCCTATATGTTTTGACGTATGAAATCTCTTCCATTATCTTACCAGGCAAGGATGTAAGGCTGGCTGGCCTGTAAAACATGGACACAAAATTTTTGTTGTTTTTGAAATATGAGCTGCATGGCTTAGAAATTGTAAGCAGGAAGAAATTCAGGTGATTTTTGTCCCCTTCTTTCTCTGTTCTGACAGTTATTCCAGTGTAAACCATCTTCTTATGTCCACCTGCATTTCATTATAATAATAGTAATGCTTATTCCTACATATAATTGAGTGGAACTCTTACTTGTGTGCAGTTTAATAGATCAGACTGTGTTGCAAACATAGAAGACACCAAATCTTCTGGGTTTTTAACAAGTAATATTTAACACTGGTTTTTACTGTCAGTGAAAGTGATGCCCAGTCTAATTATAATTGCTTACATTTACTTAGCCAGAGATTGCTCAGGAGACTTTGAGAACTGTTGAAAGCAGTTCTGAAATAAAACATCTATGGTCATAATTCAGTAATAAGACTACAAGCTGCTGAGCAAAAAGAGGGAATTTGTCTCTTAGAGAAGCATATCTGTCTTCCATTAAGCAAGGCACCTATCACCCAATCGGTGACAAAAAGTCAATATTCTATTTGCTTTTTACTTCAAAGCATTTGCAACCTGGAATCATCAGTTTCATCTATGATACAAATTGGCAATTGATGACAATCATGTTTTTACCATTATTTTCCCTTTCAAGTCAAAGAGAAAAACAATAAAATAGTTCGTTCATGTGAATGCCATTTTCTTATTTAGACATCATAGATATATTGCCTTTTTACTATAAGATGAAAAGTAAAAACTATTACTTAATGAAGAATAGTATCCACAAATCTGCACAAGCATATCTTTTCACAATCATCTTTCTATTGCTTTTCAGTGTAATTTCCTTAATTTTCAAATATATTTTCTTCAATTTGTCTTTCCCTAGTGTTGTTTAAAAGATGATGACACTACAGTTAAGGATATTCTCTTCTTGAAATAATATATTGAAAAGAAACAGTAATACTACACAGAAGCAGAGAAATATCTTGGCTTTAGTCTTTGACAAGAAAAAAAAGCTAGAGAAATTAAGCAATCTTTACTGAGTTGTCTCTGCTTAGATTGGATCTCACAAGGTATGATTTTATTTTCTTGTTAAGCAGTTGTTTTAGCCTTTTGTGCTCTGTGAATGAATAACAACTGTTTGTCTTCAAACACTCAAATGAAAATGCACTGAGCATTTTATTCTGAAAGCTGCTTAACTCCATTTCCCTGGCTTCACTAATACCTAGAAAACTCATGACCTTGAAGGAATACCCAACACTTTCAGAACTGAACACAAAAAAGTCTATAGAATTTTTTTTAATTTATTAAATTCCACTGAAGCTCACATCCTGAGACAACTCATAGAAAAGTCGACACTAAATGTAATAATGTTTTCTATGCCTTAATGGTACAGTCCTGGTGGAAAGATTAGACTAATCCATGAAACAACTAATAACTATTGAACACACTCCTGAAGAAGAAACTCTGCCTCAGGAAATCCCTAAATTGCTGACTGCCAGAAATTGAGAGTTAATAAAAGTGTAATTCAGATTTAACCTGTTTCTCACAGTTTTGGGTGTTTGGGGGTTTTATTTATTTATTTTTAACAAAGCACCAAATGGTAGCTTGGCTTGAAGGAAGCCTCCAACACAGGGATTTGATCTGATCAACTAGAATAATTTTTGTGTACTGCCACTGGCATATTTTGATTGTATGTACTAAGGGTCACAGAAGAATGAAACTAGATAAGAAGTACAGATAGATCCTGGATAAAAAAAGCAGAACATGGTGTAAAATGTTTGAAATCATGCCTAATGTAACTTATATAAATATTGAGAATATTTACAAGAAAATTAGGTTTTACAAGTTCTAAATGAAAAATCTGTAAGCAAAAAAAATTATTTTAAAATATACCTTTTAAGTAAGGAGGTCACATCTTTAACAGGCTTTGAGAGCATTAGTTTGTTTTTCTTGGGACAGGGAGTTGGAGAGTGGGGGAATGATTTAGTAACAACAGCTTCCTCCATAAGCAAGAATTCTTGTCTGAGGAAATCTTCAACATGGTCCAATAGTACTGAATCAGCTTTTTTAGAAGAAATAATTAATAATAGCAATAATAGTAGTAGTAGTAGTAGTACTAGTACTAGTAATAATAACAACAACAATAATAATTCCACAAAAATCTTCAGCATAGAGTACCAGGTCTCTCACTCTCAAATTATAAATTGCTTGACATGCAAAGTTTTACCTCAGACTGTCTTACGGATTATTCAGTAGCATATGTAGGTAAAACTAAGCAAAACCAAATATCTGACAATTTATGCCAATGGTTCACTTCTGAGGAGAAAAGAAGTAGAGAAACAGTTGTTAAAAGAGAAAAAAAACAAGCTTCAAATTAAACCTGTTTTTTTTTTATTTTTACATAAGATCAAAATAGATACATAGTTTCATTGTATAAAATTTATTTGATTTATTTGACTGGACTGTTATTAATATTTTTAATTATTATTATAATCATTATCATTATTACTTTTTTCAGCTGTTCTCCAATTTTTTTGTTAAGTTTTAATATTATAAATAAAATAAATATTTCCAATTCTTATTATATAAAATTAGATACTTTTAATCCAGTAAGTTGTTTGGAACTTATTTTAGTCCTGCCAAATGTGCTTTTTAACTTAGAAGTTCATGTGAAAAATTGTACCTGTCTCATACCAGTTTAAAAGAAGAAAAGATATGCTGCCTTAATATATGCAGCCAAAGGTATTTGCACACAGTGTGAGCCAAAGAAGCATTTAGCTCTTTAGGTTAAGCTTTTCTTTTGGTAGTTAGAACTATTTTTGTTTGGCAGTAAGCCAGACATAAGCAATGGGACTGTACAACAGGGCTGGAGCCTAGAAGTCTCCAAGAGAACAGGTGGAATGACTGAAAAGTAGGATTTGCTAATGAAATAACTTATTTCTGTACCAGTTTGCAATGTCAACGTGATTAGCTGTGGATACATATAATTGGAAGTATTATCATCTGCAAGTAGCTAGCTGCCATTGTCAATTCTGCTGCTTGAAACATTCTAAAGCAGTCAGTCAAACTAGCAAAGACATCTGTAAGAACTACACTTCTGAAACAGTGTGGATAGTATAATGATAGATTTATTGATAGATTATTGATAGATTTATTGATAGTTTATTGATAGATTTCATAGCATCTGTCCATGCATTCAGACACACAGATACCACGAACAGTTTTTCTGAAATAACTGAATTATTTGCAGTGAATCCTTGCCATTTTTTAGTCTCAGTGTTATTTTTTTGTTGTGAATATTGCTTCAGAAACTAGCACATCATGAGACAAGCTACGTGGAAATGTTCAATTAAATGTAAGCAAATTTCAAGTTTTAAATTTCACTGACTTTATATTTAAACATATTTTTGTTTCTATAACCTCCCAAATGGATCACAGGGGAGAAAACAAAACAAACATGGAAAACTTTACAGTGAGCTTTTCAGAGTGCAGGAACATCAGCAGCTAGAGAATAAATGGAAGTTGCATAAGAATCTAAACTTTGGTGCTTGTGACAAGCTCGTTCAGAATTCTTTCAAGCACGAACTGAAGATCTAAAATGCAAAATAGCAAAAAAAAAATATTTTGGAATCCTTCTAATTAAATTTGTATCATGAGGCCATTAGAATATTCTAAATGTGAAATCAAGATTCACAATGCAGAAAACAAATTGGACTTTGCTGACAAGTTGAAATTATTTGACATACCTACTAAATTATTACACTAATTAGAAATGCTGCAGTGTTTCCTCATTAATTTCAAGTATGGGAGTAGTTTTTTTCACAAGACTGCTTATATGAAATACAAACGATCATATACTTTAAATTCATGTATTCGCAAATAAAGGCAAAATCCTTTGCAGTAGTCCTTTGATTAACACTAGAAATATTGACAATGCTGTCATAGCCTCCAGGGTTTGTAAAGCATTTACATCCATTTTTTCCTTAGCTATCTTCAGACCAAAACTAAATAGGTGATGTTGTCTTACTTTTTTCATATTCCACCAGCAAGAATAAAATTTGTTTCACCATTCAGAAACATGGCTGCTTTAACTATAAATAAACAAACTCAAACTTTGTATAGGCATATACAGAGTTTAAAACATGATGTGAATCTTGTCACCCAGTGAAATACCTGTAGGCTACAAACTTCTATCAGTCCTTTAAACAACTCTATTCATTTCCTTTCTCTGCTTCATTATTATTGAAGAAACACATCTTGTAAATAACGTACTACTGAGGCCACTGTCTTGGTCTACAGAAAGTAAATATGACATTAAGTTGTTCCCAAAAAGTAAAGTTTCTCGTGTTTCATTTGGAGGCAATATATACTTTAGTCCATTAAGGGTGACTCATTTCTATAATGAATCACTAAGTGGACACTCACTCAATGGACAGAAAATAATTTACAGCTTGATCTTGTAAGGCCTGTAGCATCCTAAATTCCCAGGCTAATGGGAACTAAGTATTAGGCCACATGGGCTTAACATCAGGCAAGACAAAGCAATAGATTAACAGTTTAATTTTACAACTTAAGTGAAGGTTACCCACATAACCAAAAATCTGGTAAATAACTCACACAGGATTATTCATCCACACAGTTGCAGAAGGAGCAACTAGATTCAGATGTCCTTGTTGTCTTACCCGTGTTACTATATCTAGATAACAACCTTCTCTGCCTTTTACTCTCTGAGGAGCTCAGATTCACTCAGGCTTTGCACTAGTGTGGTTTCTGTTGTCACAAACCAGATCCAATCCTTTGGCAGTAGAAAATATGCTGGCAAGCTACAGACATCTGATACATGTAAAAGATATTCTCCAAGGTGCCAACACCTGGCCAGCATAGCCCTGAAATTGTATTGGCTACAGAAGACTTGTAGTTAGTGCAGCCAAGAGATACAACCATCCATCTTCTCTCTAGGAGGAAGCTGAGAATTGGGTTATTGTATCCTGGAACTAATTTGTCTGTATTTATTGCTTCTTCATAATCAGAATATATTATAATATATTCTGTGATGATTTGCCCTTCCTCGTGAGCTCTCACATGCATATGCTTCTCATTTTTTAACAACTTCTTTTCCTCCTTCCTTTTCTCTACTGGCCTTTGAAAAACTCACAATCTGAAGCATAGAAATAATAAGTATAGAGATAATCATTACTACTTAGAGCAAAGGAAGAGCTCAAACACAGAACACTACAGGCTCGTTACAGTGATTTACCTTCTGCATCTCATGTTTCTCCCTAGGCTTCAATCTACTTCATCTTTTTGCTTTCTTGTATTCCTTCTTCTTCCCCTAATCCCCTAACACTTGTTCTATTTATCCCTAAATAAGGTGGATCTGTCATCAAAGTTGTATTGAAAGTGAAATTATTTTCAAATGTATACACTTCTGCCCAAATGTAGTTACTATAGCCCAGAACCACCCTTGAGCATGTATATGATATGCATTAGTTAGGAGCTACCTCTTCAGAAAATCTCTATATAGCCAAAGAGAGGCATTTTGAGAGCTCATCAGTGATGTGTTTCCCTCTCTGGAACTACTTTCTTTCCTCTTTACCATAGGTACAATGGTGAGGGTGATTGTGAGGTAATATAGGTGTTCTGGCAATGCCTTAACCAGCTAGGAAGAATACGGTCTCATTTGTAATTAAATGACACACTGAGAGATGAAGAGATAATATTTTTTTTTCCAAAATGCTATCTTGCTTTTGATATTGTCATTGGTCCCCAGCAATGCGATAGTATAATTATTACAAGTTAGTTTATCCATCTCAGCAGGAATTTGCCTGGGTATGTTCAAAGTCTGCTTGCTTCCTACGTGCCCTCCTCCTGCATGGAATGAAGCCAGCTGTAAAAATCATTCAAACCTGTCTTTCTCCAAAAATATGAGCTGACAAATTACGTCTGTTTCTCATTACCTAAAACAGATATTAAAGGGGAAAAAAAGCAATCTTGAGTACTTTTCAAGTACAACTGCACCACAGCAGTAGGAGCCACGTAACATTTCTTCAGTGACTGAAAACTTGCCTTCATCCTAGTTGAAGGCCCTATAAGAGTGTATGTAACATCGCCATCTAGTGATTTCAGGTGTAACAATGCGTTTTAACAAATCATACGCAAAGCCATATCCAGTAATAATAACCTCCTTCCTTCTTCCCGATCTTCACAATTTATTATTTGGCACTAATATTTGTTATACCTTGTCCTATATTTAAACTGGAGTTGTGTGAGAACCTTTTGAAAGGGCACGTAACACAATTTAAAGGACTGACAGCAAATAAATAAGGCAGTTACTGAAGGACGCTAGGAGTAGGCTCACACCACTTCTAAAAAACTAGAAAATTTTCTTCTTCTAATCGCTTTTAGTTGCATGTTACTACATATGTTACAGATATTTTCACTAAAACGTCTGTGTTTTCACCAAAACCATCTTCTGGGGTGCTTTTTAGCTGCATAAAGTAACCTACTTATGAAAAGAAAAGAATCATGACTTAGATGGACCTGAATATTACGCAGTAGTGGCACTGACATTTAACAGGAAAAAAATTTAAGCAGGATATGCAATCATTTCATACGCATAGGAGTCCACCTCTTGAATGGCAGCTAATTGCATGCTTAAAATGCAATGGCACTTGGGATAGAATCATAGAATCATAGAATCATAGAATCATAGAACCATAGAACCATAGAACCATAGAACAGTTTGAGTTGGAAAGGACCTTAAGGATCATCCAGTTCGAACCCCCCTGCCACAGACGGAGACATCCCCTTAGATCAGGCTGCCTAAGGCCCCATCCAGCCTGTCCTTGAACACCTCCAGGGATGGGGCAGCCACAACTTCCTTGGACAGCCTGTTCCAGTGCCTCACCACTCCCATGATGAAGAAAATCTATATCATATCAAGCTTAAATCTGCCTCTCTCCAGTTTATACCCATATCCCCTTGTCCTATCACCACAAGCTTTTATGAATAGTCCCTCTCCAGTTTTCTTGTAGGCCCCCTTCAGGTACTGGAAGGCTGCTATAAGATCTCCTTGGAGCCTTCTCCTCTTCAGGCTGAACAAGCCCAACTGTCTCAGCCTGTCCTTGTATGGAAGGTGCTCCAGCCCTCTGATCATCTTAGTAGCCCTCCTCTGGGCCTGTTCCAACAGTTCTATATTCTTCTTAAGCTGAGGATTCCAGAACTGGATAAAAGTAGGTTGCACAAGATCAAGCACATCCTTTTTTGTCTGCAGGACCACCTTGGACTATATGTCTAATTTCACACAGAAAAATTTACATGAGATGATTTCCACCCTGGGAATTGTATCAATGCAGACATTAAGAGAGGTCAACCAATTTAATCTGGAACAAGAGGTAGACAGAAAATGTAGATGACTATCTGCACAGTGTCACAAAATTGTACATATTTTCTTACCTCTTATTTCTTGATATTCCACCTCAGCATTCATCCTGCTCAAATTTTTGAATGGCATGCATGCAGTAAAATTGACTCAGAAGAAAAGTAGAACATTGAGGTAATGTTTATGTATCCACTTACTTTGTAGGCTCTACTACAGCAACCAGATGCATGGAGGTGAAGGTATTTGTTCTATTTTTACATAAGACAGTATAGAAAAAGCCTCAGACCCTGATGATACATTAGTTATGTACTGAAGTGAAGGTCAGCCTCAGTAATTTTCACCCAAATTGTTTTGGCTTCTATGCTTGGATTAACATTTACTTATCTTTTTTTAATTTCTTCTCTCTTCCTCACTGTTCTGTAAGACACCAAAAATGCCTGATTCTTGGTCTTTTTCTTATCTCTACCATTCTCACTAATTTTTTACTTGAACTGGAACACCAGATACAATATCTGCAGGAAGCAATAAACTCTTACAATATGTCACTGTCTTGAACATCCAATGTGAGTGCATTTCCTCACAATATCAGAATGCTAATTAAACAGCTTTCATTTTATTTTTAAAGAAACATTTTATATAAAAATGTACAGTTTCTTAAGGCATAGTACTTGCATAAAGCTACCAATCCGAATTCATGGCAATTAAAGAAGTGCAGTGCCTGGAAGGTTAACTAAAATAACATAATTCCTCTGATTTCCTTTATGTCTTATAATGACACTTTATAGAAACTAGTCAAAATATCAATTATACTTACATTTCTATGGGCAGAGATGAATATTTCTTTTTCACTTATTTTGTATTGGTGTTAATGTTTGCAAAGAAACCAACATAAGTAATAATAAAAGACTTTTTTTCAGAGAATACAACTCCAACACGAGTCATAATTAAAGACTTTTTTTTCAGAGAATACAACTACATATTTGCAAAGGGAACCTGGAAGGGATCTTGAATGTTTATATTCTGTTTCTTTCCATCAACAATTTTAGTACCTGTTAAAATGCACATACAAGTACAAAACTGTGCCCTACATTTAAATAGTTAAAAAATTTTACATCAACTTAGGTGATAGAGTTACAGTATATTGTGTTTCACCACAGAAGTGAATGAAGTGAAACTAAAACAAATTAATAATGCATGATGCAAAAAATGTAAATGGACATCCCTCCCTGTAATCTTTTGTGAAAAATGCTCCTGGTTCTATTAAAGGTAGTGATAACTTCTGGCTAAAGCAGCCAGTTTATATTCAGGCAATGTTATCATTATTCAAGGGAAAGAATTATATATTCTGGGAACTGGAATGTGTGCAGAAAATTTGACATTGAAGAAAATTATCAAGCCATCGACCAGGAGTACCATACTGTAAATAGGAACCATTTTTAATTCAGTGTTCACTGGTATGATAGCCTGCACCCAAAAGAGCTGAAATTGGAAATTACACGGAACCAAGTAAAAGGTTTAACCCCAGTATCAAACAAATGTTTGCTTAACCTCCGTAATTCAGAGCAGCACGAACCTGTCTCCAAGACATAAGCCTCTCTAGTGGATGAATCACAAAAATGATAACCCAGTCTCACAATTTTCCCATTGAAAGAAACTCATTTAAGCTTCTCTCCTGTCTTGCCCCAGACAACTTTCCCCATCTAACAGATCTTTTCAGCTACATGAACAGGTTTATTCCCTCCTAAACACTTACCCTTTCTTCTAAAGCATGCACTAGGCTTCCTTTCTTCTGTGAGGTGGTTGTTTGGGCACAGAGTCCACTGAGGACTGCTGACAGGATCCGTGGAGTAGATATGGCATCCCACGGGGGTGCTTCCAGCTCCTGACCATGACTAATGGAGAAGTTCAAAAGATGGGGAAAATACAAATAAGGTAGAAACCCTTAAGCAGAAGTAGTAATTTTCCTTCATGATGTCCTGGATTCATCAGGATGTATTTTATAATTGAACAAGTATTTTTATGCTACTTGTCTATATTTATCTAAGTTTAGGAATATTGTTGTTGATTTATTGCAACAATCCTTTGAGGCCTCAGTCAAAACCAAGCTCTGCTCATGCTAGGCATGATAGCAATAAATACTGTGAATATTAATGTTGCCACAAAGATTTTCAGTAGTATGAGTACTTTACAGAAAGGAAACCAAGAAATTAGGTGCCTTTGTCAAAGGTTGCAGAAATCCTTTAGAAGACTGTTTCTCCCTAAAGAGCACATTCAGTGTGAAAATAATCCAATGATGAAACACAGCCAGCTGACTACACACACATAGATGTTCCAGGAATTTGTTGTTGAATAACACCTTTTACTAGTTGAACAGTGCTAATGTGAATACAGTAGTTTTTATCAGCTGCTTATGAAACATTAATAAGTACAAAGAGAAAAAAAAAATAGAAGAAAAATGAAGTGACTACTTCAAATAGTAAATAGTTGAATCCAGAAAGACACCTACATAAATCTTTTTTTGCAAAATTTCTAATATTCATTGAATATCAAGCTGCTTTGTTTCAAGCCAGTACCATATCTGTTACTGCAATAAATATCCACGAAGATTCTGTGGTTTTAATGATCCAGCAGACGCTATGTATCAGAACTAGCACTGTTATTGCTACAACTGTGCATAACTCCAGGCATCATGAATAACATTTTGGATGAGTAGCACTTTGGAAATACTACTAATTAAGGTAAGATATTTGTGTTGCTCAGAATAAAAGATTGTTGTGAATTAAATTATCCATAATGACGAAAGTTAATAACTTAAAAATGCAGTGAATACAAACACAGAGGAAGAGAGCAAGGTTGCTAATTTCAAAGCTACAGAAGGGAAGCATTCAAAACACAGCAGTACCAAAGATATTTATGTTTACCGTTTGGAACCATAGAGTGACATGCAAATCCAGAGCAAATAGACTCTGCGGATGATTAATTTTCTAGTTTTATGTATATCAGCTTTTCACTTTGTATGGAGATGGACAGGTGAATAGGAAATACTGTTGAGTGGTTTTCTGTCTGCCTGCCATACTCTGAATGATGACTAATAACATAATTACATCAACACTTGGCAATTGGTCTTAAAAGTGAATAAGAATGTCACAAGGTGAGAATCTGAGCATTATGCATTTAGCTTCATACCTTTACTTAAGAAACCACACTCATCTTGAAGTTACTGCTTTATTATAATAAAAGTGTTCTGAGCTTTGAAAAAACACATTTCCAGAACATGTTTTTCTGTTATCTGTATAATTATTTTAATGTTTCTATTTCCCCTTATTCAGTGAAAGCTATTTTCATGTTTAATACAATTTCAAAAACAAGTGCTTCTGTGTTGAAAATATCACTATGTGGTGCTGTGGCCAAAATATGAATTAAACTTTTTCAATTGCAATTGTTTTTAATTGGAAAAGAAAAAAAACTAGAGAAATGTTGAAAGGATATTAGATCCTGTTCTTGACTTCTGCCACTATAAACCTGACAAAATTATAAGAATATGAATGGTTCTGTTCAACATCTTCCAGCAGCAAACAATTTTAGTCATCTGTAACAGCACTCAGGGATGTTGGAAAAAGAGCTTTTCAATTTTTAGGTGCAAAGCAGCTACCTTTAGTTCCTAAAGCAAAAAAAAAAGTGTTTCTCAGATAGTGAATATAAAGGATTCTTTCAGAAAAATGATCCAATCAGTCTCCTAAAAAGCTCTGTTACAGAGGAAATTCATCATCATCGATGACCATATTCAAGGCCCCCAGAGTTGTCTACTCATTGTTTGATGCACATCTACCATCCAAGAAAAGCATCCCAGCTGTAGAAAATTGTTGGATAACATAAAAGCCAGGCTGCAGATCCTGGTATCCTTCAAAACAGAGTTTCAAAACGCAGCAGGGAGTTTTCACATAATCAAACTGATATCTCTGTAGTTTGTTATACTAGAGATTTCCTCTGTGGAAGCAGCCTTGTGGGATCCTGTGTTTTTTTGTTTCTCTGATGCATGTATATCTTTATCAAACAAACTTCGCAAAAATGAAAACCAGAAGACATATTTGTTTGTCAAATAATCTGGCATGTCATTCACCTTGGAATCCAAGAATCACGCTGGGTTCTCTATTTGTGCTGGTTTTAATATTTTCATCTTAAACTGGGTTGTAATAAATAATTGTGGTATAGATTAATCACAAGAAATCTATTTTACATCCTTGTTATTTCCCTGTCAAAAGCCAAAAGACCCACTGTCTTGTCACCCAAGTAAAAAGCTAGATTATAAACATATGGGAAGAAAAATCACGTGGATGTGACACTTCTACAAAGCAAGTGCAATTACAATTTAGAACAAAATTACATTTTTTTCTTAGCAGACATTAAAAATATAATGATTTTTCCTGTAGTAGTAGGGCATGTTATTTTAAAAACTCCCCCTTGCCCATATGACAATGTAAAGCTGGTCAGTGATACACTGCAATGTGCAGTTCTACAGTTCTTTGACACTTTTAATGAAATAATATAGTTGAGTGCAAGCCCTGTAGTGCAGAAAAACTCTCAAGCAACCTGTGCTCATGAAGAAGAATCAGATTAGATCCAAGCAGTGCAAGAACACCAAGTGGCCAGATATTGTAATAGATTGAACTGGCTCCCATGTCCTGGTGAAAAGTGGAGGGAGCTCAGAGCCTTGTGTGCATTTCAGTAATACCATAGCTGGTAGCTCTGTGACAAATGATGGTTAAATTTTTAACTTCTGGGCAGTAAAATATTTTATCTGGTGTTCTGGATACCTCACTCATTCCCTATTGTGCACTGTAGATAGCTCTGATCTCTCTCTGGAAGCACCACCAGCTGGAAGGCAGGTGATGGGCTGTATGAACAACAAAATGCAGTGCTGGAGAAGCAACCTGAAATGTTACTTCTGCCTATGTGTAATTATAATCTCTGCTTGCTCCTGAAACAGCACAGCTCTTAGGGTTGATAGGATGGATGAGGACAGAAAACTAATCTAAACTAAACAGAAAAGGAAGTGGGTACCCTACAATGGATAGCTTTAACAGCTATTGAAAATTGCATTAAGGTTAGACCCTTATCAAGATATCTAGTGAGATCTTATGGTACATACATTGCTAATGCAGGAATTGTTATCTTCTGTCTAACTTTGTTGTTTCTCTTTATTCATCTGTCCTCTATTCCCTTAAATTTCTCTTCGCATAAATCCTTGGACACAGTATTTACAAATGGAAAAGGATTAACATCTTTTAAATGAGTCCTTTTTATCAGGTTTGAAGAGTGGCTAGAATTCATCTGGCTTTTTCTAGACTAATGAAATAAGAAATGGTTATTTCCAGAAGCCATATCACACTAGCTAATATAATGTATCTTGTCAGTAATATCCCTTTCTGGTTAGTACAGCAACAGCTACATCTTCTTCAGTCCACAGGATATTTTCAGCCTCCCTGTAGATTGTCTAAATGAAGATTTGCTGGTAGAATATTCTCTGCAATTTTTGAGATGTGCTGATAAGTTACTCTGTGCTTTTGTTCTAGCCCACACATGGGTTGTCATTATTCCCTGTGTATTTTGTCATCATTAGGAGTGGAGATTGGATCTGGCAGGTACCTCAGCTCAGATTTAAAAACAGTGTAAGCCTGAATATTTTTACCTGAATTGGGATATTCAATAGTTGTAAGTACCTGTCAAAATATTTCCCAAAGCCTGTGGATGGACAAGGTTCAGTACCTTTGCATCTGTACTTCCCAAAGGCCTCCTGCTCTGTCAGATATCCATGTTCTGAGTCTGGGCAATAGTTTTTATCCTGGCTGCTGTCTTCAGATCATCTAAACAGTCAGGATGTGGAGTAAGATGTGTGAAGTAGGAGAAAGGAGGCTGGGGATTTTAGTCTGCCTGGTAGTGAGGCAGCAGCTGCTGAAAGGCTATTGAGGAAAAGGTTTAGTCATCCAACTAGATTACTTGGAAGAAGCACCTGGGATAACTCCAGGTAAGCAAAGCGCCTTGAATTTTCCTTCTTACTTTCCTGATCTATCTGTTTGTACATTTTATGGATAAAAGCTGTCATAATGATGATCTAGTATGACCTCTTAGATGAGAAAGGGCAATGAACAGCACAAGGTAATTTCTTTATTAACAATCTCTATTTAACTTACATCATATTTTTAAAAACATTTTCTAATCTTAGTTCTTCAAATGATGAAAAACTCACCTCATTCCATGCTGAGTTTTTCCAGTGATTAATTACTCTCTGTATTAAAATTTCTGCTTTATCCCTAATTCAAATTTGTCTAGCCTCGTCTACTAACCACTGGATCTCATTACACCTTTCCCTATTAGATTAAAAAGGCATCTACCATCACAAATGTCTTTCCTATACAGTTACTTAAACAGCATAATGAAGTCACCTTTTAAACTTCTCTCGGATAAGCTAAATAGATTGAGTTCAATTAATAAGCCTCCATCCTGCTTTCAGGGGAAAAAAAGCAGTGATAACCTATGGAAGACTTTCAGGAGATATATCACATTAATTCATCAGATTTTTTTTTTTCCAAAAGCATTCTGTACAGCTGCATGTGATTTTTTTTTCCTTATTGACTTCCAGCAGAAATATCAATAAAATTTCTTTGTTTTCAGCATGCAGTTTTACAGGCTTAGCTCTGCAAATGCATTAAAGAGTCATAATGCTGATCGTTCCCAAAGGTAACTTTTAGTCAGTCATCTTCATGAGCAGAATTTGCTTGTCATTGCAAGGTGAGCTCCTGAATTCCTGGTGTTATTCAAGGAGAGAGCTAAACATGTAGAACTCGGATCCACAGATATAATCAAGCTCAGTAGGAAGTTAGCTGATAAAGAGACATGTTTCTATAGGTCTACTTAGAGATTTACAAACCTACCTGAGTTTGGGATTCTTAACTTAAAGCTTTTCCAGGGCTTAAAGACACAACTCGCCGACTTAGGAAAAGACTCTGAAGTACATAAAACCCAATTCTGTGTTTGAAAAAGGAAGAAAAAAATAATGTAATCTACTACACTAGAGACAAAGATAACATCCACTCTCTTCTAAGAAGGATGAAGTTAAACATTCAGGCTTCACAGAGACAAATAAAATGAAATTGAGTATATACATCAGTGATGAGGGAGTTCATCTGGGAAAGAAGAGTCATTGCCTTGTTTGTGAGTGCTGTTCAATAAAGGTTTTATGCAAAATGCCTTAGCATGTCTAGAAGCATGGACTTTTTTCAGAGCTGACTGCCCTTATTAAAGAATTATTCAGTATTTGACTTACTCTGATACCATGTTCTCCTTTTTATGGTATAGTTTATATACATATTGCAAATATTTTATGGTTGCATAATTTATAATTTTAAATTATTACATATAAATGGAAATGTAAATATAAATATAGATGTGAATATAGCTGTAAGTGCAGATATAAATGTAAATAAAACTATAAATATATATGTAAATATAAAATGATATAATATATTTTTAGATATATACGTGTAAACATAAATTTCACCATGTCCTTTTTTAAGCATGTTGAATGTTTCTGTGAATCTGGAGCGCATGATTTAAAGTATAAATAAGACATATCTCCAACATCTCTACTTCTAATTTTTTGCAGTATTGAATTTTTGCTCATTGATGTAAGAAGTAAGAGCCTTCAGCTTTTAGCAAATGCAAGGAACATGAAGGTTGCTCATCTCCTGGTTGAAACTGCTGTTAACAACTCTATTTCAGTCTTTCAAGGCATACATTTGCCCAAAGAATGAATACAAACTTTACAAACCTCATACAATGTATGACATCACCTTCAAATGCCCCTGGAGGACATAAGGATGGCCAGTTCCTGGTAGAAGCACTATCAAAACTTCCGTCACATCTGTAGTAAAAAGAAGTAAAAACAAACCAATTCTAAATTATGTTTTCTATTCAACAAGAGGGATTCTGTGCCTTTTCCTTATAAGGTTCCAGTTTCATGCATCTTCTGCTGAAAATAAAATCAACACTTTTTATTATGGTTAGATAATGCTTTTCTGTTTTATGGATCAAATTCTTCACACAGTTAAAAGTATGGAGATTCAAATAAATCCAGCTAGACCAGCAAGACCTTAATTATTCATCTTTCCTTTGTTTTGCTTGTCTAGGTAGACCAAGTCTCTCTCTAATTAGTTATTTGTATACAAACTTGCTATCCACATAATGGAAGGTCAAGTGTCAGGTTTTACACTTGGGACACAGCAGCCCTGGATAAACATAGGGGCTGGGAAGCAAAAGGCTGGAGAGCAGCCCTGTGAAAAGAGGTCTGGGGGTTGTGGTCCACAGCAAGTTGAACATGAGCCAATAGTGTGCCCTGGCAGCCAATACGGCCAATCATGTCCATCAAGAACAGCACTGCTAGCCCGTAGAGGGAGGTGATTGTCCCACTCTACTCTACACTGGTGTGGACCCACCTCAAGTTTTGAGTGTGCAGTTTTGAGTGCCTCAGTATAAAAGGATATCAGGCTACTGGAGAGCATTCACAAGAGGGTCACAAGTAAAAAGCAGCTTTTTTTGTTTTTCCATGTCTGCACATTGTAAAAGTGATACATTGCTAAGTGTGTACTTCACACCAGTCTTTCATAATACTTATAGCAGTAGATAAGAAATTTTGTTATGAATATTATCTGTGAAGAAGCTGATCTATACTAAATGGCTACATGTTGATTTCATTCTAGAGACTGTTTCTAAAGAATATGTTCCATTGAAGTGCCAAATTCACTGGTTGCCCACACTGATTAGTGATAGGTGTGGCTTTGGGATGTTAATTGGAGACAAAGTTTGGAGTCTGCAAAGCTCTACAATGCATTGCTGTAACTGCACTGAAGCTTCGAATGAGATGCATTGTGAACAACTCCACATGGAATCCCCATGTCCATCAGTAATTACTGCAAATGGCTAAAGGGCATATTTTTTAGCATCGAGTTCACTGGCTGGCTTCCTAAATTCCTTGATCTCTTGGGTATAAAACTCAGCAACACAAACATAGCAGCAAACCCCATGCTAAGGGATACTCTGCAGGTCTAGACAAGTCACAACAATTTCATCCAGGACAAATCGTACACTAGGAGTGGAGGAGAAAATGGTGATTACCTGGATATTCAAACTAAGCAGATTTCCACTGCTCTTACAATCTCTCCCTAATTATAGAAATAAATCTACGCTTTTATATCCTTCTTAGGATTGGGGGGGGGGGCTTTTTTGTTTGTTTGGTTGTTTTTTTAATAAAGAGCTTTTAGTGGCCTTATGCTTAAAAAAAAAAAAAAAGTGTTACCAGGCCCATGCTGTTAGATACAAAGAATTTCACAGTCTGATTATGAGGCCTTGAACTGAGGGAAGTCTGTCATATTTGAGTTTTATATATGTCTATTTTTCAAACTTTTCTTGAGGTAATGGAGAAGTATCTATTTGTTGATGTCTAAAGCGTAAAGATAAAACAAGTCTTGTTGCTATGTTCTTTGTATTTCTCAATGTTTTGCCTAAAACCTAGCTGGAAAGAACCTTCCTGAACAGTATTTTTGAGTGATTTCTGAAAAAAAAAAAAAAAGAATAACATTCCTACAAAAGGACAAATATCTCTCTCCATTGTTGCAAGATCATGACATATTTCAGCTTTTCCCTGAAGTACAGTCCTGGTATGAGCGATGAGAAACCTGATCAGTTTTCATAAGTTAGGAACAGCCTATTACTACAGGGAAAAAAATATCTTTTCCTATTCCCCTTGAAAAGACAAATTCCAGAGAGCTGGTTATAGGTTACATTTTAACACTGCCCTTTTAGCAGAAGTATTTTTTTTTTTGCTCTTGAAAATGAAAAAAGTTTTCATTTCCCAATTATAGATTATTTTTGCTATTAAATTTGTTTCTAAAGCTACTTTTCTTTGGAAAAGCCTTTAGATCAGAAGTTCCTTCTTCTGTACTTTTGTTTTTAGCACAAGGGGCAGTGGATAATAGAAGCTACATTTGAATGAAGGGGATCTTTTCTCATTCCAATAATATGTAGCTTCAGATGATAAGAAAGCCATAATTCTTCACATAATTGATGGTGAAAGAGAATATGGAGCAAGGCTATTGACCTCATCCTAGAATTTGCTGAGGTAAGAACGATGGTACATGAAACTAACTCATAGACTAAAATTGGAGGGCCTGAATGGCTTTTCTCCTCTTCGATTTTTGGGTACCGCACATCGTCACTAACAAACCTTAAGGAAGCAGTAATAACCTAGGAGATGTACAGATTTTAGATACTTTACAAATTGGCCCATATGAGAAACTAAATATATTTCAAATTCTTGAAAAAAACCCATTTCTCTCCATGTTTAAAATATACAGCAAAAAAAGACTAGGAGAAATCAAATGGTTTTTTTTCAAGGGAGATGTTACTTGCTTCTCATAAGTAACAAGTGATAGAATTAGAGGAAATGGCCTCAAGTTGCATGAGGGGAGGTTTAGATTGGATATTTGAAAAAAAATTATTTACCAAAAGAATGGTTAAGCAATGGACAAGCTGCCCAGGGAAGTAAGCATGTCATTCCTTCTGAAGAACACTGTTTGTAGGTGTTATAAAGTGCAGCCTGTTTGTGGGGACCTGACTGTATAGAATTTTGTACATGGCATGTGACAAAATATTTGCATGTTCTGAAATAAGATGTAGTTGAATTCAGTAGGAAACATCTTCCATTTACTTCTGTACCCAGAAATGCGTGAGATGACCTCTCTTTGTGTTTCAACAAAAATTTGTTTTGAAACATAAATATGATCTCTTTTATGTCTGGCACTCAGAATGGCTTCACCAGCAAGATAATTGCAGGAGCACCAGAGAGCTTCAGTGCAGTGATCCTGAGATTGAAAATCAAAAATAGGATCATTGAAGGTTCTTCATGAAGCAGAGAGGGGCTACTGAGAAGACTCTGGCTAGTGCCAGTGACAACATTGTCTACAATATGAAAAGCTACATTTTCCTGCAGTCTGCACTGTCTATTTTCCTGCAGTCTCCACTGTCTAGTGGGTGTATTTTTACTGCATGAACATTTGCTGAGGCTGTTCCCTCTCTGTTTCCTTCTCACTTTGTGTGGAGAAACTTAAAGCTTATTTTTATAGCTTAGATACTTATAATAGTCTTCACATAGATTATTGCAAATCAATGCAGAAAATGTCTTTGTGCATGAGAAGAAATAACTTCTTTTTCCTTGAAAGCCTAGGCTACATATACGGTGTCTTTACACTTCATTTATCTAGTGTATAAAGACAGTCCACCTGTTCTAGACCATGACATTTGTTCCCTACTTTGCTTCTATCAGAAAAGCAGTGGACCTCTGACTTCAGGTGTGTCTTTAATATAAGAACTTAATGAAAAGATGTTCCCTGAGAGTATTACAGAGTCATTTGTCTAAATGTCGTAGATGTTCCACAGATTGTATAGTCAGCTTCTTCAGGGAGAAAAAGAAGATTGCCTTTTTGGATTATCATCTTGCTTTTTCTCTAAGATGTTCACATTAATATGCATTAAATGATTGCCTAAGGAAGCCCTTCGAAGCCTAGTGGAAATAAAGCATTTTCTAAGCAATTCTTTAAGTCACGGTCTTCCTCTTCAATACTATGACTTTAATTAGTCCAGTTATGATATTCAACAGTAATGGCTTCAATTAGATAGCTGGATGGCCATGTCTTGTAACTAATTATGAATGTTTTCAACTACGCCAACCAGTTTGCCCATTTTTAAAGACAGAATGCAAACATATCTGGCAGATTAATTCTCATATATAACCTTTGCCCTAAAATATTCAGCCTGCAGCATTTATTTGGACTGTTCAGGTATTAACATTTGCCCCAACAGCCTCTCTATTATTGTTCAGCTTATTTTCCTTCTCATACTTTATTGCATACTCCATTTTTGTAAATGCTCCATAACATACAGTGCCTGTGGAAGTAAATGCGCTAAGCTGCCAGTGAGTAAATGACTTTGGAAATTAGTTGGAGGTTAATTCTTTGCCTCATTGGCCCCCCAAAGTAGCCAAACTGTAATTGATTTTGATGGCATTCACAAAGTACCTTGGCCTGTTGAATAATGAAAGAGCACTTACGGAGACAGCCACTGAATATAGCAACAATTATGCAGGGTATCAATGAGACATCATTAAAAGTTTAATGCTTCCTCACTTAATCAACTTTGCCCTGCCTTTAACAGCTTTGTTGCTTTAGGAAATCTGCAAAGTTTCAAATGTCATTGTGTTGTGTATGTTTTACATCCATCAATTCAGAGAAATGTTCACTCAGGGTAAGCATGTCTAGTCCTGACATATTTAAGGAGCTGTTAAAGCATAAAAGAAAAATGATAGACAATTATTGATGCTGGGAAAATGTCAGGTCCTGCATGTGTGTGCTGCATGGATCATTTGTCACTCATGGTCACAATGCCCTAATGACAGCATCATCTTGCTCTGTTGTTTGATCACTCAGGTAACATAAGAAAGGTCAGGTTATTTTTTAGTCATAACAGATTCAGCCAATCAACTATCAAGCAATTATAATTTGGTTTTTTTTAACTGGTTTATATAATTTGTTTTATGACTGACAGTGGTGATTATATCTGTCTTAACAGTAATTTATTGAACTTTTAAAGCTTTTATTAAGTAATTACTCAAACAGTAGCTGTGAGGAGTTTAAGCAGCTAGTGAACCTGGACTATACTGTCATGATTTGTACACAGTTGCTAGCTTCCTCAGTCAGTGTCTGAAGGGAAAAAAAACACCTAATTTACTAAGCTTGCATGCAGCAGTCTACAAAGGAGCAATGAATGGGTGCAGGACACCAAGGTCACAGTGGTATTTAAAAATATCACACAGTACAGTATGAGGAGGATTTTTAAAGAGAAGTGCAATATCATTCTTCTAAAGACAGTTTTACTATGGATCATTAAAGTTTTGGGGTAATAGTTCAGTTTCTGAATCCTGAACTATCTGTCCAACATTTTTCAATGACCCTGGCCATACCACCCCACTTGCAACAGAAATGTGATAGATGTCATATTTCCTGATATCACCATGGAATCTGGGATCTCTGTGATTTAAGCAGGATGTTGTCTTTTCACAGTCTAATTTTGGATATATCTCATTAAGAGCCAGGCCTTACCTACCCGTTCAGACACACTCAAAAAGCATAGTTCTTGGTATTTATCTCTTACACATTACTCCTAGATTGGAAAAGTACCTGTCCTGCCTCAAGGAAAAGTACCTGTCATTGCACTTGGTGAAAGTTTATCTTTGGGTACCTTGTAAAATTGTGATTCTATATCCAACATTCTTATAGGTTTGTACATGAACAATCAAATAGATTTAAAAAAACCAAAACCTGTAGGCTCCATATCAACTCATTCTTCAGAGATCTACTTGGTAGAGTACCATGAGATAAAGCCCTGGAGGGCAGAAAGGCCCAACAAAACTGGTTAATATTCAAGGATCACCTCCTCCAAGCTAAGGAGTGATGCATCCCAACAAAGAAGAACTTGGACAAAAACACTGGGATGCCAGCATGGCTGAACAAGGAACTCCTGGACAAATTTAAAAACAAAAAAGACCACAGAGGGTGGAAGAAACAACAGGTAGCCTGAGAAGATTACAGAGAAATCATCCAAGCAGCCAGGGATCAAGTTAGGAAAGCTAAAGCCCTGGCAGAATTAAATTTGGCCAGGGACATCAAGGGCAACACAGAAAGCTTCTGTAGGTATATTGGTGATAAAAGGAAGACTAGAGAGAAAGTGGGCCTTCTCCAGAGGGAAACAGGAGACTTGGTTACCCATGGAGAAGGCTGAGGTACTCAATAACTTTTTTCCCTCAGTCTTCACTGGCAAGGGCTCCAGCCACACTGCTCAAGTAGCAGAAGGCAGAGGCAGGGACTGAGAGAACAAAGAACAACCCATCATAGGAGAGGATCAAGTCTGAGACCTTCTACAGAACTTGAAATTGCACAAGTCCGTGGGACCTGATGACACATCCACAGGTACTGAGGGAACTGGCAGATGAACTTTCTAAGCCACTATCTATCAGTTTTGAGAAGTCGTGGCAGTTCTTTGAAGTTCCCACTGACTGGAAAAGGGGAAAAGTAATCCCCATCTTTAAAAAAGGAAAAATAGGAAGACCTCCAAGATCACGGACACTCTGTTGAGGCATATGGAAAATAAGGACATGGCTGGTGTCAAATTGTCCCTGACAAATTTGGTGGCCTTCTACAATGGGACTGTGGCATTGGTGAATAAGGGAAGAGTAACTGACATCATCTACCTGGACTTGTACAAAGCACTTGATAGTGTAGTGCAAGACATCCTTGTCTCTAAAATGAAAAGACATGGATTTGATGGATAGACTATTCAGTTAGCAAGGAATTTACTGGATAGTTACACTGATGAGTTGTGGTCTATGGCTTTGTGTCAAAGTGGAGACCGGTGATGAGTGGTCTTCTACAGTGGTCAATATTTGAATTAGTGTTGTTTAACTTCTTTGTTGGAGACATGGACAATGAGACTGAGGGCATCCTCAACAAGTTTGCCAGTGACACTAATCTGTGTGGTACAGTCGACACACTGGAGGGAAGGGATGAGACACAGAGAGAACTTGACAGGTTTGAGAGGTGGGCCTATGTGAACCTCATGAAGTTCAACAAGGCCAAGTGCAAGGTCCTGCACATGTGTCAGGGCAATCCCAAGCACAACTAGAGGCTGGACAGAGAATGCATTGAGAGCAGACTGGAAAAGAAGGATTCAGGAGTGCTGGTGGATGAAAAGCTCAACATGGGCTGACATGTGCTTGCAGCCCAGAAGGCCACAGTATTCAGGACAGCAACAAAAGAAACATCACCAGCAGGTCGTGGGAGGTAATTCTGCCTCTCTGTTCTTCACTCACAAGATCTCACCTGGAGTACTGTGTTCAGTTCTGGAATCTGCAGCACAGGAAGGACATGGATCTATCAGAATGAGTCAAAAAGAGGGCCATGAAGATAATCAGATGGCTGGAGCACCTCCTACATTTGGGTAGGTTGAGAGGGCTTGGATTATTCCACCAAATTGTTGCTTGTAATGACAAGTTACACTCTTGGCCACCTGCTGTGAAATTTCATGAGGGTCAACCTGGAGAATACTATCCAATCCTGCTGACTTACTATGATCTCAGCAATAATCTGTTTGGTCTCATACTTTCTGCATATTTATTTCAAAGTAATCTAACTACCCTAACCTGTTACAAAAAAACAAAACAAAACAAAAAAAAAACCCCAAAAACTGCACCAGGTGCCAGATTCACTCTAGACTGATTCACTAGTAAAGAAAAAACTCAAATAATTTACTGAGCTTCTTCACTGTGATATTACCATCTCAGTGTGCTTCCCTTATGCTTTTCTCATTAGGTATCTCCACCATTTCCTATTCAGCTTCCTGCTTTTATTGCTTTTAAGAAACTTTACTATTAGTTCAAGTATCCTTTCAAAAGTATTCAAGTTCTTTAGCACTCTTGACTTTATATTTACATCAGACCTCTCAGAAGTTTGACCTGCCAGCAGTTTTGCTTCATATCTTTCACTAATGTTCACTCTGTGCCTTCTAACATCATCAACTGAATGGGCCCCTTTGACCCTTTGGAAATCTTCATACAGTACAAAAATATTGTTGGTTGTTTGAGCTTTTTTTTCATGTGCAATATTATTCTACACAATATTGATATGCAGCATTCCACTATATAGTCAGCTTAATCAGAAATATATGTTAACATTAGAGGGCATCAGCTCCAAGCCAGAGACAAGCTAGACATGGGCACTAAAAATCCCAAGTCTTTGATGCAGGCTTTCAGAAATCTCCTCACCATAAAATTTAATGGCTGTGCACAGACTTATTGCGAGATTTATATCATGGATCCCCCTTACTATCAGGTTATCCTGAGGGTGGAATGACCTGCATTTGTTCTTGAGCATTCTTTATGTAGTCAGCCCAAAGTAATGGGTCCTTTATCTAAGTAATGACCAGCATGGTTTCTGGCATCAGTTAATGATCATTCCTTATATTTACTTACCATTCAAATGTTCACAGGCTACTCACTTCTATTTCAGAATTATCTCTGCAAATAGGTACCTTCATCTGCTGCAGAGGTCTGATCATTTGTTCATTCTCTTTCTTTCAAAAGTCTGTGATATATTGATACAGAAAATTATAGTACATCATTAACACTTGATAGTGTAGTAGTTTTTGTTTTGTTACTCGTGTCCTACTTTAGATTTAGTGCAGTGGACCATTTATTTCTACATTCTTCCAACAGATCAATGCTATTCCTCCCCAGAGATACATAAATACTGAAGATAAATTTAGTGGAGCATAAGTTCTGGTATATTGCTATCTTAGCCCCTGAATTTTCTTTTAATTTTTTTTTTATTTCTGAGAATTTTTGCTCTAACATGATTTCAGTAATAAAATCAAACATTTGGAACATTTAACCATATTTTTACTTAGATCAAATCAAAAGCTATTATATCTGTCATAAAAGGAAAGTGACAGGGACATAAATCAATGGAATGTGTGTTTTTTTTTCTCCCCTTATAATTCATCTGCTATTCCTAGACATAATTGTAAAAAGGGAAAAACTGAATGGAATATGCTGCAGTCACCCTTGAAGTTGCATTTAATTGCAGCACTCATGGCATAATGTAGCTTACATTGTTTTCTTTATAATGTCTTTTATAGCAGCTCTACTACCAATGCGTACTTAGTTAAAAAGCTTCCAATTTAAAGTTCTAATGTAATCTACTGTGATTTAATTTGAAAATAGGGGCCAGCAGCTCTACTTACAAAGCAGTGAATTTTTGAAAGTAGCCCCTTTTCCTGCCCTAGGGGTCAGATCTTTTATTTTTCAAGAAGAAATTAGATAATAATAATTATATAATAGTATTAGTATTGCATAAATATATATTTAATTGATGCAAGGAAAAATCAGGGTAGTACTCTCTAAAAGTTAGGGTGGCTCTCTGCCAGCTGATGATCCATCATCAAGGGCTGAAACATCACTTAAATGTTGCTTACAAAGAGATGCAGTATTTTGTGGCCTCAGCAAATTGTAATAAAAACAAAGAATGTATCAAAGCACACTTAGATATGCTCATCTGGAGGCATGATATTCACAGAATATCTCTATATTTACCCAGATATACTTATTACTCTATCACTATACAATTAAAGGTTCAGTAGGATCTGTATGGCAGAAATGTTGTTGTGGGAGTATGTCACCCCATAGGAAAACCTGGGGCCTTTTCTGTTCCTCAAACATCTGATTAATGACTGGTGCATGATTATGCAAAATCATTGTGTTTGGTATATGTAAGATCAAGAGTCTGTCAGTTTTAGTAGCATACTGAAGTATCTCTCAATCTCAGTGTGCAGAAATTGTTCACAGGTATGTTTACTAGCAAAATGCCTTATGTGAGAAACAACATAAATTCTGCTGACTTATACTTGACTTACATGACAGTCATGACCCATATACATTAGGTCAAAAGGAAGATTCCCCTAGTTCAGATTTGTACCTCTTGGTAACAGCCAAGAATAAGCACAGTCCTTCTAACTTCTGTCAGCTTCAGATGGGCTGGCTGGTTATGTGCTGACAGAGAGAGAATAAGAAATAAACTCATGAACAATAAGAAGTAACCCAATGAAGACTGTTCTTGGTACCTGGTTGCTGAAGAAAGTATGAATCTTCATATATTGTTGCTTAATATCAGGGATGGTGGGAAAACAGAGTGGGGGGAAAAACTAAGAGATGGGGCTCCTGTCATCACCTAAGACCTGAAGCTCTTTCCACAGTTTGGGAAAGAAGAAACTGGGAAAGAAGAATGTGTTTTCTTATTTTTTTTTTATTTTGACAAAAGGGGGATGCAGGAGTCCAGCTTTTACTCATCATTTACTTTCAAAAATTCCTTTCTTTGTAACTCTCATTTGCATAGCTCCATTCATTAACTAAGGGATTTATTCCCCTTTCTCCTGTGGGGAGAGTGACCACGGCCTCTTCTTAGTGATATGGCGCAGGTGTTATAACAGCTAATGCCAGGAATGCAAGCGTAAATGGAGCATGTGAATAGATGGTCCAAAACTGTGCTCTGACACCAACAATTCCTAGTAATTAAGTTTGTTTAAGACAGTCATCTTTAAGTAGCGATCATTAAATAGCAGGGACACTCTTGAGAAAACAAAGAGCTGAGTAGAAATGTCAATGAAACATGAAAAATTGTGATACCTTAGAAGGAGAAGAAAGTAACACAGGAGCTGTGAAAACTAGTTTTGGTACTGCCAGAAGTCATGGCATCCTTCTGGGCCAGCCAGGGTGGCCTGCTCCTGAGTGGTTTTTTTTCTGAACTGAACCTACAGACCACTCACCACTCGCCTCCCCCCCATTCATCTCCATGTACCTCCCATTCTGTTTCAATTCTCCTGCCACCCTTGCTACAAAGCAACCCTTAATCCTTCTGCCCTTTAATCAGTGTCCTGTCAAATGAAAAACTAGTGTCTTTCAAAACACACTTAAAGTATTTTATATTTATCTGCATGTATCACACGATAGCTTCCCCTCCCCCTATCCCTCATATCATCCTTTGTGAGGATGATACCAACACTTCTGCAAGTCTCACCAAGAGTTCTGCTAGGAGGCGGCTGATATGTAGAGCTAGAGGCCAATTTTATAGACAAAGGTTGTCCCTCAGAGCCACTGCAGCCTATGGAGACAGAAACCCTTCTCACCATAAGCATGAATAAATTCTTGATTTCAACAATGAGTGATTTATGGAGCGATCTCTTCCCTTCATAATGTTTTTAATACTGTTTTCTCAAAGAAACTGATTGACTACAATCTGTCAGAGGGCAGGTGCAAACTTAGGGAAGGCTGACTTGCACAAAAGAATTTGGGATGAATGAACTCAAAGAGTTATGAAGGTAGGAGGAAATGTACATGCATGTGGCAGCTTTTTTTCTAGTGATCTTGCACTGAAATCAATTCCTCATCCAATATCTCTGATTTCATAGTGATTCAAACAAACTAAGAGTTCTTAAAGCATTTTAATAAGCCACCTTTTATTCATAATAATAAAAGTTTCTCATCCTCATTAATAGCAAGAAGCTATAAATTAAAAACATTTCTTTATATATCTCACTGCTTACTGGTTATATTTTCTATACTGAAATATTGCAGTGAAAAGTCTCTTATAGCCAGGTAACTAACCAGCATAAGATCCTGCATAAGTCCTGTTTGTGCTAGATGATTTGTGGCCACTTCTTTGGTCAATAACTGTGCATCCAAATTTATAGAGCTACTCTCCCGTGTGATCCACATTATTTGAAATGGAAGTCATGTATGCGTGGCACAGAAATTGTAAAACATTCAGACTCCTGGGAAATGTTCTATGACTAAAATATGATATTGTCTCTCTAATTAGAATGTAGCCATATTCAAGACCACAATGCAATAATGAGAAAAGTGGACTACATTTAAACTGTTTAGTTTATGTACTGGGCACACAAGCTAATTTGCTCAGTCAAGAGGAAGGAAAATTAGTCCATGTAGAATTTTATGCTATCATGGCAATAGTGCTTCAGTACTCTAGATGGCCAATTTAAAGTTAGCTCAGAGATTTTCACTTTCCCATGATGTCCGCTGGACAGGCTTGGCTTAATTGGAAAGACAGTCTTTTTATTTTGAGCATCAGTTATGATCTAAAATCCCAGATTTCACATGTTCAGTTTGCTCTGTTTGTGTGAATAGTCTCATTAAAATCACAGTACAACTGACATGAATAAAGATCATCACATACGAATGTTTACAGAACATGAACGAATCTGATAACTGAAAGTATGCCTTAAAACTGAACACTGGAAGTCCACCCAGGGTTGACTAATTACTTTCTGGTTCTGGTAAATTTTATCACTTTCTATAGCTGAAATCTGTGTTTCCTAATTGGAAACTTCCCATACTTTCTGCTCGTCTCAGAGATGAAGCTACAAATAAAAAAAAAGTGTAATAAGCTTAATTTTATTAGACTCAAGCATGCATTTCTTTTTTCACAGTAACCCTTAAACAGAGCATACCTGCAGCTGAAGAGGAACAGTCTGAGAATAGTCCATTTCACAGATTATGCTTCTTACAAAAGTTCACCAGACTAGATCGAGTTTCCCAAGCACTTTTGAATCAGAAGTTGTGATTTTTAGTATTGCATTTTGAGAAACTAGAATATGATGGCAAAAAGTCATTAATTCAATTACATTATCTTCTCTGGTGCTGCTTGCAATCTAAGTTATGTTTGCAAATTATCCATAAAAAAAAATTTTTGCAATTTATGCATAGGTATATGTGATGTTTTGTACAAATTAAATAGCAATTAACTGCTCAAAATTCAGTTACAGTGTTTCTAACACAGGAATGGATTCCATTTATTAAATCTACTAAACAATAATGTATTTACTTCAGGTACCACTGAAGCGCTGTGTGTTATCTTCTAAAGATCAGTAGTAATTGCTGTTTATGTAAATCCTTGGAAGGGGGTTGAACTAGATGATCTTTAAGGTCCCTTCTAACCCAAACCATTCTGAGGTCTTAACATCCAGCAGGAGAGAAAGAAGAATTTTTTCTGTCAAAGGTGGGGAGCAGAAAATCGTAAGCACATAGCAGAAAACCATGTGCAGAGGAAAGGAAGCAGAGGGAACAATTCCCAATGCCACAGTCTGGGGAAAGAGGCAGTGTTTTATTTTTTGCTTTATTAATCAGCAATAGTTCAGCAATAAATATATAAACAGACTTGAAAAAGTCATTAGAGATCAGATATTTGAACACTTTTAGATATGCATCCACTAATCTGTCATTCTGCCAGTCAACATGTCTTTCCCTGGGTATATGCAACAGTAGAATTTTAAGGGTGTAAGTGCTTTTGTAGGACTGCTTAAGTGCCTCTGGTCTTTGTGTTGCCCAAGTATTTTTTTTTCTATTGAAGCACTTAAATTCCACCAGAGTTTCTCCTTAGGTCATGAAAATAAGGCTTTTGTAGCACTTAATTTACTCCCTGCCAGTATGTATGGGTGGTGACAAAAATATTTATGAATACGTCACCTGGAGATTCTCCAAGCAGAAGGGAGGAACCATGACTGATGGCAAGAAATTGAAGACATGCTTGGCATAGATTAGAAGTTGTTTATCATCTTTTGTTCTCCAGGACACTGAGTTGCCATTAGGAACCTAAATCCCAGGAAAATAACTTCTGTTTTATTAGTAAGTGTTCAACAGAATTAAAAAAAAAAATGTGCCTGGTAGCTAAATACTAGATCTTATGAGGCAAATTAATCATATTATAGAATCACAGAATCATAGAACACCAGGTTGGAAAGGACCTCTAGTATCATCTCGTTCAAACTTTCTTGGTAAAATCTCAGTCCAGACAACATGGCTCAGCACCCTATCCAGCCAAATCTTAAGTGTCCTATGTTGGGGAATCCACAACTTCCCTGGAGAGATTATTCCAATGACAGATTGTTCATATTGTGAAATATATTTTTTGTGTCCATTCAGAACCTCCTCAGGATTATACCTCCTTCAGATGGGTGATGATGTGATTGAGAGCAGCCCTGCAGAAAAGGACTTGGGGTGCTGATTGATGAGAAGCTCGACATGAGCTGGCAATGTGCACTCACAGTCTAGAAGGCCAATCATACCCTGGGCTGCATCAAAAGAAGCGTGGCCAGCAGGTCAAGGGAAGTGATTCGGCCCCTCTGTTCCTCTCTTGTGAGACCTCATCTGGAGTACTGTGTCCAGTTCTGGAATCCACATGGAGCTGTTGGAATGGATCCGGAGGAGGGCTACAAAAATGATCAGAGGGCTGGAGCACTTCCCATAGAAGGACAGGCTGAGAGAGTTGAGCTTGCTCAGCCTGGAGAAGAGAAGACTCTGATGAGAGCTTATAGCGACCATCCAGTACCTGAACGGGGCCTACGAGAGAGCTGGGGAGGAACTGTTCACAAAGGCTTGTAGTGGTAAAACTAGGGGCAATGAGTATAAACTGGAGAGGGGCAGATTTAGACTAGACATAAGGAAGAATTTCTTCACTATGAGAGTAGTGAGGCACTGGCACAGGTTGCCTAGGGAAGTTGTGGATTCTGCATCCCTGGAGGTGTTCAAGGTCAGGTTGGATGGGGCCTCAGGCAGCCTGATCTAGTGAGACGGATCATCGCAGGGAGGCTGGAACTGGATGATATTTAAGGTCCTTTCCACACTGAAGTATTCTATGATTCTATGATTCTAAATGTTTGAGATAAATCTTTGTTTAATTCAAATAAACGTTTTGGAACAACTTTATTAGATGAACCACAAGCAAATAAATAACAGATACTTAAAAGTTCCCAAATCTTTTGCCTTTCTTTGTCTTGAAAAACTGCTGAGATAGAAACTTTTTCACTTCATTTATTTTATGCTTTAGATATAAATTATGTTGTGATTTATGGTTCATCATTGCTAGATGCAATGACTGTGTGTATTTCGAAATACATGCAATGTTCATTTAATTGCTGCCTTCCTGGCTTTCTCTAGTGAGTGGGGATTATATCAAGATTACTTAGGTTTTTACAAACATATTATTTTATATTCCAAAGGTGATATTTTGTAGACAGAGGCTTTTATGCATGTTTATGTCTGGATGTCCATAATACACTATGGGCATGTGTAGAAATGAATATCACTTCTTGGCAGGAGGGCAATGGATTCAGTCCATCAGTACTCACAAGCTCGAAAGAAGAGAATGATGCAAAGTGCTTCAGTTCTGAGGCTGCAGTAGCCACAGGAGCAGCTGTTACACAATGTGCTCTTAGCATGGATGAAATAGGTCAAGCGGAGGACTGACTAGTCCTTGGATAGGCTGCAGAGTATAATGTCTTGGCTCTTCACAACTCTCATGTGCCAAGACAGCATCTCTGTTTGAATGCTCTGACATGAGTTGCTGTCACTTATGGCAATGTTCTTGCCTCATATTGCACCAATTCCTTATGGAAACATCTCCTTAACTGCACACTGGCCATTTACAAATTATTGTTGCACAGCTCATCTGGCTCAGGACAGACTGGCTGGAGGTAGCTGCACAGCATGTGTATGGTGGAGGACTGGCTGGTGAAATAAGGAAGGGAGAAATGCATTTCACCTCACTGTCACCCTCCCTTTCTCCTTTCATCGCATTCTGCTCCATTTAGCCATTTTTGGAAATGCTCAAGCTTACATATTTTTAATGTGTGGGAAAGTAAAAAGTTGAAACTGATGCATGATCTCAGTTAAAGCGAATTGCCCTGTTTCCAGAACTCCACGAATGAAAGCAAATATGAGGAAGCAGCACAGTAAAAAACATGAGTAGGATAAAGGACATAGATGCAATTCTAACAAAATGATTGCTTGGTCTCAGACCTCTGGGATCTTTTACAGAATCCAGTTTAAATTTAGAAAGAAATCTAATTATGAGGCTGTTAACACTCCTAAATAGAAACTAATCTCAGCTCTAAACCAAGACAGCCAAACTGCTTTTTTTGCCCTGTCACTATAATTGGTCATTTGGAACACTGGGTTTGCCAGGACTGACACACTGAAAATGAAAGGCAGTTGGTGAGTCACTGATAATTAAGTAGGGAGGAACTAAAGGAAAACCTATTTTACTGCTAGTTCGGCAGTTTCAGAACATTAGCCATGGCCCAGTAGCAGCAAACAAGTGTCACACTGGGTTTGCAATGCATTTTTGGTGTGTTTCCACAGAAATTAAGTGCAGAGGACAGCTAACAGATGTGATGAGCTGACCCAAGGACACTTTGGCTTTCCATGCCAATGCAAGACAGCAATATTCCATCATATCAAAGAACTTTTATCTCACGCTTGACTGAAAGCCAAAATATGAAATCTATAAACAGATGCCACTTTTGGATTATGTCAGAGTAGCTAGTATGCATTAAAATTGTATGTGTCAGAAATGGCTGTGCTGTGTCTGTTTAACTGGTACTCATCAAACAACTTTCCAGTCTGCCATTGTGGTATAGAAAAACTGAGAAGAAATCATTAGGAAGTGTGAATCTGGTAATCTGAGAACACACTGACCTTATTAACTATAAGAAAAAGGCCCTGCTCTCTGAGCAATTTCTTCAAACTGTTAAACAGCACCAGATATGACAGCCTTTTCTTTGCTCTGGGATACTACCCACACTATAAACTCTTTGCCTGGCAGTCTGCAGATAATGGAGATGGAACAAACACTGCAGTAAATGAATCTGTCCTTCTCACAGGGTGACATCAGAACAGTTCTCCACACAAAGCACTAGTATTATTGTGGAAATTGCATCTTGACACATTGATACAAGAAACAATTCCAGCATATTTGGAATATATCATCTAAAATTATTTGTCTTCGGTGGGAAAGAAACAAACATACCTGTGGGGCAGCAAGGAGAAGAATGACTGCACTTTTTGTCTTTAGTCATTAGATAAATACATAAAAAATAACTGCATAATGAAAAATAAATACTAGATAACAAGTCAAGAACCATTTCTGAAAAATACTTATTGACGTAGATAGTCTTTGTTGACTCTGATATGTGCCTCTGAAGCCAGGTGTAAACAGGGTATAAATAACACTTAGGGTTATGTTCAAATGTGGTACAGTCAATAGTTGCCACAGCCAAAACTTCAGTTCTGCTTTGAGGAAGACCCATCCAAGTTCCCCAAAGAGAAATACATCCTCAGTTACTCATATTGATGTGTAAAAATGAGTGGGAAATGTCCTTTTGTCCCTCTCATGAATCCACGTTCCCTGAAAATTTCTGCCTTGCATGGTGTCAGTGCCTGTGCACTCTTTCTGCCCTCTACAACTGAGTAAAGACATGAAACAAACCTTATTCCTGTGGAAGAAAAGGTGCTGATTTTCAGGACCAGGATCCAAGTTACACTTCTCTACTTCATCATCTGTCTATTAGTTATCAGATTGCTTTTATTCAGTAAACCAGCCTCTGTCAGTTCCTCTTGTTGAAAGATGAGAGTCATTAGAAGCCAAATGTGAGAATTTTGATGGTGCATAAGACCTTGTATCTGAAAGACTGGTCATGAGGGTCTGAAAGCTGAGAAAAGACAAAGGATTGCTCACTGGGTGTGATGCATGTGAGTCACACTTGTGAAAAGCTAAACATCATTCAGAATGTGTGGTATAAAGCCCATAAACATGATATAAACACCTTGTATAACGAACTGTAAAAAAAAAAGAAAAATATAGAATGTACGCATTAAAAGACATATTTCTATATGATCTAGTTTTAAGGAGGAATTATTCCTAACTGTATTTTATGTACTACAGAAACAACAACAAAAGTAAAAATCAATGAACATTCAGTGAGAAAAAGATTACCCATGAAAATTGTGCAAGTGGATGAATTATGGAAACTCTTTGGTTCTTCAGTAAACAACAGCAGGGAAGCATCACACATCACTACAGCACTTGACAGTGTCTCACACTCAAGAGGAAAACATGAGAAATAACTGGTGTCTGAATATCACTTATTTCTACTTTCATTTAAAGAATGAAAAGTCGTACTACAAGGAAGACATTTTCTCAGAAATGTATAATTATGTTTTCATTGGTGAGCTGGAAAAGCTGAGGAATTAAGAATGATTTTTCAAATCTTTATAAACAAAAGAAGGAAAAATTGGCTAATTAATCCCATTGGGAAAATATATACCATTTTTAAAGAAGTATATCTGCGACTTAAAGCAACTCAGATGTTATCAGTGAAATGCAATCCTTCAGTGGGAACAGGATTAGGGTTTTAAAATGAAGAAGGAAAAGAATATATCCAAGAGGTACCTCAAAAATATTTTACAAAATGTCTCACATACATTTGAATACTGCTCTTATATCTGTCATTGTAGCTTGTATAATTATTTTTTTCCTTTTTTTATAGTTGTATTGATTCCTACATCATCAGAATTAAGAAGAAAGCAGTAAAAACATATTACTGGATAGCACAGGTTCTTTGTATGAATGTTGGATACTGTTACCTATCATCATAGATATTACTTTTACTACTTTTTCTTGTTCAGAGGTAACAGCATACCATTTCTATAATGTTCTGGCCACTATTTAGATTATGAATAGCTTCTTCACCAGCATTGACACACAATGTTAATCCTATACTCTCACTTCTCACTCTAGTTCTTATAGCTTCAGAGCAATCCACACTTTGGTGATCCCTCCTGAAAAAAAAGTAAGTCAAGGATCTGTGTCCACAGAATGTCTTTGTTCTCTGCACCCAGAGTTTTCTTCCAAGCAGGGGTATTCTTTTAGGGAAATAGGTTGCTATGTTTTCTTCTAAAATCTGTGAAAGAAGTAGCCCAACTCATTCAGTTCTCATATGTGCAGTTTTTATCCCAGTGAGACTGTGTCCTGTCCAGACACTGCAGGGAATTTTATAAAACTGCAACTTACACATTTCAATTATATTTCTGAAGTTAGGAGACGGCATGAATCTAGGCTTGGGTTCACTGCAATAGAATATGAATTCTTGATCTAAGTATCTATGCTGCCTATGCAGAAATAAAGACACCTCATAATAGACCTGATAATTGTCAACACATTCACTGAGAAAGTGCCTTCAGCAAGCGAAGGAGAAGTGGAATTCAGAAATATGTCTGAGCTTCCCATTAGCATATTTTATTTATTGTTGCTGGAAATGTATCCTTACACTCAAAATTCATATTTGTCAGTTTCAGAAATAGGTCCTTCTGTCTTTAATTCTCTTATTTTAAAGCCCTGAGAAGATGTTCATGTCTCTCCATTTTGGTTTTTTTTTTGTCTAGCTCCACCTTCTTTCATCTCCCATCACTGAAAGCTGCTGTAGTTTGTAAAAGAACTGAATACAATATCTCTTGTCTTAAGGCATTCAAGCTTAATTCTTTCTTTTTCAGGCAAGCTCTACCAGCAAGGAACTTAGTCATTAAACTCAGAGAGAGTCTCTCAAATGCTTGCCTTGAACTTATTCCTTTTTGCATAGCCCATTTAAAAACTCATTTGATCCAGAGAAGAAGAAGCAAAACATCAAAAGGGCTATACCTATGTTCCTAAGCACAGCTTGCACCTATTAACCTGATTCTTTTCTCCCAAAACAGGGGACTTCACCAATACTGACTAAAAGGATCAAATCAAATCTTAACCCTGCTAACCCCCCCACTCTCTCCTGAAAAGAGCCTGAGTAATATCAAGGAGAGGTAGTTCTCCTTAACTAAAACAACCAGCAGATTAATGTCCAGCCAGACTCCAAGCAACAGCCACCTTGAAAACCAAGAAAAAACCTTCAGCCCCCTCTTCCCTTACTATAGTCTAATCATTGAGTGTGACGCTGTAAGATAGGAATATTGCTTTGGTTGATTCAAGTCAACTATCCCAGATGTGCTGATTGTCAAATTCTTTACCACTGTCTTGGTCTATTTGGAGGGGAAAACTGATAGAGCAGGAGAAAAAGACTTGAATCTGTGCAGGCACTGTACAAAAATAGCCAAATTATTAGTTTATCAACACTGGTTTAGCCATAACACTGAACCATGTAGACTGCTATGTAGAAAATAATTGGCTGCAGTACAGACCCAGTACAAAGACATATTAAGAGAAGCTAACTCATGATCTATTTGGCATTATAATACCCATAAATAACCTTGCTGTTAAAAAAGCACCACAATTCTCCTTTTCTCAGCTGAATGTCCCAGACTGCTGGAATAAAGTGGGGTGTTTTTTTTCCTTTGTTCCACTAACTATATATTCTTTGCTAGAAAATGAGGCAGAACAATAAGTTATTAACAGTTGCCATATCACCTTAAGTCCTGATTCAATAAAGTATGTATGCTTTGTATAACACCATTCATAAGAAAAACATACCAGCAAGATTCAGAAGCATATTATTCTCCCCAAGATATAACTGAGGAATTTTTTACCTTCAGAAATAATTTTCTTTATACACAAATAAGTCACCACAGTGGTCAAAATGTCGCCAGTGATGGGATGTTAAACTCTCCTCTTCAAGTGGTTCCACTTTCCATGACCTACCTCCAGGTGGAAGTCAGAGCAGGAGAGAATAAACAGACAGACACCTACAGAGCACAATCAGATGTTGTCCAGCATTTGAATTCGCATTTTACTACTTTGTTGGACTACAGATGTAAGTGAATGAAAAAATTTTCAAAACAACACAAACAGCAACTGGCGCTTAAACCAGAAGTTTGTCTTAAGTCTGCTTGTATCTCAGAATATCCACAAAAGCAAATGGAAATCTGTGCAGATAATGCTTAATTCAAAAATTCTTCCCAGAATCTAGAATACAACACAATATCATGATTCCTGAATAACCATTTGTTCTGTGTGCTCCTGTTTTAAGGATTTTAATTACCCTGAACTTATCTTAATTAGGACTTCATGTTACAACACAAAAAGATGAATTATCCCAATGTTTTTGCTCTTGGCTATTCAATATGTCAACTATAAAACTGATGATCTACTATGGTGGCTTTTATGTAAAAAATACATAGAATCTTTTCACTATTTTACTGAATAAACAAAATGCAATAAAAATGTTTTGGCCTTCATGAAGTTTTCCATGCTTATCAATTTTAGTATAAATTAAAAGCAAGCAGTTCAGAGTTTTCATCTTTAGTTTAAATTTCCCACTCATATTCAAGGCATTCAATGAAATTTCTGTAAGACCTCTAGTGTTCGTAAGCAGCACTTTCTTCATAAACACCAGAAATACTAGCGGCTATGCGATAGCATGCATGATTACCTCGTATCATTAAAATAAGAGCACAGACTTTGTTTAAAATACTTTGAAATAAGTATATCAGTCATTGTTCCAAAAAGGTAAATAAGGTTTGATTTAGTATCATCAAAGATTAAATAATTCAGCAAATGGGAGTATACATTTTATTTACAAACTTCAGTAGATTTCATGAAGAATTACACTTAATGCAGCTAATTTTCATTGCCCATTTGTCCAACTTCTCCAGAGAGCTTCAGGTTTACATAATCCTCATCTTTCAGTTCTAAAAAATCTCTAGAGGCATGCATTTAAATGAATGAATTAATTAAATTTTATAGAGAGCAATGCTCATGAATGTGATGAATGTAAGAATAATAAATAAGGGATAAATAATTTATAGCATTTCATTTTGTCACCTCCTGTCAAATCGTGACAATAACAGATTTCCTTGTTTCCATGCAGACACAAATCACAACATGGCAAGACTGAAACAAGCAAGCAGCTCAGGCAAGACATGTTGATCATTCTACTGGTGGAAATAATTTTAAATACTGTAACAAATAGCAGATGTGGCCTTTCAAATAATAACATTTATTTCATTCCTCATTATTTGATCTCTCCCATTTTTTTGTTTGTTATCACTCAGAGTAACAGATTTCACGTCCAGAAGGATGTTGTTAATGTGGGCTTATCTAATAAATAGCACAAATCAAGGAACTTCATCCTTTTATTCTAGTGGACCATTAATGATATCTGCATTTTTCACTGCAGCATTTCTCCACAGATATGTGAACATGAAAAGTCGGATATTTGTTCTCTCATTTCCCAAGCTGCTAATTACCAGCAAGTTTTCAACCTGAAGTTCTATAGATACATTAATGTGACCTTGTATTCAACCAAGAATGGACCTTTCTAGTGTAAGTTAGTTGACATTGCTTTGTACCAACATATAATACTTTATGGCTGCTGTTTAACAATCGACCACTTCCCTAAAGGCTGTGGGTAGCAGATGGAAAGAGCGTGTTTACATCTATGTAGACAAACCTTTAACAGGACTTGTCTTTGATGGAGCCTACAATTCAGTGTAAGTCATTAATTCTCACAATTTAAAACCTATCACTTATCTCTAGTCTGAGCGTGTACGCTTTCAGCTCCAAGGCACTGAGATTCTCTTTATTTTTCTCAGTGAATCAGTGAGTTTACTTCAAAATCTAGTTCCCTTAATTTACAATTTCATCATAAAGTGATTCCAGTCTCTATCGTGAACATTTTCAGAAAATATACACCCTCAAGAATCTTCTGAGTGCCTTTCACTTGGGAAAAGCTCAGTACAAACATCTGTACATTTGCCTCATGATGAAGCTGTTCCATGAGTATGTCATGCTTCCTTTAAATGCTTCCTTCAAAAACCCTAGGGTGTTGATCTTACATAATCTCCCTATTTCCATTTCTGTCTCTCATCTATCTGCCTGAGTCTGTCAGTTGTCCCTTACTCTCAACAGAGTAAACTAGCCGTTTCTCAGGACTGTGCAGCCACATTACACTGCCTTAAAGCACTACAAACATAACCAGTAACTACAAAGTGTATATAACAGCAGTCTTAATAGAAGTTAAACCTTCCTTTCTTTCCATCTACTCTATCTAGTGTAATTAAGCAGTGACTTCAATATTCAGGACACTTAAAATAAAGTCATCAAGTTCAATAAATTTCAATTAGGGCAAATTTATTTCAATATGTATTTTTATTTGCCTTGTAAAAACTTTTCTCCTGATATCTAAGAAATAACAACAGATTTTTTTCATTATACATGCCTTAATAGCTTGAGCTGTGTATATTCACACCACAATGAAATCAGGAATAATCTGTGTCAGTCTGTGAGTGTGTGAGTTTGTATCTATGTATGTATTTTCAAAGCTGGAATACCTTAGAGGAAAATTATTCTTTTTAATCTATAATCATAATTAATTTCAGAGGTTAACAGACTGAACATTTTTATGTTTTGATAAATAACCTTATAGAAAAAATTATAGAAATACATTTATGAAAAGTGAGTTTGTAGATTTTCTGACTCATTTCTACAGATGATTTGATGAAAATTCAGCTTAAACATCCATTCTTTTTCCACACATAGGTTAACTATTTACTACTACTTTTTCATCTAAGACATCCACTGAGCCAGTAGCTAAACATTTCCCAAAATCATTTGTAGTTTACTTTTCATAAGATATTTACATGCATGCTTTATGTATTCTCAGCCTGAGAGAGGATTTTATTAGAATATGTCAGAGGAAACAGAATGGCTGTTATGTACATCAAAATTCTTGTACGGGACTCTGATTAACTTGATAAATTGAGCGCATTTCTAGCCTGTAAAATTATTCTTAAGTAGAAATGCCATTCACTTGTTTCTGATCTTAAAGACAATAATCAAAATATAATACACTATGTTGGTGTTATGCAGCATCTGATACCTTCAACAAAACTCAGAATAATAGATGAACGAAAGAGCTATTCAGGTCATTGCTAAATTACATGTGTTAAGTCATTAACTGAAAATCTTGAAGCTGTTCAGATAACCTAGCAAAGGTGTAAGAACCTGAACACAATAGACTCTAACATACTCAATACCACATTAATCTAAACTTTCATATGTACATTATTAAATGTATTAGTCTATGCTGCTCCAATGATGGGCCTCAAAATTAGCATTTTGGAACTCTTACAACATGAACTAAAACCATTAAATTAATATATCATTTTTTAAGGGAATGGGTGTTTAAGACTTTATAGCTTTCTAGTTTCAGGAGTAATTGAAGAAGTTATTGATCTAAGGGTATCTGTCATACTTTTAAAAAGATTTCCAATACCATTGAGAATGTAGGATGAACACTTTCTACATACTACAAATCAAAATAAAGCTACAGACAGAATTAGAGTTTCACATTCTTAAGGGCAGATGAAGTTGTTATGAATACTGAATCTGACTTCATGAGCCACACTAACCAATACATATTGCAAAATGCTTCTGCGCTGAGCTCGAGAAGATGATTGTTGTAGAGCTTTAAGAAATGTATTCAAACCATGCATCAGAATGGTATTTGATATTTTTATCACAATCAATAAATCAATGACTATTTAATATTTCCCAAATGAGAAATTATTTTCTTGAATTTTACTCTATAGTGCATAGTGTAGAATAGCATAATACAGAATAGCATACCACAGGTATTTCAATTGGAAGGGTCCTAAAATGATCTAGTAAAACTACCTGACCACTTCCAGGCTGAGTAAAAGTTGAAGGGCATTGTCCAACTGCCTCTTAAATACTGACAGACATTTCTGTTTCTGTTTTTCACTGGGAAGTCAAAAGTCTCTAGGTACAATGCAGGTATATAATTATTGAACATAGGCTAGAGTACCAGAAGTGTGAGCGCTACGTGCACATCTATGAGAGCATGAGAAATAACTTCTCCTCAGAGGATCATCACTGCTTCTAGTGCCGTGGAGACCACCAGGAGCCTGAGCTCAGAGCTCAGCCAGGTGTGGAGCTAAGGATGCCGCTGTGCTGCTGCTCTTTCTGGGGAATATTTGGGATACTGGGAGGTCTGTTCTGCCAGGGGCATTGGTGCTTTTCACACAGCAGGGACCAGAGAGACAGAGATAATGGCTGTGGCTGGCATTGTTGTGGAGCTCTTGTGCCCATGACACCACCAGGGACAAATCACAAAGGGAGTGACTTCCGGCAGCTTTTTCTTCAGCTGTTTATCTGTTGACCGCCTGCATCAAGGCCAGTGTTTTCCTTAGACCTCTTCTTGCTATTAAAGTACTTTAAAATAAGCCTTTTTATTCTGGTCTGACACAACATTGTCCTGTTCCAACCCTTCCAGTATTGGCCATATATGTTTTTTCTCCCTCTGTATGTGAACCATGATGCTGTAATCTTCCTGTAAATCCTGACTTTGCTTCCAGTGACTATACAATTTCCTTTTGTTGCTGAGTTCCAAGAGGAGTTCTCTATTCAGCCAAACTGCTCTTCTGCATCACTTGCTTGACTTACGGCACAATGGGATTGCCTACTCCTGTGCTTTTAAAGGGTGATTCTTAAAATCTGAGCAGCTCTCATGGACTGTTAAGCCCTCAAAAGCAGATTACGAGGGAACACTGCTAAATATCTACTTGAGTAGTTAAAGTTAACTCCCTTTAAATCCATGGTAGCAACTCTGGTGAACTTTTTTCTCATCACAACAATAATTTTAAAATCAACTATTTTGTGAACATCAAGGCCAAGACAGCCACCTACAATTACATTTCCCATGAGTCCTTTTTCTATTCAAAAATAAGAAGTTTAGGAGAGTATCTTTTCTAGTTTGCTCACTGAGTACTCGTAACAAGAAATTATCTTCCACATGCTTCAGGACTTTCCCAGACTTGCATATCACTGCAAGCGATGTCTGCGAAATCGAAATCCTCCATAAGGACAAGGGCTGCCTATCCAGAGAATTCTCTTCATTGCCTATAGAATACCTCATCAGTGTTGTTATCCCGGCTGAGTGATGGATAGTAGACACTCTCAATGACAACATCTTTGTTTTACATCTCTCTAACCCTTATCCAGAGTTTCTCAACCACATCATCCCTAACTGTGAGGGCTGTACAGACAAACTGCTCTCTTGCATATAACTCCTCGTCCTTATATGCTCATGGTACTTATTCCACAAACACTCACTAATATCAATGATGTCTCAGCTCTGGGAATGGACCAACACCATCGATTCATCCTCTTTGTTTTGCATACTATGTGTATTGATGTACAAGCATTTTTGCAGGTTAACAATATATTTTGCACAAAGTTTAGTGAAAAAGGTAAGGATAAACATTTTCGTGTATATGTGTGTGATTGAGATGGATGGATGAGTAATTGCCTCTCCCAGACAGACTTATGCATTCAAGAAACATAGATGGAATCTGAAATATTTTTTGGCAATTTTGAAGTACTGCTCTAAGTGAAAGCACTGCCTCCTATGGTGTAAAGTGAGCAATAAATGCTGGAAGGCATAATTTATGGAGATTATGTTAACTGGTAACATAATCTCATCATTTTAACCAATACTTGGGTATGTAGAAACCAAATGGATATTTCAAATCCAGCATCTGTTTCCAGATACAGGACAGCAGGCTATGTTTTACACACTAATACCAAAATCCTAATCACACAAAAGGCAGACTGCTCCTAGGATTTCATCTATTGAGAAGCAAGGACAATTCATGTTTCCATATCCTTTAATGACAGGGTTATGACTATGGAGAATGATGTTTCTTTAAGCAACTCTCTCTTCCACAGAGGTAATGCACCAACAGCAATATTTGTTAATAGAACTTCAATGTGCTCTCTTGTCATTTCATGATTCCCAGGCTGTTATTTAAGAACTTTTTGAAAACAAGTCCTCAGAGCTCCACTGAGCATTGTGAACAAGGTGTAATGGAGTAGTCAGGAAAGTGTCACTTCTTTATGATTTCAGTGCAAATAAGTGACATTTTATCATCTGAGAATGCGATGACACATAATAGAAATCCAACCTGCCATGGCTGAATTTGTTTTCACTCACCATTCAATAGGATAACAAAAGAACAACATAATACAAACAGCACATCTAGAAGTCTTCTGGCTTCCCATCTTGTAGTCCAAATCTTGTTAGCTGAGAGGAACCAAAGTATTAGAAGAAGGGTACGTCGGACATACCTTGTTTATTTAAATATTCAGTAAAAAAGGTATGAACACATCTCACAAATTAGAACAATTGTTCTTCAAATTGTTATTCAAATTATGGTTGTGTTATGAAGTGTGACTATCAAGCATGGGAAAAATAAGCTTGCTTATCTAAAACTCCATTTATCGGAGTTGATCTGATTTTTTCTAGTATGTGTAGGAGAGTTATTAGACTTTCTACAGAAGACACTGAACTGAATCTCAAAATTAAACTTCTAAATATTTAAATATCCATCACCTACCCCTAGAAATCACTGAATTCAAAGTCCTCCAATGACTTACTTCTTATAATCAGTCATTTGCTAACATTTTAGTGTTTGTTGGAAATATTCTATGTCAGACATCATCAAGAGTAGTAATTTTAACTTTGATTACTTAAGAGTTTTCTATACCATAAAGTTTAGAATAACACTTATAACAGCTGGTTTTATTAATCTATAGCTCAAGCATACTTTTATTAATATAGAATAATAGAATTTTTTTAGATTGGAAAAGTCTCTTAAGATCATGAAGTCCAGATATTAACTTAGACTCTTAGACTTAGAAGTCTACCCATCTTTTTAAATACCTCCAGGAACAATGAGTAAATCACTTTCCTGAGCAGCCTGTTCCAATGCTTAACAACCCTTTCAGAGAAGTAACTTTACCCAATACCCAATCTAAACCTCCCCTGGTGCAATTTGAGACCATTTTCACTTGTCCTGTTGCTTGTTACTTGGGAAAAGAAACTGACACCCACCTCGCTACAACCTCCTTTCAGGTAGTTGTAGAGAGCAATAAAATCTTCCCTCAGTCTACTTTTACCCATACTAAACAAACCCAGTGCCCTCAGCTGCTCCCCACAGCACTTTTGGTCCAGATCCCTCACCAGCTTTATTGCCCGTCTTTGCACACAGTCCAGCACCTCATTGCCTTTCTTGTAGTGAGGGTTCATAAACTAAACACAGTAGTTATGGTGCAGCCTCACCAGCACTAAGTACTTCCCTAGTCCTGCTGGCCACCCTATTTCTGATACAAGCCAGGACATTACTGGCCTTCTTGTCCACTTGAGCACACTGCCTGGTCATATTCAACAGCCTGTCAATGAATACCCTCATGTCCTTTTCTTGCCAGACAGCTTTCCAGCAGCTCTTCTCCAAGCCTGTAGCGTTACATGGGACTGCTGTGCCCCAAGTGCAGGACCTGGCACTTAGCCTTTATGAAATCCATACAACTGGTCTCAGCCCATTGATCCCTATCTGTCTAGATCCCTCCCAGAAGCCTTCCTTCCCTTAGAGCAGATCAGCACTCCTGCCTAACCTGATGCAATCTGCAAACTTGCTGACGGTGCACTCAATCCCCTCATCCAGATCATTGATAAAGACACTGAACAGAACTGGATGCAACACTGAGTCCCGGGGAACACCAGCTGTTACATTCAGCCATCTGGATTTAAGACTATTCACCACAACTCTGGGAAATATCACCCAGCTTGTTTTTAAGCGAGGGAAGAGAACGTGCATCCAAATCATAAGCAGCCAATTTTTCCAGCAGAAAGCTGTGGTAAATGGTGTCAAAGGGTTTACTAAATCTAGGTAGACAACATCCACAGCCTTTCCCTCATCCACTGAGTGGGTCACCTTGTCACATAAGGAGGTGCAAGCCTCTTATATTTCTGTGCTTCAGACCAGGCACATCTCTTGGAATAACATTTATTTAATCAGTTCAATGGACAAATTCCCCTACTTTCTCTGAGCACTAGTACTAGCAAAGATCGCTTCATCACTTGTACAGTGTTCTCATTTGTAAACTCAATTTACCGTAATCTCCAAATAGCCAAGTAGTTGAGAATATTCTTTTCTCCACATTTTGATATTATTGCTGAATGTGATTGTAACCTAATATACACCAAAATAAAAGCTATGGAAGTTAGAGTAAAAGCCAGAAAAAACATATTAAAAGAGAAAAAATAAACTAAAATGATACGAAAAAACACAGTCTGAAGCTTGCTTCATGTATAGAACCTTTCAGTAAAGGTAGAATTGCTTTGGTAGGACTCTTTTTATGTAACTTTAGTCATCTGAAAGTTAGATACTTGGTCTAAATTAATCATAGAATCATAGTACATTGCTCTTTGGTGAAATAAATATGGTGAATTTCTCAGGAAGACAATTCATGCTATGCTATAAAAAATCTGAGATTAGTGGAGAAAATTTTCTTCCAAACACTCTGAATATGACTGTGTATTTCCAGAAGAGAAAGCCCAGACATCTAGATTAAGTGGGATAGCCATCATCAGGCTTTCTATTAGTTGTCTAAAAGTTGGACTAACAATGTCAGGGAGCAAAGCTGGAACAGGATTTCCATTGCACCACTCTGTCATAAACATTGTTTTAAAAAAGGAAAATTATTGCAAAGTGCTGCATAGTTAGCCTGCATAGGCCTAGCACAGTTTTTCCTGGGCAGACCTTGCAGATCTTCCATGATTTTCTCAACTTTGGAGTCATCAAAGCAAATGCAAACCTGTTCAAAGTTATTTGTGCACTTGAATTAGCTCTACTGAACCACTCATAACCCTTTTGCTCTGCAATTTTGAAGAGGAGTAGAGACAAGAATAGGACTAAATTCTTGATTAAAGCTTGCTTTGCCCATGTATTTTTCTGGGCAAGTAGGTTAATTTGAATGATACTTCATTTAAACTAATAAAATGTTGCAACGACAGATATGAGACTACCTAAAGTGCATTCTCCTCACGTGCTTCTCCCACAGGGGACATATGCTTCAGTTAATCTTCCAAATGACAAATACTGCTGAGGGGCAAATAAAATTGCCATGAAGTAGAGATGCAGCCCAAATTCTCCCTTAGAAGTCTCTTGTGGAGAGCAAGAGTGGCATTTGAAGTAGTGGATTACAAACTCAGGTAGAGATTTAGAAGCCAGTGTAGATGACAGAAAATAGCTGTGGAGGAAAAAAAACACCACAACATCAGTGACTTCTGCAAAACTAATCTATAAGAAGTAGTTCTAGCACATTAAAGGGAAAAACCTCTAACAAGTACTAAGAAAAAATAAAATATATAGTAATGTGCTTCTATATGATATAAAGATTATTTCTTTCTCTATTATTTTGGAATGTAAAAATTCCATATTCCTACAAATTCTCTGTATTTAATAACAGATCCATTTAGTAAGTAGATATTGAAACAAAGAGAAAAAGATTTAAAGTGTATTAATCCTTGTATAGAAGTTCTTTTAACATAAATTTAGATGACAACTTGTTGATGCTGTACGTCAAGAAATTGTTCTTTCCATTTCCTTTGCAAATTGATTGTGTAAATGTGAGGTAGACTTCCAAAATGTTATGAATATAACATTTAATCATATTCTTTACTAAGTTTTGCCTCCATAAAACAATACTGCAAGAGGAATTGCAAGATATTCCTCTAATTTTGTGGAATTGCCAAGTAATGAGGCTTATTAATCTTCAATGATTATCTATTGCGCTTCTAGGACAGGAAACTTTCCAACAACTGGTGGATATTTTCAACAAAATTTCATGTGGAAAGGAAAATCATCCACCTTCAAGGGCTGGACACCTAGTCTCAATATCAAATTATACATTCTGAACAATTCTGTTTGAAAATTTCCTTTTAAAAAACTGTATTATAAAATGCATTCACAAAGGAGAGCCTGACTTTTCAGGAAACAGCCTTAGAGCAAGTAGAAAGAATCTGCCCAGAGTAAAGGTAAAGTTATTAACAGAATTTTTACACCTACAGTGAAAATTATATATTTTGTATTAACACTCTAAAGCAATGTAATTTTGTGAAAAAAACAATTTTACTTATTAACATGAACAATTAGTAGGACAACAGTTCTCTGTGCTTGGAACTGGTGTAAACATTTTACATTATATAGCGATTACAGTTCCTGTCTGAGAAATACAAACTCAGAAATCATCCTGACACATTTTAAATCTATGAAAATAAATTTCAGTTATTTTAATACTTTTTTACTGACTTTTCTCCTGAGCTTACTGAAGAATTGTAGCACTCTCAGATGAGATGTTCAAAAGTTGTGGTACTTGTTTCCCCAGAAACAGGTGTTAGATGGAGCAACAAGTGAGGCCAATCTCCAAATGTGTTTACAGCTTTTAAAAAATGCAGTCTTATGGGCAGACGAACCCAAACATTTCAAAAAATCTAAACTAATATAGTCATCATGCTGTTTAGACTTTATTTTAAGCAGTCAGAAAACAAATGTAAAGACCACAGCATTCCTCAATCATCTAGTTTGCAAAACTGCAAGCTTCAGAGCACCAGGTTTATCACAAACTCTGACAAAAGTCGTAGAAGTTTCCTTGCAGTGACCCTGGGACCAAATGATGCACAGTCTCCTTTCTCCCTCTAATGTGACTTTCACTTTGAAGAGTGATGCAGCAACAGCTCAGCATATTTGCAAATTATTCACTCAGTCTTGCTGAACAAAATTACACTTTCTGTTACCCTAATCTGATCTCAGAACCAGATGGTGACCCCAATGCAGCTTTTTTATAACTATCAAAGATTTACAAAAATAGAAATGTGCAATACAAAGATGAGATCTTTCTCTTTGACTGTTTCTTTTTTTATTTCCCACAGCATATCCCCCAAGCCTTTCATTTGTAAAGGCTCTTGTATCTTCTAGTTCTCTGTTACATCTCTGTTTTTTCTCATTTATTTTGTAGTTATTACTCTCCTTATCTCTACAGCTTCTCAAGACTGCAGTGTCTCATTAAAGTAAAACTGAAACTGTTAACGTCCCTCTTATCAATAGTTTCTCAAGGTCTTCGAAGGACAAAACAATGTGATCACACACTCATCAACTTTTAGAATCCTAGATTAAGTTTCAGGAATGTTGAGTATTTAAAGCAGAATTAGGCAACACAATTCTTGTCTTGTCTCCATCGTGGTCTAAACCACCCCAGAACACAAACAGATTGTTCTAGACTCAAGGACAGAGCTAGAAGAGAAACCTTGAAGTGAACATAAGTAAGAAAACAAGATGGGGTTTACTTTTCCATTCAGTACATTCCCCAGCATGAGAAACACTTATTCACTGGTAAAATATTGAAAAAGACAGAGTTTTTGAAGCAAAGGCAATAATATTTTATTTTACAATCGAGCGCTGAATTGTATGCCCTTCTAAAAAATGCATAACATCTTACAAAAGCAGTAGGTGTATATACTAGTTTTAGACAAAGAACCATGTAGGTCCCTAAAGAAATGTTAGTATTTCAGTCTGTTTTTCTTGTGATTACTCTCCAAACTGACATCGGCTCACCAACCTGCATGCTGTCCTCACTTTCCATTACAACCTGTTCCCCTGAGTCTACATGTAGAGCCACTGCCTGGTATTTCCATAACTTCCCTTCCCTGAAGGAGGATACATCTGTTAGCCAAACATTTATCAAATATGAAATAAACAGAGGGGCTTCTTTGATATAAGATGTTGGTTTTATTTAGGAAAACAGAGAATTCTTCCTATATTTGAAGCCTCCTACTGTGCAGCTGCCACTGGAGGTGATGTGCCAACTATCACAGATTTCAAAACCTTAAAGGGCCCCCAAAAGACAATCAGACATCAGTATGTAACTCATGGATTGGTGCATGAAGACTTACTCTCTTGGAAAGGATGATGCTAAATTGGATGCTTTGGTGGACTAATGGCACAACTAAGTCTTGGGAAGAGATTAAGTCACTTCTTCTCAACTATATTGTATAAAGCCTGTTCTCAGACTGTCCCTCTGACAGGGTGGACATACTCTTTTGTGCTGGTTGGCTGATCAAAACAGAGATGCTAGTGACCTGGTTAGAAACCAGGCTGGTTCTCAGTATAATCTTGTGAGACTTTTTATTCCAGGACTCCACATGATGAAGTTTTTGTCAACACTCTTGATGAATTCTGTGAAGTTGTGTAAAGTCTGCACTGAGGCTTGGTTCTTGTATCTCCAGGCAGAAGTCATTACAGAGCAAAAAGCATTAAATAGTCACTATGGGAAAGAAAAAGCTTTGGACAGGAAACAAATAGGACAAAGAAGACATCAGGAAATTCTCTCCCTAAGAAAATACTGAAACAAATATTAGGAGAGAAGATCTATAAGCATTCAAAGGTTAACAAAAAGGTCAAGAACAATAGCCAGTGCAAACATGTGAAGTACAAAAATGGAAAGTAAATTTAAATTACTTTGAGTAAGATTACATTATCAGCTAACAAAGGGAACTAAATTAGGCAAGTATAGCTTCAAGTTTGGTAGAGCTTCTTACACAGTATGCTATAAAATTGGAGAATTAAAAAGAACAGAGGTTGGAGGAGCATAGTTTAATATGGGAAGTGGCCCAAAGATGGTTAATGCAAGGTAATTTTAAATGGAAGAATAATTTTTTTAAGTAAGCCCTCTTGTATCTCTGAAATTTGTTAGGTCCACTCCAATTTAACATTTCTATTCATGCTCTGAAAGAAGAGGATAAATGGCACATCAATCACTCTTACAGATGTTAATTAACCAAGAGAAGTTGTAAGTAGACTATAGGGGGAAATATGTAAGGAATATAACACATAAGAATACACACTAAGAATATTAGTAAAATGCACAGAAAATATAATTACTTTGGGGAGAAATTCTCTAGGAATAATGTTGAAAACGTAACTAAAATCACATTTCCCTTCCTAGGGCAATTAAAAAAAAATTTTTGGGAGGCTAATGCTGTAACAAATATGGTGTTCAGGGTCCTTGGCTTACACCTTCTCACTGAGAACCCAGATCAGACTTCAGCTGCCTAATGGACCTTGACCTTCTCACATCTCCACTCCAGTTTCTTCTTTCCTAAAACTGAACTAGTTAGTGATAGACATCCCTCCCCAGGCAGAGTTTCTAACACCTTCGCAGCTACTTTTATATGCAACACTTCCAGGCACTCAAGCAGAAGCCTGGAAAGAGAACTGACAAGCTATATCTAATTGACCTCCATCATGGCTTGCATTCTTGCTTTGCCCTGTGGTCTCCCTTGAAACAGTGAAAACTACTGCTATGAAGCATGAAGATCATTTGTTTTGACAATGTAAAATTAGGGGTCTGGTTGTCTTCATCTATTGACTAAGTTAGTCCTTAACTAATCTACTCTCCAAAGATTAGCTTACTGCGAGAAAAATCACTGCCTTCTGCCTGTGTTCAAATAAGTCAGCTTTTTAACACACTGAATCATATATTTCGTATAAGACTTACAGCTTCCCACTCACATGTTACACAACTGCACTAAAAGGATTAATGCCTTTGGGTCGTTATTGATTCTTATCTCATATGTGACCCCTCCCCCAGTTTTTGACTTTTACCACGAAACTAATCTTCACTGCAAGCCATTTAAACTCACACCCACTGAATTATGCCCTCATGACAAATATGGTTATCAGGCAGGTCAGAGCTAACTCAAATAAATCTGGTGTGTAAACTCCTCTACTCCCACACTTTTCAGGCCCCAAATGGAGGTAGTTTGTCTTCCATCACATTTTTCAGAATCACTATCCTCATATTTGTAAACAAATTTGTAAACAAATTTTCACCTTCGAAAGCTCAGAGAGGGTCTGGAAATATGCTCTTGCTGTTGTGGTGTAAAATCCTCCATGCCCTCCTGAACTTGAAGTCTGGCTAATACAGTCCACATTTTGACTAAAAGCAGACTTTTTAAAAATAGAGTCAATACATTGATTGCCTGCATCTGGCCTGTACTCCATTAAAACTTGACAAATATTTCAAAGTAGGCAGCTGTAATCAGCAAAGTGCACTGAAATTTATATTCAGTTTAAAAATCATAAGCTATGCAGTAAAATGAAATCTGTGTTCTTGGGAAAGGGAATACTCCAACTTCCTTTTGGCAGCCGTAACAAGTGGTGCATGCTGCATTTCAGCATGTTTAAAGAAAGGACCTTTTTATACTGCTGACATTTCCTTCTCTGCTGGAGCATACTGATACTTAGCTCGTGTGAGGAAGTGTGATGCATTTGTTTGAGTTATATTAAATATCTACTTTAAAAGCATCTGTGGGTGATCTAATTTTTATACATACTGATTTCTTGCCTCAGGACTAGGGTTTCCTAGTACTTCTTTTTAGATGCTGAGCCATTTTACACCTTGGACATCTTTGTAGATATGTGCTTTAAACCTATCAATTTCATCACTTAGATTGAGAACAAATGTAATTATTTGAGTGTTCTTACTGACAAATCTTTTATTCCCCCCTTCTTGTCTATTAAGTCATTGCAGTGCATGTGAGAGCAATTTTGTTCTATATTTTGTCTTGTTATCTTCTGTTTCAGCTACAGCATTTTCACCTAATGGATATTATCTTTGTTAGTTTTTCTTTAACCAAGTATTTATGGTTCAGTCCACTCCAAATGTTTTTCTGGTCATGCTCATCTACTTTTTTCCTCTGGACTAAAATATAATTTATGCAAACTGTAGTGGTATTTTTATCACCAATATTAATTATATTTTTCTATGACACAAAATGAGCATAGCTCACATAGCATTTTAAGGAGATCTCTCAAAGTATAAATGTTTATAAATGTGTTCCCTGTTTGTCTAGGGGTCTCTATCAGATGTTGCTTATCAGTAAAACATAAAAATTGTTTGGCATAAACTAGATATTATAGCATTTTCCCCCTTATAGTTAGTAAAATGTATTTTCATATATTCATGCACATTGGCTTGGCCAAAATATACGTTAATGGTTACTTTTATCTTTTTTCTTTTTTGTGATCAAAAACTGACTAAAATCTAGAACCTTGCAATGTAACTCTTGCGGTCATATCCTAGTTATGACTGTCTTTTAATTTCTCCCTTAGGATAATTGAAGGTTGCATAAATGCACAGATAATGGGATGAATTGGGTCATCTGCTTCTATTCAGCCACACTGTTACATAATTTTCTTCAACTCCTGACTTCCCAATTCCTTTTTCTGAATCCACCTTCAGCCTTCACAACTTATATACTTACTTGGCTCTTTTTTTTTTAGAGTTAGCTCGTTTTGCTCAATCCCCAATTTTATCTGTTTGCCTTTTTCTACTTTTAGTGTTTGCTGTGGTACCCACACACTAGTTTCTCTATTAAAATAATAAATGTCCAGTTTTCCCTCAGGTCCAGTCATCTTCTGCTGCAAATATATGAAGAGATTTATCAAACCTATCAACATCTTTTTGTCTATGCTATACCTACTTTTTGCTGCTTTCAACTCTGCCCAGGGTGCGTTGGATGAGGTCTGTGCACATTTTGCTAGGAGTTATATAGTACTTCAGGTTGTACGCTGCTTCAAAATGGATGGTGGCTTTGTGTTATACTTGTTAGAATTTGCTGAGCAACAACGATAACGAAAGGCTGCTTCAAATTTTCTCACCATGTTTTGAGTCTGAGGTTTTGTTCCTAATCTGTTTCCAGATTTAGGAGCACTATACTGTAACAAAGTTTTAAAATTATGGGTTTATTTTTATTCTCCGGTTAAAAATGTATATACCAGAACTTTCATATTTACCTAGAGTGCATTGTTGTTCACATTTTAATAATAAAGATTCCATTTAAGTCAAGCAGTGTGTGGAAGAAAATAAATTAATTTGAAAAAACAATTGTTGTAAATGCTATGGTGAAAAATAAAATCACCTTCAAATTTTCTTCCACTTCACTAACATGAAGAGTTGATTGAAATATTTCTACTTAAATTTCTTATTTCCAGGAAGCTTATCTATGATGGAACCAGGACTGCTGAAACAATTTCTTCTTTTAGGTTAATTTACATATATTCATGCTAGCCTGTAGTGCTCAGAAATTTTTCTGGAAGTAAGTTTCTTTGAAACACCTTCTTGAGTGAAGACAGTATAAATTAGAACAGCATAAGAAAACTTGGATTTCTGCAGTCCCTCTCTAAACTGTAGTAGAAATCACCAAGGCTGTCTTGATTTGCTGGTGCGTTCTATCTGCAAAATACTATAGAACAAGATAGGAATACGAAAGTAGAGGGATTCATTCTGTCAAATGTTTGATGTTTCTGCTTCTACTGTAAGTCACAGGAAAGTAGTTACCAAAAATCAACTGTAGAGCTTCTTTTAAAACTAAAAATTTCTTATCACAGTCAGATTTGTCTTCTTCACCCAACCATGGAGTTTATCAGCATGCTTTTTTCTCAAACAGAACTTTGCTAAGAAAACAGCTTGCTTTATCCTTCATTTACGGTAGTACTAAGGAGATCTAATGATTTTGAATTATTTAGAAAACAGGCAATAAAGTTCTGTCTTTAAAGATAACAGTCCTCCTTCCTAAGAAATGTCCTGTCACAGTTTATTGCATTAGGATTTGAGGAGCTGAGTTCCTTTATACAACACAGCATCCAACAATCAATACTTTACATATTGAATTTATCATAGGAGAAGAAAACTAGATATTTTTATCAGATAAAAATTTAGACAGCAAAATGCCTAGGAATTAATGGGTTTCACTCCAGAATAGTATTTCTCTATCTTTCCCATACTGAGTCACCTTCCCTGGAGGTGTTTAAGGGACTGATGGACAAGATGCTGAGGGGGATGGTTTAGTATTTAATAGGAATGGTTGGACTCAATGATCTGCTGAGTCTTTTCCAACCTGATGATTCTATGATTCTAACAAGAAGTTGAGGGAATGATGCTGAAGCGAGTAAGCAACCGAATGACATAGCTTTCTAGGTGAGTTATGCTGTGAATAGGTGCTCTATCAGCTGTGTGGTACAACTTGAGGATGCAAACCAACAATCTGGCTGTGCTAGCCCATGATCCAGCAATATAGTGATTGTGAGGCATGTTATCTGTTTGATATCGAGCTTCTTCAACTTACAATTATCATGTCAATGCCGATGCGCAATGCACCCACTCTGCATGACTTCCTAGTGACATAGTTTATAGCTTTGGCCATAGCTTTGCCACTGATTTCTCTTGCATGAGATTTGTTCATTTAAGTAAGCTTGAGCACTAGTGACCAAAAAATACTAAGCAAGAAGTTAAACTAGAGCTTCCTTTCTTTAATTTCATCTTCCTTTAATCTGTGACTAAAAATGTTCCTGTTCGACTCCAGTTAGAGGTCAGCAAAAATTTCAGGGAGAGTTCCAGTTCTGGGTGAAATATTGACACAGTTTTGGTCCAATTTCAGTTTATTTCCTTGGGACCAAATTAATTAATCTGGGACATGGTACTTAGAAATATAAAAAAACCCCAATGGATCAGAGAAACATGGATAATAAGAAAATTTGTCACTGTTGAGGAAAAAAAAAAAAAGAAATTATCCTCCCAAATTAAGTCTTCACAAAAGGCCTCAAGAGAGAAACAGAAGACCTGTTTCTTCTAAAGGCTTTTTGTCTCTGTTATCTATGGTCAGTGTTGGAATAAATTATGACAGGTTTCATTACTACAATATTTTAAGGCTAAAAATATAACAGGAGACTGCAATCATTTGCATTGACTGAACTCTTTGGTAGCTTCTTAATGAAATATTACTAGAACAAAAGTTCTAGCAAGTCTAGTAATTTCAGAAAGAAAGAGAATATCCACTTTCTCTTTCCTGTGTCATGGCACTGTGCAAAATGTGAAATGGTCTGTTTTGACAGTTTATGTTTCTTTTAATTTGCTTCTTTAACTTTGCAATATGTTAGCAACGGTGAAAACTTGTCCTGTTAGGAGTGACTTCCATGGTCAATATCAGCAGTGATATTATTCTGGGAATGATCCTAGCAAAATGGCACTATATATTTTTCACACTTTCAGCAGCATGGTTTCTCTAAAGATAGTAATTCCTACTGATCAAGGACACCATGCTAGCAACATAAGTGCTGGGCACATGCGGAGAAGAGAGAATGCAATTTAACATTTGCACTTGGCTACCTCAGTAGGATTCATGTGATTTATAGAGAAGGTAGAAAAGTGACACAGTAATTAATAAAGATGTTTTACTATAGTAGAAGATCTTTGAAGCGTATATGTAATGTACTAGATCTGCTTACATCTCCAAATTCTGTTATCGTTTTTTAAACTTTATGGCACGTACGTTAACTATTAAGGTGTTATAATATCACAATTATTAAAATAAAATAACACCCAAAAACCTAGGTACATTCCCTTGCTACATTATCTGCAGAAAGATTTTAATAGAAGGAATATTAATGTTGCTCAGATTAAAACTTGTTTGGATAGCATCCAACTCCCTGGAGCTTGAGTTAAGGGTTCCACTCCTCTATTGGATCAGTTTTCACAGAATGAGGTTAAAGAGGAAATTGCATATTTAAATTATCATTGATCCCCAGAAAAAATAACTTGGAGATTATTTTTGTAAAAACGTTAAGGTTTTTCATCAAAAAGAAAAGTTTATCAAATATTGAAATCATAGTTTGGAAGAAAATTTTAATGACCTTTGAAAAAATAAAAACTATATGGACCTGAGAACATCAAAATAGTTTCTTTTTGCTATATGTTAATCACAGTTCTTCGTGTGATATTTAGGAGCTAATAAGGGGCAGATATAGTCAAATGACTAACAGATTTGTGCACAAAAATGTTCTCCCAAATAGCATTGTTCTGAAGGCAAAATGGAAATAAGGTTGAAATACCTCAGGTTATGTTATTTGGGAAAAAAATACAACTCTGTATTTTTTGTTTTACAGAGCGATATACAAAATTGCTTGGTGCTATAGGGTCTCCACAATATGTTGTGGTTGATCAAGAAATCTCTAGAGTATTTTGTCAATGATTTTAAGAAAGTTACCAGAACAGCTCCTAAGGCACAAATACAAAATATTATTTTAGCTGAAAAATATATTAAATATATGATCATTCTGGACAAGATATAGTTTTACATTCTCTTCATAGTATTCCTCCTTTTTGAATACTAATTTTAAAATTTTAGGATATTTTTAAAAATTCTGTTTGAGGAAAAGATGGCAAAATATCTTTCTGAAAAGATGCATTGTTTTTCAGTGTTTTGTGAATTGCTCAAATTAAAGCTGTTTTGCTGGTGTTCCAGCTGCTTGTTCTATGGCAGCACAGGCAAATACTAGCAAGTGTGCAGCTACGTCTTTTATGAACAGAGATACACAGATACCTGCTATCAATGAACAGACACTCACATCTGCCTGCTGAGGATTAATTAAGCTTTCAGCTCAAATGAACAACAAGGAATTGCATCTTGACATTTTTAGTTCATCTGAACTATTGTATCTTATTTGGATGAATTTTACTGTTTTATGTATCTTTTAATATCACGAACCAAATCCCTCATCTCCCCTCCCCATTTTTTCTCATTTTTGTTTTCTTTATAATTTTGCCTTTATCATCTATTCTAGCTTCTTGTGACACATACCATTTTCATTGCCAGTTCTGAAAACAGTGAGAAATCTATGGAGAATGGATGTAAATGAGATGTAATAGAGGAACATATAAGATGTATTTTAGCAATCTGTATGATGTTAAAGAGATAAGAAGAGAAAAGAGAACACTTATTTAATATATACAGAGAGCTAATGCTGGGCAAATTAGAGAAGAATATACAAAGACAATCTATTCCCCCAAACGTAGTCTGCTCAGGTTAGCATATTCAATCAAACTTTTATTACCTATATTATTATGTCAGATGTGATGTTTTTAAAAATGAAAAGGCATTTTTTGTTCATGAAAATCATCCACGGTTATTAACATTATTATTTATTCAGGACAATTTATATGTTTGGGTTTATATTAAAGAAAGTAAAAAACACAGATCTTGGCTTGAAGATTTTATGATGCTGAGTCCTGCTGCACTAAATCACAGAATCAAAGAATGTTTCGGGTTGGAAGGGACCTCTGAAGATCATCTAATCTAGCTGCCTTGCTAAGCAGGTTCACCTGGAGCATCTTGTGCCATCAGAGCTCATGAATTTGTAGGTGTCTTCCTTTCTCTTTCCTCCAGGGTCTGAGATTCCTGAGAGCCAGCCTTAGCAGGAAGGAATGAAGCAAAGGAAGCATTCAGCAACTCTGTCTTCTCTGTATCTTCTTTCACCAGAGCACTCACCTCATTCAGCACTGGCCCATCTTTTTCCCTGGTCATCTTTTTGCTACAGATGTAGTTGAAGAAGCCCTTTGTGTTTTCCTTGATGTCCCTTGCCTGATTTAATTCCAAGCGGGCCTTTGCCTTCCTCATCACATCCCTACATACTGTGACAGTGTTCCTATATTCCTTCCAAGTGGCCAGTCCCCTTTTCCATGTTCTGTAGACCTCCTTCTTCCATTTGATTTTTTTTTCCAGAAGCATTTTGTTCATCCATGCAGGTCTCTTGCTAAGAGGTAGTAATAGAATAATAATGTTGATTTTGTGGAAGAAAAACAAAGAGACAAGATCCTCCCTTTCTGAATCCAACAGCGATATCAGTAGATTTAAAGCAACTTGTGTAATACTGATATTTTTTCTGCGGCCCTGCTGTGTATTATATATTGTTGCATGCATAGAACAGAGAAGTTCCTGGATACATGTGAAATAAGAATATTTGCATTTGGTTTCACTTTGACTTTATAGCCAAACTAACAAGAGCTGTGTCACACTGACTCAGCAATGTGCCAAAATTAGAAGCTTGGTTAATATTTCATTGTAAAACAATTCTACCAGACTCCTGTATTTGTTTTCTTCTGAATGCCTTTTTCATTTTGCATGCTGTATCATACACTGACAAAGAAGGTCCTGAACAAAAGATAAATCATCAGATTCTACAGAACTAGTATCTCTTCTCTCTAATCATGTTAAAGGTGGTGTTCTGATTCCCTATTATGAATTTCTCATCGTTTTCCTGTTCAAGAAAATTATCAGGAATTCAGAGCACTTGACACCTACATTGAGTAACCTACCCAAAAAAATAGTTGCAAACTGCCTATTCAAAGGTCCAAATTTAGGCACCGCAACTACTCTACTATAAAGAACCTGGATGTGGAGACCCACTGTTTAAGCAACTGGTTTTATAACATGAACTGTCATCTGATAGCACTTACCTTTCTCCAGCGGTTGTGCTGGATGCTGAAGAGACTTACTTGGACATGACTCCCAATTACTGTTAATCAAGATTAACTGAAATAAAGTTTACCACTATAGACAGAAGCTGCAAGCAAAATGAAAAATCTGGAATTCCTTTTAACATCACTGCCAAGAGAAATTTTTTAAAAATGGAAAAATATTTCCTTAATTTTAGTATTTCATGTTTCTCCTCTATAGGTTCACCAGTGATGAGTTCGTCTGTCTGTGAAAATAAAGTAACTAGACTAAAAATACCACAAACATTTGCAGGCACTGCTCTCAAATCAGCAGACTTACCTACACTATTCTGATCACTTTTAAGGTGAAACCTGTTGAAAGATAAGCTGGTACACAACCATGGACTGGTACAATGTATACAAAGTTAAGCCTACGTTACAAATAATACTGCATAGGTTGTTTACCACCACTTAGTTTCCATTTTAGAAGAGCAATAAAAATGTGGAAAAGTTGCCTGATATTTTTTTCTTAAAAAAGTTACTTTCTGTAGCTCCAAAAATTGTTATAGAGTTCTACTTTTCCTAAAACTTAACATTGCAGCTTTGTAATCATTCTTTAATATTGCACTTCAATACATTTATGTCATTCCATAGGTGGAGAATTCTTCTTGGAAAACCAGGGATAAGTTTTTAGAGGGAGTAAGACTATAAAAATACCCTGAACCTTCATGATTTGCACGTCTAATTCTCCCATGAAGCACTTCACTCTATATTTGTCTCCTACTTATCATGTCATACCAAACCATGAAGTTCTTAGGATTATACAGCCCTTGATTTTTCTTACCAATCTCAAGTTTCAAAGCAATAAAAATCTTTCCTAAGTGATAGCTTAGATATGGAATCCTCAGCAAATTCCTTTGAACTTTGGAGACTTTGGAAATAGTCCACGCTAAGCAACATCCTTACAGTGAAGAACTAACCATTACCCTTCAGTTCATTAGATCACTTGCATTTTACTCTCTAGGGCTTTTATTTCAGTTATCTGGTAAAGCTAATGACTTGAAATTTTTAATTGTCCCCACCAAAAGTATCACTCCCACACCAAGCTTAACCCATCATTTTGTCAGGCAATAGGAGAAAATTTGTAGTTGCACACATGCTTATTCTTCTTCCTAGTTTATCTTCAAATACTTTTTTTTTCTTCATGAGATATTTTTTATCAGGAATTTGTGCAGTAAAATAATTTAAAGAGATAATTTTTGGTAAAACTAAAGGTAGTCATGCTTTTCATAACTTCTAGAAGTGCTCCAAGAGGTCTACAGGGAAGCTCCTCTTCACCAGAAGTAAAAACCGATCTTAAAACAGGAGGTTTCCTTGAAAATATATGTTATACAGGAAATGGACTTAAGGCAAAATAACAGTTGATAGTGTATAATATGTATTAGCATAAAATAGTTGCTTTTGTGGGCTGTAAGGAATTTATTTTGCTAGTTTCTATGCAAAGGTTCTCTTATTAGATACTCTGAAAAACAAATAAGTAATCTGTGGACATAAATATGTTAAAGGCCTTGTGCAGCCAGTAAGAATCAGTTTTACAATGAGGTTATTATGATTCACATAAAGTTCAGGGTACTCTTGTTTTGAGTTTCTCATAGATAATCTTTCCTCTTATTTCTGTCAGCTGAGTGCATACACTGTTTTCTGGGTGCTGTTAACAAGCCAGGTCAGGACAACAGTTATCAAGTTTATGTTGACTGACAGTCTTCATTTCTCACCTTCTTGACATACTGATTTGCCTGTTCTGACAGTCACATATCTATATTTTCTATCAAGGGTTTATGTACTTGAAATGTTTAAATTAAAACTAAAGAAATCAATATATAATCATTCTATTTGAAACCTTCTCAAGCCTTACGCTTACCCAAGACATAAATCAAGGTGGTTTTGATTTTAAATCAGTTTAGGGCTCTTAACTGTGATATTTCTTTACAGTAATTTTTCACCATTCAGGTACCATCTTATCAAATCTGTCACTGTGGCAGAAGTGTTTTCTTGGTGCATTCCCCTTCTTGTACCCTCTTGATATTGTCATAACTGGACATTGGCCATTTGATTTCTCGACGACCTGTAACTTACCTCGTATGAGGGAAGCAGCAATAAATGCAGCTACTAGATTTGCTGTATGCTCTTAAGAGCAATTATAGTGACTGGAATCAGGGAAGGAACTAAAAAACTTCCAGTGTCCTTTCAAGAACTAGCTAATAATCTGCTTTCTACATAAGCCATCCCTTAGATTAAAAAAAAAGATATTTTATAACAAAAATGAGCTTTCTAATAAGTATTCTTAGAGAAGAAAGAGAATTTAATGTGGAAAAAGGACGATAGAAGATTGAAATCTGCACAAAGATGTCTCCCACACACTGCAGTTAAGTACTTTTTTCCCACTGTAGGACATCTGAATTGTTAAATGGCCTTGATATTTTTCTTTCTGACACGTAAACTTCATAGAATCAATACTAGACATGTGCACTTGAATGGATATTTCAGGTCTACAAGTTATTCCTAAGGTTATCAATACCATAGTGAGCAAAACCCTTTTGAACATTAATGTACTATAAATGACCTTCTAAGAAGATTCAAGCTTCTCAACCATACCAAATGTGATGATATAGCACTGCAGAAGTATATCTGCTCTTGGAGAGCTCTCTGTCAGAACCGAAATCCATTGCTTCAGTATAGGTACCATGACAAGAGCAACACCAGGTTTGAACTTGCAGAATACAGTTTGCCACAGAACACCAAAACATTGACCTGTATATTTTCACTAATCTCAGTTTGTTTTACTTTGAATGCAATAAAGAAATATATAAGATTCAGCCCTGAAACTGCCCCTGCGAAGGAGCAGTAATTGCTTTCTCCCATATCAAACAAATAGCTGATTTTCAAATGGGAATCTTTAATAGTTTTATTGGACAGATTTAGTAAGTTCTAGTTGCTATCCTTTGTAACTGATTTCTTTAAGCTTCCTTCTGAAAAAGTAAAGATACATTACACTTATCTGGAGAATCTGGGCATTTATTCTGTCCTTTCACTTGAAAAACAAATTCATTTTATTGCTATATTACTGACTACCAACTAAATAGTAATTGGAAATTGAGCTCTGTGAATAAATATCTATTCATTCCATAGAGTTAGCAAAAGCCGTTATTTAATAGACTATAAGCAACAAATTTTCTATTGTTGCTGTCTCTGTCAAAGCTCTTTACATCTTTCCTTAAGTTATCTACTGTCTAAGGCAAAATAGGTTATGCTTTGAAATTTGCTAGCTAATCAACAGTAATGATTTGTAATTTTTACAAAGGCACTTTTCCACATTTCATGTGCTATGATGTAGAGATTCGTATTTTCAGTCTAAATCCGATGCTATTGAGTTAGTTTGTGTGTGGCTATGCTTCATCCCTTAGACTATAAATCTAATTTCTGAAAATTCCTTACCCTATCAGAACTCCAGAAAAAAAAATTATATTGTCCAACTGTTACATAAAAGAAAAGCAATTATTGCTCTCGTAAGAACATCAGAAGAAAAAACAGCAATAAAAATTAATTTCCTATAGACTCAAATACCTTACCAAGAATACAGTTTAGCAGAAATCCCAATGGGCTTTTATTACTTGTATTGTAGTAATGTCTGTGTGTATCTAATTATTTTTAAGATTCCTTTATACTGAGTACAGTATTCACACACAGGAAAAAGGGTGATCTTTACCATCAAAGAAGTTGAACTTTAATACAAACCACTACAGGAATTACAACATACTGGAAGAAGTAAGATGAGAAAATACAGAAACAGAAACAAAGGTATTGTACAGCTTGGTGGCAAATGATACAACAACATTGTTAGTACAAATGGAAACAAGAAGAAAAGCATAAATCTCTAGCAGATTTACTGGTTTAGATGCTAATGTCTCTACCACCTAGAGGGGCCCAAGTCCTTTCCTACAGGAGTTTCTTCTGCTGTTAATGACAGCAATAAAGATAGCCACCTCAAATTCATCATTTCAGGTTCTCTAGCCCAAGTGATGAAGCAGAAAAGGGAGACTAACAGTTGAAAACAAACAAAAAAAATGAATAAGCAAATAAATACATACCCTCTGCAAATAAAAGTTTGGTATTTCATATATTGTTGCCATTATGGGCCTGTGAATTGTAAAAGACAAGGATATTGATTGGTGGACTTCTAGTGTCCTGAATCATAATCAAACCTAGACACATGGTTAAGTATGACATTAATAACTTTAGTGAAAATTCCCTTAATGGTAACTTCTATCCTAAAGTATTCCAGTGTCAACTGTTCAAATTTAGAGGACTTACCAAAACCCCAGCGTTGCTGTCAATATAGGAATGCAGAATTAAAGTGACTGAAATTACATTTCTTCTATCCCCAGGAGTGCCTTTTCCTACACCTACAACATTTAGCATTTATGATACACAGTTAATGACACAAAAACCATTAATAAAACTAACTAATGACATAAATAAAAAAAATAAATAAAATTTAACAGGAAACTAAGTTACAGTATTTACTATGGAAGGACTCCATACTTTATTCCTTCAAAGAGCCAATTAAGTCTTAATTACTTCTCAGGATTCTGAGAAACTGTTGAATAATCTAGTTGCTTTGCACATAATACTTACTGGAAGGTAGTGTAGCCTATGCTATATTTGTCAACATTTTTTCTTTGGACCTTATCCTCAGAAAATAAAACATTACAGTAGGATCCTTAAAGGCTGTCTGAAAAACATACAGTATAGAAATGTGTAGGTCTTTTGTTGGGAAATAGCCCGTTTTTCTCTGTCATCTTCCCCTTCAGTCCTTCCCAAGATAAGCAATAATGTCTTACTGGATTAAATACAAAATAATTATTTTTGTGCTAATATAAAAATAATAGTCTTCCCAACAGTTTTCCCATTTTAAAAACAAGAGTAACAGTCTGTCATAGCTTTCACCTTCATGGGCTTTGAGCTTTAAACAATAAATATTAGATGGTATGAAAATCTCAGATAAAATAGTACAAAGAAACCAGATTTAGGCCATGTAACTGGAAGATAAAATTCAGGCTAGTGTTCAGAAGATGGCGTATCTGTATCTCTTGCTTAGTCCTTACTAAGGACTTCCAGACGCAGGATACTGACCGTATCTTTCTACCTTTAAGCAGAATCCCTGAAGCTTCCTTTATTCACTAAGTTCACAACACACCTAAAGATACTGACATGGAAATATTATACGTTAATTGTGATTATCACACTCCTTTCTAGAGAATGCACTAAAATTCATTGTTCCTGAATATAAACAAAAGAACATCAGTTAACACTGATACTGACGTTTTGTCAGCTACAAGGCTGATTGACAATAGGAATTTAAAAAAAGGTCTCTTATGGCACAGCATAGACATAGACTTCTGGGGCAGATTATGTAGTTCTCTAGGTCCTAGCATACAATAAAATAAGATGTTCTGAAATATTAGCAGCAGCTTGGATGCACATCAACCTTCCTGCTTTTATCTGTGTAAAAGACATGCATCTACATCTACTTCAAGGCATTGGTGTGAGGTGCCCTGTTCAGGAATTACAGCATGCATAAGGCTGATGGGATGAAAAATCTAAAGATTCCTACCACCCTGTCCTATCTGGGAACTAACACCAGAAAATATCTGAAACCCACCAATGGTTATCATGGTGAGATGAATCTCTCTTTTCTTTCATGCAGAACTGCCAAAATTTGAAAATGTGAGGAAGTCTTCAATAAATGGGCAATCCTAGACCCTAAGCCAGGATATTATCAGGAGAATGGACTGGAGTGAAGAGGTTTCTGATGTCCTCTGCAAGTTATTGCAGCCTTTTGTCCAAAACCTCTGTTAAACCCCCCAAAAAATGTTTCACAGAAGAGATGATCCTTCTCTCCCTAGAAACATTCTTGTATCTGGGAGTTAAACATAAAGATACTACTGGCCTTATATGGTGAAAACGGCAAACTGATCTAAGCAGCTCAGAAGATAATTCTGTATGTGGCCTTTTTGGACAAATTTACAAAATAAAACAAAGGAGAATCCAGACAATATGAGGGCAGTACTCATTCAACTTTGCAGCATAATAAGAATAAGAGATACACTATAAAACAAGAAAGATCCTTTTAATTACCTTCCAAAAAGGAACTATGCTCCACTGCTGTTCCACAGTTTATCATCCTCTTAGTTGGATTGTACATTACATTATCTTCGTCTGGGAAATCAAATTCTATGTTTATAAAGGCTGTGGAATATAACCCAGAAAAGACAAAAGATCTTTGCACGCAGTCACAGATAAAACTACCAGTTAGACAAGCACTAAAATTCTCTGTAAATATGTAACTATAAATATCATTAATAGAATTTTCTCCGCCTGATTTATCTCTAAACTAATTAAAAAGTGATAACATGGGAAAAGAATGTGTTCTTGTCAGAAAATATTTCTTGTAATTTTTCTTTAATATGTTTTTTTCTGTCTGCTGAATGAAACTGAAAGTTAAAAACAAGTATTTTAATAACAACACAAAAAACCCCCAAATTTTCTAAATTACTTCTCTTCAGAAAAGTTGTTATAAGCTGATCTTTCTATCACTCTGTTATCTGTACTGGGGAATTTTCTCTTTGAGAACAGGATACACTTCCACAAAGTAGCTACATGCACAGCTAAGGGACAACTCATATTTTGGGAAAAATGTTTGCAATCAGATGGATCTCCTATTTACAATGTAAAAACAATGTTGTAGACAAGTGGCTCATTTTGTGCTGAAGCACAAAATGCAGCACAAGATAAGCAGCAAGGGAATGGTAGCACTTGCATGTGAGCACAGCTGGAGCTTCTGCGTGAAGTCAGTGATCAATGTTAGAAATGAACAACAGAAGACTTGATGTGTGACAGTACTCCCAGAGTGTGGGGTGTAGCTTATTAGGTTGACTGATTGACAGACTGTGTATTTTTTTTCTCTTATGAAGATAAATAGTTCTGTATTTTCTTGCAAGTAAAAAAATACCTTCCTGTCAATTAATTGAAAAAGTACATAGCTCACATTTGCTGAACTTTTAATTCCTGTGCCAGAAAAACAAATGGAGAAACATTTGATACTGTCCCGCATGATATCCTTGTCTCTAAATTGGAGAGACATGGATTTGGTGGATGGACCAATCTGTGGATAAGGACTTGGCACTCAATTGTTACAGTCAATGGCTTAATGCCCAAGCCCAGACCAGAGGCAAGAGATGTTCCTCAGGGGTCGATACTTGGACCAGTGTCAATAACACCTTTGTTAGTGATATGGACAGGGAGATTGAGTGCTTTCTCAGAAAGTTTGCAGACAACACAAAGCTTTGTGGTGTGAACTACATGAGGAAGGGAAAGGACATCATCTAAAGGGACCTTGCATGGCTTGAGAGGAGGGCGTGTGAGCCTCAGGAAGTCCAATAAGGCCAAGCACAAAGTTCAGCACGTGAGTCAGGGAAAGATCAATCACAAATACAGGCTGGGCAGAGAATGGATTGAAATCAGAGAATAGATTGTATCAGAAACAGCATGACCAGCAGGCCCAGGCAGGTTATTTTCCCTCTGTAATTGGCACTGGTGAGACCGTTCCTTGAATCCTGTGTTCAGTTCTGGGCCCCTCACCACAAGAAGGATGTTGAGGCTCTGGAGCGAGTCCAGAGAAGAGCAACAAAGCTGGTGAAGGGGCTGCAGAACAGGACCTATGAGGAACGGCTGAGAGATCTGGGGTTGTTTAGCCTGGAGAAGAGAAGGCTGAGGGGAGACCTCATTGCTTTCTACAACTACCTAAAAGGAGGTTGTGGAGAGGAGGGAGCTGGCCTCTTCTCCCAAGTGACAGGGGACAGGACAAGAGGGAATGGCCTCAAGCTGCACCAGGGGAGGTTTAGGCTGAAACAATAGGAAAAAAATTTTCAGGGAAAGGGTCATTGGGCACTGGAACAGGCTTCTCAGGGAGGGGCTTGAGTCACCTTCCCTGGAGGTGTTTAAGGCACGGGTGGACGAGGTGCTGAGGGACATGGTTTAGTGTTTGATAGGAATGGTTGGACTCGATGATCCAGTGGGTCTCTTCCAACCTGGTGATTCTACGATTCTATGATCCTATGAAAACAGCCCTGAAGAGAAGAGATGCTGATTTATGAAAAGCTGAGCATTATGTGGCAATGTGCACTTGTGGCCTAGAAAGCCAAACATATCCTAGACTGCATGAAAAGAGGCATTTCCGGCAGGTTGAGGGAAGTGATTCTCTCCTTCTCCTGTGCTTTGGTGAGATTTGAAGTAATGTATCCAGCTCTGGGAGAACTCAACATGAGAAGGAGAAGGACCTGCTAAAGGGACAGTTTGGTAAGAATAAATGAGGCTATGCCTAACTGAGCTTTGCAGGATCACCTGTCTTCTCCAGCTAAAAAGATAAGACTCCAATATTCTCATTATTCCTGACAATTCATATTTTGTTCTATACTAAAATACTCAGAAAGCCATCAACTGTCACATAAAAAGATATCAACCAATTGGACATTAATTTAAACAATTTCAATATTGCCAAGCCAACTGTATAATTAGAATTGGCAAGTTAATTTTGTCATGCAGGTGGCACAGATAAACATTGTGTAGAAAAATTACAGGACTGCAGTAAATGCTAGGAAAGTTTTGGAGTTCCTTGATACTATAAATACGTAAGTAACCGTGTATCAGGAAGCTTTAATTAGCATTAGTTACTTACTCAAAAAGTTTGAGGCTTGGAACCTCACTGTCTTTTCCTTATTAAGTTGGCTGTGACGTTTACACTGATAGTTAATTATTTTCCATTTTGCATAAAATTATGATCTAAAAAATGCAACAATCAATAGACAATATTGTTTAAAAGTTTATCTGGAAGTTATTTGATTCAAACACTACTTACACAACTACCAGATAAATTATTTGTGACTTGGTTTTCCATTGACTTTAAGACATTTTATTTTAGTCTATACTGCCTAGGAGACAGTCTAACTTAAGCTGATACTACTTACACAGAATTTTGTAAGATTATTTACAAGAGAAGTACTAAAAAAGTGTATTTCTTCTCTGTTCACAATTGATCTAATTTAAATGTGAATCTTACTGCTATTTTTCTATATTTCCTATTCATAGAACTTCCCTTTTACTTAATTTCTCATTTCTGTACTGTTTCTACTGTTACTATTACAGAAGCGTTCCCTAGGACATTGAATAATCTTACTTTGTAAATTACATTTTTTTATAAGACCTACCAAGAGTACAGAGCAAAAAAGAGATATCTAGCTGTCAAAAGCAACATTAGTTTTAAAGGTACACACTATACTGGGTCTGGTTGCAGAAAAGTTAATTTTATCCACAGCAGCCCGTACAAGGCTGTGGTTTTATGTGTGACTGAAACAGCAATATTTGATCTATGACTGAATGGTGTTTGCACAGTATCAATGCCTTCTGTATTTCCCACTTTATTCCCTCAGTGAATAAGTGGGAGGGGTGAGTGGGGGAAGAGGGGGCGGGCAGAGAATATATAAGAACACAGCCTGCACAGCTGGCTGGTAGCTGACAATTTTAATGATGATAAAAACTGGAGTGAGAGACTATAACCTTAAAAACAGGTTTATAATCTACCTTAAAACCTGTTTAAACAGGTTTATAATCTACCTACTTATAAAGATAAATTTAGCAATTTATAAAATTTTAATTAAATGACTACAAATATATGCAATTAGAGTTTGATACCTAGGATGTAGTTTAGGCTATATATCTTGAATACAGGCATTCTGACTGCATGATTCCCTTATTTATCCTGGTACTTATCTTTGCATTATTTAAAAATCACTTACAATTGGTGAAATTTTATTCAAATTTATCTTCTTCATTGTTTTGCTTCTTCATGCTTTCTCAGGACATTGATATCAACAGGAAAATTTGTCTGCCTTCAGCTGTGATCTTTCATGGTCAGTTGAGTTATCATGGACCTATAATCATCAATTTCAATTTGTTTTCCCTTGTTGTTGAAGATTTGATTAATTATCTTGCTCCACATTTTTAAATTGTATCAGTTTATATATGAGCTAAATTCCACAATTGCACACAGATTCATTAAGTCTTTGCATACTCATTACTATCTGCCTTTAGTGGGGAGAAGACCGAGGAATTCTGTACATGTAATACAAATGAAAGCAATTAATTGAAAAGCCATTTGGGGTTGTATATGTGTAAATATGGAAAAATGGATTAATTAAATACCCATAGCAGATAATTCATTGCTTAATGTATTTTTAGTCCCTTGCAGGTTCAGCTGGGCCACTGGAATGCCTGTTCACAGAGTCACAGAATAACCAGGTTGGAAGAGACCCACTGGATCGTCGAGTCCAACCATTCCCACCAATCCCTAATCCTGTTAAAGGTATAAATTTGTGTTCAGCTTCATCATCTCCACTAATTTTAGATACCTAAAAAAAATATAATGTCATATTAAGCTAGCTTTCTAAGCTTTCTTTGTAACATCTGGAGAGTATTAGGAAACCTGAAATGATAATTCAGCCCATTCAAAGTAAAATAATTACAGGTGATATAAATTCTCCTAAAAGAGTTTCTCTCTCATGACTAACATAAGTTAGATGCCAGAAGGCTGAAGTTAGTGAAAATAAATCTCATCCCAAGTCACCTCTTCAATTTTATAGTACACAAATTTGGTCTTTTAGTGATTCAATACAGTATTGCAGGAAGTGAGGTGTCAGACCAAGTCTTCACATTTAGGCAGTAGCAATTTAGAAGTGACCTAATCTGTAACTGTGACCTGAGGTTGGCCCTAATCATCACTTTAATCATGAACTTACTATTAAATTCCTGTCCCCTTACTCTATCCAGGCAGCAACTTCCCAGACATGTGGGGTAGAGCTGTCCATTGACTCAAGTGGGAGCATAGGAGTGTTTTGCTGGATCAAGCCTAAAGTATTCTCTTGATTTCCTAGTGGCTACTTTATCTCTAGCCTAGCTTTGCTGAATGGACTTTTAGGTTTGGGGGAGAAAAAGGTCACATTTCACTTTTCTCCACCAAATACAAATCCTCCATCTTCTGAGAGCAGTTCACTTGAAGATGCTATGCATCCTTGTTGCTGTCCTCTGTTCCTTTTTATCCTTCATTTTTTATAATATAAAAAAACTATTGTTTTTTTAAGAAATACAGAGATGTAGCAATAAAATATGTTAATGAACTGAGATGACAGTCACTTAAGTCAGTGGGATTTTCTCCATTGAATTCAACAGGGTTTGAATTGGGTTAGAAAATGTTAAATTTAGGGTATAGCAATTAAAGATTTCTCTGATCAATAGCCAAAAGATCAGAATGTCTATAATATATTTATTCTACTGAAAACAATGGTACAATAACTGTTTTGTTGTCTAAAATGAATTATTCCTAGCCTCTGTGAAATAAACAATTCCAATAACCAGCATGTACATATACGGATATACAAAACAAACAAGTACATGTAGTAATTAAAAATTATATTATGATTCAACAGATGCAATGAGATGTAAGTATTAATAGCCTCATTAAGAAGTCTGATGAATACAAAAGCTCTCCCATTACAATTACTCTCAGAAAGAAAAGAAGTATTGTTAATCTACTGAGAAGCGGATGACACAGAAAATTATAAATAATAGAAACATTGCGCAAATTAATTCTAAGTTAGAAGGACAGAATAGTTTTTGTTTAATAATAGGAAGACCATTTTTATCAGAGAAGAGTCATGATGTTCTGTTAGAGTCTGTTTTAATTATTAGACTCCTTTTTTCTCCCAATATTCAATTTTTTTAAAAGTAGTAATCTTTCTCTAATAACAGGTCTAAATAAAACTAAGTGCTGCCCAGCAGCATCCTGGAAACACCACAAAATCTGAACAGTACTGGAAGGTTTCCTTTCAAGAAATTTTGAGGCTATGAAAGACTAGTGGGACACGTTTCAAAACATAGAGTAACACAGAAGACAATTGCTTGGACAATTTAGAGCAACAGATTTTATAGTTTTCATATTGGTTTGTTATGTATGATTGGTGAATATTATAACAGTTAAGCTAATTTTGGACTGACTGGTTTTTTTACTAGTCTAAGCTACTTCTCAGATATAGAGACATAGTTGCTGGCAGAGAGACATAAAAAGGCTATACGACCATTATTTATCATGTTTGGCAGAGAAAATCCATCATTGCTGTATCATACACTGCCAGCATACTCTGCATTTGGCACTTTCAGCAAGTGATATTAACATTTGTATCCTCACTATCACCTTCCTGTGGCTTTTAGTAATGCAGTAAATCTGGCACATATTAAATATTTTGCATGTAAACTCCAAGCAATGGTATAAAATACAAGTGTATCTTTGCTCTCAATTAGCATCATTAGTTCTTTTTAGTTATCAGGTCCTTGAGGAATCAAACTGAAACAATTGCTTATATTAATCATGGCAAGAAATGCTAAGACAGACCGTAGAATAACCATTTTTTATTTATTGACTTTTTTGTACAAGCTGTATTGGCAAAGTCATTTCACAAATTTAATGGATGATTCCAGCTTGTAAAATATATTGGTCAAGGTAGGTCACATAGTATACTATTTACAGAAATGGAACCAGACAGATTCAGTGACTAGAGTAGTTAAATAATAATGACAAAAAGGCTGAGTGCTTATCCTTACTTTTTTATGCCCTCAATAAATATTTTTGGGCCGTAAGAAATTTAATGCTATAATCAGGTCAAAAGATCAGACTTTAATCACTACAATCCCTTCTGGTCAAAGTTACATTATGTTGTAATTTGTAATTTATAAAACCTGCCATCAGAAGCTTAATGTACCTGATGAAGACTGAAGTGGTGGCATCACGAAGGGTGGAATCATTTGTATCTAAAACCAGGACATGTGATGTGTCTGTAGCAGAAGCAGTAAAGGAATTGGAAAAAATCCCTTCATTTTAAAATAAAAATAACTTATAGTGGAAGCTTTCAGTTAGCAACTAGATATTATAACAAAATCCATCAGTCTGCCTGCATCTCAAACATAGTTTGGATTTTCTGGGGTAGACACGTGCTTCTGAATGCAAATTTACTATCATAATGACACAATAGCGAAATTCACACATTTTATTGTAAATGTAGGAAGTTAACAATAAAAGTCTCTTTGAGTTCTAACTGACAGCACCCTTTATTTTGACCTTGGATTAAGTATTTACACTTTCTATTTTTAATTAGGATATGGTTGTTTACCACTGGTGAGGGACATTGAGTGCAGATTAATCTTGAATGCTTTGTTGTCTCACCTGAGGGGTTTAACTTTAATCTATCATTGATTTAAAGTCCACTCATATCTTTCTTTATTCCTATATAGGCAGGTGTAGACATATATGTTTATTACATTGATCTGCCAGAAACAATCCAGCTCAGTCACACATTCTCATGGTACCATGCTGAAGCTACTGAAGTCTTTAGAGAAGTATTAGTCTATTGGTTGGGTCTCAGGTGCACCTGTTTGTCTTCCCAATTGATTGCAAATTTTCTGCAGTAAATTCATAGTGTGTACAGTGCCCTGTGTTTGTTCCCTCTTACCCATGTAAATAAACCTTCTACAGCAGCATTTTTTATAGCCCTGCTCCATCCTGTCACGTTCCTTTGTGCTCTGGCTTTCCAAAATAATAGAGCTGCTGGGGAGGGGAAGTACAACCCCCCACATAGATTAAGGCCTCCACATAGATTAATTCAATCAATTAACAATTGCGAGTCTCACTTACCAATGAACGGGGTGTGGAGTGCCAAAACTAGCTGCTTCCAATGAGTAAAATGCTCAAGTAAGTGAAATAAGAGTCTTAACCTTACCATTCCTGACTAGGGCAAATGCACTTAGCAAAGCAAGACTTTTTCATGTAACTAGGAAGAAAATACCAACATATAAAACATTGGTTTTTTCAGTCCTTACAGAGATACATTTTGAGCAACAGGCAGAAAAGTGAACCAGACACTTCAGGTAACATTCATTATGCTGTAGAGTAAGTTATACCTTGACAATTAATGGAATAAAGCTCTGGAGTTTATAGGAAAGAAAGCTGTGTTTGTGATAAAAAGAAATGAACAGAATAATATCACATTAAAATGCTCTTCCAGTGAAGAAGTTACTTCCCAACAAAGTGGAAAGATTTCCCCAATGAGGCTTTCAAAGTTAAATAAATCTACTTGTATTTGCTGTTGTAATTTAGCAGGTCAGTATTTCAAAGAAACCCTCAAGATAAGCAAGCTGGCAGGGAAAGGATAGCAATAGTTGTGGAGAGGAGAGTGAGAAAGGGGTTTAAGCCTGAATTACTCTTGGCATTTACAGGTTGTGAGTAATGTTAATAAAAATTATGGCTGCAACAATGATGAGTCACTGTTATAATACACGCTGTCAGGAGCAGCCTCTTCAGTGACCTCTGGTAATACAATTCCACCAGAGGATGCTTGAGAACTCACTGAAGAAGCAAGTTAGAGCTGCAGAAATGGCAAGCCATTCCCTCATTCCCCAAACAGGAATCGCACACTGAACTGGAGATTCAAAACTAGGACATATATTGTGCAAAAATAAATAAGAAAACAAGAAGACCTCTTCTTTTTCCTACATAAGAGGAACACTTCCACCCTATGTGATATAAGAGTCATGATAGCACATAACCAGAGCCTTTGTCTAACAGATCAATGACTGTTCTTTCGACTGTGTAAAAATGTCTCTTGTCAACAGAACTGCTGAATGAGATTGGAAAAAGCATTGCCTTTTACAGTCTTGAAGCAAACACAGTAATTTATTGCTCATATCTTTTGTGATACATTCTTCAGCAATAGTACTCAATATACTCATTTTCAGCTCACCTGTAAAAGTACAAATGCATCAATTATCTACAAGTGTTTGTTAGAGACATGCAACATATAATTACAACAGCAAAAAGCTACTACGTTTGCAGTTCTGCTGGAGTTTAGTTTTATAATTTCAATAACACTTTAAATAGAAAAAAGACAGATGCTTACCTTAGCCACTAATTTTGGGGAAAAAAAAAATGGGTTCTTTTATCAGAGTAATATACAGTAAAAAGTAACTAATCATTAACACTCCACCAGTCTAGCTGCTAGAATCTGTAACTACCAATTTCCTGCAGTTTCTGCCTAATAGAAACTGTATTCATAAATTCATTTGTTCCTGAAGTGCAGCAAAGTAGTCGGAGAAGCTGTGTTTATATGTAAAAGAGTCTGCTCCCTGGCGTGAACAGACTGCTTGCTCCCTATTACTGTGAATAAAATATCTAAGCATTGTTTAAAAAACTTATTTTAATCTTGATTTTTTGTACTATTTATTTTCCTTTTCCTCCTAAAAAAACCTTGAGAACGTATTTTTTGGTTCTAATTGAATGTGGATAAGGCATGTGGATTACAAATGCCATGATTTAATCATTACTTAAATCTCATCCACTTCTCTCACCTAAAACTTGTCTGTTGCACTGAAAACTATTCAGCAAAATATTGCACTTAGAACTAAATAAGACAAACAGATGTAACCGAAATGGGGGTTTTTGCCAATAGTCTTGGTAAATATCAATGATTTTGTCTTGAAATTTACTTAATATTTAAAATCAGATTTTTAAAAATATTAGAAGTTAAATTAAAAGTGTTTGGCCTCATCTTCTTGACTTTAGATACTTATAAGCATTGATAAGATCCCCTCTTATTCTTTTCTTCTACAGGCTGAACAGACCCAGGTCTCTCACTTGTTCCTCACAGAAGAGATGCTCCAATCTCCTAATCACATTCCTGGCTCTTTGCTAGACTCTCTCCAGTTGCCTTTCTTGAGCTGGGAAGCCCAGAACTGGACACAGTAACCTAGATGCAGCCTTACAATGGTAGAGTAGAGAGAGAAGATAACTTCCCTCAACCTGCCAGCCACACACTTCTTCGTGCACACCAGGATATCGCTGGCTTTCTTGGTCAAGAGGGCACTTTGCTGGCTTATGGTTAGCTTGTCATCAATCAGGACTCCCTGGTCATTCTCTGCAGAGCTGTTTTCCAGCAGGTGAACTCCTAACCATTACTGGTGCATGGGGTTATTTCTCTCCAGGTGCAGGAATCTGCACTTGCCTTTGTTGATCTTCATTAGATTCCTCTCCACCCAGCTCTCCACCCTGTCCAGGTCTTGCTGAATGGCAGCACAACTTTCTGGTGTATTTCCAAGCCCACTCACTTCCATTTCTTCAGTAACTTACAGATAACAGACTAAGACTAGGAACACACAGAAAGCAAAAAATTGCTTCAGATATTCCATTGCTTTTTTTGTTGAACTTCATGCAGGCAAGCAACAGCAACAAGACAAGATTAAATACTGAAATTATTAGGTTATTAGACATAAATACTAGGTTACAAGATAGGTATATATTAGATATAAATATTAGAATTTTTTAATACTTTTGAAAAAAAGAGTATTGACTAGTAGATTATTTCCCTAGTCTTATGCTGGCTAACATTACTATAATACATCGCATACAACTGTGCAATTACCAGACCTCAGTTGATATACGTGCAAAATGGAATGGAGGTACTCATTTGTGTAAAATGTATAGATATTGTACTAAATTTTGTACATTTGCATTCTTCGTGTATTTGAACACTTAGTTCTATGCACCAAGATTGAGAACTCCCTTACATTTCCCAGAAATAGTGCAGAGTCAGACTATGTCTTCTTATGACAGACTACATGAAGCTGGTCGCAAATCCTTTAATTTCTGGTTAGACTTATCCACCACTATTGAGCTCGTATGGGACATGACTTAGTGCCAGAGTTTCACAGCTGTTAGGGAAGGTTCATGTCCTGGCAAGGCTTCAGGCTGTACAGAGTATCACTTGAAAGCAACAACTCCTACCTGCAAGTCTTTATCTCATGCCTTTAGCTGAAGCATAAGGCAGTAAGAGGCTAGAAAAATGTGCATTGCTCATATGTGTGCTTAGGCATGCACATAACAAACGTCCAAGCAGATAATGGAAGGCAATGTACTTCCTCCCAAGTGAGAACTACTGACTCGGCTTTTTTCAAAAATTCTAGTGAATTTCAAAATGTCACATTATTTTTCAGATGAGTCATGAACATAGGAAACATTTTCATCAGAGTTCAAATTCTATTAAGTAGCTGAGGAATAAGTATCTTGATTTTCCATGCATTTTAACAGGGATTTAAGTTACCATCTATATTTGACTCAGTTGCTTTAGTCTGTCTTTGCAGTCAATGGAGAAAAACTGGCATTTCTAGGGCACAGTTTTTCTCATCTTAAAATAGATGTCTAAAGCAGGTTGGACAAATTGTGCCCTTGTGATGTCTTTTACCACCCACTGATTATAAGAAGCATGACCAGCTCAGATGTACAAATCCACACTGCAGACATTTATGGGTAGGTGATAAATTCCACTCTGTGTGATTTATGATGAACTGACTTTGATGGTCAAGGGACGATGAGATCCAACTGAATTCTTCCTGATTCTGAAGTTGGATCATTTACAGGGTTTCTCTGCGAAGTTGATACCACCATGTCTTCTAAGAGATAGAAGTCATGCTGTAACCTTAAATGCCATGGCACTTAAACAGACATTCAGCCTTTACTTATTCATAGAAGCAGTAGAAATTAATCTCTGAAATCATCCCAGTCTTTAGAAGCCTTCCTTGGCAGGTTTGACTGAATAAATTCATAGATTCTACAGTTATTTGGGGAAGATCAATAGAGACAGTCAACAACTAACACTGCTACAGAAGTGTCTGAGGAAAACCATGATAAAATTTTCAAGCAAAATTAGGAAAATTACTTCTCACTTTCCAATTAGCCATAAGTAATTAATTTAAGTGAGATATAATAACAGCATAAATGAATACTCATGTCAAACTATATCTTTTGCTTCTTCATTTCCTTCCTATTCCATTTATGCAACTAATTCAGTCTTTCATGATAAAAACTGTCTCATACTCATCCCACTGAAACCAAGCTACAATAAGAGTTTTGTTACTCAGCAATATGCATCTGAAGGTACGTTTTTGTCTGAAAAACTGTAAGATTTCTGTGATTCAGGGACTGTCCTTTATTTATTGTTACATTTCTAAGTATATAATCTATGCAACTATCATGCATAAATGATAGAAAGAGTAACGTTATTTGCACAGAGAGAATAGTAAAGTCACTGTAGCTTAAGCGTATGTGTTCTCAAGTAAGGAAATGTCTTCTTAACTAATGATCATTCTGAATTTTGATAATTTACACTTTTCAAATTTGTACTACAGGACTGAAATTTTATTTGTAACATTTCAGGTTCGGGTATAGTGCATAAAGATGAATGCTATTCGAAAATAACTGTTACATCAAGTGTCTATTATTTCACTTGCTTCTGTGTTCTGCCTGCTGAAAGAAGCAGTAACATTTTCCTACCAATGTTACTATACAGGAGAAAAATCTGGATATTCTCAGAACAGCTAGACCTAAGCACCAGTGAATGCATCGAAAAAATGACACTACGGATTAAATTTGCTTTGGTTCTGGCCCTTGTAGAAATCACTTTCACTTTAAGGATAAGATAAAAATGAATTATTTGTGTTTCTTTATGTACTTTTAAAGGATGCTTTCCATTTAAATTGTTATCCTGTAATTCCATTGTTCTATAGGAACCGTAATATGATATCCAGTTTCTTTGTGATAGCTAAGTCCTTTCTAGTATAAACCCTTGAAAGAAAACTGGAAAAAAAAATCTGGTTTTTCAGAAGTTATGTTTTCTCATTTCAAGAACTAGAATTTATCCGTTATATTATTTTAATTTAAATTACTGTGATACTTCTACTATAGAGTAGGAAGAGTTAGAATAAGACAAATATGGTGTAAAATTCCTGTAAGGTAATAATTCTCATTTTTGTCTAATTTATTTATTTTCAGACAGCAGAGAATCACCATATGGACATTTCTCCTGACAGGAATATTAAATGTTGTATTGTGTAGAATAGGGATTAGAGATGCCTCTACAGTGTCCAGATCTGTCCTCTGACTTTCATAGGACTTCTTATCTTACAATCCTTTCTTAAAATTAACAATTCAAGTGGGCAAGATACTCAGGAGGATACCTGGGAGCACAGGCGATTCTGTGGTGTGAACAGGTCAGAGTCACAGTTACATGAGTGTCTGACATACGAAGATTTGCTCTCTTAACAAGCTTAGATGAATAATTCTTTATTTAAGGTTTGGCCTATTTGCTATACATTTGCTAAAAGTGCTGCTAGTATAAATCAAATGTCACAAAGAACATCCAGTATCTTAAAAAGATATTAAACTCTTGCTTCACATTCAGGTCCATGGTGTTGTGCTGGCACAGTTTGTTTCTAAGCAATTTGAAAGGATTCAGTGGGGTTTCTTGTTTTAGAATTATGTTCTGTAAATATGAAACTGAATTCATAAGTAGGAAATTTATCAAGTATAAAGAAAAAAAAGAGAATGATGATTAAATATACTCCTCTCAGGACTGGAAAAGGAGTTCAGAAGATAGTTGTTAATTGTTAATTTAAAAATGGCCTGAAAAGGTAGCATAAAAAATACTCTCATTAACTTTGCCACTTAGAGAAGCTATACATGTTTTACTTTAAAATATTGTATTTGTTCTATTCTAAAACTGCACATAATTAAACATGATCTTAATTTTAATTAGGTCTCTAGTGAACAACCCTATGCCATTTTGTCTTTAAAACTTCAGCTAGTTTCAAACAAAAAACATGTATTAACAAATCAACCAGAGGCATGATATTGCTTTTGATTGACAGCTATACCAGTAACACTCTTTTAATAAGATGGGGATGATTTGATTGGTATAGATTATTTTGTCCAGTGTAGGTACAAGTCCAGTGTAGGCCTCAGGTACAAGTATTCCAAATGAGTGCTTGAAACCCCATGTTTTTAAGTAACCCCAGAGCTACAGCTAATCCAATGCTTCACTACATCAGGTTATCACAAGCTCTAAAGAATTTGTCCAGTAACAAAGGAGAGATAAGTCACTCAGACATCTCAAAGTGAAAGTCACTTGGAAGTGTTTTGCACATGCCTCAAACAAGATATTTCTCATATGAATTAGGTGATGGTAAGTGTTTCCCATGTATGTAAATCAGCAGCCCCCACAGTACTGCTTCCAAAGAAGTTCCTCGGAAAGCTTGCAAAATAAAAACTCTGGATCTGGGAATCTGATTTACAATGCTGAGGGGGACAGTTCGAGGGAGGTGAGTTGCAAGGAGCTTCAGTGGTAAAAGAGGAACACAGTGATACTCATCCAGGAAAAGGGAAGGTTTGCCTGGTTTAGTGAGCAGCCTGGACCATTCCTTGGACCATTCTACAGTGACAAGAAATCTGCTATTCCAGCAACAGAACTGTTCTTCTGTTCCAAGTAATGTTCATGTTAGAAGATTATTGCCTGCATGATGTACAGCATGCCTGTATCCTCCTTAGTTTTGCAAAAGACCACTTTAGTTTCTTTAGGAGTATTTTTTCATTTCTATTGTTTGAGAGTATTGATATAGCACTAATTCCTATAAATCAATAAAGCCTGAGTGAAAGAAAGAGAATTACTGTTTGACAAGAAACCCAGACCAATAATCAACACAAAACTTGTATTGATTCAACAAAAGTTTAAAAACACAACTTCCCCAGTAACAGAACTCCAATACAGAGGAGAAAATTTACTCCAGGTCTTCAGAATTAGACTAGCATCCAAATCACTTGATTATTTTCTTGTTCCAGTGCAGTCTTAGAATCACAGAATCATAGAATAACCAGGTTGGAAGAGGCCCACTGGATCATCGAGTCCAACCATTCCTATCAAACACTAAACCATGTCCCTCTGCACCTCATCCACCCGTGCCTTAAACACTTCTAGGGAAGGTGAATCAACCCCCTCCCTGGGCAGCCTGTTCCAGTGCCCAATGACCCTTCCTGTAAAAATTTTTTCCTAATGTTCAGCCTAAATCTCCCCTGGCGGAGCTTGAGGCCATTCCCTCTTGTCCTGTCCCCTGTCACTTGGGAGAAATGCCCAGCTCCCTCCTCTCCACAACCTCCTCTTGACTACTAACAAGAGAGCAATGAGGTCTCCCCTCAGCCTCCTCTTGACTACTAACAACTCCATAAGAATAAGGGTGAATACAGTATTAAGGCAGCACAAATGTACGAATGCTTTACCATGATTCTGTAATTATCTAGCATCTGTCTACCTCATATATTTGTTACACCTTGTATTTTTGGAAATACAAGGTGCTCCACTTGCTTCATGCTTTCAGCTCCTTCCAACTACAATGTGGGTATGCTTTCCAGTTATCAAAGTTACAGTAGCACTAGGCTAAATGAAACGTGGATCAAGATTGCAGTGAATGAGCAGTTTTGTTGATATTAACCATTGTGTTGCCCAACTCAGGTGCTCCAATTGAATTTTGCTTAGTACGTCTTTCCTATATAACTCTCACATTGAAGGCAATGTGCATTTAAACACTCCTTTTGTAGAAGCTGAATGTCCTCATCAACAGCTATGGAGAAAATAGTAAGTTGCTATGAAGAAAAATGAGCCTTCCCTTGGAGAAAATGATGCTTGAGTAAGGTGGCAAATTCAGTATCAAGTCACTGAAAGAAAGAAAATTATACATGTAAGTATTTCTCCTCAGAAAATGTCTCCCATTTTGACATGGCTCAGAATGAGTGAGGTTTTGCAAATGATACAATACAAACACACACCTCCTTTAAGGGGCAAGCAAAGTATTTATACAAGCTGTGCTGATTTCATAGAACATTAATGGGGCAATTTTTACTCACATTAATTAGTCTTCTCTATGCAAACAAACAGGTATATTGAATCCAAATCAAATATTTTATCATTCTACAATATAAGCTCATCAATGTCATATCAGAAACTAAGCATGGCATACAGTAATTGTATCAGTAATAGAAAGAAATGCAAACAAGAGCGAATGAAAGGAAGGAAATGTAATTTGTCGTTCAAAATGTTAATTTTAATCTTAGCTTTATGGTTTAATGGGTATTTAGGAGCATGTTCTAAAGTTCTAGCTAAGTCTTACCCCTACATAAACTAAAATGTCTTCCTGGTTGATAGAAAGACTCATAGTGAAGACAAAGGACTTTGAAACAGATATGTAGGCCTTAATTTGGTACAGATTTTAAGCATTTGTTAACACTAAGCACATGTTTATGTTGCATTAATGAATAGGGGTAGAGTTAAACATGTATGCAAGTAGCTTCATGATTTGAATGCTTAAGGTGAACATACTGAAGACATTTGTACAAAAAGATATTTTTGGCGGTGAAAAATTTAAATTCATGAATTAATAAATCTTTTTTACTTTCTTGTGTTGTCACAGTGCATCTGTTTTTCATTATGCAGTCAGTAGACTTCCAACCTGCAGTGCTTCATGTCAGCCTGTGGGTACCAAAGATGTGTAATATATGGTACAAGTATTTTTCTTCCAGCAGTGGGTGGTCTGATTCTTTGATCAAGCTGATTTTTTTTATTAAAAAGCTTAGCTCAACTTTTGCTCTTAGATAATTTATTTCATTCTGCTTGACTACAGTTATTTTAAAGTATGTATATACACACATGCATGGCTCAGTGCCTAGTAACTGTATTATGTTGCCAGGAACATCTCAATGTTTCCACCACAACTCCTTGCTTCTTGATATTTATTGGAAGACAATAAAAAATCACTCAGTTATGAAAACAAGTATTCTATGCTTTAACGTACTTTATTTTATACTGAAAAAAACTTCAGTTTCAGCAATAAAATTGTAAAGAAATAAAAGGAGAGAAATATAGAAAGTAAGAACAGACTTCCCACAGAGCCTGTATTGGTTTTGTCTTTTTAACATCAATTTTTTGAACCATTACTTACTATGAAAGAACATAATTAACTAGATATTTCCAAGGAAAAATACACACTAAAGGGCTTCTGACATATAAAATACACACTTCTAATTGATGCACAGCATTGTCTTTTTTGTTTTGCTTTAAATCCAGATTCCTTCCTTTTTCCACATTGGATATAATTTTTGTCCTGTTACAGAAGTCATAATTTTTGCCTTCAAGTAAAGTTTATATGAACTGTGTCTCTGTTTTCTCCAAAATTTTAGTGCATGATAGTTCAACTGTGTCAAAGAAAATGGTAACTAATGGCAGCTCAGGAGTCAAGAGCTGGAAGAGCTTAAATGCATAAATATAGCTCAGGAGGAATGTTATGAAAATTATTCCTTTTCTGCATCAGCATGAAACTGAGGACAGTCAAACTTTAATAAGAGCTTTCTTTTCATGTTGGAATAACAAACAGATAAATAATCATTTTGCATGACAGAGGGCTAACATCAAGTTCTGGCTGGGAACTTAAAGTGGAACACAAATCTAAGATGCCCACATTTAACAAAAGGAAATGGTTATTATGAATAATTGCTTGTTATGACACGAATGCTCTTCGGCTTTTCCGTGTTTACTTAAGGGCTCATTGCAGCCAAAACAGGAACCTGCACTATCCACTTGCCTATTGACTCTGTTCTCACTCAGTTTGTTTCCTCATGGGGAAATGGTAAGAGTTCTGGGGTTTGTATCAGCTACACTGTTACAGTGAGAAATAACATAAGGGAAAGTCCTGCCACCTCTGTTTCAATAGGGATTTTTCTCCTGAATGGAAATTCTCTTCTGGAAATTCATGGCTGAAATCCATTCATTAGAGAAAATGTAAATACCCTGGGGGCACCAAATTTTACCAGAGCAGAGGGCCATCAGAAGCTAACCACAAACAAGTACACAGTGCTGATCTCATCATAATACAACAGTCTGTCCTACACATTAAATTGCTAGTAACTCAGAAAAGAATAGAAATCCAATGGTTAGCAAATACAGATCCATCCTGTAGAAGAGTTCAAGGTGGTGACCCTCTTAAAAGTTGCAACTGTTCTGAGTACAATTCAGCTTTTACTGAGATCTTTGCACATCATTCTTTGTCCTTGGCTTGTTTCTGCATGTGCAGGAAATGTTATTCTTTCATTCCTCACAACTTAAATGCAGCAGTTTCTGTTGAGACAGAGAGGTATCAATATAGCTGTGGTCAGAACTCACATATTATCCTAGAAGGAGCTGGCCAGTAAATGAGGAAATAATATATGTCAAAAATGGGTGGGTTTCTAAACAGAAACAGCATTGCTGTGCTATTCCCAGAGTATCTTCATACTTCATATGAAATATAAGTGACAGAGAATAAAGTCCATATGATTCTTCTTTGGTAGAGCTATTTAGCTGCTAAGAAGATTTTAACATGAAGTCCAACTATTTTTGGATCACACTTCCTCCCTGATCTTATGCTTTAGGTACTGTATTCCATCATTCACAATTCAAGAACTGCATGTAAGTTAGGGCTGGAGAATGGGTAAAAGACAATAGGTTAGAGAAACAGACACTGTATAAGCTTTGAGCTTCTTCTGAAGAGGCAAGAAATCTGTTTCAGTTGAAAACACAGCTCAAGAGAACCAATATATCAAGGGCCATTCAGGTGAGACAAGTTATTGACACACTTTAATTGATAAAGGTATTTATGAAGTCCTCCTCTACTGGATATGAGCAAGAAGTAAGTGTTTAGCAGTGATGGATTGTAGCTCAGTCTCATAGTTGTAAGGCTGGTCTTCCTGAAGTGGCAGTACTTTCAAAGCCCTAGAAGATCTGAACTGGGACATAGCTGCTAGCAGATGTGTAGCAGTGCAACTGGATAGCTTATTAAACTTCCTTACAGCTACTTCTCAGCTGGAAGTAAAGTAGCAAGTCTAAACTATTTTTGGCAGCTAAAGCAGTAAATGCTACAAGTGAGCTATGTTATTGCACTTGTGTGTCTGTGCAGGCATATCCTTAGATAATTCTACAGACAGAAAGCACTAGGCATGCAGGGTCCATGCAAGGCCACTCGGTATGACTCAGAAATAATCAACTACATTCAAGCATCTGCAAGAAGTGAGGTTAACTTTAACAACCACTGCTTTCTTAATAACTTTGACAAGTAAACAAACTCACTCTATCTCAGTCATTCCAAAATACTGTTTTCAGATGGTTTGCCTTACCACTTCATTTTAATATTGCTTCTCCTTCACTGGCTTCCTGGTAAAAATGCATATTCTCTCTCCTAATACTTGTTAAAAACAAAGTACTTTAAAATGCTTCTGAGATGATCAATTTGGATTTGCCCTCTTGTTTCTCATTTCATCAGTAAGTTTCCTAATTAACTCTATTCACATATATTAAAAAATTCTTAAAGGGTGCAGATTTGCATGTAGATTTTTTAATGAAGATAACACTGAGAAGTTGTGTTTATATCACAGTTTGAATTAGCCGATAAAATCTAATCCACTTTAATCTTCAGGTTCACTGCAGCTGGCTGTGGTTGTCTTGTCTTAAAAAGATTCAAGCCTACAGTCTCACAGTAGTGGAAATCAGGACAGATGTGGGGACAGAAGTCAGTAGGATAGATTCTTACGTGTTTGTTATCAAGTTTAGTTGCAGCCAGCATTAATGGTGTCACTTTTATGAGAACTATATACATAATATTCAAAGATCTTATCTGGATGATGCAGAATACCTCCTCAGAGTTCCCTAGGATTTTGGAAGATTAGGGTTACAGTACAATCATGTGATATACCATGAAGCAATTTTAATTCTGTTACAAAGTTTATATTAGTTTAGCTGATGTATTAAGCTGATAAAACCCATTTTTATTGTATTCTATACTACGGTATAGTGTTGTAAAGTCTTTATTGGAGTCCTTTATTTGTTTTGGCTTGATGGATCGAAAAATTGTTTGCATTGTACAGGTCTGTTCATGTAACAGGTATTCATTTAAATGGGTAATAAGATACAAGGGTTGTGTAATGAGATGGAAAATTGCTAACCACATATTAGGTGATTATTATGTTTTTTGTCCAAATCAGTTTTGGCAGAAAATAATAAATCCAGAAAATGGACTTGGAACCTACATTTCAGACGGGTAATCAGTAGGTCACTCTTATGAAAATATTTTCCCGTTTGTTCATGTTTAATGGGAAAGAAGCCATTACCTTATTTAATAGCAATTTCACACTGACATACAGGAGCCATATAAGAAGGGATATGTATCTGGGCTAAAAATTCCCCCAGCCACAGTCATATCTTCTGTCTTTTTTCTCTATTGAATATTCTCTTTTGAGGTTATTGATAGTCACCACTCCAAGTAAAAAAATGGCCAGGAAAAAGAAGGCAGAAGCTGTGTATGTAATTAAGAGACAAGGAAGACAGATTAAGTGTGGATTTACCAGGGAAGGCTTGGGTCATACTTTCCTCAGCCTTACTATGGTCTCCCAGTACATCTTTCCTTCAGCCCTGCAGCAGGAGTCCACATCTGAAGTAAAACTTGGTCCCTTTCCCAGAATAGATACAGTGGCAATGATGTGGCAGGATAGAACTGGAGGATTCACAAGGATGTTGAAGCCTTTACTTGTCTAAAGCCCCACTTCTTAAGGAGGGAAATCTCATCCCCTCCATCCTTTGGGACTGCTGTCATCCTAAAATACGTATATAGACATATATTTTACAACTTAATCCACCTAAGGTTTTAGCACAAACCAAAATTCTGAAGTCTGTAGAGCATATCCATGTAGTCATTATCTGTGCCCTCTTTCCTCAGAACAATAATTTTAATATAATCAGGCCACAGTGGAGGACAAGCAAATTGCCATGGTAGAAGCTAGGTAGAGTCTGATTAAGCCTATGCTTCACAATGCATGAGTCAATGTCCAGAGCTCTAAGATGAAGTCTAGGAGCTAAAATCTATCTCCCAATAGGTTAGCCAACAGCAACAAGAAGGCATAGAACAGTTGCCTACATACTTAGCTTTTATAGAATGTAAAGAGATCTTCTAGACTATTGTAGAGCAAAGTGAAGAGGCAAAATTAAGCCATTTCTGAATAAACTGGTTTAAATCTGGCCTAAAAGATATGCTCCCATGGTCATTTACAGCTCAAAAGTTTTCTTAAAAGCTGTTTCTTTCCCCAGTCACAGACCTACTAATTGCTAAGTTACAGTTGTGACGTATTACCAGACTGTGAAGCAATTTCAATTCTAATAAATTAGATATGCTTCTTACCTTTCTCCAGCACTGAAGCCAGCTAACATAGAAAGGTGGGCACCCATACTGTTGAACAGTCTTTCTATGCAGAGCACACTGCCGATATCCCAAATTACTACTGGGAATAGTCAGAGGACTGTGATAATTCCCAAACTGTACACAAGAGTTATTTAGGAGACAGCTAGTTTATCGAGGCCAAAACTGAAATAAAGACTGCACCAATAATTCAGCAATGTAGAAAACTGAATACCAGTATGATGAATGTTGCCTTTCATTATTTAATTTACTGGTATAAACATAGTATGATTGTATAGACTGACTTAATATATGATAATATGTCAGATATAAGAAAAAGTTTTCATGTTGCCGAGAACTAACCATGATAACCAGGGCAAAGCAGAATTAAGTTTGTTCAGTCACACACTGCAATGACATACCTAATCTTAGAACCACATTTTTTTCAAAAACAAGACAGTCCTGCACTGAGTCTGTGGGAAACCAGAGCTACTGTTAAGAAAACTGGAGGTAATAATTACATTAATATCAACTTGCAATTTAATTATCACCAACACCTGAGCAAGATCAGGGTCTAATCCACACCACTGCCCAAGTCCTGGCATTACTAGCATATTGCCCCACATCTCTTACTCTGAGGACCCATCTGTTCTTTAGTTCTATTTTCTGCAATTGATAGATGCTTTATTTATGGTCCAATATAGTTAATCTAATGTTAGGCCCCTAACTTGAAATAAAATCTGTGCTGGTGGATGCCTGCATTTTCCCAAAGCCCTAGTAAAGCTTCTAAAGCTTCACAGAAGCACAAGACTCAGACGAAATGCAGCTCACTCCAAGCCTGGGGATATAGTATGGTGTCAGAATTATATTTAAATAGAATTGGTTTTCTCTGGTTCTGTTTTAAGAATTTTGTTAATCCTAATACTTCTCTGAGTCAAAATAAAACAAGTCTTGTTCTGATTCTGTCTTTCAGACTGACTTTGCAAAAATTCTCCTTCCTCCAAAAATCATATGTTCTGAGCATCTTAGTTCCTTATGTAAATTGAACTGCACAGAAAGTTCAGTTAGCAGTGAAATAACATTATTTAAAAGTAAATCCGCCTCATGCATTGGAGCTACCCATTAGGGAAGTAGTAGTGAGATACGAATTTACATTTCCCAGGTTGCAGCTTCAGACTTTCCATTTTAATTTTTTCATATGCCACTGGTTATCTGCAATACCACATTTTATGTCATCTCCATGGTCCTCTTTGTCTTGCTTTCCATGATATTATTTGGTTGCATGAAGGACCTTGGCTACTATTCTGTTGTTCCATTTATACTGCCAGAATAGGTTTGATCAATACAGCTTGCTAAAAAATTAGATCATAAAATGCAGTGCATTTAACAGAACTTTTTTCAGTTCTAAGAACTTCCATTTCAAATACAGGAACCATAAATGGTCTACACTCCACTTTTGGTTTTTCAGTATATTTTTGCAGACTATTAAATACAAAATATATATGAACAGGCAGTTTCATCCTTGAAGAAACACAATGAGTTTTAAGTTTTTTAATGCTGCTGAATAAATTTGTATTTCATATATTTTCAGTTCCAACATGAAGTGTACAAGATAATGGGGCAGGATGTTTTAGTACCTACTTATAGCTACAGTATTTCTCCATCACTAAAAGGACAACAATATAAAAGGGAATTGTAGCAGTCTCACTTTCTGTGGACTCTACAGGGTAACAGGCTTTTATGTTGTATGTAACAGAGATTACACTGAAATTATTATCCTGTAACACCACACCAGGGTATCTTTCTAATGACATTTTTATGCAAAATGTTTGATTCAGGAATAAGACCTATTCACACCTTTATAACAATTTATGCATAGTTAAATGAACAACTGTTCCTAGCACGCTGTCAGTAACCTAATCATTTTAATCTTAACAACCTACAGAGGAAACTCACGATCACTGATTATACACTGTGTCAGCTACTTTCCATTCACTTCGGAGATTTCCATAATAAAACTCTGACTGGAATCAGAGCAGTTCTCCACTCCTAAGGGCTATAAGCTAGTGAGTTTCAGTTTTGTAAGTATTTGAAAGGAGGATTCTTTTTTTCCTTCAAATAAATTAGGCCTAAGCATTTATCAGAATCAGAACTATTAAAGCAAAATGCACCAACAGAAAGGGTAACTTAAGAAGCTACAACTAGTTCCACTCAAGGAATTTGTCTTCTCGCCAGAAGCACTCCCTCACTGATCTGCAAGGATCACTTATGACTTTTCCAATTTCTGTCTAGCTGCAAGTTGTTTTTTCCTGTTAGTACTGAAAATGTATAATGTATAAGATAAACAGGTGTTAAAAATAGCATGTTTACAATTCCCAATAATATTTTATGGTAAAGCTGATATATCACAAGAACTGCAATTTTGGTTTTAAATATTTTTCCAAATATGATTGAGAAAAAAATATCAGCAGAGAAAATTAAACATGCCCACTTCATCTCTAGGTATCAGTTCCTTGACAGCATTACCCAGATGACTTCTCTACTCTGTTCAGCTTGCAACAGAATGAAATGCTTATTGTTTAAGAGACGTTTAGTCAAATAGAAAACACCTTGTTTGTTCTGTAAACATGGATTAATTGAGTCTGTGTTTTTTCCTATGAATTTCAGTCCTACTCCCTATGCCAGCGCAAGTGTTCTTCCATCTGCATCCTCAGTAACTAAACTCCTTCACTATTTCTGTTCCCTCTTACCCACATTCCCTAACTACTTCAGCAGCAGTTTTCTCCCCTGGGTGTGCCTGGCATTGCAGCTGGGTGAGAGGTGCTGCAGCACCCTCATGCTGACTGGCCAGTGAGGTTCTGTGTGGCTGTTTGGAGAGGGAGGGGAAATTGTTGGGATAATTTGAATGGGACACTCACATTACATCCTTTCTGTCACAGATTTTCAGTTCTTCCATCACTATCTTTTAACCAGTTTCTGCTTTTCACCATGCTTGTAGAAAGCCAATATGCCCTAGTCCTCCGTCTCCTTGGCTGAATTTGGCTATTGGTTCAAAATGTTTTAGGAAATGTAATAATAAATAGGCAGAAGAATGAGCAAACAAACACAGCATAAAAACACAGAATTTTTGTTTGCCAAAAAAATCAGGCTAAAATCCAGGTTAATGCCTCCTACATTACCAGCATTTCACTATACCAAGCAATACTAGACAAACTCTCTTTACCTTTACACTATGCATAGATTAAGAAAAATAACTGACCTCTTCTTTTTCCCTTTTGAAGACAGAAGTTTGTTCAGGCCTTGTTCTATGTCCTCACTCTTCTTCAATAGCGCAAAGGTGTTTAGGCACTTTGTCCCCTAAACAAAGGTATCTTCTGATAAGTTTGAGTCATCGTAGCAGGCTTTCTTAAACACCAACGGAAGCTGATGGAGTAGGACATGCAATTTCAATTTACTTGCACTCTGATAATCTCCAGTTCCTCTGACATTTGCTTACATCCAGAGGTGGCCAGCACATGGGGGTCAGGTTGTCAGCTGGTTTAGTTTACATTTAAAGAGCTACTGTGTACAGATTTGCCTAGGTTGTAGGAAAGCCTCTTCTGTATGTTGAGCTGTGCTTTCCTTTTAGCTTAGCGATGCTCTGGATTTGAAATGTATTTACATCCCCTTTCATCATACGTAGTCCTTCACACCTGTGCAAAGCAATATACCTGTCTTACTGGAATGCTACCAAACTGCACAGTTGCCTTCAAATGTTCTTTCGGTGACTCTATTCCACCAGCCACAAAACAGGAAAGGATCCCATTCCCATTCCTTTATGAATGAAAGTAAGTAAAAGAATCATCATTACTCTCATTTCCCTGTTGAGGTTTATAGACACCCTTCAGTGATGAATGGCAGTGAAGCCAGCTTTCATAATCAAGAAGCACAACTCGTTTCTTGTTTCCTTCTGGTTTGTATAGGTTCATTACTCCATGTTTAATGTTCCCTATTTTTGAATGCTCTTCTAGCTACATCAAGCAGATGGAGAATCTCTTTTTACAAGAAGTCACATGGAAAACACAAGGGGTAATGGGTATAAGTTACTCCTGGGGAAGATTCTGATTGGATTCCAGAAGAAAATATTTCACCATGAGAACACTTAAACATTGGAATAATCTCCCCAGAGAAGTGTTAGATTTCTCTACACTGGATACTTTTAATGCTCAGCTTAATAAGGTGCTGGGCCATCTCATTTCAACTATTTATCACCTAAAAGGGTTGGACCAGATGAACCTTGAAGTCTCTTTCAACCTGGCATTCTACAGTTCTATGATTCTTTATGTATGTTTGCTAGATTATGTGTCTATCAACCTCAGAAAATATGAATTTTAAGAAATATATTTCCTAGAATGTCTTCCAAAATTTAATATTCAGTGAGATTGCAACATTTAGGTTATTAACAAAGTTATATGGAGAGTTTTCTCTGTAGGATCAGAGTGAAAACCTAGTCTTATTATTAAAATTCTTGATTCAAACTATAGACATTTCTCTTAGCTTTGCCTTAAGTATTTTTTGGTAAATCATACCATCTCTCCTTGCTACACAGAGGAAAGGAAGGAAATATTTCTTATTCACATTCTCACCTATAACTTCTATTTAGAGTCATACTGCGCAAACCTTAGAGCTAGTCACGGAGGTGATAATAAGAATAGTAATAGTACTGACATGAACATTGCTCCAATACAAACCAGAAGCTGGTACATTTGAGATTGTACAGCCTCTACAAAAAAAAACTTGTGTTTTCTGTTCAGTTCCCTGCACAGCTTCATGCATCATAATTTGCACCTTTACTAAGACTTTTCCTGTAGTTCCAGCAGAAAATCCAAGCACTCCCTTAAGCTGCCATTTTATAGAATATTCTATAAAGATGTGTTTTGTACATATGTCTAGATTTAGTAGGTAAATGAGATGCAGCAGATGGCACACAAGCACAGTTTTGATCTTTGTAGGATCAATAAAATCTGTTGCACATCGTGCATTGTGTCTTTTGTGTATATCTTTGCATGAAGAAATTTAATTATTAATCTTAAAAGTTAACCTTACCAGTCAGCACTAAAATGCAGGACAAGGGAATGTGGCCTGAGGATGTCCCTGCTATGTATATGAAGTTTTGTAAATCCTGGTCTTACAGCCTAGTGTAAGTTAAATTTACTTCAACACTGAGCAGAACTTAAAAAAAACCATAAGTAATAAATATATATCCATGAAACTATACTCATTGTCAGGCCTGAAGATTATACAAAGTCAGTTCTTCTTCCAAATGAAGAGAAGTTGTAATCTCCCAGAATAAAGTAGCATTTTTTAAATTTTAAAATTCAATTAGCCACACCGTCATTGCTTAAGGCACTTAAGTGTAAGAAAACAATGACCAATGAAGCTCCTTGAACAACTGAAAGCCACATGCTGAAAGAAAAGAACACTGATAACATATCGTTATTTGTTAATTTTTATGTATTCTGGTGCACAGATAATTAAGAGAAAAATTGCAGATACTTTTCTGTCAGAACCATGCATAATACAATACATAATACCAGATATAACATAATACAATTCAGTAATCCCACATGCATAATAGTATAGCTAGTTACTTAAATTGACTTGAAAAGCATAATCTTGCTTAGTCACTTCTGTCATCCTTAACAGCTTTATAAATTAATTTCATCATCTTTCATGAAGTTGAACCAGAATCTAGCAAAGTCCTACTTAAAAACTTTTTTATCCTTTGAATTGAGTTAACATAAGTTCTCACCAGAAATGTGACAGTCTTGAAAGGTGAATCCAGGTCACTCAGAATGTCAGGTGTTAGACATCAAACAGCACCTAACTATGCCCAAAATTAAATGCGGGTTAAAAGCTGAAATTTTCTTTTATATGGAAAAGCCATTTAATACATAAGTTGCCATAGATCAGCCTTTGTTTCCAAAATGATGCAGACTAATATACCTTCAGGCAATCATGAGTTCAGACCTGATTTGAAACTGGAGTTCACAGAAATGAGATCACCACTCAGAGTAAACTCTTACAGTTTCCTGGCACTAAACCACAGTCTTCACTGATTTTCTTTTCTGTTAATGACTAGCACTAACTAACTACTTGGAATTCTAGGTTGGAACTCAGATGACATACTATGTTCACGAGGATACTGCAGTAAGACCTCCAAATATATTTTACAGCCTAACAGCTTCAGACAAATACTCTCCAAGTTAAACCAAATTTTTAACAGATGCCCCATTTTCTACGTGGACATTTGACTGCACATCTGGACATCAGGTTGTTATTACCATCGTATTTCACTGTATCTCAATGCCTTATTCAACAGTCCTGGACTAGTTTATAAAACTTGGATAAAAGATGGAGCTATGTAGAAATCCAGCTTGAAACATCTGTAGGTAAAATGACAATAGCTACATACTATATTATGACTTCTTATTGAGAGAAAAGCATCATGAGTTTCTTAGTCAATAAGAGTACCCAGATTAGACACAGAAAAAAATCTGCCATTATTATTTCACAATAATACTGAAAAGAACCTCATTGATCCCAGAAATATTAATGAACACTCCTGATCAACAGCCCTCACAATACCTCTCTGCCTCAATATATCTGTCTGGAGAGAAGGAGCTGAAAAGTAGATGAATGCTAGTTGAAAAAGAGAATGTAGGGAGACAGACAAGGAAAAACATAGGGATAAGTACAGCTTAGGACTAAAATCAGACATGAGGCATATAGAAGGAAGTTAAGAAAGAGAGAAAGACCCAACCCAAATTTCACAGCTAGAACCTTGCTCAGGAATTACTGGTGGGGACTGCACTGAAGCTGAGGAAAAGAGATGGAGCATGGGGTAACTGAAGGGGCCGGGCTAGAATAAAATCCATTTGGAAATGTGGCTGGTGAGTGCACACTAACTCCTCAGTGTGAAACATTACAAAATCAATCATACACACACACACAGAAGGCAATATTTTTCATAATTTTTTTGTGGGTATTATTCTTTTAGGGTAGTATGTATGGTAATCAAATTACTCTAAAATACTTCATGGAACTTCCAGCCAAAATTCAAAAATGTGTGTATATGACTATTACTATAAAATTATGTGCTGACTTGGCCCCAGCTAGCAGCCAAAACTCCATCTAGCTTCTCACTTTCTTTCCACACTCTCAGTAGGACAGAAGAAGAAAACAGAAAGAACAAAAGTAAGAAAGCTTGTGGATCAAGATAAAGACAGGAATATGCCTTACTAGTTACCCTTATGGGCAAAACAGACTCAACTTGGTGCATGAATTTACTGCCATTTGAGATATATGCATATATTCATGTACTGCTAAACAAAAGAAACTGAAAAAACCCAACATTAAAACATCTGGGGAAAACATACTCAGGATAAATACCCTTCCTCTACCCATTCTCCACTCAATTTCATCACGAAGTGCTCTCCTACTCCCTTGTTATTGCTGCAGATTACCATTAGTCCCTTCAGTGAAACAACATGCAGCACAAGGAGTGGCAGGGTTGGGAGTCTTATGGCCGTTACACAGTAGTGTCCCTCTGCCACTTCTTCCTCCTCTCCCTTTTTCTCTGCTCCAGTATGGGTCGTCCAGGAGCTGTAGTCCTTTAGCAGTACCTGCTTCGCTCCTCCTCTTCCTCCTCTGACCTTGGTGTTCCTTCTGGTTTTTCACACTCTTTTTTTCTCCCTCCTCTTCCTGTCTAGCATTTTATTCCCTTTCTTAAATATATTTTCCCAGCTTGGCTGAGGGGCTCAGCTGTGCCCTGTCAGGTGTCCATTTGGGACAGCTGGAATTGTCCACGTCCAGTATGCATCAGTCCCAGTCTTTCCTCACAAAGGCTGCCCCACAACCCTCACTGCCAACAACATTATACAGATGCTTAGTAAAGATTCAGAATTATAGGTAGTATGTTAGTGTACGGAGGAAAGTGTTTGCGTGCATTTATGACTATAATTAGTGTTGATACATATCTATTTGTGCCCACAGAAATGTAACACTAAATAAAAAAAATCAAGTCAATGGACACTGGTGAAAAACCTGCCAGAAAAAAAGCAAAATCAATTGAAAAAATCCTGTCTTCAAAGCTTTTTAATTTGTACTTGTTTTCTTTATAGACAGCAAATGCTAAAAAAGACAGTCAGATACTCAAACACCCTCTGAAATTTCACTGAAATCTAGCATAAGTTAGCAAGACACTGCAGCTGTCATTGCTGCATGCCTGATATTTTGAAAGATTTAGATCTTGGTTTCTTTTTTTAGTCTGTTAACATTATTAGATACCAGCACAAGCTAAAAATATTGTGTAGGTAGTCATGATGTCACTTCTTTTGTAGTCCTTATAGAGCTGAGGTGTGCAGCTGGAACTGATAAAACTGAGGAATTACTGTGTCATTCGAAGTCAAAATTATTATGCTTGAACTGCTGCAACTGTAGATTCTCTCAGGACTGCTGGCCTCCAGGCTTATGGAAGCTAAACATACTGCTGCTAGCCAGGAAAGATTAGCAAAATATTGCTTGTGCTTCTGGAAAACCATCACCGGATACTCTCCCAAAAGAAAAAGTTCTCATCCTTATTTTAAGTAACAGCTACTCAGCATGCTAAAATATCCTGCACAGATTTAGTCTGTTTTGCTTTGCACAGAGTTCTTTTAATCTCAGTTACTCACAAATGTGGGACAGAAGTGGAAATTTGACATGAAACTGAGTGATTATTGTCACTTTCCAAAGCAGTGAAGGGCATCCCAGGAAGAATTAGGTGATATTTAAGCATTAGAAGTGTGTTGCTTGGTTTATCTCATCTACCATATCCATGCACACAGATATGAAACACATACACACAAACCTCCTACTAGTGCTTCATCAGGGCTTAAGTATTTGTCAGAAAATCACTAAGTCATTGAAATTGGAAAGGACATCTGAAGATTGACTAGTCTAACCTGCCTTTTCAAAGCAGGGTCACCAATTGCCTCAAGGCTGTGTTGAGTTTTCGGTACGTCCAGGGATGGAGACACCACTGCCTCTTCAGGCAGCCATGGAGATCTGATGCTTTAAATCCTTTATCGTATCCATCATCCTTTGCAAGACTTAGTCCACTGTGTTCATCTCCTCTAGTACAAGGGAGCTCAGGACTCTAGCCAGTAGTCCAGCTGTGTCATTTCTGGTGCTAAAGAGAGGGGAAGTATCCCCATCAACCTGCTAGTGACATTCCTCCTAAAGCAACCCAGGATACTACTAATCAACTTTGTCTCTAGTGCACACTGCCCATGCAAATTCAGCTTCTTGTCTATCCAGACCCTCAGATCCTTCTCTGCAAAGCTGGCTTCCAGACAGTCAGTCCCTAGCCTGTACCAGTGCATCAAGTTATTCTTTCATAGGTGCAGGATTTTTTTATGTCAGAAATGTTAGGGAAATTGCATGGTCTCAAACATACTCACGGCACCAGTAAATTACTGAAATTCAGTCAGTCATCTGCTATCTTAAACCTCCAGTCCACAGTCATTTGAAGAGTGTATCATCATAAAGTATAAGGTTTCTTTATTTATGTGCTGTAACGATGTGATGGTGTACAAACACAGCAAATGGATGAGTTGCATTACACAGTTAGTGGAATCATGGAAGTTCAAAGTACAAATTTCTTTAAAAGAGGAACAAAATAGAATAAATAATAAAGAGGAATGCAACACATAATACTAAGGTTTGGTTCCCATGATACACAGTTCAGAGAGAAAAAAAAAAAGGAAAATTAGGTATAGAATTATTTGTTCTCTTCAGTTATGATCCTGTAAGTAATTTATTCTACATTTACCATTCAATTGTGCATATCTTTAACATCAAAACAATTAAATTGGTGTTAGTGGAAGAAAACAGGCCTTCTTCTTCCTTTAGGACTCACATGCATAATTCTAGACCTAAGAATAACTGAAGAATTCTAATTCCAGTAATTGCTCAGCACAGTTAAAGATACGTCAGAGATTAAAAAAAAGGAACAAACTCAAAAAGTTAATATATCGCTCACATTATTTATACCAACCTTTGCAAGCAAATACTTACCTTGAAGACTAATGTTATTTTGTTTCCCTAAAGATTACTCCGTGTATTATATAGACAGCCTGAACCTGATGCCAGATTTGCAGTCAAACTCCAAGGAAGCTTGAAGAAACTCTACTGGGAAACAAACAAACACACACACACAAAGATCCCCCAAGAGTTTATCGTACGTATGGTATCTTGGACTTCTAACTATTCTCTCAGTTTTCTTCCCCAGCATGTAACAGAATGAAGACAAGGACATTTATATGCATTGTTAATCATATTTTTGTTTTCCTTCAGATTTGCTTGTGTCAAAGGACCCATCAGTATCAGTGATCAAAAATAGCTTTGGGAAAAAAAAAAAGAAAGGAGCAACCCCAAAAACACAAGTCTTATCAGGTGCATTGCAAGCTAAGAAAAAAACTTCATTTTTTAACATTCCAGAATCAAGCTTACATTAGGTTCTGAGTAGGATAGATAATACTGAACTCCTGTGATCCAAAATTATCACTTAAATATATGTAAAAATAATTCAACACCAAGAAGTTTATATCCCTACTGTTCAGTCATCTTTCCTTTTTCAGAAGCACAATTCTTTTTGCTTTGTTACAATTTGTTAGGCTGCCACAATTTCACCTATAGAGAAGAAAATCTTCTGATAAGTGAAGCAAAATTCAGAAAGATACAAAATTAACAATAATTCCTAGAAGAAAATGTGCATTTCAATACTTAGCTTTGATAGTATGATTGAAAAGATTGAATTGGCCCATTAAATTTAATTCATCATTGCAAACCTTTCATTCTGAACATCCATTGCAGCTACCTGGGCCCCTCGTTAAGCATCTGCATTGATGTAATTCATTCTGGCTTACTTCTTAAGAACAAGAACAAAGTTAAAATTTTAAATGCATATTGTAACTGAGTATGATTCTTCATTGACATTGAATATTTTGCACTTTCCATTAACATTCTGCTGCAAAAATAAAAGGCTCGTGTATTATGTTCATCAAAATAATTCATTTCCTATTCTGCATGCTTCCTGGGTCTTTAAACAAATCTTATAGATGTTTGGAGTTTACATTTTTTATTATATATTTCACGCATCATTACTTTGAAAAGCTGTTTTAATTATAACACTTATTATGGTGAAATTGAGTTGTTTAAGCCTGCTAGGAAAAAGAAGTGTTGTGTAATTACCAATATATAACTGAACTTTTCCTTGAACCTTGCAGTTCCTGCAGTCTAATTAGGTCTCCATATCTCATTTACATAATTTTTTAATACTCTGATGGAATGGAATTTGCTGTCCTCAGGACTGGTAACAATTCATTAGTAGTAGTAGAGGAATTAGAAATTCATGGTGAAGATAGCACTTTTGCTGCATCCAAACTAGTTCATTCTATTGAATGTGCAATTTCAGATCTCACTGGCCTTTTGCCTCTGAATGCTCAAGCTGCTTATCAACAACAGAGTTACCACCTCAGCTTCTCACATCATTTATAATGTAAGTAAGAAATATTCTGGTGTTCAGCTGAATGAGATATGGAAAAGAGTGGTGAGTGAAGGATGTTTGGAGGGCTGTGGGCTATTTATAGTTCATCTGCACATTGACATATTCTTTCCTTATCTTATCTATGTTCTTCTAGTAAACTCCTGTTACGGTATCTCAGGTTTTCTGTTTCTGTGGGCATTATTAAAAATGAGAGAAGTCCTGATCTAGCCAATCCTAACCTGCAGTCACTGAAAGTGGTATCTGTACCCTATACTTTCACCTAGAAAGAGAATATCCTGAGGGCAGAATTAAGCAGAAAAGATGTGATGGGCATTTTAAGCACACAGCTGAGAGGTAGTAGCATGTTTTAGCCTGAATGAGCCTCCAGAGTTTCTTCACCCAATCTTTCCAGTCCAGTTAAAGACTGTCCCATTCTTTCAGGTAGATTTCTCAGTTCTTTTTCATTTCCTAAAATGAGGGTAGCTGTCAGCAGCCTGCAAGTGAATATTCCTGTATCCTTTAGATCTGTGGTTGTGGCATTTCTTCACCCTGCACTAGCCACACAGAGTACTCAGTGCTACTTCACATCACCTTTTTGATGCAGTTGGAAAAGCATCTTCTTTCTTTTATTTGGGCAATTATCTGATCCAGTGGAACAGAACCAGTGTCATATGGCACAGAATTCTCATTGTACGGAGGCAGTCATACAAGATGCAAAGGCAGCCCCTTGGCTTACTTGAAACTGCTAGAAATGGGAAATAAACTCCCTAACAGTCTGAAGAAGGGGGCTGATAACCAGTCATCTCAACTATTTCCCCCAGACTGGGGAAAGAATACCCACTGTTACAATGCAGCAATCCAGAGCACTTGGACACTTGTATTCTTGGACACCCCAGTGTTCTTTGAGTCCTGTGTGACTGGGAAGAGACCCCATCATACTCTGAGAAAGATACTGGACATCAGTCACACCCCTCTGGACAGCCTATATCTGGATCGTGGCCCACGTGTGGAGGTCTGATTCAACTATTGGAAAGATCCCACTAGTACAATATCTTCTAAGTGCAGCCAAAGGGAATATTAAAACATCAACATGAATATTCAAATATCGGATTGAAGTCAATTATCTCAAACCCCTATAAGTACGCGTTTATATAGAAGGCCCTTTGAGCTCTTCTATATCGCAGCAGTCTGAGATCAGTAACCCCTCCCTGAGTTCCCACTCCTCTCAGGTGTAACGCACAATCTCATTTGCAAACTTAGGAAATGAAAAGGTCTTAGGCAAGATTATTTCCCCTTGAAAGCTGATCATCATCTGTTTGGTATGCTGGTGGATTGAATGTGAACATTCTCATCCATCTCAAGAAATCCGATACCCTGAACACAGCCAAGGTCTCTAAAAAACTACAACTGGTACACCACATACCATAATACCAAAGAAAAAAAAGAAGGTATGTTAAGAAAGAGAGAGAGAAAAAAGGATCAGAGAAAAAAAGGAAAATAATTAACACTGCAATGAAGCACAGCAGTTCCTCTGGAAAACATGATCAATCCAGCAGCAACTCCTCGAAACCTGGTTCTTCAGAAGCATGTGGTCCAGTAGTTCTTCAGGGCAGTCCTTCCTCAGACAGACTCCACTGGGATGGTGGGTACTCACACTGTGCCTTCTTGTCAGGTTCTATGTGTAGGGTGAGTCCCTGCCCTCCCAGCATGTGAGGGATGGTCTTGCTGTGAAAATACTTGAATCAGGGCATGTCACAGAATCACAGAATCACAGAATCACAGAATAACCAGGTTGGAAGAGACCCACTGGATCGTCAAGTCCAACCATTCCCACCAATCCCTAAATCATGCTCCTAAGCACCTCATCTACCCTAACCTTAAACACCTCCAGGGACGGTGACTCAACCACCTCCCTGGGCAGACCGTTCCAATGCCTAACCACCCTCTCCGTGAAGAATTTTTTCCTAATCTCAAGCCTAAATCTCCCCTGGCGGAGCTTGAGGCCATTCCCTCTCGTCCTGTCCCCTGTCACTTGGGAGAAGAGGCCAGCACCCTCCTCTCCACAACCTCCCTTCAGGTAGTTGTAGAGAGTAATAAGGTCTCCCCTCAGCCTCCTCACCAGTTTTGTTGCCCTTCTCTGGACTCGCTCCAGAGCCACAACATCCCTCTTATGGTGAGGGGCCCAGAACTGAACACAGTACTCGAGGTGCGGTCTCACCAGTGCCAAGTACAGGGGGAGAATAACCTCCCTGGACCTGCTGGTCACGCCGTTCCTGATACAAGCCAAGATGCCATTGGCCTTTTTGGCCACCTGGGCACACTGCTGGCTCATGTTCAGTCGGTTGTCAACCAACACGCCCAGGTCCTTCTCCTCCTGGCAGCTTTCCAGCCAGGTCTCTCCTAGTCTGTACCTCTGCTTAGGGTTGTTGTGCTCCAAGTGCAGGACCCGGCATTTGGCCTTGTTAAACCTCATGCCGTTGGTCTCAGCCCAGCAGTCCAGCCTGTTCAGATCCCTTTGCAGAGCCTCCCGACCCTCCAGCAGATCCACACTTCCACCCAGCTTGGTGTCATCTGCAAACTTGCTAAGGGAGGACTCAATGCCTTCGTCCAGGTCATTGATAAAGGCATTAAACAGGACTAGACCCAGGACTGAGCCCTGGGGAACCCCACTTGTCACTGGCCTCCAGCTGGATTTAACTCCGTTTCCCACCACCCTCTGGGCCCGGTCATTCAACCAGTTTTTCACCCAGGAGAGTGTGCACCCGTCCAGGCCAGAGGCCGACAGTTTCCGAAGCAGAATGCTGTGAGAAACTGTATCAAAGGCTTTACTGAAGTCCAGGAAGATACATCCACAGCCTTTCCCTCATCCAAGAGTTTAGTTACTCGGTCATAGAAGGTGATCAGATTACTCTGGCAAGACCTGCCTTTCATGAACCCATGTTGACTGGGCCTGAGCACCCGGTTCTCTTGCAAGTGCTTCATGATCGCACTCAAGATCACCCGCTCCATGACTTTCCCCGGTACCGAGGTCAGACTGACAGGCCTGTAGTTCCCCGGATCCTCCCTGCCCCCCTTCTTGTAGATGGGCACAACATCAGCCAGCCTCCAGTCCAGTGGAACCTCCCCAGTCATCCAGGACTGTTGGAAGATGATGGAAAGGGGTTTGGCCAGCACATCCGCTAGTTCCCTCAAAACTCTTGGGTGGACTCCATCCAGCCCCATAGACTTGTGGGCATCTAGCTGGGCAAGCAAGTCTCTAACCACCTCCTCTTGGACCTTGGGAATCTCATACTTCTCTTCCAACCCTTGGGGTTGTGCACAGAGGGAACAATTTTCCTTACTGTTAAAGACTGAGGCAAAGTAGGCATTGAGCACTTCAGCCTTGTCTTCGTCCCCTGTTACTCTTGCTCCCTCTGCATCTACTAGGGACTGGAGATTCTCCCTAGCCCTCCTTTTGCTGTTGATGTATTTGTAGAAAGATTTTTTATTGTCTTTCACAGACTTGACCAATCGCATTTCTAGTTGGGCCTTAGCCCTCCTGACTTTTTCCCTGCACGCTCTCGCTTCCTCCCTATTGTCACCCAGGATGCCTGCCCCTTCCTCCAGAGTTTGTAGACCCTCCTCTTCCTATTGATGTCTCTTAGCCTATTGATGTCTCTTAGGACCTCCCTACTCAACCATGCTGGTTTCTTATCCCGCCGGCTACTTTTCCGGAACTTGGGGACGGCTTTCTCCTGAGCTGCTAGGAGTTCCTTCTTGAAGAGCACCCAGCCCTCATGGACACCTTTGCCTTCAAGGAGCGCCTCCCACGGGAGTTTTCCGACTAGCCTTCTGAAAAGTCCAAAGTCTGCTCTCTGAAAGTTGAGGGCGACTGTTCTGCTAACCTCCTTCTTCATTTTACCCTGCACTGAGAACTCTATCATCCATGATCGCTTTGCCCCAAGCGTCCTCCAACCTTCACATCCCCCACCAGTCCTTCTCTGTTCACCAACAGCAGGTCCAGGAGGGCACCGTCCCTTGTCGGTTCGCTCACCAGCTGTGTGAGGAAGTTGTCTTCCAGACACTCCAGGAACCTCCGGGACTGCTTCCTTTCTGCTGTATTATATTCCCAGCCTATATCTGGGAAACTGAAGTCTCCCACAAGGACTAGAGGTAGCAATTTTGAGACTACACTCAGTTGTTTGTAGAAGAGCTCATCAGCTGCTTCTTCCTGGCTGGGTGGTCTATAGCAGACTCCCATCACAATCCCTTCCTGCCCATGGGCTCCTCTGATTTTCACCCAGAGGCACTCAGTCCCATCCTGACCGTAGTCCAGCTCGAGGGTATCAAAGCCCTCTCTAACATAGAGGGCTACCCCGCCTCCTCTTCTGCCCTTCCTGTCCTTCCTAAAGAGTTTATACCCCACCATGGGTACGCTCCAGTTGCATGAGTCATCCCACCACGTCTCCGCAATGGCAATGACATCGTAGTCTCCTTGCCCTACCACAGCTTCCAGCTCCTCCTTCTTATTTCCCATGCTGCGTGCATTGGTGTAAATGCACTTCAGCTGGGCAGGAGTAGCTTCAGCCTTCGCAATAGGGCTTCTCCCCAACTGAGCAGTCCTTGACTTAACTAAGGCCACAGTGCCACTTTGCTGCCTACCATCCCCAGCTGCACTCACCCCCTCTTGCTTAGTGGTGATATACCGGCAGGCAGCGCCAGCACACCACCCCTTTGGCACTGAAGTCTCACCTCCAGACTCATTCCCATCCTGCCTGGCCTCCATCCATGTGTAGAAGCAACTTCAGGAAGGTTCTCAAATTGAAGCTGGGGGCTCCGGGTTCACTTGCAGTTCCACAGATCTTTGCCAGAATAACCTCCACTTGAATGTTTGTGTGGCCAAATAGGGAGGGGACACAGCGCTTGCTGCTGCACCTCCTCCTCCCTTTTCGGGCACTGCACCGGGAAGAGAACATCCGCATGCGGGGTGGACAGGGGCTGAGGGGTGCCTACACCTACACCTACCCTCTTATTGTTATCCAGGAGCCACAGAAGAGTCCCTCAGATCCACACAGCCCTGCACTCAGATATTGCTTAAGAAACAAACAAAATAAGCTAAGAAGCTGGTCTTTACAGTGTTCTTACCTTAATGAATTCTAAATTGCTGGTAAAGCAAAGTTTTGTAAATTCCTATCTATGATAAGATACCAATTATAATATTTCTGGAATGTAGAAACAAATCATCAAAGCTACTAAATTCTTCACTCCTACATCTCATTTTGATAATGAGGCTGTTAAACTAGTTATCTATAACTTGAGGAAGGAAGCTGTGTTTACAAAGACCTGAATCACACCTTTTGATAATTAGAATGTCATGTTTAGAGATGCTTAGAGAAGTTCAAATTCTTCTTTGCTAAGCTCTGTCCAACAGAGCAAAACTTCAAATATTTGTCCCAAAGGGTTATCTGGCCTTCCCATTGCACTGTAACTACTTTCATGCTTTTACTTTTCTTACAAAGAAACCTTTTACAATGCACATCTCTCTTCATTTAGTTTTGATTCATAATATATGTGCCATATATGTGCTCTGTATTTTATTTCAGTTTTGAAGTCTTGTATATATTGAGATTGCATGGAACTCCAAGATAGACATTGACATAGAAATCAGTCATTTTCCTCTAATTTAAGAAGGTTTTTCCTTCTAGTTAATATTTAGTTATTTAATCTCGTTAGTATATGCATACTAAATATAGCTGCTTAAAAATTATTAAAGTGGATTTCTGAAGTTGTGAAGTAGCTGGTTTATTTTAGGGTATTTTTTTTCATTTTCTCCGGTAATTAACAACACATTCCCTATAACCTAAGATTTCAAAGGTATAATGGCCTCAAGATAATTTGTGTAACACCATTAAAATCCTTAAAACCTATGGATTCATACTCTCATTCTAAAAGGTGAAAAATATGTTTCTGTCTTATGACACTGTGGACACTCTTCATGTAATTCTGTTGAAGAGGACTGATTATGTATATAACTATGATAACAATATTGAAATGGATGCTTAGATTTTTTTATGGAGTGTTATACTGCTTTATTTCAGTACTTCACTATTTTACAATGCTGGTGATAAGCATTATTATCATTTTTAATATTCTGCTATATCTTTAATATACTTAAGCACTACATATATTCACAGAGAGCACCATTGCAAGGAATGTTAATGAGGACATCCTTGCTAATCTCAGATTTGGGGTCACACCTGGACAGAATTACATTTTCTTATCCATGCACGGAAGAGAAACTTCCTTTCAGTGGTCTCAGTTCACAGCTCCTGAGCACAATAATTTGCAAAGAATGGCTCTACACTTATGGAAGGAAATTAAACTAGTTATTACCTCTGCTAAGTACTCTCAGCTTCACATAGCTTCAGAAATTAACTACTTTAAAGCTATTGTTTACAATTTATTCATCATGAGTTTGATGCAAATTTGGCATTATTCCTATTAATACTCCTCAATGGAAAGACTGGTGTATTGTCTGCATATTTCTGAACAAATTAAAATCTAAATTACTCATTTGTGCTCTAGTACTTTGGTTATTTGGTGGGGCAGGCTATTTATATATTGATTTGAAATGGGGAAAAAAATCACTTTCATTTAGGGACAAAATTGCAGGAAGACAATGCATTCTGAGACATTCAACTACACAGAGGAATTGTGAAATTATTGAAAAACTGTTATTTCCTGCAAGCAGAGAAAACACTGAGCTGTATTAAAAGTATTGATAAATTAAAATAATTTTGATTCAATTATTTAACTATTTGAGTGTCCTTAAACTTTGCATATCTATTGTGATATTTCAGCAGTAGGCAGTTACTGGAAAAACAGTTTCTTTAAGGCCTTTGATGGTAGGTGTATGCAGGTAGATAAAATTCTTCATATAAATGACAGAGTAAAAAAAAGAGAGTCAGAGGCGAAAAGGCAAAGAATAATGCACGTAATTCTGAGAATAAACCTGTAAGCAGCTATGCAAAAATACCTGTACAATTATATCTACTATGGTATAATTTTGAAAGCTGGCAATCTTCAATCATCAGTAAAAAAATCACTTAGAAACAGATTTTGAAAGCTTGGAAAGAACATCTTGGGCGACTGAAACTACTTCCTTGCAGCCAAATCATGCAATCCTTTTCATAATGTCATTAAATTCCCTCCTTAACCCAGATAAATACAAAACTGTGATAACAGAATGCTCAGACAACTTTTCAGTTTAGTAGCAACCTCATTCTGATTTTTAACATTTCTCAACGGTTCTAACACAGTCTCCACAGCCAACATATTTTTTTCATAAGCAGATGGTCTCCATCCTTGATGATTACCCAGGTGATGATTTATCAAGGAAGATTATGGGAACTTTAGCTTCTCATTAGCTCTTGTCTCCAGTATGCTGCTTCTCACCTCCCTAATCCCATATGCCAGGTTTACAGGCCAGGAAGAAGATACGGTGCTGACATGCAGGGAGCTCTCTCATGCAAAAGCAGAAGGAGATGGGGCTTATTATCTCTTCTGTTCACCCCTCCTCCCTCCATCTTACCTTAGCACATGATTTATGTGAAAGGAGACCTCAGCAGTATAAACAAGTGGCTACTTACTTCATTTATACTTTTGCTTTGCCTGCAGAGGATAGTAGTGTCCTCTGAGAGGCTTCACTAGGCTAAGCAGGCCAATCTTTTTCAACCTGCTCACACAAGAGCCTCTCCATTCCTCATCATTCTATTTGTTCTCCAAAGGGAACCTCATCAATGCCTGATACCAGACTTTTAGCACTGTCCTAATATGTACTCTGTCTTGGAGTGACCCATCTTGTTCCATCAAAATATTATCAGAGCGAGGGTCATGTTTGTACTATCCTACCCAAAGCTAGACAGCAAGCAGAGCCAAAAATGTACTCAAGAGATTGAAAAGAACTCATTGACTTCAGTGGTCTTCAAGTCAGGCTCATTGCCCAATAAGCAATATCTTTTAAAGTATAAGTTGTTTCAGTTGTTTAACATTTCCCATGATCAGGGGAACTATGGATCAGCATTCAGTATTTAAACAGTATGCAAACAATAAAAACCGTCATTCTCATTTTCATATTCATACATGTATCAGGCACAGTTGAATACCTAAGACAGAACAACTCTCTTAATCACACTCATTGTGAATTTTTGCTTTTGGTTGGAGTATGAAGCACCTTTGTACGTTTATAAATTGCTGGATTCAGGTGAGCTTCAAATTTCTGCAGGTTGATCTCACATTAGTCCTTTGAATGACCTGTATTTTTAATTTGGCATGAAACTACTGAAAACTACACAGTGAAACTAATGAGGCTGTTGCAACTGTGCAGAGTAATAATCAACAGCTACTTTATTGCTGAAGAGTGTATTAAGTCTATGCATGATGTGAACTTAGAAAAGCTTTTCCTTTCAGAAAAAAAACTTGATGTGCATTACACATTTTCTCAGAAAATAAATAACATTATAAGCAGGCATGGTGAATGGAAAAGGGCTAAGAACATAAGTTATTTTGATCTAGACTTTTGACAAGCCAAGAAAAAAAAAGACTGCAGAATTAATGCAAAGAGAAATTCAGATCTGCAGTATAATCCACAGTAGTAAGCAGCAACCAAAAAACAACAGTCAGTCTGCTGCGTGGGGGCTTTTCACTACTGATAAAGCTGAGGTAGAGTTTTTCTCCCATGCTACAATCCCATGCACTGGAACAAACTGTCTGTCCTAATGCATTGATAGGCAGGCACAAGTAAATGTCCTCCACTGTGGTGGAGAAGCCAGAGTCCCGATGGAGGGAGGCAGATGCATCCTCAGGGTCTATCAGTGTATTGGATGACAGTGATCAAGTGTTGGCTGCAGTGGCCTCTGTGAGAAGAAGACAAGAGCCATGTGAGGCTGGACACAGGTGGTTCCAATGGAGAACTAGTGCTGGAGCAGAGAAAAAGGGTGAGAAGAAAGGAATGGCAGACACAAGCTGCTGCACACTGACCACCCACATCATCCTTCTTCCCTGCAACACTCAAGGAGGGTGAGGAACAAGGAGGGTGACGGAGTGAAGCTGATTATGGAAGCTGACTGCAGAAGAGACAGGAGGAATGTGTTGTTTTAATGTTTGCCTTTGTTTCTCACTACTCAAATCTACTTTAATTTTCAATAAATTAATTGTCCCCAATTTGAGTGGGTTTTGCCTGCAACAGTATTTATTAAGCACTATACTTGTCTTTATCTCAACCCATGAACTTTCTCATCCTACTTTCTCCCCCTTTCCTGCCAGGGACAGGGAGTTAATGAGTGTTCAGCTGACTTAGTGTTCAGCTGTCAGCCAAGACTGGCTCACCACACTCCATCACCACAGTACATCCTGCATTCAGATTTTTCTTTTTTGAGTGACTAGCAGTAATGATCCAGACCATTGTACACTGCAGAGTTTGTGATCCTCATAGCAATTAATCTAAGAAGGGACAGACCTGTTCTGCACTGTGCTGTTCTGCACATAGAACTGAGCCTTCAGGCTTCTGTTGTATTTCACAATTCCTTTGACACAGGGTAATCTCAGCCTAACTGTAATGGAGGAAATCGTAGGCAGCTCTCACTTGATACCAGCCATGAAACTACCTGTGAGTCCTTGTCTGTATCTAAAATTGAAGCAACATGTTCTCATGCAAACATCTTTTTGTTTGACAGTAGAAATTATTATCAGAGCTGTTTTCTTAAAAAAAAAAATAAGTCCTGTTAGATATCTAAATGCTCAACAAGGACAAGATTTGCATTGCATGCCGTGCCCTGATGGGAGATCTGTCTGATGCTGCTCAAGCTGAGATTCTCAGCATCTGAAAATACGTGAGATTATCTATCCTTTTTTTTTTTTTTTTCTGCCCGATATTAGTTCCACTAAATGATATTTTAGAGAATATAGCTGTGGTGGGTTAGCCTTGGGTATCAGCAATATGCCAACACAGCTGCTCATTCACCTAGCAGGATAGGGGGAGAAAACAGAAAGAACAGGAGCAAGAAATTTCGTAGCTTGAGGCAAAGACAGGGGGATCAGTCAACAGTTACCTTCACAGGATATTGCAGGGTAAGATTAAAATGCAATTACTAATTCCAGTAGTGAGAAACAAAATGACTAAAATTCAAACCAACTCCTTTCCTCCCCACCTTTCTAGCCCTAATTTTACTCCTGACTCCTCTCTACCCCAAGAAGCACAGGGAGGTTGGGTATGGGGCTTATGGTCTGTTCTTAGAGGTTTCCTCTGTTACTCTTCCCTCCTCATATTTTTGCTGTGCTCTGCATGGTCTTTTATATAGGCTGCACCTTCTCTGACCTCCCCACACCTATACGTATATTATTAAATGCTCCTGTTTTCCACACAGTCTTCTGGACCAGAATATACAGCCCCATGTGAAGTGTTGGGCCTTCTAGTGAGCAAAGAAAAAATAGCATTGGCTTTTATATCTATTATGTCAATTATTTACACTATTCAACAGCTGCGTATCAACAAAGATGTAATTGTTACTCAGAATTGACTATTCATCCTCACATCTGCCTCAGCTCTATTCTAAAGGCAATACAGACTTGTAATCTTTTGAATGGTTCAGGATGCTGTTTTCTCTGCACTGTACAACCCAATATGAAATTAAAGAACAATTGAAACAGAGATGTATCAATAACTAATTATGTGATTCACACACCAAACAAAATTAGTCAATAAAACAAAAAAGTACATGCATTTAGCTATAAAATCAAATTCCTTTATGTTTTCAGAAAACAATTAAACACAAAAATGATGTCACACTAATTAAGTGCTTATCTTTATGAATATTTTATTCTCATCTATTACACAAAGACGAATTTCAAAATTGCTGTTCAAAATTGAAAACTGTTTAGCTGGCAGTAACTAGTGAGATAATTGGGAAGTTAGAAGCCTCATTTTGAATTACTGTTTTTATGGCTACTTCAAAAACTTCTATATAGACACAGAGAAACAACTCAAGATGCTGAGAATGGTGTGAGTATAAGCAAATTAGTCTTTTCTTCCTTCATGATGGTAAGTCCAAAGTGGTAAAAAGAGTGTCTCCAGTTTCTTCATTTGCTGGTCTTTCACTAAAATAATTCTGTTCAGTAATGTTATAGTTAAGACATTGTATCAGGCAGCTAGAAATATATTTTGACTTGTTACAGTTATTTGACTCATCAGTCAAAACTGTCAAGATTAATCTCTCTTGTTTGACAAGGCAGGAAAATGAAATGCTAGAAGTTTAAGCTCTTGTTATAAAAGTGCTGGTATATAAATTATCTTAGCGTCATATGCTAGCAGTCGAGATAATGTTTCTGTTAATGTCTAGATACATGAAATTATCTGCATGGATTATTTTAGGGCTGAATAAGTTGCTGGATCCTTGCTGTCCATAGAAGATATTAACTGACCATTTAATTCACTTGAATGTCCAGGTGCTATTCTACAGACATTATTTTTCCCTGGTCCAACTCCCTTTTTCCTACAAACACATTGTTCCTGTCTATGCAAGCAATGTTCAACAAGTGAGTATTGAAGGCAGGAAGCAACTGATTAGGAAAAAATAGATACAGCTTCATTAGCTCTAGGGGCTATACTTAGCAAAGTCCAGTTATTGAATTCACACAGTAATACACTCATTTAGTCTCATGTAGTTCTTCTAAAAAGTGGTGGTGGCACTCCTGGCTTCAGACCTTAATGCTCATATGGCACAGAATGTCTCATTTCTCCTAAAGCACCATGTCAAGCAATTATGCCCCCAAGCACTTAATGGAAGAGGCAGGCCAAATATAGCTGAATGACAGGGGATTATATCAGGTCAAATCTTAAAGCTATTTAACGTTTAGCATTTCAGCCTTCTTCATTGTCCTCAGTAGATTCAAGCGCTAAGGGAACTTTTTTCAAAGTCCAGTGTGCTCACGTGAATTTGAAGATCCAAGATTCAAAGTAAAATTAGTGGTGCCAAAAGAGTATAAATGCCGTACCCTCTTCATGCTTCCCCTCAGTGATCATAATTCACCTTATACTGAGTGTGCTTTGCTATTCCTTTAAGCTTAGTGGCTCCTGATATATCTCGCTTTATGAGATCTGAGTTGCACTGTTGTTCAGCCACTTAGTTATCTCCAAAGTTAGTAGTAAATAAAAGATGTAGAGTACAACTCAATGTATACAGTGTTTGAGAATGACTGCACTACCTAACAACAAGACACGCAGACTCAGCATCCCATACACACTTGTCTTCCCCTTCAGTATGGCTGTATTCTGGTGCTACTTCAGTTAAATGCAATATTGTGCAATAAAGTAGATTTGCAGTTTTGCAGCCTGGTCCTAAAATTACATTGACCTAATGTTTTTGTTTGCTAGGGTTTTTTTTTTTCCCAGGCTTTGCTTTTTTAGAAAGGAGGTGGGAGACAGCATTTATTCATGCCCATGAAAAATAGCACTTAACAAAGAATAGTGAATAATTACTTCTAAATATTTTTTAATGCTACCAGAGATGTTGAAGTTTGTTGCTTTCCCCCAAGTAACATGTGTTCTCTCTTGTAGGTCTGCTACTTATACTGCTATGCAGGCATAGATGAGAGCAGCCTTTCATCTCTCTCTCCTACACATGTGGTAGAGAGCTGTGTAGAATTATGCATAAAGAGCAGTACATTTCTTCAAATGCAGTTTGGTGTACGTTATCAGTTTTTAGATCTCATCCACCTGTGCCGAAACAATATAGAAGGGCTTTGAGAATCCAAATTTTGCTCTGAGAATACAAGTTTCTTTACTTTTCATCACTTCATACCATTAAAGTCTATCTACATCATATTAAAAACCTGATAGAGAAATACTTCGGTTTTTTAAAAATAAACCTTAATAAAGAAATATAGGTATAGCAACATCTAATGAAAACTCTACAGTATACAAGATTCACATATTTTTTAGAAATCTTGAATTGCTCCTCCTACAACATCTAAATTGTAAATTAATGTATAATTATTCAGACACAGCAGCTTGTGCTTGAGCCATGACTGTCAAAGTATAACATGTCTAAAAAAGAAAATGTGCCAGAGGACTGGGAAACTGAATTAGTTGTATGTTAATGGTAATTATTAAGCTACAATGGTGTGCAGTATTTGGGCTGTTTAAACAATAGAAATGGTAGCTATTATAGGTGGAAATGTTAACATGCAAAACAAAACGAGCACAACGGAGCATACATATGCTGCATACCACCTGTAATTGGAATAACTTCCCATGAGAACAGCTTTTGCATATGTTGCAGAGATTAACATCTGAAGCACAGAGAATATGTAGCAGGAATATTCATTCAAAAAAATAATATGGATTTGAGTGTGATGTTATTGTTAGACTTTTCTTATTTATTCTCATCTCAGTTTGGATGACGATCACAGCAGATCTGTTTTCACTAAAACATTCAAATATTCACTGAAGGGATATGCAAAGTGTGTGTTCAGCCACGTATATTTCACAACTCTCCTTTTTAGTCATATAAATAATACAATGTGGCTATACTGAAATGAGCCAAACTTACAGACAACCTTTTACACAGCAGAGTTTTTCTGAGTCATAACTGCATTCCAACACTGACTGTCTGAAGATTGACACATTAAAATTTGACACATTTATACTAAAGAGTAGAATTATTTTTTAACTTCCTGCTTACATATAGTCTTAAAGTATTTAAATTTTCCTTTGGTGCTAGATGAACCTGATGATACTGCAACACTGAGTTATTTGCCATTCCAATAGCCCAGAAGCTGTAAAGAAAGTGAGCAATTTTAACTACCCTCACCTTTCTGGTATGTGTACATGTACCTGTTTCTGAGTGTACATGTTATACAGTCAGTTTTTTAAAGACTTGCTGACTGAGCAATAACACAAAAGAAAAAACATAGAAAACCACCGAAACAGATTTCCGAGAAAGCTTGTCGTTTGCAGGAATTGTGCAAGTCACATCGAGTAATACAGAGTGCTGGTAAAGAACTTAATCAGCCAAACAGCTTATCTGCATAGATTTATAGGCTTCTGAGTAATATGTAGTATATTCACTTTCTCTTTGCCACCCCATATGTAACAGTACTAAGTCTTGCTAATTAAAGAGATGATCCTTTAACTGTGAAATCTTTATTTTGTTATTTTCTCTATTTACGGCTCAAGCTGTCTTTTTTAAATATGATTCTTGACTTTCACTCCAGGATGATTATTAGTTTTATCAAGGGAACTCTTACAAAGATTATTTTCAAGAGGGAACTTGATAAATAAAATTAAACTACCTCTTAGGTGGAGGAAAAATAGGCCTTTTAACATAAAAGCAGATTGAAATAAAAGGATCACAAATATTAATGTAAATGTAAACCACAGAACATTCTGATTTGACTCTTTTTCATGTGTGTTTTCAGGACATAAACACTTTTCATGAAACTTATGTTTTCTAATACTTATGACTGAACTTCTGATTTCAAGTCTGTATCAGAGTTTATACTGACAACATAGTACAATTATCTTGAATATACTGATGTCAAAACTGTCCCTTCAACACACTACCTCACATGCAGGAAAATACAGAAATATCACCACACCAGAAGGCAAGAAAATTCCCAGAATTTCTGGGATTGTTGTTCCTTTGATATTATTCAGCAAATGAAGCTTTGATTACACTTCAAGTTAAGCTAATTCTAAAGAAGACATAGATGTTGTCCAGCCCTTCTCTAAAGAAAAGTCACAACAGTAAGTTGCCTGTGTGATAGGATGCACCTATACCAAATGAAAGCAGGAGATCTGCAGATTCTCCACTTTCTCTTTCACTGAGAAGATAGGTGGAAACTTAGAGTTGTAGTTAGGAGTTCAACTAGAAGTGAGACTCACATGCCACCAGAGAAATTCAAGAGTTATTCTGCCACTATCACCATTTCTCTCACTATCATGTACACATAACACAGCAGATGAGCAAGAGTATCATATGTAATCCTTTTTCATTGGAAAGGTGAAGGTTAAGCTGAGGCAATACAGTGATGGTGTTTGTCATGGCTAGAAAGCAGAGCTATGGGAACAGGAAATGTTAACTCACTTGACAATTTGTGTTTACTCAGCTCATTCATGAAGTTAATGCAGCACCTTTCAACACCACGTACCAGCCAATCAGCCAGACAGGCTATAAAAAAACACATTACTTTTCCCTCGTGTTTGCCTAAATTATTTTTGAAATAATATAATGGCAAGCTTAGACAAAAATTGTCCTTGTAAGTAACTTCCACTAGGCATTTCTGAATGAAGATCCTTGACATGTTTAATTTAGATTTAGAGTATATTTAAAGATCAGCAGTAGGTTGGAACTCCACATCCACAAACTTGAAGGCTAAGTACATCTCTTAAAGGAAATCTTTCTGCTAGCTTCAAGGCAGAAAGGGAAAATGTTCTCACTTGCTAAAATCTGTGCTTTAACCTTTCTCATCTGTGTATAAAGCTACATCTTATAACAAAGGCAGATATGTAAATTAAAAAGGGCTACTGTTAAGACATATAGCACTTTTTTTATTTGGGCAAGAGAATGAAAGAAATAATGGAATTCCCGCTGGATTCCGTGTTTGTATGATTGAATCAGTGACGTAAAGATTCACTAGCCTTGTTTTCCTTATTTAGGAACATATTGTCCTTGGCTGCTTATTTTTCCCATATGTGAAGAGAGTTAGATCTTATTCATTGAGCCATATTAAATCACTTTCTTGCAGCAGGCATTAGCTTTTTAAAAAAAAATGAGAAAATGTTCAGAAACAGTCTTCTCCTTGGGAAAGAAAAAGGGATTGGTTTTTGTAGGTGAAATTCTTTTTTGTGCCCCACCTGCTCCATCCTTTAGATAGGCTATTTCACTTCTTAAAAAGTCTACTAAGTCTGTTTTGTTCTGTTCATAATTTCCCTTCTGAAGAGTACCACTTAGTCAGTTACAAAATCTTTTAGGTTCCTAGTCTTCTGACTAGTTTTGCTCTTACTTATTCCCACACTGAATCTCAGAAGATCTTAATGTGCTCTTCTGACTGAGCGGTTGGTGACAGAGGTTTCCAGACTCAGAGCTATTAGCCTGTATCTTTGTGTACTATTCTGCACTGATCTGCACAGTTCAGTGTTTATCCCATCTCAAAAATACTGTAAACTTAAACAGAAGCCTTTATTACAAAAAGAATAAACACATTAACTCTATTTAATTTTCCTGCTCTTACTTTATTCTCTTTCTATTAAATATTTACATTATATTCCGAAATGAATTGGTAGAGAAAGTTCTGCTTGTTATGGGTTTTATGGCACTGTAACTTCACCAGGATTTGTCTTTTGCTTATGAGCATTCACTACATTCCCTTTTAGAAAGATCTACTAGCCTAGATAGACTTCTTCATAGAGTACTAATTATTACAAATTCAATAACATACACACATACCATAACAATAACAATGCAACATAATCCATATAATAATAAATCCATTGTCCCCAAGTCTATGATTATGGACCCAAGTGCCAAAACTGTGAGCACCATACTCTTCCAAAAGAAATGAGAAAATATTCAGTAAATGTGACCAAGGCATTTTATATTAATCAGAAGTTTAATTCAGAAGCACTGGGAGTAAAGGGATCAATAAAAAGTGATAGCTGTGCCTCACAGTTTTATACTTTTCCACTAGTTGCTGTAAGATTCTTTAAATAGTCTTATTTGTATTTCTTCTATTAGTAGTAACTCACTCCCCAGATGGCTAAGATACAGCAAATCAAAACAAACTGCTGCCTTCTGGTGCTTTTGCTCTGTCAGCTGCCTACTTTTCTACACTTGCATACGTATGCCAAAATATCTATCTAGCACATATGAGATATGCCAGTACCATACACTAAGATCTGTAATAAAATTTTCTTAATGGGTCTGAAAACAGATTTCATTAGGCAGAAGGGCCTATACGTTCCTCATTTCAGGTTTGGAATTATAATCCTCAAGATGCCTGAAAACTTTCAATAAGACGGTATGATAGATATAGAAAAATAACTAAAGTTGGACCCTGCTGAATGTTACATAAGTCATTTCAGTTCTGACCAAGCAAGAATACCTAGAACTTATTTCATTTTCAGTTACATCCTCACTACAATAGCAGAATGAACTATATTTCCACAGGAATCAGCAAATACTATTTAAACTTGGTTTTCACTTTAAAGTGAAAATAGCTAGACCAAGATTGACTGTTCTGTAGTTGTATTATAGATGTGCATCACTTGAGTACTGCAATGCAGGCTGATGATTTAAACAGAGTGATTGATTCCAGTGCAGTGAATTAATTTATTAGATCACAGCATAAATGGCCAGGTGACTCTCATTTTCACAATTCTCTTGACCTGCCATGTTGTTTTCTTCATGAAGATCTAATATTCATTGTTTCTAATGTAATTCAATATTGCATCCATGATATATGCTTCAGCCTATATATTATCATGTTGGGGTTTGTATCTCAGAGGTCTGATGGGCATAACATCAATGAAAATCTTAGAACTAAACTGCTTATGTTGGCAACAGTCAAAGTCTAAATGCTTTGCCATGCCTCTGACCAAGTCAAAAGACAGCTATGAAGATCTAGGTGTCTTGCAGCTGAATGAGAATATGTAAAAAATTATTCCTTTCATGAAATATGTTGAGTAACAGATCAAAGGAATGTTTAACTTGAATTTAGCCAAAGAAATGTGCAAGATACTTAATCACAAAACAGAGTTGTTGTCAGGGTTACTTTTTTTCACTATTGCTGTTATTATACATTTAAGCTTACATAGGATAATACCAATTGAAGCCATTAAGTGTTTTTTATCTGTTCTCTAGAATTTATTATATACGTCATACAAAAAATCAGGTTCAAAGCAGCTGAAAATATTTGAAGTGTTTGTACGTCCAAATATAGTACTAACTTAAATACCTTTTCTGATGTGTTTAAAAGTAATGCAGTGATATCAGATATCCCAAAAAGATTATATTGAGGTTATGAAGGTTTGAATTAGGATAGTGAGCTATAAGCTTACTTGATTTCCTCTAATGCGTTGTTTATAAAATAACAATATTTTCAGTCACGCAATGTCAAGCCCTGTTTTCATGTGCCCTAGTTTAGAAAATCAAAAGCTTTATGTCTGAGTCATCTTGGAAATTCCATAATGAAGAGAAATCAGCATTTTCAGAAGGTATTTCATATATAGAGTCAGACAACTATCTTAGCAAACCCAGTATATCCTCACAAGCAACTCTTCTTTCTTGATTGATCAACCTACAGCTCTACCAGTCTTAGACATGAAAGTCTAAATCTTTTAAGTCTAAAATTAGGGGGAAATTAATATCTGCCCATTCTGTTGTCAGTATGATAAATTATATTTTCTGTGTACCTCTCTGAAGCATCTAAAATGTTTAGTAACGTACCTGCTAATATTGATTTAAACAAGGTTAGATCAAACAGTAATCAAGAACAAAGATGTGCCTGCAACATTCAAGTACTGTTCATGCCAATACTTTTTGAAATACCAAAATCTACCTTTAAATGGACAGTTGGAAAAGTTAAGCTGGGCAGTTGATAGGAAAAAACAAATCCTTTATGTATTCTACATTGTGCTGTGCAATTTCACCTATTTTATAAGTTCATAGAAACATTTGTAGGAAATTATCCTTGAATATGACCTACTTGGGACCATAATCAAGCACAAGTTCACTTGCTTCTCCTGCTTGGAGCAGGGCTATTGACAGAACTAGATTGTTTCAGTCATGGCTTTGTGTGTTGAAGCCCCAAGGATAGTCACTCCCTGCCTCTCTCGAAGATCATTTCCAAAGCTGAAGTATCCTCATGGGGAATTTTTTTCCCCATTGCATCCTGAACCCCTCAAGCTACTATTTATGTCTGCTTCACTCTCTACCACCACCACTACCAAGAACAGCTTGAGTCCACCATTCCTGTAACTCCTCTTCAGATAGCTGCAGGCTGCAGTTAGGAAGTTAAGCCAATGGCAATGTACATCCAGCTCAGGTGTTTTCTATATATTAATCAAGTGGAAGAAATTTCTGCTTTCCTGTGTCTAAAACAAACCAAAAAAGATAAATTGAGGACTTATAAGGAAAAGAGTAGAAGCGGTAGTGGGGAACTTCCTTCTTCTCATGCTGAATTCTACAACACACAACCTTCACTGGAACAGTTTTACTAGAGAATTTCTGATTTTTCTGATTGAACACTGCAAGCCACTTTGAAATTAAATACGTCTGTCTTGGAAGTCCTGAAGTTTGGGTTAGTGGATCAGCACCTGTTGGCTAAACTCAGCTATGTGTTATACTCAACTTCTGCCACAAAATACTAGTCAAATTCCCAATATCATAGGTAGTTCAGCTGCTATTACTGCCTTTATTTCCACTTCTGACATAAATACAGAAGACAAAGAAAGGGAGGGTTTCTATCTCACAATGATAGTGCTGCAACATTTCAAATGTACCAAGCATTGCTTGTTCTGAGGAGAGAATTCTAACATTCTCAACCTACATCAAATGCTTTAGCAGCTGTAGGTAGTATATTTCTATAAGATTACTGTGACATAGAAACACAAAACCAAGACCACTGAATAAAATAATGAAGATACTGGTGCTCCTGAAAAGTAAGTAACTCTTATGAACAACATACTTTTTATTTGAAGATAATTTTACAACTACAGAATACATTTTATATGTAAATTGCACTTGCACTACACCGACTATTTTGTTTGGTCTTCACAAACATCAGAACAGTACTTTTTATGTCAAGAGTGTTCACAGAAAGAGAGGTTTTAACTTTCATCTTAATAAACAGAAGCTATGCTTTTGTAAATTTTTAGACTACAGAATTTTGAGTATTTTATCCAGCAAGTGACAAAAATAATTCTAGATTATTTATCAGACTAGTAGCCAACAACTAAAAAAACTATTAGAAAATTTAACAAAATACTGATGTAACTATAGAATTTTTTTTTTAAAAAATCATATCTCTTTTGAATACCTAACATCTCTACAGAAACTGTGATGTCTGCATAGCATTCCACAGGCAGTAGAATACATGAGCTAGCGGGTACTCTTTGAGAAAGTACAGGTATTGCCACTGTTTGACATTATGCACATCACTGACAGGAGCTCAAGTGAGTTCCCATCAAACCAAGATAAGGAGGAATAGTGTGTATGATCTAGAAAACAAATATTAGCTGAGCTGTTTCACTAGTCTGGGAATAGAAAAATTTACAGCCAAATCCTTTTCACGATTATTATTTATAGTTAGCAATAAAATCGAACATTGATTATTGGCTAGCCCTGACGGCAAGTGGCACATCACAGCACATACCCTCATGGCTCTGCTCTTGCTCACCACCAAAATAATGTGGCCTCATTTTTACTTAATCTGAGAATTCTCCTTAGTAAGTAACACTCACCGATTCAAAAAGTAGTAAAATTCAGAGATGAGTCTGTGATATCTTTGTGTCAGCACCTAATCTGCAAGTTGAATGCAAAAGACATAAACCACATAGAAAAAAAAAACAAACCAGAATCAAATAATAACAGAATGACCAGAGTTAGAAGAGATCCACAAGGATCATCCTATCCCTGTATAGGATAACCCCAAAATTTACATAGTGTGTCTGAGTGCAATGTCCAAATGATTCTTGAGTAATTTAAGGCTTGGCTCCATGACTACTTCCCTGGGAAGTCTGTTCCAGTGCTCCACCACCCTCTGAGTGGAGTGAAGAACTTTTTCCCTAGTATTCAACTTAAATCTCCCCTGGCACATCTTCCTGCCATTCCCTCAGGTCCTATCATTGATCACCAGATAGAAGAGATTGGTGCCTGCTCCTCCTCCTTCCCTTGTGAGCAGTAAACTGAGATAAGGTCCCCCTCAGTCTGCTCTTCTCCAGGCTCAACAGACCAAGTGATTTTAGCCACTCCTCATATGACTTCCCTTCTAAACCCTTCACCAATATTGTGACCCTTCTCTCCAGTAGCTTAATAGCCTTTTTATACTGTAGTGCCCAAAACTGCATGCAATACTCAAGGTGGGGACACATCAGAGCAGAGTAGGGTAGGACAATCACCTCCCTTGACCAGCTAGCAATGCCATGCTTGACACACCCCAGGACATGGTTGGCCCTCTTGACTGCCAGGGCACACTGCTGGCTCATGCTCAACTTGCCATCGACCAGGACCTTTGGGTCCTTTTCTGAAGGGCTGCTCTCCAGCCTGTCACTCCCCAGTCTGTGTGTATATACAGGGTTGCTGTGTTCCAGGTGCAAAATCCGACACTTGCCCTCGTTAAGCTTCATGTGGTTGGTGATTGCTCAGCTCTGTGATTTGCCTAGATCCCTCTGCAGGGCCTCTTTGCTCTCAAGAGTGTCAACAGCTCCCCCCAGTTCCATATCATCTGCAACCTTGGTTAGTAAATCTTCAAGTCCAGCATTCAGGTCATTTATGAACTAAAGAGTACTGGTCCTAGGATGGATCTCTGTGGAACCCCAATAGCAAGCGATTGCCAGCCCATGTGACCCTGTTCACTATGACTCCTTGAGCCCAATCCATCAACCAACTGTTCATCCATTGCATTATGTATTCATCCAGATGCAAGCTGGACATTTTGTTTAGGAGGATACTGTGAGAGACAGTATCAAAAGCCCCATTGAAATCCACAAAGAGTACATCAACCGGTTTTCCTTGGTCAACTCAGTGGGTAGCCTTGTCAGAGAAGGAAATTAAGTTTGTCAGGCAAGACTTCCCCTTTATAAACCCATGCTGGCTGGGACCAATGACTGTGTTGTCTTTCAGGTGTTTTTCAGTAGCTCCCAGAATAATCTTCTCTACAATCTTACCAGACACTGAAGTGAAACTAAAAGGTCTATAGCTACTGGGGTCAACCCTGTTGCCCTTCTTGAAGACTGCAACTTTTTCCAGCTTCCAGTCAAATGGTGCCTCTCCAGATTCCCAAGAGTATTAAAAAATCATTGAAAGAGGTCTAGCTATGACTTCAGCCAGCTCTTTAAGTACCCTTGGATGAATACCTCAGGCCCCATTGACTTCTAGGGATCCAGCTGGAGCAGCAAATACTGCACAAGTTTCGGGTTGTTTGGGAGTTTATCGTTAGCACAGTCTTGGTCCCCATGCCTATGACAGACATGCTTGAGCCCATCATCAGTACTGAAGACAGGCAAAAAAGGCATCAAATGTCTCTGCTTTGTCTATATCCCTGTTTATGAGATGTCCATGCTCAACAAGTAAGGGGCCAATGTTATTTCTGGCCTGCCTTTTGCTATTAACATATTTTAAAAAGCCCTTCTTATCATCCTTCACACTACTGGCCAGCTTCATCTCTAATTGAGCTTTGACTGCACAAATTTCTGACCTATAGTGGTGAACAGCATTTCTGCAGTCTTCCCTCATTACCAAGCAGGGCTACTGTCAGAGCTAACTGCAGATGCTTCTGCTGAGGAAAAAGAAAATACAGTCATGCCTTTCTCTGCTCAACTCCCTGAATATCCCACTAAGCTATGTGAAAGGAAGAGAAGCTTTAGTTATTTTAGACTGTTACCTCGGCTCACCCAGCAAAGCCTGATTTTGGAAACCCAGAATTAGCAATTATCATGGCAGTGTTGTATTATCTTTCTCTATTAAAATGTGCCTTGGAGGTAACACAACAGGGATAAAATGATATTTTCAAGATCAAAGATAATCCAGACTTTGACAAACAAATGTGGATTCCCTAGACATATAAGTTAATTGGTCACTTGAATTAATTCTAGCTGAAAAAAAATGGAGGGTTTTTGACTATTAAATGGGTGATATTCTTATAAAGCCTTTTGAGCAGGAGATCAAGGAGCTGATGAAGAAACCTGATGGCTTTTCAGATAGGGTTATATGATGATGATGCCTGCTGTATAAAGGCATTTGGACTTCAGGATCAAAGAGATTTGTCCCAAACCCATGTTCTTCTTTCCTGCTTTTAAAAATGCATTTTTATTTAACCATAAAAAAAAAAAATCTCAGTCTTCTCCTGCAGCACAAATACACTCTTAAAGAGTAGGAACAGTATTTTGTCTGATTCGTATTTCAGTATTACCCAGTAATTTATATTTTAAATTATAAGTGAACAGTCTATATCTCAAAAAGAATGCTACTATTTTATTTCTGAGGATTATATTACATATAATAAGCTAAACACTATAGCTCTTATCATAAAACTGTAATATTTTGCATTTAGAAAAATGAATGTCTTTTTACTGATGACAGCCTTTGTTCCTAAGAGAATTTGTACATGGTAATTTGTTTTAAGGAGAATAAGATGTAGTTAGCTAATGCAAGCTAAAACAGCTGGATAAAAAAATAAACACAATAGAGGATGCAACTTCACTGTCACAGTGGCAATGATTCATTCCGTGCTGTATTTTCTTCTAGCAATTTTCTAATTAAAGTCTGGAATTTTAAAAGCCTTTTTTGTTCTGAAACTGCATAGCAGTGATGGACACAGAATAGATTATTGAGCAAACACTGTGGCTCTTTTAAAGCTTAAGCTTGTATAAACTTATACAGTCTTCTAAACTTACCCTCCCTCTTCATTACCCAGCAGTGTCTTTCTCTCCCTTATGCCAGAAAAAAACGTTTATGGAGCCACACAACAAACTGTACTGAGTTAAAGTAACCTTTTTTCTCCCTTTTTTTCTAGATTAATTCTCACTTACATCTTTTCCTGGCCAAGTTTACTGTCCAGCTACATGGATACTAATCTCAGCACTAATAACTGGAGAAAAATGAAGGAATGAGCACCTGCAAATAAGCTGAGGTCTTGTGTATTTCTTTCAGCATCTTGATTAATGAACTCAGTGAATCACAATGTAAACGTTACAGAGGACATGTCTGTAAAAGCATGGTGCTGGAAGTAAATAATATCTGATGTGAAACTTAATACATCACATAATCATTTAATTAATAATTAAGTTCATTGTTAAAAATAATTAAATGCTATTATACACTCAAAACTCAAGAAATGCTCATATGACATTCAACTATTTGTCTAGACCATATTTCTCACAAATTATGTTAGCGTATTTCCCTGAGCAATTCAATTAATGTCCAAACTCACAGATTTCTGCTCACTTCTCAAATACTGCATGACTACCTGGTGGAAGTCAGAGAAGAGAATATTGTCTTCAGAGTGTGGTAGGCTCTATCTACTCAGGCTCCATCTGCAGAGTTAGAGCTCAGCAGAAAGCTCTACACTCATGACCATACCTTACACTTTCTTATACTTCATGTCATTTTATTTAAAAAAATATTTCATTGCATATTCTCACAGTTAAGCTTATCATATTTTGTGTGTGTGTTTGATAATACTGTGGCCTATTAACATGTCAGATTATTCCTCACAGCTAATATTAATTGGGGATTTAGATGACATGTATAGTGAAAATTACAATGGCAAGGTATTTTTAAGACATAATGGCAGCTACACATCTAGTTTCCTTCAGTACTAATTCTTAACAGTTGTCCTATATAGGAGAGAATTTTAAATAAAGAAGCTATCATCTGATGACTAAATGTTCCTTTATCACATTTGTATCAATTGTCAGTATGACAATTGGCAGTTGTGCCATCTATGAAAATATGTAAAAACTGTCTGAATAGATGAAACCATTGATGAAATGGTTCTTTTGTTTTAATTTTTACAGATATCGACTACTAAGGCAGCTTATAGGGACTTACTATTTGAAAAAAATGTGTTATGCTGAACTGCAGAATAATTCAGAAGTTCTGATTGATAAGAAAAACCCTTTTGCAATAGCTTGGCCCTGCAATCTTTTCAATTTTAGATCTGAGTCACATGTTTCACTGAAACATTCTAAGGCATGAAGCTTAAAATTTCAACTTTAATTAATATGGAGGAGGGTAGAAAAAGAAACACAGGCCAATATAGTAATAAAAGCTTTTCTTTACAAACCTGATACCATGATCTAATCTCAAAATAATTATTTTAAAGAAATTAATGAACTTTTTACATTGAGTGCTGATTTTTTTTCTTATGCTTACTCCACAAAAAGTGGAATGCCACTATTCAAGTTTTCTAATTTCCAGGTAACTTAGAGACAGACTCCTGGACTCTAAACAGTGAGTGGATAGAACACAAGCCAAGATGCTGGCAGGTGTATCAGCACACAGCTCACAGCACCTGTGGCCTGAATGCCCCAGCACACTCACCAGCTGCCCAGCCACAGCTGCCCTCCCTCTCCAGCAAACTGTGCCTTTCTTGCACTTGAGTAGTTGGGCATATTTTATCCTACAAAAGCTCAGAGACTGAAGGAATGACTGTTACTGAATGAATTTGTCAGATGCTGCACTCTTACACAAAACAGCCTGATTGAGACAAGATATCTTTTACTTGGCTGGGATGAGATGTTTCCAGAACTGAAGTCTCCTTCAACAGAAACCTCGAAAATAACCAGTCGCATGTCCTCGCTCTAATGCTGTTGATTTATTTGCATTAGAAAGTTCTCAGCTTTTTATCTTCCCATCCTTGTTTTCCAGAAGGATAAACTTGCATTTGCAAAACACTCCATGTGAGTTTGGGATCTGCCACTGGAACATAAACAACAAGCAAAATTTAGGAAATCGTTGCCTTAAAAAGGCATTCATATGTATCCTTGATTTTAGGTACATGTCTCAATATCATGGATACCAAAGCACAAGTTTAAAGCTAACCATGTGAAAAAGTGTTAGGGTTAACACACAAAGGAATGTGTAAAGTCATTTGTACAATTGCATTCGTATTATTAATGTTTCAATAAGCGATATTATTAATGCCTAAATACACATTTCTACAGCTGAATTAAATGAATTGTGATATGGCTGTAAGCACTGATCCATGCAGCCCTTATCACACATACTTTTTTTGTATAAGTTCTTGCTAGCATGTTCACACCCAGCGCAAACTAGACCTCAATGCCTGGACACACACTGAGCAATTGCACAAGTGAGGTTATTTCCACTGGGTGGTGAATCTGGCCCCCTTACCTCTTGCCTTTCTCAGCACTGCCCCAGAATGCTTTTCAGTCTGAAACCTGAAACATGTCCTCTTGCAAACCCCAAAATCACAGAAGAATACCTTCATCTATCCACAGCTCGTATCAGTCTCTCATGGTTTCCCATGTAGCCCAAGGATTATTTCAGACACTCTAATCTGAAAACCCAGACCCATTAATACTTATATTTTAGGACCAGAGAAGGACCTAGAGAGAAGTTCTGTGAAGTGAGTATAGATACAGCCAGTCTTGATTACTTATGTCAGGGCAACACGCCCTTGCCTTGATGAGTGTTAATTGTATCCAGAGTTTCATTGGAAGGATGGTTGCCAGCAGGGCTGAGAGGTAACCCTCCCCTCTACACACCCAGAGTACTGTGTCTGGTTCTGGACTCCCCGATACAATAGAGATGTGCAGCTATGGGAGAAAATCCAGAAAAGGTCTGATAAGATTGCAGAAAGACTGGAGAACCTCCTCTCTGAGGTAAGAGACCTGAGACTGAGAGCATGGAGAAGAAAATGTTTAGGCAGGACCTCATCAATGTGTATAAATACCTGAAGGGAGCATTAAAAGCAGGCAGAGTCAGGTTCTTCTCAGTGAAGCCCAGTGACAGGACCAGAGGCATTGGGCAGAAACTAAAACATGGGAGTATCCATCTGAACACCAGGAATTACTTTTTTTTACCGTGAGGGTGCCAAAACTCCAAACAGATTGCCCAGGGAGTTTGTGGAGTCTCCAACCTTGGAGATATCCAAAACCTGCCCAGACAAAGTCCTTTGCAACTGGAAATCAGTGACCCTGCGTGGGCAGAGGACTCAAACCAGGTGACCTCTTGAGGTTGCTTTCACAACTGCCATTCTGTGAATCTGTGACTTTTTCTTCCATGTATTCAGAAATGTGAATGTTTAGTAGGTTTTGCTTCATGGAAATGCTGCCAATTTTTAAGAATTATGCTCTTCTAATAGCCAGTAATGTCATTGAAAGTAAAGACAAAAAGGGAAATTGTGATTATTTCAAAATATATACATTTATCTATGCATTTCTGCGAGGGGAATTTACATTTCTCTCAGGCATTTTCTCTCAGGGCAGAGTCTTACCTCACCATTAACAGATCATAATAATCAAATCTTTATGACCCTTGGTAAAAATCTAAGTACTATTTCCATCATGTCCTAAACATGTCAGTGGGTAAACTGACACCAAGCATGACACCAAAGCACTCCATAACAGGATGCATAAACAGGAAAGGAAAGCACACATAGAGCAGGCAATGACCAAAACCAAATGTACCAAAAAGCTACCAAACCATTACTGCTTTCTAGTGAAAACTATTACTGAATCAAAATCCAATTTTATACTAAAAAGAAACTTTGATAAGCTATATGGGCAAACTTCTTTCTGAACATTGCTACAGCTCCATGTCAACTGCACTAGACATATCAAAGAGTATATTCACAGATGAGTAAATTTGCAAATAAATAAATAAGCTTAGTGTCATCTGTGAATTTACTAAGGGTACATTCAAGCCCTTCATCCAGATCATTGATAAAGATATTGAACAGAACTGGAGCCAGCACTGAGCCCTGGGGAACCCACTTGATACCAGCCTCCAACTGTATTTAACTCGATTTACTATGACTCTTTGGGCCAAGCCATCCAGACAGTTTTATACTCAGCAGAGAGGGTTCAACATTCCCAAAACCAGATGCATAAGCTAAATTGATTAGATTAAAATTTTGAACATTTTTGTTTGTTAAAAATATTTATATTTTTCCTAGCTAGTCTGACAAAATACTGAAATACTTGATGTACATACATCTGACATGATAGATCCTGGAGTCCTCAGAAAACCAGTTGGGATCTGTAAGTGTTTCCAGCCAAACATCGCATACTTTATCTTTTCCTGTGGATGCTCCCAAGCTATCAGTATGGTAAGATTTGTTTGATACATTAGTCAAACCATAGAATTTGCTAATGTTATTGGTAAAAATTGCTTGTTTAACATTTTGTGCATAAAGTAAGTTTAAGGATCGTTTTAAGGAAAGAGAATCTTCACTTTCAGCATAAGCCAACTTTTCATCTGCACAGATTCACTAGATTCACTTTCTAATCACCTCCCAAAAAATGAACACCCAGCCTTTTGTTCAGTTACATTAAATCACTCCTGATACAAGGAAACTATGAAAGATATCATTTCATGTTCTAAAGGCATGGCCTTTCATCCCCAGATGGCAATTTATATGGTGAATCCACTATAATTTCACATTTTAAAGCCCTAGATGACTGTTTCCCCAGTGCACAATAACTCAGTATGTTCTGTCTGCTCCATATTGAGTAGATAAAACTCCATTTTTATAATAAGTACTGTGCTGCTGAGGGTTCAAGACATAGATAAGAAAAACCTTTTAGTCTTTTAATATAGCACAATATTTATCTTCCTCCCTAAAAAAAAAAAAAAAGTTAAGCAGCATCTATACCATAATAGTGTTGTTTTCCAAAATGTACTTGGGATTTGCCATAAGCATACAAGATTTTTATCATTAAAAATCCAAATATTGGAATATAGTATCAGTTCATTATTTCCTTAGTAGTCAAATATCCACATCCTTGTACATACTAGATAGATATTAAGTAGGTATTAGATTAGGTATTTGATACAAGATTTTAGATAGATGGAAAATGCAGGATGATGCATTTTAGATTAGAGACATACATGACTCTAGATGATCCAAACTATGTGCATGAAACAGTTTTCCTATTTTAATATTAGTAACTTGAAAAAGTATACAGGTGTCTTCAATTTATAAAGAAAGGTTCATTAAAACTATCCTGATTTATTTATCCCAAGGGCTGTGAAAGATCTACTTAGATTGATTTCAAGCATTTGTGAGCAAAAAAAGGATGATTGAAGTTTTATATCCATTTCCTACTCTACAATGCTCCAATAGCTAGTGGATACAGATTTTGAAGTAACAAGTTTAAAAATCCTGTGCTTTGTGAAAAGGCAAGAAGAAAAATGATTTTTTTAAAATATTTTATTCATATTTGCCATTTATTGGTTTTAGTTGCATGCTGTGCTAACAGGAGTCTGCTAGCAAGATCTATTTAATCAGGCTAGTTTCAAACATTCACAGAATTTGGCAGTAGGGTTTTTAAATAGATTTCACTTGTAAATTTAAATATTCCATTAAACAATATACAGTCATTAGGTTAAATCTTAGAATAAATTTTTATTTATGTCCCTAATGCAAGATATCTATTTTATCGAGGTTGACATAAAATCTATTTTTTTAGCAGTCACTGAACATTACAGATTAATAATGGTTTTGTAATGCCATCTTCAGTAGACAAATCTCTAGGAGATATTATTTTATTCTTATTAACTTGCTGACAAAATCAGTCCTAATTGGTTAAGAGTTACTTTGATTCTAGGATGCTGCTATCCATAGAAATTGGCTAGAACAGAAGATGTTTCTTTTCATTTGTCACTCACAATATTCATTGCAACTCTGTTTCTAAATTGCCTTAATCCCTCAGGGAATTTTCATCACTTTCCACTGACATAACAATTGTTTTTTAGCTGACAGAATTTTGATGAATCTCCTGCAGCAACTTCACTTAAATAACTTGTAAATAATGGGAATATACCAGTCAAAGTACTTGAAATAATTTTTAAAGGACTTTAGCATTTTCCTTTTAACTTGACTGCAGAATGTTAATGGGTTTTCTTCATTTCATAAATTTGAAAAACCACTGACTCATACATAGAGCAGATGAGGGGACAGATGTGATTGGTCTTCATATGAAAATTTCTCAGTGATGCCTAACGATCAGTGAGCAGTTGTAGAGATTCTGAGTTTATGATAAATTCTATGTAAAGCTAACAACATTGCCTTTCCAAGTAAGGTTCATGCCTTTTGACCAGCCACTTGTTGAATTAAAGATTAACCTTTGTGCACTATACCACAGTACAACATTCTTCCATACTTTTTCCAGTTTTGCCATGTTCAACCATTTTGTCCTGCAGCACTAGAGTGACTTAAAAAAATGTTAATAATGTTTACCTACAATGAGATTTGCCCGTTCATCTTCCAGTCTCAAACACTTTTTGTGTTTCTGGATGTGATTAACATGTTCTGTAGCTTATGAGGTTTCTTAGAAGCTGATTGTAGTGGTAGCCAGATAAGGATAACAGAAAAAGAGTGATTAGTTCCTCTCCAGTTTGCTGATCATCAAAAACTTCTTATTAAATTTTTTAAAACACAGCATTTCTATAATCAGAAAATAATATATGTTAATTTAAAAATAATTATTTACTTAAAAGACATGTTAAAAATATAAATTAAGGAACTTCATGAAAACAGAGATATAGCTGTTCAACTGAGACACCCATTTATTTACACAAAAGTTCTCTCTGGCATGAAAGTACTTGTAAATCTTTGAGGATTAAATACAACCTAATTTTATTCCACACATCCTAATTTCAATTTAAAAAATAGGAATTTTGCATTTGCTTCTAAGGGAACTTTTCTCAGGGAGCTCCTTGTGCGAAATGAAGACCTGAAATGCAGAAGAAACTCTGGATCTTCATCTTCCAAAAGTGGAAGAAATCAGGACATGAAGCCACTACTTAAATCATATTTCTTTATTGGAGCCCTCTATCTTCTGTGGAACAGGGGCTTAGTCTGGGCTGACAGACACTTTTGCTTCAAACTGCAAAGCAAAATTTTTCAGGTGTATCTCACACACTCCCTTGAAACACCTGGAGCATCAGAATAATTCCCAGATACCTTGCTACACATGAAAAAGATTTCCTGGTTACTTCTAGTTGCTTGAAGATCCTTTCATGCCCAATACACAAACAAAAGCTATGCATTTTACATACATAGATGTATGTGTTGCTGCATATTAGGTGAGTTAGCTAGAGGAGCTAAGCTTCTCTTACAGTATTCCATGAACTCTGCTAAGTATTATTGTACCCACAGAAACAAGAGTTAAGTCTCAACATCAGACAGAAAAAGTAGTCACACATAACAAGTGCCAGAACAAGGTAAAGAAAAAAGAATTTTTTATTCACTAAATTCAAAATAAACAACAGTTTGCAAAGATTTACCAAGAGAAACACACACACACACCATCTATCACTCTTATATTTATAGTAATTTAATTAAATAATTCAGGGCACAAGTTAAAACACAACTGTTCAGGACACCTGAACAGTTATATTAGTTTAAATATTTATATTAGTTTATATAAAGTTTATATTAGTTTAAATATTTAACTAGTACATCAACGATGCCTAATTGATTGGTTGACATGCAGGAATTTTGAATATGTGTTTACTGAATTAAAGAGATGGCCATGGATTTTAGCTTTTAACTTAAACTGTCAATGGTATGGGAGTTTCTTTGAAAGCAAGAAGCGTGTTTATGCTCTCACAGAATCATAGAACAGTTTGGGTTGGAAGGAACCTTAAAGATCATCTAGTATCAACCCCAACAAGTAGAATCATAGAATCATTTAGACTGGAAAAACTTCTTAAGATTTCAAAGAATAATTACTATTTTTCACCCAAGCAGGGTGTCCAGTCACCACTAGCAGCTATGCAGACGGTAGGAAATTAAAATGTGAGTAAAATCTGATTGTAAATTAATAAGTAGAACAAAGGTTCTGGACATGTTACTTGTTTTCTGGTAACATATTACTTATTATATCTCAGTCTGACAAGTCTGATCTGCCTTCAGATTAGAGTCTTCAGATCAGTATTTGATCTGGTTTTATATGGAGGAAAGAAGACATCCAAAACCAAAATTAAACATAAAGTGATAGTAGATCCTCATATTTTATCTATATTTTCTCCAAGGTTCCTTTAGGTTTTATTTCTTCTGACACAATTCTTCAGGTTCTCCAGGATTAATAACAAAACTGAATGCTCAGCCGTGTCTAAATATGGCTTTTATTTGATTTTCTTCAAACAATACAGATACTTCTGATAAACTGGCCTTAAGAGATGTGGCTCACTATGTAAACATACATTTTCTAAACAGGAATTATTAAGATTCAGTACTATTTGACTAACTTCTGTGATTATATTATTACTACTTCACATTGAAAATTATATCAGCTTTGAATGCTTCAAATCAAGCTTGAAAAAGCAGAAGTAACATCCAGCATTATCCAGCACCTCAGTTTCAGGATTTATGGAATGCACCAAACCTATTATTGATCCATGAATCATCTCACAGAATGTTTTTTTCATATATACATACATATGTGTGTATGTGTGCGCATATATATATATATGTGACCTACTAAAAGTACTCAAACCACCAAGTAGATATTACCGAATGTGTTTATAAACCTGTGTTCCCCAAAAAGGAGGGAGGGACAGTATTTTTAAAAACATCCATTGGTGCTCCAAAAGCCAAAAGGAAATCACTGGGAAAGTCAAACAAAATTTCCCCTCATTACTATCATGGACAACAAATCCATTGGGAAAAATATAAAGAAACCTCATTCTTCAGTGCTGTCACCCCATTGGCTTTGATGGAGTAGGTGAAGAAGGGTTAGGTCTTTTGGCTACATAGCATTTAGCAGATGCCATTATCATACTCAAATGAAGTATTTCTTATTTTAAATAACTTTAGGGACATAAATGATCGTATAAAATATTCAAATATAATTTTGAATCCTTCAACTTTTTTTTTTTTTGCTTCAGTCATATGATATAGAGGAATTCTTTACATTTTATCTTTATTGCCTAGTGTTACCTAGAGGTTCGGGGGAATAAATAACACTGAAAACAGATGGCTGGATTTACCTTAAGTGGTAAAATGAGGCTTTGTGCAGATGGACCTGTAGATATTGGTGCCAGTATTGTACCTTATCCATATGGACCGGAAGATTTATGGCAGAAGTAATTATTTGCAAATTAATCCTTAGATACAAGCTAATGCCTCCCTCTTTGTGTGCTTCTACTATTTCTACTTTCTGGTATTAGAGAAGAAGGGATAATTTAAGATAAATAGTAAATCTGTTTCCTCAAAAAGTTAATTAATGTTTTAAGATGTCTTAAGACAGGAGTCTTTTTCTCTGAGTGTTACGCTTCATCATGGCAACATAAAGCATGCAGGAAAGCTTCAACTGTGGCAGCTCAGTGTTTTCACGTCAGAATACTCAGATTCCTGCAAACAGAGATTTATCTGAAGGAGTGCTCCTCCTAACAGGCAAGAAGCAGTGAACTGGTGACACTATCTAGGGCAGGGAAAAGTTGTCACAGCATCTTTGAGAACAGAAATATGTGTTCATCACAAGGCTGTCCTCCAGGACTTGGCATACTCAGTGGTATAATGGGGATAAATCACATTTCTTGCTAAATCTTGTGTTCCATTATCCATCAGCTACAGGTCCTGCAGCGTGTTATGTGAAGATGTGGTGTAAGAACCACAGAATGAGCTGTTCACCTCTCAGTGGAAAGACTTCTCCAGGAGTTACTTAAAAGGCTGAGAAAAGAGCTGAGAGAAGGAGAAAGAGTATGGAGGTATGAAGACAAAGCCTAAACACATCAATAGCAGCATGAGTTTGTAGTAAAAGCTTCCCACTGTCTGTAATTGGGAATATCCTCAGCCTCAATGAGCATAAATTGCAACAGCCATGGAAAAATAGATATGGAAGTTTAATTTCTTACATTCACAAAGACAAAGGTAGTGGTATCCATTTCAGGATGTTGTTGTTTCTCTTTTAATATGAGTATGATTTAAAGTGTGGATGCTTTCATTTACAGATCTGTAAATAGATAGTAGACATGGTTTTCTGCTTCTGCTGCATCTGAGTTATGCAGTCATGAATAAAAGAATTAAGAGCCAATGATCTTTAAAATAAAAAATGAGGAGTGTTGCCTTTGTCCCTTAAATTTTCCATTGTTCTTCAAACATTTCAACTTTCCCTGTTTTGTTCTTCAGTAACATCTACAAAGTGTTGTGTCTGATTGCACACAATATTGAGTTAACCTCTAATACTAAATGTTTCAGGAGAGTGATGTGCCTTCAGGAACCAAAAGGTCTACGTAACTGCTATTTGTACAGTGTTTTGAGATCCTGTGATGGAGATTACTAAAAAAAGTTATTCTTATAACAATTAACTAAAAAGCAATCTCTTGCAGAGTTTGAATCTCAGTTCGAAAAAAAAAAATATAATTTATATATTAACTAATTACTTATATATATTAATTGATTAATTTATAATAAGTTTGGGGATTTTATTTCTTTTGCCTTCATGAGTCACAAAAATCCCAGAAAGAGGAACAAAGGTACATAAAAATAATATCTGAATAACGATAAAAAATGTCTAAGAGAACAAAACAACATAGAACAACACAAATTCTCCTACACATAGTTATATATGGAGCATTTCAGACTAACTGAGCAACAAAGGTTTAGTTATGAATACTTGCAGAGGGAAATACATCTCAGAGGAATTTGCTTCTGAAGTGATGGCAAAAATATATTTGTTCTATATAAAGATTTTTTCCTCTAGTGAACTAAATAACTTTATGTTTAAAAATGACTTTCACTTCCTACCCAGCTAATTTTGTCCTTGTCTACCACAGACATGATTTGCTTAAGCTGAAAGGAAATAACAGCTGTGAAGTTGTTCATAAATGATAAATGAAAGCATAACATAAAACAATTTAAATATACCACAACAAGAAACAGAACATTACTCAGCTTAAAAACTGAATCCACATTACATCCTTGGTTATTCATTCAGAAGATTTTTGTGCAGAGTACCTTCAGAGGCCTAAGAACTTCTGGTTACACACATATTTAATTGCCACTAAAACTGGAAAACCAAATTGTCTCATGGAGAAAGTCACAAGGGAAGAAAGTAACCATGATGATATTAACTGACAGACACATGAAGCATAATTAGTAATTTGAAAAAGTGAAGATATCACTCACTTTTGAAAATTACTTATCTACATGAGAAGTATTTAGCAACTCGGCATGCTACATTTAGGAAGAAGAGTTTTCAGTTTCTGGGTTACATTTAAAAGTTTCCTCAACATAATCATAGAGTAGCTATCAAAAAGTCTAGCAGCCTGATTATGGAAGAAAACAGTTTCAGAAGAAGTTACAGATGAATGTTGTTTTTCCTTAAAGCTAGAATTCTTCAGACTGTTGAAAATATCAATATAATTCCCTTTGCTCTAGTCAGTTTTTCTTCTGAAGATTAAAAGTCTGCTCAATTTATGCAGAAAAGAAATAGGAAAGTTTCATGGTGCCCATTTTGGCACAGCAAAGGCCCTGTAGCATTTCGGGTACATTACAATGTCTATTCAACTGCATCACATTTGTGCTGTGCTTCAGGAAAAATAAACCGCCCTCCAGGCCCTAAGGACAAAGCTATTTACAGACATCTAGAAGCCATTGTACTTTAGCACTGACGGCTAAAATAGCTCAGACAAATAAGAAACAAATCTTCCATGCTGCTGTATAGTGTTCTGTGAGGAAGAAGAGCAATCTATATGGATGGGTTCCGGCACAAGGATACATGAAAGGTATCAAGGAGTATATGTTATAAAGAAAGCAGTGTCCTGTGAGATGTGGGTAGGAAGGGAGGAATGCAGAGCAAGGGATAAAAATGGAAAATATATGGACAGTTTAAACAAACTGAATGCTTGATACAATGCAATAATATTTTTCTTAAATTATTCCAACTTCCACAAAACAAGGAGGTGCATACCCTGCTTTGGGCATATTGCAGTTTGTGGTATCCTGCATTAGTGAGTTTAACATCTTTGAGAAATATTATGTTCTAGGAAAGATGTGTATGAAATTACTTTCTTGATATTTTTCTAAGCACATGTTTAAAAATACAGTGTTAGCTTTCTTTTATATATCTGATTTTCAATGAGATTTTGAAAGGCATATTCAAAGGAAACAAGCAGCAGTAACCACTGTTATCTGGGTAGCAGTTAGTTTTTTCACAATATGCAGTTAGAGTCTTGAAATTGCAATACTTCAGATTTCTCATACCTTTTTCCAAAAAAAAACCCCAAAACAAAACAAAACAAAAATAGAGGTATTATGGCAGATGATGTAGAAAGCAGTGATTTTAAAGAAAAGCATTTATAAGTTTGAGGGGTTTATGCTTGCATCTTTATAGTTTTCTGTATATTTGATTACTATTCATAGTTTTGTTCATACAAATGCCTTCAAATATTTAAATAACCTGCCTGACAAGGCAATACAAGTTGTAGCTATGGTGAAACAACCAACTGGATTTTTTCTGGTCTGTTCAATATATTTTATGTTCCTTTTTAGCTGTTTCTTTCCCAGACTGGGTTAAAGGCTTTGTTTGGGCTATTAATTACTTGTGAAAACTTGCACTATGCCTGGGAAGAGGATTTGTTTCTGATCACTACTAAGGTGGTATTTTACACACATTTTGATGTGTCAGCGTATGGATACATGGTTTTACTACTATTTGCCTCTTTCCTCACTGTTTGCTGACATTTCTCCTACGCTTAGGGCCAGGGCTGGGTGTCTATAGTTATTCCAACTATAACTTTGAGCACCTACCAACGGTTCTGAGTGTGCAATGATGCTCCAGGTTACTCCTCTGTGATGAAACTCATCTAGCTGCAGCAATCCCTGGTAGACTAACCTGAAAAATAGCAATGTGGTGGAGCTTTCTCTTCACCATCCTCTAAGCCTAAAAAGAGTGGCCCATCTCATCTCGTTCAAGAGACTCACTAGACCTAGAAGACCGTCTGTGCATCAGTCAGCTTTCTTGGTCCACCAGATTTTCTTTAAAGAAGAGGTCTTGCACTGGCTTCTGTAAAGCAAAGCAAATTCCATGAGTGCATGGCTGGATTTTCTCACTGCTAGCAGATCTCACATTTGAGAGTGAGCCAGCAGTCTAGGCTGGCTGTACACCATCTAAGAGCAAGGACACATGCTTCATAATAAATGTTTCAGTCTCATTCACCAGCAAAAAACAGCTTTGGTCTGGCTAAAATGTTCACTGAACTTGTGCTGACTTTCACTGATTGTAAGTAATTATGAAAAATTGTTTTGCTCTGGCATTTAACATTTGAATCAATATTTCAGTGATTCAAAGTTTATTGCAAAGTTACTGATAAATATTTTTTAAAAGTAAAACATGGAAATTTTCTCATTCAGGCTAAAAGTCATGATGAAATATGAATGAATTCTTTCTTCAACCAGGTGTTCACATAAATATTCATATCAGCAGAGATGGTGGCAAAATAAGGGATTAGCTACCAAAAATGAAAATGAGAAACAAAAACTACAAGCCATTAGGAACTTCAGTTCCAGGACATTGTCCATTTACGGTTGTGATAATCTGCCTGCTTCAAGACAAGCACTTTCTGTCTGGAATATTTCTCCAGAAGATACCACTGTCTCATCATGGCAAATTGCACTGGTAGATCATATAGGTCCTAATCCGTCACTTCTCAAATTTGTACCTGAATTAGTGTTTTGGAGTGTCACTTCATTCGTAATTCCATTAAGGTGATGTTTTTTCCTACAGACAGTAAGTAGTAAATTTACACACAATGTCTCAATAATTTTAGAAAAAAGCAACTATTTGCAACCTAGGCAATTTTTTAAAAACTAAGAAAGAAAGGAAGAAGCCAAAAACTCTGCCTTCTGGATATATGGAGGAGGAAAGCAAAAATAAATTTTCCTTTCTCAAAGGAAACCATTTTTTTTTTACAGACCTAAACTAATGCTTTTGTTTCTATTTCATTTGTTTCCTGATGTAAAGTAACAAAATAGGAATAGTCACCCTACCTACCAGAGATTCTTTTGTAGCATTTGTAGAAATGATTTTGTTCATGATTTTTTCAGTTATTGATTTAGCTCAGCTAGTCAAAGTAGAACAGGAGCATATTTGAATCTTAAAATACGGATAAGTATATAATAAAGCCTCTGTGTACAAACCATAAGTGCTTTTGAATAAGCAGAGCCCTTTTCTTACTTTGATTAGAAAAGTCCTTCATTCAACACATAAGGAATTAATGTAGCAGAGTTAGATCTTCTCACCATGTTTTTATTTGATCCTATAAGAAAAGCAGCAAATCTGCTTAGCACCAAGGATGAATTCTGCACAATTTCCTTCAGTGAACCTTCTCTACACATTAATTAGACTTGTACAGGTTTGCTTTTTCTTATGGGAATCTCATCCCCCAGGAACACCTCTTTCTTAGGAGATACCTATTGCCACCTAAGTCCTATGAGATCACTCACAGTACATCCAGCAATTACAGAATAGTGGCCATGGCTTTGTTATTTTCCTTCCATCTCTTCATCAATATACTTCTCACACAAAGCCTCTGATGTTCAAACCTTTCTGATCATTTCCTGAAAGCCTACTGGTCTCACCCTTTCTGCACAGAGCCTTTGTCCCAGCAAAACTCTTATTGTTATATGTTTTCTGTCTCCTACAGTATCATCACTGTAGCTTTTACCTCTAAGTATTTGTATTTTTTTCTTTTCAGAAGATAATATCTGCATTTGCCGTGCACTGTTCCCCTAGTGCATGTAGAACTTGTCACTATATTTCAGTGAAATGTTTGTAATTGTTAAACAGAGCTCATAGTCAGGAATAAAAGGGAACTTTTCATTTTTCTGATGTTCTTAAAAGGGAAAATGTGTATAAAGAATCACCTTGAATTCTAGTATTCATTTCAAATTTTGTACTTGTGCATGACAATTGGACACTAAACCAATACTTCCGCTAAAGAGTTTGTTTCTGGGGGTTTGTTATTTTATTTTTATTTTAGGTTGCAATTTTGACTTCATATAATGATTATTTCACATCTCATCTCCACAAAAACATTCTGAGAATTTTTATGGTAGAATTTCATTAACTGGACAATGCAGAAAATCTGATCAAGGTGCTGTGTCCTATTTACATAACTGGAATATACTGAATTTGGAAGGAGGGGAGGCATAAAGCAACAGTGACTAAAAAAATGGGTTATCTCTTTTCTCATTACTGCATGTAGTATATACAGTTGTATCACAATATTATACTCTGGAGTTGGCCACGGCAACAATTTTGAATTATTTTAATTATTAAAAACTATGTCAGCAAACATCAGCTGAAAATGCTTTAGTTTGTAAGAAATCAAGCTCTTGGGTTTAATACTTGTTTTTATTTTTAGGAGAGAAGCTTTTAAAACTGCTTGCAGTGTTAATTGTGCATTTCTTTCCTGTCTTGCAGAGAATGCCATAAAACCAGTGATGTGTTTGTTTTAGTTTCCAAAAGCTAATGTAAGGGAATAAAATCTTAGCATGAAGTCAATCCTGGTTACTTTAAAACACTTTTAGTGTTAAAACATTGTAATACATTGCTCCTACATATGAACAAAAGTGAGGGTAAGCTAAGAAAACAAGATCCATTTAAATCTTCTGATCTGAAAAGAAACATAATTTATATTTTTTATCAAACACTAGTACATAGTAATCTGTGAGGGAACATAAGCTTTGAAGTAGCTTTTAGTGCTGAGATAGAACAAATAGATTGCTAGTTCCACTCCATCAAAACAGATTACTGATTGACAATACACACAAGTATGCATCTGTAAGAGTTAAAATAGGCTAATAATTACAAAACTTGTGTATCTTTGTTCCAAAGAGACTATGAAAATAAAAGTCTATCAGTCCCATTGTATCTGAGTCATAATGCAGGAAGATAAATATATTTTCTTATTAGTTGTGGTCTTCAAATCTTACAATGTAGAAAAGCAATATGTATGTATTGTGAAGTTCAATACTAGCAAAATCAAATACTTGCTAAAAGGGCCTTTTAAAATACCTTTAATTTGTAGACACTTGATTATAGCTTCCAGATACTGTGTCTCTATATCTGAAAAATATCACTATTGTAATTGTTTGTATCAGGTAAGTCTTATGCGTGATCAGACCTCTAAACAAGGAGCATAAGGAACTTTGACAAACATACGCATTCCATAGGCTTTTCTTTATCCGTGTCCTTACGTGCCAAGTGCAGTCACAAACCATTCTTGTTTTGTTCCACCCCTAAGGTGACATAAAATGAGATCATAAACTTGGCCTGACTGTCCTCTTTGTTCTCTCGCAGACTTTGCCAGAGTATCGCCTTTGCCACTTTTAGATAGAGAATTAAATCATGTAAGAAATATCTATTTTGTAAGAGATATTTTCTCTTCCATCTTTTCTACAGACTGACTTATTACAGAGCAGCGGGCTTGCTTCTTTGCTGATGTGGTTTTACCTCTATTTTAATACACCTGCTATGTATTTATCTGAGAGGAAACAAGATCAAAGGGACACATGCTGAGGATTAATTCTGCAGCCTTGAATCAACCCTGAGGATGTTGTACCTACGTCAGTGTGGTGGGTTGACCTCAGCTGGCTGCCAGATGCCCACCAAGCTGCTCTATCACTTCCCTTCCATTGACAGGACAGATTGAGAAAATGTGACAAAAGCTCATGGGTCAAGATAAGGACAGAAAGATCATTTACCAATTACCATTATAGGCAAAGTATACTCCACTTGGGGATAAGTAATTTAACTTATTGCCAATTAATCAGAGCAAGATAATGAGAAATAATAACAAATCTAAAGAAAACACCTTCCTCACATCTCCTTCTTCCTAGTCTCAATGTTACTCCCAAATCTCTATATCCTCCCCTCCCTGAGCAGTGCACGGGGATGGGGAACAGGGACTGCATTTAGTTCATAATGCTTCATCTCTGTTACTCCTTCCTCCTCATGCTCTTCCCTTCCTCTAGGGTTGGGTCTGTCCCACAAGACGCCATCCCCCACAAACTTCTCTAATGTGGGTCCTTCCCACAGGCTGCAGTTCTTTACAAACTGCTCCAGCATGGGTCTTTTCAGCGTCGGTATTCTACAGAATCATGTGTCCTGTAGGATGTGAAAACATTGTCCAGCACGAGCCCTCCACAGGCTGCAGCTTCCTTGACGATACATCCGTCTTTTCCCACATGGGGTACTTCATAGGCCACAATATGGATTTCTGCTGTACAGTAGACCTCCATGATCTTCAGGGGGAACAACTAGCATCATCATGATCTTCAAAACAGGCTGCAGTGGAATCTCTGCTTCATCACCTGGACCACCTCCTCCCCTTCCTTCTTCTGACCTTGGTGTCTGCAGCATTGCTTCTTTCTCATATTCTAACTCCTTTCTCTCAGCTTCTGTAGTGTAGTGGTTTTCATCCTTTCACAAATATGTTATCATAGAGGTGCTACTATCATCACTGATTAGCTCATCTTTGGCCAACAGCAGGTCTGTCTTGGAGCCAGCTGGAACTGGCACTGTCAAACATGGGGACAGCTTCTGGTATCTTCTCACAGAAACCATCGCTGCTGATTCCTTGCTACCAAAATCTTGCTATGTAAACTCTATGTAGTCATCAAAAAGCATCTCTTTGCATGTACAAAGTCATCCTTTGCTACACCTTCCTCGACAAGCTGCACCTGTGCTCTTGAGTGTACCAGCCAATTCCATGTGTGGATGCAATTTGTCATTGGGTACTATTCTATTAATTTTGTTATTCCAAATCACCTAACTGAATACCCATTTATACAATTCAGTTGAGAATTGATGAAGTGATGATAACTAAAGACAGGTCACTGTTTGCAAGACTCAAATGCATTTTTCTGGCCAAATAGATGCTGATAAAATTTCTTCAAAATTGGAGTTTCCCTTTACCACCTTCTTACAGCAGAAGACCGTAAAAAAAAAAAATAAACAACCAACATTCTTTTCACATCTTTTGAAAAACCTATTGAATGGAATTAGGTCTACTGACTGCTCCCCTTATCTTTCCTTTTAATTCTTCTTTCCAATCTTTTTTATTTATCTGCACTATATCTTCTCTGAAATATTCCTATCTTCTTCCCTCCGTTTCTAATTATTGATGGTGGGACTTTTCCTGGCCAGTTCAAAAGGATTTTATGATAGTACATAAACACCTAAAAGCATTCCATAATTCTCAGCTATGCACTTCAGAGGGTGATCACACTAAGTGACTTCCCAACAGGCTGTAAACTGCAGCAGGATGGATGGGTGTGTACCGTGTGGACTATCCTCTCTGAGGAAGAAACTTAGAGAGAAGACTATCTTCTGCCTTCCTGGTCTCTCCCCTTTCTTTTTCCCACCTACTTCAGCGCAGGATATTGCTGTTTCTTTTCAGAGCATTGTAGAGTAGTGTTGTTTGAGGCAATCCAGTAATTTTCTGTCTTAATTTTTCTTTCTATTTTTCTTCTCTGAAACACCAGGAATGAACATCTGTTTTTTGACTTTTCCTCTGTTACCTCCCACTCAATATTTCTGTGAACAAATTGTTTTCACATTTATTTTGTTTCCCTCATCTCTCCTTTTTTTGTAGTCCCTATCCCTTAAAGTGATCTCCTTCACATTATCTAGGAGATTTTGTCTCTTGCACATCTTCATTTTCATTAAAATTTTGCTAGCTGGAAAAATATAGGCAACTTCACAAAGGGCTAAGATCTAGATATTCAACTGCATTGACATAAAAACAAATTTTGGTCAAAGGATATCTGTGGTAGTATTATGTTTCTGAAGAAATACTCAGAAAACTAAGATATAAGAATACAAATTCAACTCAAAGGCTCTGCACTGTTCAATAAAACCAAGGCCTTGCTGGTGAACCGAGCTTATGTTACCCAGTGCACTTAGGAAAAGAAGTCCTCATATACTGTGCCAATGAACTAAATTTTGAAACTTGCTGTTTCTGAACATAACCCTGATATCAACCAATCACTCACACGCCAGGTACCTATATCAAACTCTAACTATTCTTTGGAAAAAATTTTGAAAATAGTGCTTTCTTCCTCTTCAGATCTATTCTCTCCATCTTCAGTGTTACATCTGCATGCTCCATGGTAAAGCTGAGCTTGCTGCGATTAGACTTTGAAATTAAAATATGGCAATGAGGAGCTGAATTAGATTCTACACTTTTATGAATCTTTGAAATAACTGGTATTTTATGTTCCAGGTAGTCACAGAAAAGTAAGCAATAGGTTTCACCCGTGTGTGTTGTATCGGAACTTAAAATCAATCACACTGTGCCTGAAGGGACTTACTGATCAATAAAACTGTTATTACACTTTATAATAAGTGAGAAAGAGGTAACTTCAGAGAAGTTTACAGGCATCTCAATTAGAAAATCTTAAGCATATCTACTAAAGACTCATTGTAAAACAGCAAAGATGGAATCCAGTGTTTTGCCCCTTGTGATTATTTTTTCAGCAGAAATCTTCCCTTCAGAAAGAAAAGTGAGATGAACGTAGCACTGACCCAGTTATTAACCTACTGCACTTGTTCTAAAACACAGTTGCCATCTATCTCAGAAAACAGCAACTTTGCACCACTTTAATCCCCATTACAATGGATGCTTCCATTCTGAGAAATTCTTGTGAAATAGAAAATACTGTGTAACTAATCCAAAGATTTTTGTGTCTTAGAATATATTGTTGTCAACTTTTTACAATATAAAAGCACAGCTTGCTATACACTGTCTGCTACTTGTCAAAATAAGAGAAAATTTATAAACACTGAAAATAAAATTGCACGTGTCATATCTAAGAGAAAATGGGTTGCTTGTTCAAAACTGAATGAACACTTAGTAGAAATGTAAAGTGTTCTGGTCCAGCAAGTTTAGTTACTCTAACTTCATTTTATTATATTCTGCTGAGACAAAGATTTATGTCTCCATTAGAATAAAATAGAAATAGAATAGACTACATTGTTTTTAAAGTAGAAAAATATAAATAAAATAAATTATTAGCAGGGTCAATATTGAATGGTACCAGCAGACGCAAACCCATAGCTAAGCATTTCTGGAAGACCATCCAAGTACCCTGCTCAGTTTTAATCTCTATTGAAATGAGTGAGTGAATTTTCCTCTTCCTTGTGACACAGCAGGGACACTCTGGTTCCAGTAACTGCTCTCCCAGATTAACTCTGACCCAGTGGCTCTTACCGTTTTCTATTCCAATCAAGCCAAAAATGTGCTATGCTTTCAAGAGCAAGTTACAATTTATTTAATGCTCTGTATAAGCCCTGAAGGCTTCTGCATATTGATCATTCAAACAAGAGCCTGCTAAACACTATTACTAGTGGAAAAATAAGATATTGTGTTTGACATTCTTCCCAAGGTGGAAATACCTCTGGAAAAGGAAAGCTGCTGCAGATTATGTCATTTCAATGAATTTCAACCATCTAAAGTATAGATACCTACTTTTGAATAAAGTGTGCTATATTTTCTCATTTTCTTTATAGTCCACAGAGACAGAGACAATTCTAGTGTATGATGAATGTTAAATGTCAACAATAGGATGAGGTGAATTGCACCCTAGGGATGACTATTACTCTTTGCTGACTCTGAAGGCAACCTGAGGTGACTAGTCAGGCAGTAGAGACTTGCACTATATATTTAAAAATTTAATTGAAATTAATCCTACCCAGTTAGTCCTAGCGAGTTTTGTCAGAAGAAAATTAACTTAAATTTCAGGCAGAGGTTTAAGTGTCTATTTCTGTTTGCATTACCTACTTGACTATATAGGTGATTTGCTCCATCATCAATGCCATTACCTAAAACTATCCAAAAATACGAACAAAGAAGTCACACAGAGTAGAGAGCTGAGATTATAATTTGGGCAGCTCAGGTAATGTACAGAAGAGGTAGCTGTAAGAGCCTTATATCACAAGAAATAGGTTAAACCCATCCTCTTGTAGGTATGCATTTCAATCTGTGGATTTTCCCCAAATCACTACCAACTGAAATAAGGTATATCACATTTTCCTGTCCTCCTGTTGTCCTTGGCATGAAAGGTACTATTTGGCTGAAAAATAAAACAACTAAATGTAGGTTTCTGCATAAAGGTATCTGCATGTGTCATAAGTGTCCAACCTTCCATTCAGCTGATGCAGTCTGGTTTCTGGAGGGCAATTCTGCTGGTCAGCCACAGAAGCCCAATTCAGTTGTCTAAAGGCAAGCATTTAAGGTCTTTTCAAATGTCACAGAGTATATGAGAAATTATCTAAGGTTTGGCAAATATGCTGCAAGACCTATAGGGTGACCTCATTTCCAAGAGAAGCTACTGGGGCCAAGTAACAAGCTATATATCTCAGATGGTAGAAGCAATCTCTGTTGTGACAAATGGATAAAGGCTAACATCTCTACTAAGATCACCATTGACACAGAGATATTTGCAAGTGTGTATGCTAGAGTCTAAATCTCACATTGAATGACCTCAAGTGGAACCCAATCTCTAAGGCTACTCTAGTGGATGCCTAAATACAGCACAAAGTTTTCATCTCTGTCTCTATTTCAACCCCCTTTACTGTGTCACCTATGGCTTTCTAATGTTCTATAACATATATAACATGTTCTGGACAGCTTCCCCCAGCACCTCAAGCTCAGTTAAATGGTGCATTAAATGACGGCAGCTTATTCAGAATTAGCCTACAACTGAATATCTCTCTCTGGTGGAGAATAACATTTTCCAGCTAAATTATGCACTAGTAGGTAAAAAAAAAAAAAGGGTTATAGCTTAACCATCTGTAAATATAGAGGAACTTAACCAGGTGAGAAGGCTTAGAACTGGATGATTAATATTTAATTATAACATCATTATTAAAAATTACTTCTGTTCCAACAGCCCTACACTTCATTTTCTATGCAGTAACAGGGGCTGTGCACTAATCACCAGTGTATGGTGTGTATTTGGAAACTCTGATGTTTTGTTCAACTTGGACAGTTATTTTCCTTGTGATTAAGAGCCAAGTTCAGGTGTCTGTGATGTCTTTTTTTTGAACACAGATAGTTTATATAGTCCTTCAAAAGAAACAATTTTATCTATTTCATTTTTGTCTTCTGTGGCAGCAACATATTGGATTAAAGAACATGGAGAATCAGTATAACCACAAATATAACCAACATGATTACCAATAAAATAAAAATAAAGAACTGTGACAACAGTTAAAATAATCTGTAGTAAGTATAAGTTGCCACTGGCTGAATATCATATTACTAGAAAAAGTAGCTTATGAAAACCTAAATTAAGAAAAACATGCTGTTTTTTAAATAATCCAATTACTGTATTATTTTATAAACTGTACTGTTATTTGCTACAGGCAACATTCAAAATAAAAATGTGGAACATATGGAACAGACTTCTGCAGTACATGTGAAAGTTTCTAGCTAACATATCTGATATGAAATATCCCTATCTTATAAATTGCTTTCTGTAGTCAGACATGGGGACAGCATAGGATGAAGTGGACAGAGGACAACTACTTCTGGCCCCTTTTTCTGTGTGTGACAGCACAAACACCACAAGTCCAGTTATTCAACCTTTCCTCTCCCAAGCTCTGCATTACATGTAGAGCCTTTCCTATCCTTTCTGTCTTTCTAAGATGGCCGTGACATCTCATCTTCACTCTGAGTGGCCAAAATCAATTAAAATTCCATGTTAATTTCATACATATTTTTATAACTTAAAAGTTTAATATATTGTCTTTAAGGAAATGTATGCCTTAGACCATTTTGACACAGGCTCACAATGGTAATTCAGCTGAAGGGCAGTCACGGGTATTTGTTGGAAGTCTTCTGTTTCCTTCCTTTGTGGCACAAAGAGAAAATCCCATATTCAAACAGGATGCTGAACAAGATGCTAGTAAAGGAGTAAGTAACATCACACTTACCTTAGAGCCAAAGCTGGAGCAGTGCCTGAGCATAATATTTTCAGAGGTCCCTTTTTTTACTACAGCTGCCATCTTTCAAAATTAGTCCTACTGGTAACATTCTTTTCACCCGTGGGTTCAGCTTTCCTCTCAAACTGTCAAACTGTGCATTTTATCTTTCATTCAGGTTGTTATTTGTTTCTTAATTAATTTCCTAATATTTCTTTTTCATATTCTTGGTAACATATAGGAAAACAAAAAAAAGTAACTGCTGGAATCATAAACAAGTAATTTGAAATTATCACCTACTTTGTATGCGCCCTGTTCATGCTTTTTACAGCACTCTGCCTAAACAGGTTTGCAAAATTACCTGAGAAGCATTTCCTAGTATGTGTAAATAATACCAAAGGTTATTATTAAGGCTCTTTCTTTGTTGTCTCATCATGACAATTTTCTCTTCACAGAGGCATAAACCCTGGCCACAATAAATGGCAGAAGAATTGGAAAAGAATCTGCCTGCAGACCTTTAACAGGTCATAAGCATAGCCAAACTTGACAAGTAACATTTGTCCATGTCAAAACAAAGTTGCTGGTTCAAACAGTCACTGAAGTTCTGTTTGGGTCAGACTAAAAGGATCAGTTGTCAGTCTCTGCTCTCATGTTCATAAACTCTTCCTTAGGAAAGGCCATTTTGGAGGTCAAAAGAAACATTCAAGTCAGGACAGTAACAGCCACTCTGAATAAAGGCAGAAGGACAGAAATTCTTATCTAAACCCTACTGCCTAGAATAAATAATTTTTATGCAATAAAAATTGTCAGTAAATGACATTTTTTATGATATTTTTCAGTCAGCTGTCTAGATTCCCTTTGGTCAGGTTTTTGTCTTGTGTAAACATGTGCCAAAGAAACAAAATACTGAGCACACTGGTTTAGTTGTACTCTCAATTACTTTTGTTGTTCATATTTATTATTCTGGCAGCAATATGTCTACATACATTTAAAGGCATAAGTTTTGACCAATATTCTGCCTTTTTTCTCATTATGTGCCACACAGGACTCAGAAATTGCTCTTGCACCTTATCGATGCACAAGATTTTAAACTGTCTTCCTCCTCTTTCATGCAGTCTTGCCAGTACTGATTCAGCACCATTCTGTAGAAACAGAATGCATATGGCCCTTAGGACTTACATGGAGTCCTGTTCAGGTTTCCTTCACTCCAGTTACCCCTCTCCTTCACCTTCTGTATTCTCACCTGTACAACTCATTTTGCCTCTTTTTGCCTGTATTTTTCTTTTTCCATTTTTTCATTCTCTTCTCTCTCGTTTTTTTATTTGTTCTCTTTTCTTCCCTCTCCTTTTCTACCAATTCTCTTCTCACTGTGTCATCACCTTCCTGCTTTCTCAAGCCTTAGTCTTTCTTTGTGTCTCTCTTCTCATCACTTTGTCCAGTCTTCAGTCTGAGGCTTTTGTCTTGGCATTTAGAAAACTCTAGAAGTGTTGCTCTCTAGCTCATCATTAACCTATGAGTCCATTTATTCACTCCTAGTTCATTGGGATTTTTCATTGTTTTTCTTTCCAGAATGCTCTTGTAGATTAAAAGGCCAAGACAAGCCCATTTATCTCTTGGCGAGAAAAGGCAACAGATACAGATCATGCAGTCCTAGTCCATTTCCATCACCAGTAATCTCACAGGGCTCATTACTTAAATGTGATGCTAGTAGCTGCAGCTGGCAGTCCGAGATCTAAAATATATGTGAGTCTCCTGATGCAGTAGTTGGATGGAATTGGCATGCCAACATCTATGTCCTGCCTTAGGGAGTAAATGTAACTATAAGAAAAACAGCACTAAACATTGCATCAAGTTGTCTGTCACTCTGGGATAACTGAAGGGCTCTTTTTTGCTCCCAGACTGTTCTGCTGTGTTACTGTCAAGACAGTCGTTTGACCATGGCCTTTTGAGGCCTTGTTCATGCAATAGATATTGTTGGTGTATAATTCAGAAGGTTGTGAAAAAGCATTAGAAGACACTAGAGATCCTGAGAAACAGTGTTTTTTATTTTCACATCTTTCTACCACTGTTCATTTTCAGAGAGAAGACAAATATATTTGTAAGGAAACAGGATAAAATAAGCTCACTGGGGAAGGAAGTTTATTTACTAGCTCAGTCTCTCTGCAGATGTGTATACTCTCGTTGGATACAACGGTACTATTTAGCTTTTGAGCATCATTTCTTTGCTCTGAATTAGAAAAACAAGTCAACATTCAAAAGAAACTCAATGACTACATGAATGGCTCACTTTGACTTTCAGTTGTGATTATTCACATTAGGTTTTGATTTCAGGGGACTTGCCAGTATGCAAACAGTTAAACACAAACCCAGGTAAACTTGTTGATATCAGAAATGAAAATCTAGTTCTATACTCAGAAGTCATAAAAAAAACCCAAAGTAATTTAGTATAGACTAGCAGCAATCAAAGTACTGAGAAAACACCTCAACACTTCAGGTGAGGAATTAGCCAGTTCTAGAAAGTGATGCCTGAGAGGACTGAGCCAGTAGAAGCCTTCAATGTTTGGTTCAGAGCAAATGTGAACTCTCATGAGACCTACACTGTATTCCTTTCAGACAATTGTATTTCCACTGTGAATATCTGAACAGTTTTTTAAACCAAACTTTTGTAATTCTTCATGCAAAAAGAGACATATACACCCATTTACCTGGACCCCCTCAAAAAGGGACCAACCAAAAGATTTCCCAGAGATGCAGGGAATGACTGGAATAAGTATGTTGTGCTGTTCTCTGCTTGTGATTGTCATATGAACATTAGGCCCCTTTGATTTCAAAGACAGTTTTGTTCTAACTCAAGGAGACTGGAATTTCAGCAGTTGCTGCTGCCTCTGTGTGGCCAGCTGAAACAGGCCAAATAGCCAGACATTAGTGAAGTGACAGGACTGATGACAATTATGCACTGAGGATATAAAAAGCTGAGCACTTGCCATTCAGTCATTTCAGCAGTGTTGCTGTTATCAGCTGTCTGTAATTCAGCGGTACCTGCAAGCAGGACTAAAGTCCCTGGAATGTCTACACAGGAAGACAATCCCTACCCTAAAGTCATTATCATGTCTTTTAAGCAAGTCACAAGTGACTGAGACAGTGACAAAAAGACAATGATGAATTTTTAATGTAATGCAGCTATCATAAAACTAGATATGCCTGAAATTAATTAATCTATGTCTTATTAATTAATTCAGATTTTATCCACCATACAGACTACTCACTCTGGCTTGGTTCATATATTGTTAGCTGCCTGTACTAAAGTTCAGCCATTTAAGTAGTAGTTACAGGCAGATGATAGATGCCAATAGCAAAATATAGATACACTGTCTTACCCATGGCAATATGATAATGCTCTAAGTAGGTCATACACATGGGTTCCTTAGTAGGTTGCATGCATTTTATACATGGCTTTGCAGATAATACTTTTCCAGAACCTTCAGAACTTTTCCTTCTTTATACCTTCCATAAGAGTCATAATTTTAAAAGGAGGCATTGCTTTATTTATTAAGCTGCTTTTCTTAAGCTGCTGTTTCTCCACGTCTGTATTGCTTCTGCAGTTTTGTTTCATTTCAACTCATCTCCACTCCTATTAAAAGTGCATGCATGTATTTATAAACCTGTGATTAATACACCTATCAAAATTTTACAGTTTTGCAATTTTGATTAATGCTTTGGCCAAGCATACACACTTCCACCCATCCTGGTGGGGAAAAACAATTTCTTTCTACACAAGGTGTGTGAAGTAATGCAGTCACCTTCCCCACACTCATTTGAATCTGTTCATTACCAAGTCTAAAAAGCAAGGATAATACAGGCTAAGTGATCACCCTGGCCTGAGAAGGCAACTGCTCAGAGTGATATGTACCTTCACTTTATAGAATCACAGAATAACCAGGTTGGAAGAGACCCACCAGATCATCGAGTCCAACCATTCCTATCAGTCCCTAACCCATGCCCCTCAGCACCTCATCCACCTGTGCCTTAAACACCTCCAGGGAAGGTGAGTCAACCACCTCCCTGGGCAGACCGTTCCAATGCCCAGTGACCCTTTCTGTGAAAAATTTTTTTCCTAATGTCCAGCCTAAATCTCCCCTGGTGGAGCTTGTGGCCATTCCCTCTTGTCCTGTCCCCTGTCACTTGGGAGAAGAGGCCAGCTCCCTCCTCTCCACAACCTCCCCTCAGGTAGTTATAGAGAGTAATAAGGTCTCCCCTCAGCCTCCTCTTCTCCAGGCTAAACAACCCCAGCTCTCTCAGCCGCTCCTCATAAGGCCTGTTCTCCAGCCCCTTCACCAGCTTCATTGCTCTTCTCTGGACTCGCTCCAGAGCCTCAACATCCTTCTTGTGGTGAGGGGCCCAGAACTGAACACAGTACTCGAGGTGCGGTCTCACCAGTGCCGAGTACAGAGGGAGAACAACCTCCCTGGACCTGCTGGTCACTCCGTTTCTGGTACAAGCCAAGATGCCATTGGCCTTCTTGGCCACCTGGGCAAACTGCTGGCTCATGTTCAGTCGCTGTCAACCAACACCCCCAGGTCCTTCTCCTCCAGGCAGCTTTCTAGACAGACTTCTCCTAGTCTGTAGCTGCACAAGGTTGTTGTGCCCCAAGTGCAGGACCCAGCACTTGGCCTTGTTAAACCTCATGCCATTGGACTCTGCCCAGCAGTCCAGCCTGTTCAGGTCCCTTTGCAGAGCCTCCCGACCCTCCAGCAGATCCACACTTCCACCCAGCTTAGTGTCGTCTGCAAACTTGCTAAGGGTGCACTCGATGCCTTCATCCAGGTCATTGATAAAGACATTGAACAGGGCTGGACCCAGCACTGAGCCCTGGAGAGCCCCACTTGTCACTGGCCTCCAGCTGGATTTAACTCCATTTACCACCATTCTCTGGGTGACCTGCCTTTTATAAACCCTAGATGACTGGGCCTGATCACCCGGTTCTCTTGCATGTGCCTCATGATAGCACTCAAGATCACCTGTTCCATGACTTTCCCAGGCACTGAGGTCAGACTGACAGGCCTGTAGTTCCCTGGATCCTCCCTGCGACCCTTCTTGTAGATGGGCAAGTTTGAACTTCCTCAGACTTGATAAACTTTAGAAAACTCTGCTGTTGCATCTGGACTAGATGGCTTTAAAAGTCCATTCCAAGCCAAATTTTTCTGTTCTGTGGAATACATCCAGCAGTTACATCACCATATCAGTTACAACACTAGAGTACTTATCAGGTTTTTTCCTGCCATCCCTTTGCTATCACGGAGCATGCATTATTCAGTTATGTTCTTGCCACTTTAAAAAAAAATGTACTAGAACTACACAGTTTAAAACTGCACAGATTTTAACTGCCATCTTACTCAGTCCATGGCTGTTATCAGACTTTCACTTCAGCACTTTATAGCTTGTCCAAAAGTCTAGAAATGTTTGACTGCCATTTTATTGTCAATGGAACGATTTTCAGCAACAAGCACATGATCGTTCTCAACACATACTTTTAGGTGACTGATATATTTTGGGGCAGCCATTGAAGTCCAGTCTTCCTTAAGGGGATAAAATGAATTAATTTTAAGCCATTCAAATTCTGTTTTCCACTCAGTTCCTTTTCTGTCACTGCACAGAACGACCACTGCCTGATCCTATTGTGACAAGACTGTAGCACTAGGAAGTATAAATGTTGAGCATTAGCTAGAGGTTGTCCCACAAACAACAGCAACAGCTCATAGCTACCTATATCACTGCAATTAATTTGCTTTTATGGTGTGTAATGCCACATGGAACAGGGCAAAAAAGTTTATTCTAATCAGCATTAATGGCATGTGAATATAAAATGCAGGCATCAATTTAAGATAGTAATGACATACCCTACACCTTCCATATATCAGAAAATAAGTTATGTAGGTATATAGCTGAGTCACCTCTCAGGATAATTTTATTCACTGATTTTTTTGAAGTTATTTTTTATTTACACTAGTATGCAAAGACCGTGAGGTCTACAGGTACATAGGCGTAAGGGCTTGAACGAGGGAGATAGCTTAAAAATTCAGAGACCTTGAAAAATGTGATTAGTTAGAAGTACATATTAAATCATGGTAATTTGTGAGTACCTGTCTCAGATGACAGCCATGTTAGAAATGGTTGAAAACTTATCTCTAGAAATACATGACAACAATTACTACAGCTATATACTTCCTGGATAAATCCTAGTGGTAAAAAACTGTACAGATAAACAAGGCAGTATATCTGTGTACGACTGATGTTTAAGTGAATGGAGCAAATATTACAGTCTACTAGTAAATTCCATAAAACACTCTATTACTTCCACCATCAAGCATGATATATCATTTACCATGAAGAAAAGCATTTATGATGGAGCATTTTGGTATGAGAAAAATAACATGTGCTTGGGATCAAGCCTGAGGAAAATTAAGGAAGAATTCCAAAAGCACTTTCAGCATCAACTTCTCTTTTTCCAGCAAAATCATAAACAAATGAAACAGATTGTTATCAGAAAATGTTAATTCTAAATTCAGGAAGTTCCACAGAAGACAGTATCAGCTAAATCAGCTTTGACAAAACATATGTCCACACATACTCTGAACATTTCTTCATTTTCTTCCCAGTTCACCTTATTGTCCCTGTAGCCTTCCAGAAGCTCTGCAGCTTCTGATAACCTCTTCTCATGATCATGATATAGATTTCCTTGCTTGAAGGATTTGCAAAAAAAGGTCATGGAAAATACTCAGCTCTAAAAAAAAGCTGAAAAATATATGGTCTTATCTACACTCTCTATAATATCATTTCAGTATTCACAAATCTCAAACAGGAACTAGTATAAAATAAAGAGTCAACAAGGAATATTTATTATTACAATCTAGGAAGAAATGGAAGTTTTTTCATGGTATGTTTCCAGTTAATCTAAAAAGAGGTGTCACCTTCAATTTATTATTATTTTGTTTTGTATGCCAGACTTAACATAAAGATAACTTCTTTTGCACTGATGGGAATCTGAATTATTCAGTAAATGCTGCACTTGGTAGCTTAAGTAACCCATTTTTAGGGCCAATAGATTACATTTGAATACACAATGATTCCATCTTAAACTAGAGAAGTTTGAACAAAAGCACACATGCATTTGTTAAGGCTATTTCTTTTTCACTTTGCTGGATTTGTCCTTTAAAAAATAAGTTATTGTTCTACACGGTAATCTTTCTATGTCTACATCATATTTGTCCGTGAGACCTGAATGTTAATGCCTCTTTATAGACAGAAAGAACAAAAGGTTGCTTTTGTTGCTGTTTGGTTTTCTTGGCAGATGGTTTGGTTTTGGTTTTGTTTTGTTAAGGGTGTCTGTTTAACAGCTCTATATTAATATTAAATTACAAAAAGAAGTTAATGAACTGGCACAGTGCAAAGTTCTTTCTTTCACAGATATGCTGTGTTGTGGCTATACACTGGATACCATGTTAAAACTAGCTCCTATTATTCTGTTTAGATGAATGAGCACTTGCTGCTTCTAGTTAAATTTAAAAATAGAAAAATCACAAGTAAACAACTATATCATATTTGGAGGCAAAGACTTAACATATATAGCAGGGCTTTTAATTTTTAAATTGTCCCGGTCCAATATCGGGGAGGGTTCTTAAATGATCCCAAGAGGCCAAGATTAAGACTGAAACGGGGTCAGATGCCATACAATCTTGTGAGCCTTATTTTCTTTAACAACTGATAGCAGTGATAGGACAGAGAGGAAAAGAAAGGAAAGGTTAGAATCCCTAAGCAAGAAGATGGCAGAGATGCAGCTAATTACCACCACCATGAATCCAGCGATGTCCCATCAGATCAGTCTTGGTGCAGGTGATGATGAAGACACGGCCACAGAGTGATGATGATGTTCCAAGATCCAGGAAGACCGGGGCTGGGGGGGCGCACGCAGCAACACACACAAGGTTGGAAGCAACCGAGCACCCCAAGTTCACCAAGCAACAAAGAAGCAAAAGGCTCCCCTATTTATCACCCCAGTCCCCACGATTTCCCCAAATAGTCCATTTCCAGGAAGGCATTGTCATGCCCAGGTGTTCAGCTTGACAGGCAGTGCTTCAGGTGGATGTCAAACAGTCCACCCATTTCCAGGAAGACATTGCCCTCCATGCGTGCACGCCCAGGTGTTCGGCTTGATAGACACCGCTTCAGGTGGATGCCATGATTTTTCCGCTGGGGACAGTTCATCTCTGTGGTTGGCAGCTCTTACGCGATATCATTGTGGTTGACAGCTTATGTTGAGCCAAAGCAGTTCGATAACGGTCTCTTACATATATATGTCTAAATACACAAAGTGGGAAGGGCTACAAGGATTTAAATTAGCCTTTTAATCTTTTTTTTTAGTTTCTCACAGCTAAATAGGAGCATACCTGTAAAAAACTTTATGTAACTGAACTTCATCTTAGCCTTATCTCTGTTACAATGCAAGTTGCTCAAGAAATTGCAACTTTGATACGTCCATGGACAAGAAAGATAAGTAAGATCTTGGAGGTTGATGATGAATGAGGAAGATAAATGTCCATGGGCTGCGCTCTTTTATATTGTTGGGATTCACTGGACCATAAAAAAGGATAGTATTAAAAGTAAATCTGAGCAAATAGCACAGTTTGCACAGTGCCATTATGTACAAAATATTCAAATGTCTGCCTACTCAAAGAAAGTCACTGGCAGGCCATACAAGCTCTTCATTTAGTGCAAGGGTTTTCATTATCTAATGGTCATGTTTTACCTTGTCCAAGTTTCTCGACATTTCCTTACTTTTTCCTGTTTACTTCTCCCTCACAATCTACAATAACTATCTGACAAGACTACTCTTTTTTTTGCTTTATTATTTCATTTACATATTTTTAACCTTTACTGTGGTACAGTCAGAGTCTAGTATACATTATAGATTTAAAGATTCCAGAGAACTTTAGACCAACAGCAGTGTACCAGCCTTTATTTCACGACCGATTTCTGAATAGATTATGCTGTGTTAGGAGAACTTCAGCTGTCTGAAGGGAGGGAAGCAAGCGTTGCTTTTCTTCACTCAGAACTTCTGCACTATTGATGAGTATCATTATTCTGAAAGAAAGAAAGTACCAGGACTGGTTGCAAATAATGTTTGTGTTTCTGAAGAAGAAAACAAGCTCCTCCTGTTTCTTACTTTTAGTTCAGGAGGCAGAAATTGATACACGTCCTTGTATGTAAATAAGATTGCATCAAAATTATATTTGACTCTTATCAGGTTAACTTCTTGAAAAAACAACTTATCGATTATTCACTTATTGGCTCTTTTGCCAATAATACCTGCTGTTTGTTTAGCTGTTACAGACATAACTATATATGAGCAAAGGCATAAAATTGATATACTGACTACAAAACAAAAATATTTCAGAATATTTAGTTTGAAGAAACAATTTTTACTTTCCCCTGAAAAAAAATATTACATTAAATTTAGCAGTCATGGAACAATCACATGTCCCAGAAATTTATCATGGGAGATAAATACTTTTCAGCTAAATTGATTACAGTCCACAGAGTCACCAAATGCTTTTGCATGAAAAATCTTATTTGAGAGTTAAAAGCTTATGTATATTTCTCTTCATGTTACTTTACACTTACTCTATTTTTTAAAAAAGATAGCCGAGACTTTTCTAATGTTTATGGGTTTCTATCTTTTAAATACTAAAACAAATACAGGGATTCAGTAATCCCACTACTATAACTTACTAAAATAAGAAAGCTGACTTTGTATAATAAAGTTTTTACCTAGAAAAGAGAATTGCAGGATTTTCTTTACAACAATCTACTAGATTTAACTGGATTAAACACTCACCTCATCAGATAGCAGCACCCCCTATGAGAAAAGCCCTCAACAGTGATATAACTTCATTATCCCCCATAGCCGCATTTACCACTTCGACTCATGGATTTTTGTGAAGCCTGTAATACCTACAGCTCTTCCAGATTCACGTATGTTGCATCATTGCTGGGACAAATCTTTCTGTGGACCACCTGTCCTACACACCATGACAGCAGGTTTTTTTTCATTCCTATTTTGTTTAGAAACACTACCTGAAATGCAAATAAAGTTTATGGTTAGGATAAGAGTTACGATTTGTAAAATGGGCTGAACTGTTTTCACGGCTGACTTTGCAAGGCCAAGTCCTGATATACCAACACTAAAATTTGTCAGTGATGTAACCTTAACCACTCCCAGATTAGGGATTAGTTTGGGCTAGAATTAGTGCTCCGATGTGTTAAACAAATTTTTTATGCTTCTGTGTTCAAAAAGCAAGCTAAGTCCTGATCCCAGCTGGCTCAGATATCTTATCCTGATAGCTGGTCTTTTCTTTGATGGCCAGCATTAAAATTAAGATTTGGGAAAACATGGGCCAAAGATCTTTTCGACTGACGGATAATACATATTTAAGATGAATAATGATGTGAACAGAACTAGTGATTTAATGTTGGTACAAGAGTGGGAAGAAATATTGATCAATCATATTTAATGTATAAGAAAGCAGAATACGAATAACTATGTTGGTAAAACCTGAAATGTTGGCAGTGTTCATTAAAAAGATGATGTCAACAGGTTGTCTGATTGTTTTGCCTGATGAGGTGCTGTTGGTCTCATTTTAGGGTTGGAATTACTCTTTAGCAGTCACATCAAAAAGCTACGTATACTAACATGCCCTAGAGGGCTCCTATGAGAATGTCAAGGGCACAGGCACATTGAAAAAGCTCATTGATCTCCAGGAAAAACATGTATGTCCAGCTTATGATTAAGGTTAGAGAGAACATTCAGGGAAGTGAAGACTCACAAGTACGTTTACTGATTATTCCATAAATCTGCAGAAGCAAGATGAGGAACAGCGACAGCAGGAGCTGATAGGTTACTGCTGGTATTAATTTAGTTGCTTAACCTTAATTTCGGTTTGAATTTTAAGACAGAGTTAAACTGTCTCCCCAAGCCACCTCTATGTATTTGCATTTACTGGTGGATCCATTAAAGTTTATGAATATATAATGCTGGCTGATAGTGAGAGAAATTAGTTTCCAAATCAGATGCAGTTATATGGCCCTTGATAAAATTCAGCACTGTGCTGAGACTACAAGTTGTCAAAGCAGAGCCTGAAAGACTTGTGTTTATTGATTGATCTTAGAAGGTCTCTTACTCAGTTTATGTGCAGATAATCACAAATCTATTGCTCTTTCAGACAAGGGTCTGTTTGCTTTATCAGTAACTGAGATCAGGGTTAGGAAGTGAATACTGAAGGATTTAACAGAACATTTCAGAAAGAAAACCTACAGCTGTATCTACCTCTGATTTTTGTTATTTGTATAGGGGGAAAGTGCATTATATTAAACCTGAGTTTACAGTTTGAATCAATGAGACTATTGGTGTCAGTGGCAGAAAATCTTGGGCAGTGTGGGTTTTTTTGCTGCTGATGAACCCCAGAAGACTTGTGGGACTAAGCAAGTTATTGAAGAAAACAAAAATTTAAACCATACTGCAATGTCTGACTAGGGAGTGGTCACCTGGAAGCAAATCAGGCAGTGTTTGGGCTAGGACTGGGATTTGCTGTCTTCAGGTTAAGTATGGAAAAATAAAGCGTTTGTTGGAGTCTCCTCAGCCCAGCTGTTTTTGAGAGAGCCAGTTTTAACAGTAGTGATGAAGATTTACTTCCAAACAAAACTCTCATGGGTATCAGGTACAGAATGCAAATTAAGTCTGTGATAAAGGACAAAGAAAAAGCTATTGCTTTAGACTTTGGAGTGCCATCAGAAAAAAATAAGAACCCAGAAGGAAAATAAATAGATAGATAGATAGATAGATAGATAGATAGATAGATAGATAGATAGATTTTTTTAAGAGGTATTCAGAATAGACATAAAGACATACATGTGTTTGATTTCACTCAAAATTACATGGAATTGTTTACATTGGAAAAGACCTTTAAGATTATCAAGTCCAGACTTTAACCTAGCACTGTTAAGTTAAGATCTCACTGGGTAGATAGACTCTAAGCAAAGTCTAGTGACAGGATATTGTTTATCATTCCATAACCAGGGGATGTCAAAATTGATGTTATAGCCTAGTTGAAAGAAACCTTTGAGACACATGTGAACAAGCATGTGGGTGATATAAATTGATGAAACTTAATCTTGCCTTGAGACACAAAAGAGATAGAGAGCTAAAGTTATAGCTGAAGTTTAGATTCACTTACTGGTAAGAAGTCATAGAAATATATTGTACTGAGACCTTTTAAGAGAAAACTATACAGGCTTTGTTCGAATTGATCAATTCTTACCTGATCTAGTTTAATTCCCTAGCCTTGACCTAGGTAATACTAGGTCATCCTAGGTCAAGCTTCCTATTATGATTACAGTGAAGGTTATAATTCAGTAATGTAGGTAGCTAAGAGATTATGGGGGGAGGGAGGTTTAAGAGGTGTTCATTTAGGCAGTATCTGCTAGCATAATCAGAACTGTTAAATTTGCAGATGAATAAGCCTTCACTTGCAATCCTATACTTAGCTGTAGCTCAGGCCTTGCCATGGAGCCAAGCTCAAAACTTTCCATCTCACAGCTAGGACATCTCATCTGGCTGTCTTTCTGGCCTTTCTCACGTGGATTCTTCTCAGAGAACTCCCCCAGAAGTTTATTACTACTCAAATCCAAAAGCCAAATTTATATCCACTGGCAATGCCACAATCAGCAACTCCCACAAAACCCCCTTGTCTTCTCATCTCAACTAGGAATCTTCTTTCTTGCCAAGCAGTGTCTGATTCCCACCAAGTGGAATGAGGGAGAGAATCAGGTAAAAGATAAAACTCATGAGTCAAGATAGAAACAGTTCAATAAGATGAAAAAGGAAGAGGGGACTAATGATAATGATAATAATAAAAATAGTAATAATAAAAGAAGTGATGTACAATGCAATTACTTAGCACTCACTGATCAATGCCCAGCCAGTCCCTGAGCAGTGGTCTCTGTGCCCTAGCCATGTCATCCCAGTGCTTTTGCTCAGCTTGACATCACACGGTATGGAATATTCCTTTGGCCAGTTTGAGTCAGCTGCCCTGGCTGTGGCATATCCCAGCTTCTTGTGTACCTCTCGCTCCTCACTGCCAGGGCAGCGTGAGAAGCTAAAAAGTCCTTGACTCAGCGTAAGCACTGCTCAGCAACAACTAAAACATCAGTGTGTTATCAACATCATTCTCATCCTAAATCAAAGTCACAGCAGTATATAAGTTATTAGAAAGAAAATTAACTCTATCCCAGCTGAAATGAGAACAACTAGATAGCCTTCTCCTCCAGACAAAAACTTCATTAACTACCCACAGTGGGCAGTTCCTAGAGTAAGCTTAATGTGTCCTAGATGAGTACCTTATCCTCATTTTGGCTTTGTTTAAAAATAAAAGATAATTTTAAAAAATTCTTCCCCTTATTGTATTTACAGTGACCTAACTTAGACTTAAACCTAAGCCTTCCCCTCAACAGAATGCTAAGTATAAATCAGCCATAGGATTGAAGTTAGCGCTGCTCAGTCAGTTAGCTGCCAGGAGTGCCTTGTCTTCAGCCAAGTCCTTCTGGAGCTGTTTGGCAGCAAGAAAGTCAGGCTCAATAGTTAGAGGACAGTAACAAACACCTCACTGTCACTAGGTAATAGGAAACTACCTAGTTTTCTGTGATGAGCATGAATCAATTTCTGTGAAAAAAAAAAGGTTCCTAATAAGTAACTGAACAAACTAAGGGACAGTAAAGAGTGGCAAGAAGACTAGCAGCATAGGATAAAATAATTAACAATTCTTCCCAAAGGCATAACTAAAATACACAATTCCTTTTTCTATTTCCACACACATATTCTATGCCCCCATTAAGGGGGATTTTAGGCAGAGCAACCACTAAGCAGCCATTTGCTTGGCAACTTCTGAAGCATTATCTTATTCAAAATTATTGGTTGCTTAATCTCAAGGGTCCCTCACCAATCCTGCTGAGGAGTAAAGTTTTATATAAGCTGCTGACCTTTGGAAGTTGGGGCAGGGAGTCATACACTGAATCCCAGTAGTCATGGTTCATTCCCACTGATCCAGCCACTTCTGCTGCTGGTTTTGTTCCTTCTTCAGCTCTTTGCTGCTTGGAAATGTGAAGGCTTGCTAGTAATTTCTGTTCCTCTTAACTTCAGCTCCTCAATAAAAATCATGCAGGGCACACATGTATTATGTATGCATGGTTCTCTTGCTTTTAATGGAAAGGAAAAGTTCTCTACTTTTCTGCTACAAAAGACACTAACTTAAACTTTATTCCTGATGGACTTTTTTTTTTGCTCTTAACATTGCAAGCTGTTTTCTTAGATTAACCTGTTCCAACACCAACCACCGTAGGCTAAATGGCACGAATTCTTCCATTTTGTGACATTAGTTCCTTCTAGTAGAAATGGGTCTCAAGTGTAAGAAGCAACATAAAATAAATATTTCAGACCAACTTATTGATTCCCTTATTCATCCCCTTTTCTCATTATCAGATATGAACAGAACGTTGTTCTTCTGTTCTCTTTTTCCATTTAGGGTCTTTTTCTTCCTGTGTTCCTGTGGGGATGACAGGCAAAGAAGGCTGCCTTCTTTTTTTTTTTTTTTTTTTTGAGCCTTAGACATCCATGCACAGCCTTTCATCTTTGCTCTGTACTAGATACCTGGCAGCCTACCCAATCCGCTCCTATCACATCTGAACAGACCAAACTATACTTCTTGTTTTCTCAGCTATCCGGACCATATTGAATAGGTATTGTGTAGGTTAAACTTTTTATAAGATAAGGTTTTGGTGGTTTTTTGTTGTTTCATTCTTTTGTTTTGTAAGTTGGTAACTTATTTTTTGTTTGGGGCTATATAGTTTTGGCTTCACAGGGTTTGGATCAGAGAAAATTAACTTCTCTGGAGATTTCTTCTGACAAGATGTTTTTCTGCCTCTTTCCATGATAAAACAAAAGGTGCATTTTCCTTCCTAGAAGAGATATGATGAAGGCAGATCTTAGATTTCCAGTCTGTCTTTCAGGTGTCTTTTGAAGTATTTGAAGTGAAGTCTCAACAGAACATTTCCTCCAGGTGGGCACTCTGCTGGAGTTCTCTGCAAGAGGGACAAGAAAGGATGAAAGGGATGAAGGTAGTGCTTTCTCTGCAAGTCTCAGAACTAACAATAATTCATAAGTCTAGACTGGCAGCAAAATAAATAAACAGGTAGGTAAGTAGGTGGGTAGATAGATAGAACGACAAACAAACAAATAAATAAATAGATTGCAGGACTTTCAGAATACCGCTATTCCCTGAAAATTAACCTTTACAGAGATCAAAGCAACAAAAAGCAATTAGCTCTTGTCAAAGTTAGCCCTCAGTCTACTGGAGGGATATGCAGGGTGCAACATTACCATTGTCATCTCAGACTTTTCCAAACCCTAAAAACAATCTCTCTTCAAACTATATAAGAATGCATCTTCTCCTACTGTTCATGGCACTTTTTTACACTGTTGAAGACTTCTTAAGTCTAGTTTCACAGAACATAACTTAACCATATCTTAAATCAAAGATTATGAACTAACTCTATTCACGTAAAACAATATTAATTTTTTGAGACACAAATAGTGAACCTGAAGAATGAAATGCCTAATTTCAGTGTTCAGAAAGGGAATATAGAGAGGCAGATAATTACTATCCTATCTCAACCTCACTGTCTTCTGCTTCATACTCTCTCTCCTACTACCTGAAAGGAGGTTGTAGAGAGGAGGGAGCTGGCCTCTTCTCCCAAGTGACAGGGGACAGGACGAGAGGGAATGGCCTCAAGCTCCACTAGGGGAGGTTCAGACTGGATATCAGAGAAAAAAATTTTCAGGGAAAGGGTCATTGGGCACTGGAACAGGCTGCCCAGGGAGGTGGTTGAGTCACCTTCCCTGGAGGTGTTTAAGGCATGGGTGGACAAGGCATTGAGGGGCATGGTGTAATGGCAGATAGGAATGGTTGGATTCGATGATCCAAGAGGTCTTTTTCAAACTGGTGATTCTCTAATTCTGTGATTCAGTGGTGTGCACACATTTGCAATAATTGTGTAGTTAATTGGTGAATATAGATACTTTTATTTCTATACGCAATAGGTAGTGAAATGCTAATACGTGATAGAAAACCATTTTTTTCCCCAAGGGCACATGCATCCCCCTGCTGGCATTTCCTGGGGTCCAGCAATAGGGGAAGAGAAGCAGTGTCGTCAGAGTATGCGGTGGGAAACAGGCGGAACTATTGCTGTGTAGGCTCAGATATGCTCACTATAGATTTAAAGTTCCTTCTTTGTAGCTCAGGGACAGACCTGTATTTGTCTTTCCTTTGTGTCCAAACCCAAAGATGACCTTTTGCAGGAACATTAGTTGCTTCATAGCTTAGTAGACTGAAAGTAGCATCAAGATGGGGAAAGATTGTCATTGTCTCTGTTTTTTAAGGAGAAAGGAAGTGACAGTCTGAAACTATTGCTGCTGAATAGCAAAGCTACCATGGATTGGCAGAACTCAGAGGTGGCTACAGGGTGACCTTTTTAGTCATTCTAGGAAACTCTGGCTTCTTCTGCTGAGAGTAATCATCAGTTTTGAAGGGAGACACCCAAAATCCCAGCTTAAGAAAAAATGAGGTACTGCGTTCCAAATATTCAGAAACCAATTCAAACACTTCCACCATAATAATGTCTTTGAATTTATTAAGATTCACATACATTCCAGCATGAAAGGGGAGAATCACTGAAACCAGGGGCAAGATTAATCAATAAGTGTTGGATTGACTCACATAATGACATTTCCCCTTAGCTATTCTGAATAATTTCATTCACTAAAGAGAATCAGACAGTCATTTTCATTTACAGGTATGTCAGGGATTTCTATACAGACTTTAAATATCTACATTCATTTAGCCATATCCCAGTTTGAATGAGGTTTAGAATGATTCACAAAGGCTGGCATTTCCACCTGAATTCTTGGAGGGTTTTTTTCCCTCTGCAATCACAATGAAAATACATAAAATAAAAGGATGCACTGGCTACAGATAAAACATACCAAAGTCAGCACAACTGATAATTTTTTTCGTAAGTGATCTGATCAATATTAATACAAGGTTATGCCACTCCCTTAATTTTACCTTTTTATTTATTTTTTTAAATAACATGACTACATCACAGCTCAGACTGCATGTTGACTTTACAGTCTGTTCTGTGGAATCAGAAAAATGCTTCTGTGTTTTGCAGCTTTCTTAAACATATTTTCCATCTCCGAGTCTGCAGAATACACTGTGGTGCTCTTTTACTTTACATTACACCTTTTTTTCTGAGAGAATGTGGATGTAGATCTTTTTCTACAGAGGCAATCAAACCTTTAGGGAAGGGGGAAAAAGAAGGGGTGGAGGGTGTCCTGCAACAGTTCTTCCCTCGCTTTTTCCTAATACAATCTGCATGGCATAAGACAAAGCTTGTAAATCCACCTATGTTCATGCAGAAGATGATAAATATCTGTGGTTCACAACTATTAAGATGTTTATTTAATAGCTTAGATTTAAGGTCTTACCAACTGAAATTTAAATGCCTGCAAGGCAGGCAGGATTTTCAGGGCATTGCACTTAAATCTAAGTACTTTAACTCAGAACAATGACCCAAACAATCTCCAGTGACTCCATAGTTGTGTTTGGTTTTTTTTTTAGCGTATAAGGCAACTTAGATGGGGAAAAACAACACTTAACTGCTAGCGACATGACAAAGAAGAGGCAGCAAAGCCCATTCTGGTGTAGCTACTTTACTTTTTCCAGCACAAACAAAACATATCTCAGGAAAACTTCCTTGGCTTATGAGGACAATAGAATTTCTGTGCCTATTTACTATTCGCCTCTTGCTCCATTTGGAAAGGAAATTCTAGAAATATCAGCTAAAAATTCTAATTGCAGAAAACCAAGGTTGAGATATTCCAGTACAGAAGAAAAATAATGCAGGTCAGGAGTAATGACAAACATTCCATTTGCCTTTATAGAACTAGCCAATACCTGTAATAAATCTATGTATGTACGTCTCTAGAAAATAAATGGTTGTGTTTGCTCAAACCACATTTGAATCAGCTTTTAAAAAGAAAAAAAAAAGGTTTCACTTGTGTCCATTAATTCAACTTCAGTTTCAGCAGAAGGGTTCAGTGGGTTCCCATTTCCTCAGAAGTACTGAGCTAGTTAATGGTTATGTCCCTGAGCTGCAAGAGGCACTCAGCTTCTTTACATATTTCTGGTTTTATCCAAGCTTTACACTTTAGGTAACTGATGCATAAGGAAAATTGTAACCACAATTCATCCATCTTGTTTCGATATGTGTCTAGTGTTTACAGGCTTGAACAGACCTGAAACAGAGTAGGTGTCATACTGAACTGGGAACACTAGTCCAGCCAAAACAGTGGGATTCAAGAGGTTGCATGCTTTTGAGGCCATGGGCTTGAATTTTCATTTAGAGAACAGGACTAATTTGATTCTCAGGAACAGATTCACAGGACTATATGTCACAGGTTATTATGTTGTCTAGACCTGTAACCAAACCAAAAAAACAATGATTTTTAGTGCTCAGTTCAAAGTTTATGTCTAAATTGGATCACAGAGTCAGCGTTGTGGAGTATATTTCCATAATAAAGTCCCTCAGGCTGAAAGTTCCATATTGCAGGTTCTGTCATTATCTGTCTGTGTTGCATAGATACAGTAAGTGGCAGGGAGCCACATTTTGATTATTGTCACATTGAATAACATAAGTGTTGAAGAGAGCTGTAAGAACCACTGTATTTTATTTGCAGCTTTGATCATGACACCTAAATCTAAAACTAAATTATTCAGCCAGGACAGCAATCTGTTATCCCCTGCCCTACACTTCTTTACTGCATTTCAGCGCTTCCTTGAAAAGACAGCAGGAGAAATGATGCAGACTTAAGAAAAAATAGATACTAAATGGTGTGCATGAATGGTGTTACCTACATGTTTCTAGTAAGTCTCCAGCTCTGCAAGCCTATGGTTCACCTTGGAGAACTAGGGAAAAGGCAGCTGAGGTATGTGGCAACCAGAACTTTTCACCTCAGACCTAATTTACATAGCTGACTGTCCTGTTTAATATCTTCTAGTGCAGTACCACATACTAAAAAATCAGATGAAGTATCTCACATGGGAAAACTTTAATATTACTGCTAATTATTAAGTATGTACAGTCTAAAAGAACCAAACAGCACTTTTTCTTCTCTGACACATTTTCTACTGGAACAGAAAAGGAAAAAACAGTTAAAACCCACTGATTAATGCCTATCTTGTGATACTTCTCTAGTTAAGGCAAATTCCAGCTTTCACTAAATATAGCTACACAAATTACTCTACTACTAGTTCTAAGTAATTGAGTCTAAGGTACATTTTTACATCTAATAGAATTTAATGATGCTATCTCTACCACTAATGGTCTTTACTCACATGAAACGTTACAATAGGTTCCCTCAGCATCGTCTCCCTGTGGTATCACTTAGTCCCTCAACAGGTACAGTTAGCTCTGTGGTTTCAGAGGATTTTTTTTAAACTACATAGCAGAAACTTAGTTATGATGCCTCTGTTGTAACCCACTATCTAAAAAATAAAAAGGCTGAGTCTCCCAAGCTAAAACCAACTCATTTTAAAGGGTTGTAAACATTTAATTATTTTATGATTTAATGCATTTTTTATCAGAGTAGCAGTTTTGAGCATAGATATAAAAGCCCAGGATGAACAGCTGATTCAACATATCTGGCTGGTAATACTGCTTTCAACAAACACATTTGATGAGCAAACATGTCCTCCTAGCCACCTACACTCATACCCATCTGTTAGCATGGCAACATGCCTCTGCACAAGGTAACATGCCAGTATTATAAGGCCAGAGAAACAAGCCAAAAGTACGGCTAAAGAGAAATCTAAATAACAGTGCATTTCCCAGGTCTTCTTCCTGAATTTCATCCTATTTGTAACAAGCCGTATTACACTACTGCACACTGACATTTTAAATTTTATTTCGGTTGTGTACAATTACAGGACAAGAAGTACACAGGAAAGAATTGGTGGAGAGTACTCACAGCTGTCAAAAACCCTTGAGATGGATTGCAGCTGGTAGCTGAGAAGCCCATTAAGGATATCTGTCAATTTACTTTGAACGGCTAAAGACAGCAGGTGCTGCAGGTGAAGATAATTCCCTGGAAGACCATACCGCCTGGGAGAGTTATAGTCAGCTCAGAGAGGCTAACTACAAGCTCTGTCTCTATAATGACAGCCTGGAATGGCAAGATATATAATTCACCCAGTCTGAATCACAAACCTTATCATAAGTTTGCTTTACAAGCCTTTGCATTGTACTTCTCAAAAAGCACAAAATCTCAGAAAACTTTTTATCCATCAGTAAGTCTGGAGCTTATGCACTTACTGCATAAGTTGTTAAGCAGTTGTTTGTCTTTGCCACTGTGAAGTGGGTAGAAATTATTCTGTGTTCTGCAAAAGATAAACAGACAGACAAAACTGTCATTTTACGTTTCCAAGAATACAATGTATGGGTTTTCCTAATTTTGAGGTTTGCATTGTACCAAAAATAATTTCTGTATTGATAGCAATCCTTTGGGGTTTTTCATAAATATAAAATTGCCCTCATCAGCTTTTAACATATGTAGGCAGTTCTTTTAGAAACTGTGTCTTTCCAAAAGAACATGAAAAAATTACAAAACAACTCTTAACAAAACTGATTATTAAAAATTATTCCTTTATAGATGACCCATAACATTTTGCGATAACATTAGAAAAGCATTTCCTGCTTCTGGCACTAAAACTCCATTTTCTAAGCTTTGGAAAATACCAGGTTTAATTACTTTGCCATATGCTGCTGCATACACCTCTTTCTAAGCAGAAAGACTTTGCTTTGGGATTTCTCTGAGGCTCAGCCGCCTTGGCACATCCAGATCTCCCAGTGATTGTACAAAATATTTAAGACCTAGTCCAAAACCCATGAGAAAAGATTGTTACCCTACCTGGTTCCCCTCACCATGATAGCTGTGCATAGTACCACCTTTTAATATGATTACAGTTAACTCAGAGATTCTTCATTCTTTCTGTAATAAATCAGAGACAGAAGTTAATAATTTTTAGATGTTTCTAATTGTGAGAAATCTATGCCAAGACAGGCCTTCCAATTCTCCCTGAGAGGGGCAATGCCAAATATTACAGCCAGCCTGTGACTGGTGAAAGCAACCAAGAAAGGATGCCTGCACAGAGAGGAGGTCAAGGAGAGAATAAGCTAGTTTTCAGCTGTGCCAGGCTCCCTCAAGCTTTTTTATCTGACTCAAAGCAATGCAGGTCATTTTCTTCAAGAACACTGTAGAACCTATTAAAATCTAAATTTCCTTATGAGAATTTCTTGAAGAAAAAGGTACCAGGAAAAAAAAAACACCCAGAGACTGGAGCTCCTTCAGTAAGAACAGAAAAGAGGAACATTAAATACTGGTCTGTTTTCTACCATCATCTCTATGGGTAGTCTATGAGGTCTGACAAAAAAAAACATAACTGAGACTAACCCTGTAACCCAGGAACCATGTGTGGGAGGGGAGAAACAAAGAGATAGTTACAGAACATATTCTAACCTGTCACAGTGAGGTGGGCTCAAGTCTGTCCCTTCACTCAACGTGAGTGGACACATGTTCAAAAATATTTGTTTACTTGCCCTCAGTCAAAAATGTTGATATGCACCAGTCCACAATGCTTTGTCTGTGAAGTAGTTTTTAGCTAATTACATCTTCACTGTGCTTGAGCATTCATCTGGTTTGCCAGACCTGGCTCCCTCTTCCCAAAGATCAAGTTGCTGCTCAAAGGAACCCATTTTTTGTCAGTAGAAGATATGAAAGTAAAAACAATGAAGATTCTCAAGAGCCTTTCAGAAAATTATCTGTGGCATTGCTCAGAACGTTGGCAGCATCACAAGCAGTTCTATGTCAACTCAGAAGGGAAGTATTTTTAAGGTGATCATAGTTTAATCTCTTAAATAGAAAGAGTTACAGGTACAGTCTCAAGGGATTTTTTGTGTCAGACCTCAAATATTGTGTCCTGAATGGCTATCAACATCACTTCCTCATTTGCTTTTTATATAGTCACTCAAAATTCTCTAATCTCAACTTTACATTACTAAAAGGACTTCTGTTGCACCATTGTGTTTTTCACTACAGCTTCAATGATAGACCTGTCTGGGGATTTTCACCTATTTAGATCAAGAATATTGTAGGCATTCATTATTCGCTCTTCATTTTTACCTCTTATTTAGCTCAAAATAGATCCATCTTCTATATGTTTAAGGCTAGCACCATAATAATATGAGAAATAATGCTAACTATTTTCATTTGTTTTGTTGTCTTAACATTTAAAACCAGACACTGAAGAAAGCAATACCTTACATTCATAAGAATCACTCCTCTAGCTGACGTACTTGAGGAAAGATAAGCCACATAATCTAGAAAAATCATATACTGAATAGAGAAACAGTAGATTTGTTTCCCTGAGTAGATGAGAATTTCTCCTATAATGTTTGTTTTCTAACTGAACTTATCATTTTTCTGTAGGTTCTATTTCTCACTGCCTGAAAACTACTTTTTTCTTCTCATTTCTTCCAAGCTGCTGTTTAGAAATTTTGAAAAGTAGCTACTCTGTACTAACTTGTAGTTTGGAATTAGAGGGGATAATAGTTTGGCTTGTAGGTTTATGTGACAGAATACGTCAATTATATCATTATTGAATTGACAGAGTGGAGAAATGTTCTTTCTTGTTACACTCAGTAAAGGACAAAGTTCTCATAAAGCACCAAAAAGAGAAAGCTCTATTTTTAATATATTTTGCTGTCTCAGCTCCAGAGCCGAGTCTTCTAATCATGCGCTGAATTAGTATACTACTAGCAGTGTTCTTTAAATTTAAAATATGCAGTCAGCCTGATGCCTTGCTTTTAATCTGCCTAATGTAGTAGATCTACCTCTAAAACCTAGTAGTGTTGTTCAACTGTGCAGCAACCTATACAGGTAATAAACATAATTATAAACAAAATGCAATTTGCTCGTATACAGTTTCCTTCATATCAGTAATAAAAATTGCTTTGTAGATGCAATTGGTCGTGGACTAACAAGAAAGGGAATATTTGAAGAAGTGATTTAAGTAGAGGGAGTAAATCACAGATCAGATGGCCAAAAGCTCCCTTGTTGCATTTTTAAGTTAAAAGGGAGCTAGGAGAGAGCAAAAAGACAAGTGAAGATGTAGAGTTGAAGAGCAGTTTGGGAAGAGCAGACTGTGAAGCGAAGACAGAGGAAATGATAAAGAATTTTAACAGAGAGTTGTCCGGAACTTCCAGCATCATTCTTCCATTACCCTAGTGTACTGCCTGTAACCTCAGCTGAATTAAATATAAAGGCACTTCTGAAAATTTCACTTAGTTCTCATCTGCATATTTAATCAATTGAACACCCTGGCCCATCTGGTATGTGGCATAGTAACAGAAGCATGCACCAGGTAAAATGTCAGGAGACAATATGAACATTATGCCATGTACAATCTCTGTTACAATTTATTGGCAAAGGAGAAAATATATTTTTGGTAAGTGGGTATGATGAATAGGTTTTATCAGTTGCAATTTCTACGGTGTTTCAGCAGTTTTGGAATTGTGGCTAGCAAGTAGGTCATCTAAGTAACATACTGAATAGACAGCCCAAGGAGATTTATAAAATCAGAGAATCTGCAAGAAAAAGAAAAGAACTGAACTTGCTACATTAGTTTTGTGAAGTCCAAAGAATTTTTTCATAATTTTACCAAAACTACCTTCCCTCATAAAAGAACAAGGAAGAAATTTCATCATCAAACAAAGTGAGAATTACTCTGTATCTATGGTTGTGATCCTGTGTTTGTGTTTATGTTCTACTTCTGTGACTCTATAACCAAGAAGTTAGTATTTGCCTAACTAAGGGAAGGGAGTCTTTAGTTTTACTTAAACTTCTTGTTTGTAAGTGTATTTGTGGCTAAGTACAATCTCAGTTAATGCTTCCAAGCAGAATATTGTTTCATTGGAAACAATACACCCAGATAGAACAGTATCACAGAAAAGTTGCTGGAGCCAAAGCAAGATTTGAGGAAGTTGTTCCCTATAAACATTAGTAAACAGCACTAAAAACTTTCAAAAACCACCATGGGGAGGGCAGCTTCCTCAAAGAGGCATTATCCGGTTCTTATCTGACATAAGGCAGGCAATAGTCAGAAGGTTTTTCAGTTTCTGGGAAATTCTATACTGTCACATTTTGCTCTTCAGTTGCTTTCCTATAAAAAGCTTAAAAATAATTTCTCATTTTCCTTCTCAAGTTTCAGTAAGTAGCAAAATCTCTGAGTTTGGAAACTCTCTTTTAATGTCTCAAGTTGTTCCTATAGTGTCTGAAATAAATCAGTTACATACAGGTTACTATCTCAGTAAGAAAAAACAGACAAAACTTATTAAGTCTGATGAAATCAAAACTTGAATAAATACATGATACAGTCCTACAGCCAGAGAAGAAGCAGAATCTGTCTCGACAGCATACGTCCTCATAGCTAAGCTTCTTGACATTTTTCTCCAGATAGAAAAAAGTACACTTTTTAAATGAATGCAGGTAGGACCAAGCAGAGACTTTTCCAGAAATTGCTTTCATTATTCAACAATTTTTCATAACCACAGCAGTCTCTCATGAATAATCTCAACGCAGTGTTCAGGGGCTTTGTGATTATTTCAGGACTGAATAAATGTGACTGATGGGAAATCAGAATACTAGAACACTTGCATGTTGTACAATCTCACCAGGCAGAACCGTTGTGAAATAGTTTAGCATGTTTTGTTGTTTTTAAAGCTGAAACTACAGACACATTTTAAGACCCACTAGGAACCAAAATCCTTCCTTTCTACAGATAGGGAAAAACCCCATATTTTTAATTTTTAAAAACCAGTCTACATCTATACTTTCATTTACATTATTTTTATAATATAAGCTGAGTAACATTTGATTTAATGAATAGTCAGTTTCCATTCAATAGCAACAGTTTTATACCTGAGCAATAGGAATATGTACTAAAATAATGGTTATGTTTTATTCATTTTGAGGATATTCTGAACTGTGCCACCTGGATCACCTGGAACTAACTTTTATACTCTTTGCAACTTTGCATATGAATCTCTCTTGCTGGTTTCAGATGTGTAAATAACATCACTGGGAAGTCAAGTAAAGACTGCTGAGCATTCAATAGAAACACTGAATGATGCATAATGGAAAGGAGGGTCTGATTCCCAGATTTGTGCTTAGGTCGTATTTTCCTCATATATGCTCTGTTGTAAAAACATATGCTCAACACAGATTCTGCTCTAGCAACTTCATTTGGTGCATGCAGACAATGTCATGCCTAGAAACATAGCAACGAGCTTGAGAATGAACCTTCTATTTTCCATTTGCAACATTGTATACTACAAATACTATAACCCTTTGGGGTTTAAGTCTTTTTAGACATTCACTCAGATTTATCAGATCCTGTATTAATCTTCATAAGGGACAAGTTAAAATTTAAAATTTTACTTTAAAGATAGACCATAAGTGTATTTAAACTGGTTTTAAGACATTAAAAATTAATGTAGTCTAAGTATGATCATTATTGCTCAACAGACTTTTATAGGACAGTCTAAGAGCCAAATATAACAAGACTACAGGATACTGGTTTTGAGGATGAGAGATGATCCTTATTCCAATAGCAACTCATTGCAATCAACAAGCAAGAACGGGAAGAAGGAGAGGAACATACCATTCATACCACCACAACAGTGAGATGGCTGCCAGACCCATGGTAATTCCATGACTAATTCACTCCTATTTCATTACTTCAGCTTTTGGATGAGAATCACAGAATTCAGCTTGCGGATGAGAATCACAGAATTCAGCTTGCATCCTTAAGTCTCCGTGAGAACAGCTTTGTGTGGCTTTTCTGCCAGCTCCTTTTTCAAGAAGAAAATGTGAATTCTGTTTACACATCTAATTCCTTCCATATTTTATGCAAGAAAATAGTAGAAATTTGCATCCCTTGGAACTTTCTAGTGATTATTATGATCAAAGTCTACAGCTGCAATTAGGTGGTAGAGTAAGTAGGGAAATAACCAAATACATCCTTTAAAAGAATTAAGAAGTCTAGTAATGGAGTGTACTTCATAAATTACATTCATTGTTATATTCAGTTCTTGAAATGCAGGAGAATGGACAACTGTACTACACTCTTTTCTTCCATGCTGTGCATCACACTGGAAGGGGCAGAAGGAGAGGGGAACAGCTGCCTTAGATGCCAGCAGGAATTCAGCATCAACAAATGGTCCCACTGAGTTCCTGCTGTTTGGGCTACTGATCAGTTCAAATAAAGACGCATGCTTCTGCGGCTCCTCTTGCTCACCCGCAGTATGCACTGAATTAAAAACTACTTCCCTCCACTCCTGTCCTGCTCTCTGTGGTCACCCTAGCCCTTTTGCTTCTGTTTGATCTGTTTTTCATGCAGGCCACTTTGTGATGGTGACTGGGCATTTTTCACTGTTCAGGATAACCAGAATCCAAAATAGTAAATAAGCTTCTGAAAGCCACTCAGAATTGCTTGCACAGCTGCTTAGCTTACTGTATCACTCAGCTACAAAGAGAATATGAAGGTTTTGAATCCTCACAGAGGAATCAGTTCCTGGAATTTCTCCCTCACCCACCTTTTGCACCTCATTAGCATTCAAGTCACTCCAGGAGTGTCTGCAGGTAGTTTTGGAGAGGGCATGTTGATTGCTAAATATATATTTTTCTCAGCTGGATTATGTCATTAAAAATGAGAGTTTGGATTTCACTCTCATCCTTGTCAACCTGAAGTGCCAGCAAGGACTTTATACTTCACAGGAGAAAGCCAAAGTTACCCAAACCAAAACTCATTAACAACTTGTGTATCTCATATTCCTCTTGTTTAGGAATAATAAGTCAAACTTCTTAAGGGTGCTTTTGGTCTGGGAAGACAAAAAGCTGATTTTGAGATGAAAGGAGATAAAGCAGTAACATTCAGAAGCCTGAAAAACCAAAAAATATCATTTGGGAAGATTTTTCTTTTTTTCACATAAAACCAGTTTGGAAGCACTTAATCTTTCTCTTCAGAATATATCTGACAATTTTCAAGCTAAGGTACCTATGGAATGGCTTTAAGCAAGGTTTATATTGAAAGACTTCTTTTGACCGTAACTTTAGAGAGCAGAATGGGTCTGTGAACTTTTAGATGGAATTTGACTCCTGTAGAATATGCAGTTTCACAAAACCAGATACACTCAACAGAGAGAATGCCACCATGTAAGACAGATCATACCATGTTGGAATGAAAATCTAGCTAGTCTGGTATACTGTCTCCAGAAACAGATAGGAAATGATTAAGGAAGAACATAGGAAAAGGTAAAGCACAACCTGTAGCTTCTCAGATTTGGAGGTGCCTGAGACAGAGGCAAAGACTTTGCATTTAATAAATTATGACAGATTCTTCTTCCATCAGTTGTTCAATACTTTCTGAAATGGTTAAATTGGATTGCTCAAAAAAAAATTTAAACATATCAGCTAAATATTCTGCTACGGAATTAAAACATTTAAAAGTAAAGGATTTTGATAACTCATTTTGAAATAGCTTCATTTTGATTTTTATTACTATGCTTTGTAATATAAAAAAATTAATTCAAAGATGAAGGGAAATATTTCTGTTTTGTTGAAAGTAAATGTTTAGTATGAATAAAAGCAATACTGGAGTGTATTTGTTTACCAACTTTAACATTTGGGAGTGTATTACACCTTAGAAAGTAGAAAATTTTTCATATCTTGACATCTTTTGAAAACAGAATTTTGGCCATATAAAAAGCTGTAATCATTGCCTCTCTGCCTGCACAAATCCTTAGCCTGTATCCTGCATGTTGTGCTTTCTAGGCTGTACAAACATTAGTGAACACTGTTTGAGCATCATCAAATCCCTCTGAAGACAACTGAGTGTACAGCAAACAACGTGCCATCAGAAAATATGCTGAGAAGGAAGAAAAAGTGCACAGAGGAAATTATAATCTCCTGAGATGAAAGTCATTATTAATAAAAATCTCTGAAAAAAATGAAAGAGAACATCAGATTACGGAGATCTTATATCATCATAGAAGTGGTTGTTACCTAATATCACTTTAGTAGTTTTGAAAAAAATTCCCTTGTACTAAAAGCTGGTTTCTCCCTAATTAACTCTCCATATGTGACCCTACAGTTATCTGTCACTACAGTAGTATATGCACATATTTCATAGAACATGAATTTATTAGTCATATTTATTTTAATAAGTGGTTAATCCCCTGTTCTAGATCACGATGGTCAGTGGTTTGGGTAAAAGTAATGCTTCTCACTGTAAAAATATCTTATTCCAATATGCTTAAAGGATTTTAGCACACCCTTCTTCAGTATGCAACATGCATAGGACACTTGATTAAGCAATTCCAGATGAAACCATACAAGGGACAGGCGAATGATGGGAAGTATGCTACTTTTAACACAATGAATGGAACAACAAAAGACCATGGAAATAAAATCTTGTCACATCTGCTTAGATATTAGAACATTAGCAGTGTTGTGAACTCCCACAATTTTATCATGAAGTCCTTTGTTTTCTTAACCTCAAACCACAGCCAAGCCCTCTGAACCAAAGGAAAATGAATGAAACAATTTTTGATTTCAGTTACATGTGGAGAAAAAAAAAATATACTTTTCTAAACTTTTTGTTTTCAACGATATTGAGTTCCTGGCTGGGCTCTTGAATACGTTAAAGCACACCCTGTGTTCCTGTTCCTCTAATCCACCAAACTGGAGGACCTAGGAACTGCACTGCAGTTGCCATCAGTTCTGTGAAGCATAGTTTCTTAGATATCATAGAATCATAGAATCACCAAGTTGGAAAGGACCCAGTGGATCATTGAGTCCAACCATTCCCATCAAACACTGAACAATGTCCCTCAGCACCTCATCCGCCAATCCTTTAAACACCTCCAAGGAAGGTGACTCAGCCACAACCCTGGGCAGCCTCTGCCAGTGCCCGATGACCCTTTCCGTGAAAAATTTTTTCCTAATGTCCAACCTAAACCTCTCCTGGTGCAGCTTGAGGCCATTCCCTCTCATCCCATCAATGCTTACTTGGGAGAAGAGAAACAACATGCACTGGCACAAAAGAGGCACATGTCCAGGTCTCATCTCAACAGGTAATGGCCAGATGAACACTCAGACCCAGACTAAGGAAGGTCTCCATGGCCAAGTAACCTAGGTGTAGCCAGTCGCAGACATCTGGCTTGGAAATCAACAGAAAGAAGAAGTATTAGGAAAAAAAAAGTATAATTTAAAAATATTAAAGATATTTTCTGTATCCAGCCATTCTTGTGACTTGGTCCTGGCCAGCACTGGTTTTACCAGAGCCTAAAAAAGGTAGGACAACTTCTCTTACACCAATACTGCTGCTATGTAGTACAGCTAAGGTGGGTAGATGAAGGAAGGTGAACCAGTCTGAGCTTTCTGCAAAAGTTCAGTGTAAAACGCACATCGTTTCTCCAGCATTTATTCTTGCTCTTACTTTTTAATAACTGAAAAACTTACTGGAAGTTGGAAAAGGGATTTAATAATTGACTGTATTTTTTTTCACTCAGACAAAATAGAACTTTTTTTTGAGAGATAGATTAAAACCTCCCAATTCTGTGGGATAAAAACCACTACTTTGCAGAAGGTCACACTGACATCTGCTGGCCTTTTGTACCAACTAATATCGTTTGCATCAATTTGAGCAAATAATTCATGCAAGAATGATAACAATGTCAAAATGACATTGTGGTTGTGTTTGTATCTGCCTAGCTTTAGCAGGTATTATTCAAACCTGAGTTAAGAGGTCCACTCCTCAGTAGCGTGCTGAAGTACTACCTTTTAATTAGCTGCCGTGTTAAGTCATATTTGCCGCTGGCCCTGCTGCAGGCATCAGAAAGCCACAAGCTTTCATAAACAGCAATTAAGGGTGCCAGAGCTGCCACATCTCTGAGGCTATTCTGGGAGTCGGGAGATTTCACAATGACACATTGCATTAAACAGAATTGAAGCCAGTGGGAGTAAAAGTGTCTTGTTACTATTACTGCCATAGTAGGATCTGGTACATCTAATCATTGATCAGGACCCCCATCATAGAAGGCACTATACAAACCATGAAAATGGTGGACCTGCCCAAATTATGCTATAATCTAGTTATAAGACAAGGAATACTCAACGGATTGAAGGTGTGGCAGTGAAAGATAACAAAATTCTGAAATGGAAGCAGTGCCTCCTCCCCACTAGGAGAGCATAAGTTTTGAGAGGAAAATATCCCAGGTTCATCTGTGGGGAGGATTATTTATGTTACTAGAGAAGAAGTTCCCCTGAATTAAGTACAGCACAGGTTGTGGGAAACACACTGCACCACTACTGTTGCCAGAAGAGGAAAGAATATATTACCTTCTCTACACTGAAACAAACAGGATTCTGTACTCACTGTTGTGACGAGTCTGCTGTGATGATGTTTCTGAATGTCTCTTGTTGGAGAAGGGGAGAGAAGTGACCTGGCCTACCCCTTTTTGCACAGAATGGGCAAAGAAGACCAGATGAGCCTCTGCTGTTAGCTGTCATCAAGAATTTCATTTTAGCTCAAGACAACAAAAATTCCGTCAGCAAAGGTTTTCCTTCCAGTTCCCAGGCCTCTGACTCAATCACAAGAAATTATCAGAAACTCAGGTCTCCACCACAGAGAACTGAGGTCCTCCAGAAAATGCACTAATCAGTGACATAAGCATCATTCTGAATCTCTCCAAGAGGACACGTGAACATTCTCCCCCACACGCAGGGACACCTCAGAGTGTTAAATCTCTCCATCTCTGGGGAAAATACACCACTCTGTTCACAAGTGACACGTACCAAAGTAAGCAAGGAGGAACATCAGCACAGTAAATTCCTAAGTATAATCTGTAGCATTTGCAAGTGGATACAGGTACTTCAAATTTGGAAATTAGTATTTTAACATCATAGTGCGTATTTGTATCAAAAAGTCACAAGAAGATGAATGCAATGGACACAAGTGAAATACAATATTTGAACACTGCTAGAATGTGTATACTTTACTTTCCTGTTTGAAACATGTAATAAAAATCAGTACCTGTCGGGGAAACATTTCAATGCTGATAAAATTACCTTTTTGACAGAAAATGGTTCTTTTTAAATTGTTTCATCCTGTTTAAGTCAACATATTATTATTGTTATGTCTTCAGCATTCAGTTAGGCATTTCAAAGGCAGGCATGAGATACGGCTGTTTCCCAGACCTTTACAATCCAGGTAAACAATAAAAATAGAAAGGGCAGAAGTGTTAAAAAAAAAAAAAAACAGCAAACTTGAACTACAAAGAGGTGTCTACTCTTTGATTTAGTAAAGGGTAAGAAAAGTAGGAAATCCTCTCAGAAATTATGGAACGATCATTCTCAGAACGGAAGAAGTATTAAAGATTGTTGGATCAAAGGGTTTGATAGGAAGGTGCTGGAAGATGTGTCCAACTGGGAGAAGATGTAAGAACAGGTTTGTGAGGGCAGGTTTGGGCAACACGAAGGAAGCAAGGAAAGGAAACAAAGTAGCTGACATGAGAGATGGATTCAGGAGCCAGGTTTGTTTGACCCCCTGGACATGAGCCTTTAGTGTTCCTTCAAAGGAAGCTGATAAAGGGGCTGCAAATGATCTCAAGAGTGAGCAAGAATGGTGCTCTTGAAGAGGGAAAAAATTCTCCAGTCACAGAAATACACCCAAAAAAAGGAAGGCAGGACATAGAAAGGAAAATATAATCTAGGTGTAAATAACTAGTTTCTTAATGGGCATAGACAAGAAGTCTTTTAAGTAGGTGCTGATGAGCTTGCAGAATATAACTGCATATTACGACTGCCCTCCAGGCAAACCACTAGTCACAGTTCTTCAGTCGAAACAAAAAATATGGATGGAGTTTTCTGATAACCACCCACTGAAGCAAACACATTTAACTAATGACCTAAAACCAATAAAATATCCCAGTTACTCCATCAAAATCAAAGCAATGTTTCTTAATTTTCTGACAGTCCATTTCATATTATCACAAAGAACCTGCACCTGCAGTAAACTTTCTAATTTAGTTCATCTTTGCTTCTTAGTGGTTCATAGGCTTTTAAAATCTTGCAGTTTGCACTGTGTTACCCAGTATATACTTAGAATGAAGTTATGCGACTGTCAATACAAAACTGTTTCTAAGGTGAAGTTTTTAATACTGTATGATGCTATCATATTTTTAAGGACAAATAACAAAATCTTTGTGGTACATTCATCTGATGTATCCATTTGTTAAGTAAGACAGTTCACCAGTTGTACATTTATAAGCCAGAGAATCAATTTAAGTTATTATCAGTAGTGTTAAATTCAAGGATGTGGCACATTTAAAAAAAAAATATTGTGCTTTATTCATGTGCTAGTCTGCTAAACCAGCAAATCTATCAGCATTGGTGAAAGTCTACATCACAGCAGGAAATCTGTGAAGACCTATATTCATTGGGGAACACTTTTATAATTTTCTACATTAATATAAAACTGGGAAGTTTTCAACAAACTATATGATACTAGAAACCAAAAATCAAACTTGAAAAGAATGTCATAGTCACAACCACATTCAGAAAATCAAAAATATTTTTACAGAGAAAAATAAAAGATTTGGATACAGATTAACCAAGAAACCCACTTCTTAGACGTATCAATAAAGCACTGCTTTCTAAAAAGCATAGCTTTGTACATAAAGAAAAGATTTTCAAAGAAGAGTACAGAAGACACTGCACAATACCTGCAGTTCCAGCATCTGGCAAAAGAAAATATAAAGCTGAAACCATTGTGAAAAGTAGCATTATTTAATAGCTATTTCACATCCTTTGACTCATGAGACTTCTAAAGAGAAGCTTTTGGCGAAACATATACTAGAAAGGATATGTCAGGAAATTTGTTTTGTTCCTCATCTTAGCTCACCATCACCAAAAGTTCATTCCATGGGCACTGAGAACAGCCACCATTCTGAAGGTCTTAAGACTGTGAAGAGGTTTGTAGATGAGTTATCAATGAAATTCTAAATAAATAAATTAAGAGAAACTACAACTGATAGAAAACTTCAGGAAATGTTATTCAAGCATTACTGAACTATGAAAATACACAGTGGCAAGGGCAGAAGGGATAGCTGCCTATATCTAATTGGTGTCTCATCAGGAAAGGACACTCCAAAGAAATTGCATTATTTTGTAATGCTTCTTTCCCTTCAAAACATAACTCTAGAAGGCTCCTTGAACTGCTCAGGAGCAAGCCAGATTAGACCCGTCAGGTAGTGAACTCTCACTTATAATTCATTACAGTGAAATTCTGGGCCCATTTTGTTTTACAGCTTATATTGGAATAAAGCCACTGAAGTGCAGACATTGCCTCTGGCAATCACTCATACAGCAAGTCAGGCTGGGTCACTCCAGAGGCCCAATAGCACACCTGGCAGTAAGAACTAGCTGCAGGAGAAAAAAACCTTTGAGCATCAGCCGAGTCCCTGGATATTTTTTCTCCCCTCTTACAAAATCCATTATTTTTAGGACATCCACACAGACTACGTAAAAAACTGTGCCTACAATATAGTTGGCTTGCCACGCTCACACATCTGCATGCAAACCTTAAAACAAGACTATGTAAATTCTTTGAAAGAGAAAAAAATTATACAATTAATGTCCCTGTTATAAATAATATTTTTTTCTGGGTGTATACACATAAAGCAGTAGCACAGTCTGGGTTTTGATATAAATGGTCTTAGAGAAAATAATACTGTGGGTGATAATTGTGTGGATCATAGCCCTAGAAATATTGCAAAATTGATACGTATGAGCAGCCGTTTTATTTATTGATTACTCCATAAGAATAAGGCAAAAAGATTAGCTAACAGGAATTATTATCTCCCAGACTGCACTTTAATATTCACTGTGTTCAGTTTCACAGCAGCAGAAGCAAGACTGCACATATGCCCTCACTCTGTTCCAGGGCAGTAGTTCATGAATTCAAATAATGAGTGTTAGAGCAACATTAACCTTGAAATACTTTCTGTTAGAAAATACTTCCCACACTTTCTTAACTGTTTCCACTTGTATTTACAGAATATGGTAGAATTGTTAGCTTTGCAAAATCAGGAATAATTGTTTATCCTAGGTAAATTTAAATTGCTCCTGTATAAGTTTATTTATTGGGATAAAGAGTCCAGGTAGTGCAACAATTTTAAAATTTACTTCAGTCAGTGCTTAACTTTTAAACATTAAACAGGTCCTCCTAAGTAGTAATGAGTAACCAGAGGCAAAACTACAGCATCATACACGAGCTTTCATTCAGTCTAACAAAAATTGATCTCTGCTTAAATTGAGTGAGAAAATTTCCTGAGCAAATCTTCAGATTTAGGCCTCATTAGACTAATCTTCTCTCTACTGATATGAAAGGGAATTTTTCTGTCCTGTAAATACTGCAAGACAGCAAGGCTTTCTCATTCACGTATACAGGAAGGTGTCATTGCAAAACAGTCGTGTGCAAATTTGACAGTTCATACTCCAGTCCAAACAAAAATAAACAATGACAATGCTGAGCAGAAGAACACTAAATCCTTTCCACAGTGAGAACTTCGTTCCTTACACTACTGCATGACAGAAGTTGTTAGGTCACAGGATCACAGAACAGGCTAAGCTGGAAGGCACGTCTGGAGATCACCTAGTCTAACTCCCCTGCTCAAGGCAGGGCAACTGGGAGCAGGTTGCTTTGGACCGTGTTCAAATGGACTTCTAAGATCTTCAAGGATAAAGACTACCACCCCTAAGGGCAACCTGCTCAGTGCTCAGTCACCCTCACAGTGAAAAAAATGTTTACTGATATTCAGACAGGACATTCTGCTTCTTACTTACTCCCATTTCTTGTTTTCTGGCTCTGTCTTCTCTACTGCCTTCCAGCTCGTATCTATACACATGGATAAGAAGTATCTGAGCCTTCTGTTCTCCAAGCTGAACAGTTACAGTTCTCACAGCCTCTCCACATAGTTAACACGATCCAAACCCTTCAGCATCTTCATGATGTTTTCCTCAATTTGTTCCAGTGTGTATATATTCATTTGTACAGGAGAGTCCAGGGTGGAACTAAGGACTCCAAATGTGGTCTCCTCAGTGATGAGGAGTGGGGAAGGATCATGAACTGTCTCATCATCCAGGTCATTAATGAAAGCACCAAGCTCCATTGGCCCTGGCATCAACCTCTGGAACATACCATTAGTGACTGGCCTTCACCTGGACTTCAGGCACAGCAGTTCAGGACATTTTCAGGCCACATTACCATATACTTATCTAGTCTGTACTTTATCAGTTATGCAAGATACTGATGAAAGCCTTGCTAAAATAAAGATTAAAAACATCCACTGGTCTTTCCTCATCTACAGAGCAATTCCTCTCATCATAGAAAACTGTCATATTTGTTAAACATGACTTTCTCCATATAAATTCATACTGACTGCTCCCAATCACCTTTTTGTCCCTCACATATGGAAATGGCTTCCAGGTGGATACGCTCCATCACTGCCCCAGGGACTGAGGTTAAGTTGACTTGCCTGTAGTTCCCCAAATTCTCCTTCTTACTCTTCTTGATAGCTGCCTTCCAGCTCAGAGCCCCCTGTGCCCAAGCTGCCATGTAAGTATATTTGTATGGTCTGAATCCAACTCACCATTTTCTGCTGAGGGTTTGGAGAGAGCGCTGCCAGCACTGCCATGCATAAGCACATATTTACCAAGCATCCAGAGAGATTCTTGCTAATGCCTGTCTAGGGTAGAACCAGCTGGAAAACCATCTGTATCCATTTCTGAAGATACGCCCTACATCACTTTGGCAAAACACATACTTGTACGAGAAAGCAAGCTGCACCCCAGGAATTTCTGAATTTGAAGTGCCAGGCTGAGAGTCCTCTCATGTCATTTGCGCATATGAAAGTTAAACACCTAAATATAATTTAGTCACTTGGGCAACTCTTCAGAGTCAGAGGAAAGATGCAGATCAGAGAACAGTTCAGCCTATCATAAGGGCTCTAGTACAGATCAAATTAATCCTTTTGCATAGCCGTTTCCTTATAAATAATGCCAGAAGCCAGAGAAAACTAATTTAATCTTTAATGCCTAAACTGTGTACTCCAAAGTAAATTAAGATGATTTGCCTTGTCACATTGTCTTCTTCAGTTTTTAGCTACTTATAGAAACATAAAGGTAAAACATTTTCAACAGCAGCTTAGATTCCTTAGGCATGAGATCTTAGATCATCAGTTCTAACCCTTTGTGCTAATTTGTTCCCAAAAGTTTCAGTTACTGGGAATCCCTTCCCATGCCTTGCTCGCTTGTTCCTGAGCAATCGTCATAACTAGATACTGTCCCCTATTCTCAACTCTCCCTTAGAGTAAAGCAGGACAATTAGATTCTTGCACACAATGGACATGTGGAGTAACTGATCACTCTCTAGCTCTTTCTTTGAACAGCTTTTTACTTCTAAAATTTATCTTCTAGAATAAAACAACTCAAATATCCAGTCTTTAATCCTAAAACTTATTTTAAACTTCTGAATATTACTGTCTTACATGCTCAGTCTAATTTATCATCATCTGCTTTAACATGAAATATAAGAACAGGTCCCTGTTTGGAGTTGGTCCCTGGTTGGAGTTGGAAGCTCTGGTAGGGCAAGGAGGCTACAATGTCATTGCCATCACGGAGACGTGGTGGCATGACTCGTATAACTGGAGTGTACCCATAGTAGGGTATAAACTCTTCAGGAAGGACAGGAAGGGCAGAAGAGGAGGCGGGGTAGCCCTCTATGTTAGAGAGGGCTTTGATACCCTTGAGCTGGACTACGGTCAGGAAGGGACTGAGTGCCTGTGGGTAAAAACCAGAGGAGCCCTTGGGCAGGCAGGTATTGTGATGGGAATCTGCTATAGACCACCCAGCCAAGAAGAAGCAGCTGATGAGCTCTTCTACAGACAACTTGAGAGTAGTCTCAAGATCACTACCTCTAGTCCTCATGGGAGACTTCAATTTCCCGGATATTGGCTGGGAATATAATACAGCAGAAAGGAAGCAGTCCCGGAGGTTCCTGGAGCGTCTGGAAGACAACTTCCTCACACAGCTGGTGAGCGAACCGACAAGGGACGGTGCCCTCCTGGACCTGCTGCTGGTGAACAGAGAAGGACTGGTGGGGGATGTGAAGGTTGGAGGACGCTTGGGGCAAAGCGATCATGGATGATAGAGTTCTCAGTGCAGGGTAAAATGAAGAAGGAGGTTAGCAGAACAGTTGCTCTCGACTTTCAGAGAGCAGACTTTGGACTGTTCAGAAGGCTGGTCAGAAAAGTCCCATGGGACACACTCCCTAAAGGCAAAGGTGTCCATGAGGGCTGGGCTCTCTTCAAAAAGGAGCTCCTAGCAGCTCAGGAGAAAGCCATCCCCATGTTCTGGAAAAGTAGCCGGCGGGGTAAGAAACTAGCGTGGTTGAGTAGGGAGGTCCTAAGAGACATCAATAGGAAGAGGAAGGTCTATGAGCTTTGAAGGAAGGGGCAGGCATCCTGGGTGGAATATAGGGAGGAAGCGAGAGCGTGCAGGGAAAAAATCAGGGGGGCTAAGGCCCAACTAGAAATCAGATTGGCCAAGTCTGTGAAAGACAATAAAAAATCTTTCTACAAATATATCAACAGTAAAAGGAGGACTAGGGAGAATCTCCAGTCCCTACTAGATGCAGAGGGAACAACAGTAACAGGGGATGAAGACAAGGCTGAGGTACTCAATGCCTACTTTGCCTCAGTCTTTAATAGTAAGGAAAGTTGTTCCCTCTGTGCACAACCCCAGGGGTTGGAAGAGCAGAACGAGGTTCCCACGCTCCAAGAGGAGGTGGTTAGAGACTTGCTTGCCCGGCTAGATGCCCACAAGTCTATGGGGCTGGATGGAGTCCACCCAAGAGTTTTGAGGGAACTGGTGGATGTGCTGGCCAGACCCCTTTCCATCATCTTCCAGCGATCCTGGGTGACTGACAGAAAAAGTTCAAAAAGAAAGGCAGAAAAGTGAAGATGCATTTAAAGCAGACATGTCAACTTCAGCTGAAATGAAGAAAGATCATATATGGCAGAATTAGAATCCTATCCAATGATTATTTCATGATGTTACTAGTGCACAAGCTACAAAAAAAAAAAAATCAGTTTCTCTTCTTCCATGCACAGTATGAAACAAATCACCAACGACCAACTAATAAAGAGCATGACTGACACACTGAATCATCCAGTCTTAAAGTGAGGACTAAGTCATGAATTTGTATATCATGTAGTGCAAGTATGCAGAAAACATCTACTGTAATCATTACACAGTAAATTACCAGGGAGTATTCTGTGTCTTCTGAAGAGCAGACCTAGAAATGCCAACAAGACACAGATTGTTTTGCTGGAGATTTTCCTTTCTCTTAACTACTTGTCCCCCTCTTTGTTATTCTTCCTTTGTTTGTGAGTTATATTCACTTACGCATTCTCAAAATTAAATTTTATCAAGCAAGAAAATATGCTTTTGTTTGGCAGGGAAGAAACAAAGAAAGAAAGGGAATATTATCTTTTTTTCTCCTATAAGTCTTATTTGATGCAGTGAATCAAAGCAAAGACTGCAGTTTAATAGTATATAGGCTGCATAGTCCAAGGAACAGAATAAGTTATTAGAGCCTTAAAAGAAATCAGTTTCTGAAGAATCTCCTCCAAAAATGCATTTACAAGAAACATGTATGTTTATTGCAGATGTAGACTCAGTGTTTATTACAGGGTAGGCATGCTCGCTGGCAATACAAAATATCAGGAGCTAGAATAGTTAATTTGTCCAAGGACCTCTGTACAGAAATGTTTCACATTTCATTTCATCATGTTGCCATTTCAGTGTGAAAGAGAAGGCACAAAGAAAAAACTTGGAGGTTTGTGGCTACAGAGTTATCCAAATTCAAGAACACTCAGCTGCACACAACCTTTTTCAAGTCAGATTTTTTGGTTTAATTATTCATCCAAAAGCCTAGCTGGAAAACAGCAGACCTAACTGTAAAGAGTTAAATGGGAACGCTTACAAGCCTTGTGCAGTAAAAGAACTTGTTGCATCAGAGTTAATTTAAATCCACAACTAAAGTAAATTCACAAACAGCAGTGGTGACCAACATTGATTTTCATAATCTTCAAGTGCCCAGAAAGCTTCACAATTTTCTCCAGTGTAGGGTTTTCAGGACTCCCCTATTCTTTTATATTGGCTCTTGACTAAACTGAAGAAAACTTCAACCAAAGCCCACTTTAAAGTTTCAGCTGTGTTTCATTGCACAGTGCTCCAAATTCTGACTAGCATAAACTCCTACGGGCATATAGAAATACACCAAATGTCGTCTGCTCAAAGGACTGCACACCATCTCCTTGATTTCAGAGTACAACTCAATACACCGGGAAATGTGTTCAATGGCTCAAAATTTTGGAACCTTCACTCTGAAAAAGAATCATCTCTCATTCCCCAGACTACATTGAAAATCACCCTGAAGCCCCATTCTGCTGTTAGCACTGTTTTGCTCACTTCTCTTCCTTTCTCAAAGAATGTGAAACACGATTCCATCACACTGGAGAATGCCTGCAGCCACCGTATCTTTTTCTGTTCATCTCCCTATATATGCCTTCTTTTTACCTCCTATCTCTTCAACTGAATCTTTTTCTTCATGCATTTTTGGTCTGTTTTATCCTGTTAAATTGTATCTGTGGTATAACAGTGGAGAAAAAAAGTGTGTAAATTCATGTTTTGAGTTTCAGTTCAAGTAATGAAGAATAGTAACATTGTATTGTCTTAATTGCATAATTGCATTCCTCTGTTTATCCATAATTGTTCTTAGACATACAGGTTTTTTCCTTGCTAGAAGCAACAAGATATTGGGAACCAAAGTTCCATGTGCATTCAGGATGAAAACCAGCAATAAATATAAGAATCTGACGTAACAGTTTTCTACCTAATTCTCCCATTGTGCATATGTGAGCTGCTCCCACAGGCTGTCATGGTAGAATAATGCACTAATTACAGTGTTGCTTCTTCTGGAAATAGTTGGAGGTCTGTATTTGTTGAGGGTAAGGAAAACATACACAAATAAACAGCTAGAGACAAATTGTTCTCTCGCAAATAAATAACTCAAGAAGAAATGAACAATGTCAACTTTTATTTTGTTTTGTGAATCAAGACTTTACAAATGTTTTAACCCAAATTCACAAAAAGTGAGGTTGAATTCACTTCTTTTAAAAACAAGGAAAAAAAAGATACATAATGAATTTTTCAGGATCATCTATTTTTTTTCCAATTCACGAGTGCCATTACAGAGAGATAAAATCATGGAATGGCTGAGATTGGAAGGCATCTCTGGAGATCATCTGGTCCAATCTCCCTGTTCAAGCAGGTTGTCCAGACAGATTTGAAGAACTCCAAGGCAATAGGCACCACAATCCATCTGGGCAACGCGTGCCAGTGCTTGATCAACCCCATGATAAAAAAAAAAAAAATGTTCATGTTTCTCATGTTCAGTGGGAATCTCTTGTCTCTAGTATTTCAGTTTGTGCCCATCATTTACTCTTGCCCTGTAACTGTGGATCTCTGAAAAAGCCAGGCCCCAACCTCTTTACACCCTCCTTTCCGATATTTGTACATATTGATGAGATCCTTCCCCAGGCTTCTATTCTCTAGGATCAGCTCTCTTGGCCTTTCCTCAGAGCTGAACTGATATTTCAGTCCCTTAATCATCTTAGTGGCCCTTTGTTGGACTTTCTTTAGTAGGTTCACATCTCTTTTGTATTGAGGAGCCCAAAACAGGACACAGCACTCCAGGTGTGACCTCATCAGTGCTGAATGGGGGAAATATCTCTTCCCTTGACTTGCTGGCAATACTTTGCTTAAGGAATCCCAATTTCCTTCTTTGACACAAGGGCACATTACTGGCTCATGGTTGATTTGGTGTCCACCAGGACTCCCAGATTGTCAGCCCCTAGCAGGTACTAGTGCCTGAGGTTGTTCCTCCACTGGCACAAGATGTTGAACTTACTCTTGTTGAACTATGTGAGATTCCTATAGGCCCATTTTTCCAGCTGAGATCCCCCTCAATGGCTGCACAACCCTCTGGCATATCAACCACACCTCCCAGTTTTGTGTTATCAGTATAGATGGTGGGAGTACACTCTACCCCATCACCCAGATTATCAATGAAGATTTTAAAAATAACTGCACACGGTATTGACCCCTGGGGTATACCACTAGTTATTGGCCTCCAACTAGATGTTGTACCACTGCTTACCACTCTCTGAGCCCAGTCATTCAGCCAGTTTTCATTCCATCCTGCTGCCTGCTCATCGTATTTGTGACTTGGTTTTAAATGTAAAGATTTCTTATGGATAGTTCATTAACACTTGCTCAAGGTCCAGCTATCAGAATTTAGAATATGTTAGCAAAGTTAGCACATTTATTAAAACTAAACAGGTTTATTACTGTGGTTTAGTAAGGTTGAAGAAATGCTTTTTACAGCTTTGACTGTATGCTAGCAGGACAAAAAAGTGTGCAGAGCCTAATTTTGTCCCAATGAAGAAGGATTTTGACACTGAGCTCAAAGTCAGTAGAATTGTGTCCCGACAAGACAGGTATCAGTAACAAAGTGCAGAAGTCATGAATGAAAATGAACTTAGCAGTAAATTTTATATCCTCACCCATAAGAAAATAGACCATATTATGTGTTTTATTCTTCTTATAGCTACTTCCATGAAAATGATGTGTCTTAAACCTGACATATTTTGTGCTAGGTATTGTGCATCATCTACTCCAAATGCTCTTCAATAGTCCAAAGCAAAAATCAGGCAGTGCTTTCTCTTCAACTTAGGTTGTAACATAACTATGGCAAGGGCAGATTATTCTTAGACTTTAAATCAATTAACAAATGCAGTTGTATTTATGATAATGAAGTCTATCATGCAAATGAGGTCAGAACTGAGTATTTGGGGGTTTTACTAAGTACGATAAGTATCTTGCTACTTTTTAATGCTCTAACAAGCACATTACCATGAAATGATAAATGTTAAATTATTACTTGTATTGCTCTATTTCATCCATTAATTGATGGCTGTTACCATCCTCCAATATATGAATAAGGAGTTGAACAGTAGGTCTGTCAAATCCTGTTTATAAATTAAAATAACCCATATAAAAGAGTATTATTTTGTGTGCTCGTGTGCATAGGCATAGGCATGAAAGTAGCCCCATTCTAAATGGGACAGCAATAATACATTAAGCAACAGCGTCACACTGCAGCTATGGCATGGAACCAGCAGGTTCTGATAAGGAAGCCAACAGCTTTGCATTTTGCTCTGCAAATAAACAAAGACCCTGCATATGTTTTTATGCATGTGCATACAAGTATATAAACTCTGACCAAATCAGACATCCTGCCTTGCATGAGCTTGCCCTGACTCCTCCTTTGTTACCACAGGTAGTAACACAGAAATACATTTATACATACTGCAGTATTTTGGAATATTCCAATTAGCATATATTGGGGTGTACAAGAGATTGATGTAATGCCCCTATTTCTAGTAATGAATCAACTCTTCTGTGTGATATGGGTACCTATAAATTATGTAGTTTTCCCATTTTACAAAATCTGTTTGCAGACTCCTTCTGGAATACTAATTCAGGACATATTACAGGCTTTTTTTCTCTCTAACCTACATATGACTAGCCACTTTTATTCACTGTGGTTATATTTATATTCTGTTTATATTTTTTTAAGCTTTAGCTCTTCCATCATCTTATTGTAAAAACCTAAGGCTCAGCTACAGGTTCCCTAACCAGGGTTCCTGAAAGTGCTGAGGATCAGTGCCTGACTCATATCTGAGCATGAAGCTGGAGCTAAGGGAGGCCTTTGCATTCAGGAATACACATGAGAGGGATAGTAAGACCCATGTCCCACCACTGAAGCAAAATAAGGCATCATCATGCTCATCAGAACAAATCCAGGGGTCAAGCCTAGATTAAATATCCACATAAAAATATTCTGTGCAGATAAATTAATTACACCACATTCCTGATGTATTCAGTGTAATCAGTGTCAAACATACGTTTTTCATTTGAAATCTCAAAACTACTCATACATCACTGGGATTTATCCTACAGCCGTTGATAACTGATATTTTAACACGACACTAGCTATCTGCACTTCAGCTTGCTGGTTTCAAAGATATGGTTCTCTGTTCAAAATAGTGCAAAAATTTCAACTTTTAGTAGTCAGCAAGAGATTTTCCAATTACCATAATGTAATTTGGGATGAACAGGCCTGTGCTTTGCACATTAACAGAAAAAAAAAAAAAAGTGTATTTTTTCCAGCAGATTCACACCATAGTAGAAGAAAGAAGAAGAAGAAAGAAGAAAGAAGAAGAAAGAAAGAGAAGAAAGAAGAAGAAAGAAAGGAAAGAAGAAAGAAAGAAAGAAAGAAAGAAAGAAAGAAAGAAAGAAAGAAGAAGAAAGAAAGAAAGAAAGAAAGAAGAAAGAAAGAAAGAAAGAAAGAAGAAAGAAAGAAAGAAAGAAAGAAAGAAAGAAAGAAAGAAAGAAGAAAGAAAGAAAGAACAACTGGAACTGCCTCTGCAATTCCAGTTTCTATTTTGTACAAACCATCTATTCATATAAAAACATCTTATATTCAGATAAGACACAGAATTTAGATGTCTTGGTTACCCGTTGTAATTCTTAAGTGACAGCTGAAGATAAAGTGGAAATCAAAACATTCTAGTCCCTGAGACCTTACTGCTCTAGTTCTTTAGAAAAATCCATATTTAAAGTGAGGAAGGAAAAAAACAGCTATTAACAAGTTTAAGGATGTCCATCAGAAGCAACAGATTCTGAATATTTAGTTAACAAAGAGCAGGAATACCGCTTAAGATGCTTTTAAGTAACACATCTGACATGTAAGAGTAAGAGCTACTTTGTTTGCACTATGTAATGTGACCATACAAAAAGTTGTCGTATTTTCCTTTAGTGATTCTCCCATTTGTAAACAGATTTCATGTCACACATAGAGCACTGCATAGTATTATTGTCACGTGAGAAGTACGGATTTCTCATAAATTCTGTACATCGGTAGATAAAATTCATTTCCCTCATCCTATGAAAGGGAAAATAGACCTTTTACAGAGATATCAATTAAAACAGCACTGTAATTTACACAGACAAGGTCTCAGAGGTGTCATCCATTAATACTTCCCCTTTGTTAGGAAACACATTACTAATAAATCACTGACAGACTGTGACTTGTCCTAGTCACTTTTTTAGGCAGTTTTCATGAAATAATTCTGCATGTATGTCGTTCTTTTCCCCATCTCAGTTTTCATTTTCTTATCTACCCTCTGCTTTCCAACTTAACTTCTGCAAAAGTTACATTTTACTAGCTCTGGGATCTGAAAGTCTTTCTGTTCCATTTATACATCTGGAATATTTACAATTGCTCCCTCAGAGATCTACAGACAGATTCTCAGACCACTCGTCCCTTGACTAGTTGTTAAGACTATCTAAATTGCAGTATGTTGCTATTTTAGGTCTCCTGCTAAGTCTATGTCATAAGGTTATAAAGAATCACTGAATGAGATAAAATTCAATGTCCCAGTTCTTTACTTCATTGGATCTGCACACAGTTAAGTTTGAAGACTTGCTTCATTGTGTTCCTATAAAGAAGGTATTTAAATTCCATATGGAGACAATTGAATCCTTTCTCAAAACACAGACCTATTAGCTCTTTTCCCTTCTTTCAGTGAAGTGTTGGGTCAAAATTAAGCACTTCTGGCCAAGATCATTATTCCTCTTCTCCCTTCATTTCAGACACTATTTTTTACTTTCTAAGGTCATTTCTAGCAGCCTTTTCACAACTTGTAGGCATTAATGTGAAATATTCATTGATCAATATTCAGTCCAAATAGGACAGGTTATCAGAAGCTTGTGCACTTCTACATTATACCCTAAACATTAAAAGTCTTTCAGGGACTGATCTTTTAATTGTGCAATCAAGTTTAATGGAGTTGCTCACATGCTTGAAATTAAGCATGTACTTCAGAATCATGCTGAACAAGATCCTAACTCTTCTTTATTACCAACAATTACTGAAGCCCCATTTTTTCTTTTAATTTTACCTAGTCTGTCAGACAAACATACCCATAAAACCCAATCTGTTACTGTCGTTCATATGTACAATAATCTTTAGCTGACATCACCTGAGTCTGAAGTAGACAATAAATAAAGAAGCTTATAACTGCCAGGCATAAAACAAGACAGTTACACCAATGAATTTAGCTTTAAAACATTTTAAGTCTTTTTAGACTATAGCAATTATAAGGAGAGTAAGAAAAGGAAAGCAAATGAATGCTGCCTTAGAGTTACCTCTGAAGCTGTCAAAGAAATCTCTGACATCATGAAACACACAATATACATGGGAAGAGAGTTCTGTGATGAAGATACAATGCTTGGTGACGTTTTCCATACTTTGCAAATCTGATTTGAAACATTAATTTGTATAAAGGCATGACTCTGCAAATCCATGTAGGTAATCAATTTCTATTAAATTTCTGAGAGCTTATGAGGATGGAGGACACCTGCATTTCGAAGGAGTAATTTGGTGTATTTCTGGCCATCTGATAACCATCTGTCATAAAAAATCACATATCTGAACATCAATGGGTCTTTAAACTCATCTCTGCATTTTGAAAAAAGTCAAAGATGACATTTGAGGATAGCTTTTGCTAGATGCAAGACAATCTGCCTTTCTAAATTCTCACTTTGTACTTCTCAAAGTTAATAGTCTGATATCTTCCAATATATAAATTCATATTTGCCAAAATACGTGGAGTCACACTGCTGCCTCCTTTCACACTCCATCTGCTGCATTTGTCATTTCTGACCACACTTCCTGCTGTGCCACCTCTGACTTGTGCCTTTTTCCTTGTAAATTGGAAAATATTTATAACTGGGCTCATCTTAGAAATTAGGAGTGATTCTTAGCTGCTTTTCTGTTCCACCTCTGCTTACATTAGAAGAGAACATTGTCATCGACATACTTTCTTCTGTGTTATAATGTAGTATTTTAGTCATGTTGTTACATTAGAACTTCTGCAGAATTAAGTGATGGTTCATTAATAAACACAGTCTCAAAAACAGGAGACCATCCAGATCCCCAGACAGCTGAGGATAGCACTCATGCCTAGCTCGTTGCTCCCCTTATCTGAAGAATTTGCAGATCTGCAAGCAAAAAATCTATTTCCCAATTCCACCATGAGCAGTTCAAACTGATCCAAGTTTTGCAATAAGCGTAGCCTCTCCAGTATGTTTAATATTGCTGTATTGAAGTGATACCAGTAAAATCGCACAACATTCAGTATTGTGTCTTCAAATAGTTACCATGGCAATACCCATTAGATGCTCCATGCCAAAACAAAATGCTTCAAGATACTCTGAAAATGTGAAAAAAGCTTGAAATTGTTCAGCTTTGTCCTAATTCTGTCACTGTAAGTATGACACAAAATAGGCAGAGTTTTGATTTTTTTTTTGCCGTCAACTTTTTACAGCAGTATTTTTCCAAAATAAGATGTTCCCAAAATAAGGTGTTCCCAAAATAAGAGGCTTTGTTTATGCCTCACGTTAAAAAGAGATGGAGTGGGACACAGAAGCAGAAGTCAAAATAGCTTTAAAAAGAGGGAAGAAGAAGAAGAAGAAAGAGCATGGCAGTAGTTGAGAAAAAAGACGTATTTTATTTTACAGTGACAGAAGGAACATAGACAATCCTCTACAAAGGCAAGATATACTTTGACTTACATTTATGAAATAGGAATTCAAATGGGAACAGGCAAAAAGAAGCACCATCACAATGATTAAGAGAAAGGAAAATTTCTGAGAAAACTTAATATCACTTATAAAACAGGATAACTTTCATCTACTTAGTGTAGCAAAACAACAATTCTAAAGAGATATGATAAGCCTTTATGAATATATTAAGAGGAGTAGTTAAGAGGGAGAAAAATTTTCTGAATTAAAGGAGAATAGATAGTACAGAAACAAAACCAATTCTCTAGAAATTGGCCAGGGGTATGTTTGCACAGAAAACCTGAAGATTTCTTCTTGTATGCAGGGCTGATTGCCCCATGATCCTATGATCTTTTCCAATAGGAAAATTATGACTGCGCTGAACCTGTGTTTTCCTCTGTCATTGGATGCTGATTTGGCAGTCATACAGCCTCATTCTGTTCATTCTTTCTTTGATTTTGATCAGAGATGAGTCCGTTTCTTTCCTATGAAGACTTGACATTTCGAAAGGTGTTGCCTGACAAGTAGGAGCTCTAACAGGGAGTCAAACTGGTTTTGGGAAAGGCTTATTTAAGGAAATCCATGGATGACCTGCTAAGCTGCGGAGCTGGTGAATGGGCTAAAGAACAGGCCTTATGAGGAATGGCTGAGAGAGCTGGGGTTGTTTAGCCTGGAGAAGAGGAGGCTGAGGGGAGACCTCATTGCTCTCTACAACTACCTGAGGGGAGGTTGTGGAGAGGAGGGAGCTGGCCTCTTCTCCCAAGTGACGGGGACAGGACAAGGGGCAATGGCCTCAAGCTCTGCCAGGGGAGGTTCAGACAGGACATCAGAAAGGGTCATTGGGCACCAGAACAGGCTGCCCAGGGAGGTTGTAGAGTCAGCATCCCTGGACGTGTTTAAAAGACAAGTAGACAAGGTGCTGAGGGACATGGTGTAGTAGCAGATTGGAATGGTTGGACTTGATGATCCAGTGGGTCTCTTCCAACCTGGTTATTCTATGATTCTGTGATTCTGTTTAATAATGAGTTTGTATGAAGCATGAAGCTGTTCAGTTAATGATTGCCATCAGCGTTGCTCTGTCAAAAAGCAAAAGTTCCAGTTGATCCTAAATTTGATCTCACTAACCTGAACCCTTGTGTGAGCCCAAATCCGATATTGCAGAGCAGTAGAAGCCAGGGCATATGATAGCCTATGATGGTGATGTTTCCAAGCACAGGTGGCAGGTGGCTCCTCTCTGAGTCTACTGAAAACTCAAGGCTTCCCAGCTGCACCTGACCAAGCAGGGCCAGGAACTCTTCCTTCACTGATTGACAAAACAGCTCAGGACACATCCTCTGCCATAAACAGAAAGCATTCACCCCTGTAGGAATACCTACAGTTGTGCCCAGGTATTGCCTGGATAGTTGGCATGGGCCAAAGCCAGGACAGGGAAAATATGAACAGTTAGCGAGTACAGCATGTGCCTTGATCCACATAGCTCCAGATTTAGCTGGAGGGGACAGAATTTGCCCTGTGTCTTTCAACCTGTTACAGCTCCGCTGCAGCCTTGTCCAGTTTGTCCATGTAATGGAAAGTAGTGCACAATTCTAACAATAACACCCTCAGGTGAATAAAATCCAGCTGATGTTAGTTAGTTATATTGTTTCTGAAGTGCTCACAAGACTAAAAAAATCGTAAAAAATGTTACTAGCGGGCATGTTTATGAACACAGAGGGGAATGGATTTGCTGAGTATAGAGGTGCTGTCATATTTTAGAGTATAGCTTCTCTCATAGAGTCCATAACCCCTAAATTTAGCACAGACAATATTGTCCATCATCAGCTCAGCAAGTGCTATATGAGTCAGATCAGTACAGGCAATTTTTCTGCAAGAGGCAGTTTTTAATGCAATGTTGAGTGAATGATACTTTTTTTAAGCTATTCTCAGAACAGAACAATATTTCTTATTTACAAATAATGCCACTGGTTATGCTTTAATCTACACCTTTCATTCATTATGGATAGGCCATTGCACATGGCCATAGGTCTCTCAGTCTAAGAATCTATTAATCTGTGCCGAGTTAAAAAATTATTTTTGCCACGGGAAGGAGGATTCTCTTGGCTCCTAGAGAGTGATAGAGCCACCACTGACTTCCTCATGGTTATTCCCTAGCAGTTATTCCCCCACAGTTGTCCAGAACCAAGCCTGCACCCCTCCAGCCACCACTGTAATTTGAAGCCACAAGGTTGTAATGCTTGATTACAGCCCAGCTGAAATACGGTTGAGGCAGAGTATAAATCCCAGGCTCCATCTCAAACTTCAGCAGCAGCCTGCCTATAAAGTGTGTAAATGCTGAAACACAGGCTTCCTCAAGTTTGGTAGGTCCCAAAATATTTCTTTCTTTTTTTTTGTCTAATACATGAATGCCAAGCAGCCACCTTCCCACTCTCATGAAAATTCCTACCATATTTCTTGTTGGAGAAGATAATCCTGTGGATGTATTGGTCTACATATACATAGATATACAGAAGGATGGACAGGATTTTCTTGCCCAGAAGTACACAGATTATTATTTCTCTTGGCAGTTTTTAGCTGTGCCAATTAACCTTCCCGTTGTCTGCAACTGGAGCTGAAAGTACTGCCATCCCAGTCTCAAAGCCCTGGGTTACAGCCAGAAACTTCTTTTATTTGAAACAGGGAACTAAGCCTTGCTCCACAATGCAGCAGTCAGTCGTTTGGCTGTGTGTCAGCAGCAGCTGTTTATATAACAGCTTAATTTGCAGCCACCTCCTGATTTTACTTTAGTTCTCCTGCAGTGTCTGAACAGTAATGAAAAAAATAGTGGACAGCTGCCACAGGAAGGTTTACAACACACAAGAACAGATTTAATCATTGGAAGGAAGGGTATATTTTTCATTTTCCATTAAGATAAATATGTCTTCAGCTCTGAGTGTATGCAACAGTTTACCTGCAGCTCATGAAAACTACCTCCAGCCTGAGAATTAAAGATTGCCCTTCATCGTTATGGATCCAATTTTTCCTGAGGCTTAAGGCCTGAGTTCATGTTGACTCTCCCAGGAGCTCTGACAGTTCAGCATTGCTTGCAATCTTATCCTTCAGTCACATCAAATCAGGGCATACAATTTAAGTAAACTCCACCAGGTGGCTGTGTACTGCTGCTCTCTTGTGGTCTGAAGTTGTGTGTCCTAGGAGAAGGCTGTGAAGTCACCAGTCAGGGTCATGTGGAGGAGAGTCTTAAGGGGCAGATGAATGGTGGACGCCTTTGACAAAGGATGCTCTGCACGGGGCAGCATTAGGCTGCCAGTCGGACACCAAAAGCCCCTTCTTGGGGGACAGGAGGCAGGAGGAGAACAGAACCAGACACAGGAGGGGAAGCCAGTGCTGGGAGGGCAGGTGCTGTCCTGTGCTCGCTCCTAGAACGGCAGGCAGAGAGCAGAGCGCCCTGCATGCCAGAGGAGCAGGAGTGGGAAGGAGGTGGGCAACCTATCACCCCAAACAAGAGGCAGCAGCAGATAAAGGATTTTCGTAGGCGGTTTTCCAACATCCAACTCTGCAAAACTGACCCCAGCACTGCTCTACCCTGGACCCTAGGTTAGGCAGAAGCTGAAGCACAACCTCATTCATAACCAACATATATTTGTGTAACTGCTGCAATGAATTCAATATCTAGTGTTTTGTAGGAAAAAAAAATATGATCCCTGTGTATAAATTAACAAATGCAATTAACTACTAAATTGCTTTGAGCCATGGAAGATACATTTAGTGGTACAGCCTGGAAGGAGGTAGACATCGGGAGAGTGAATTATCATTTTGTACCTTATGTTCTCAGAAAGATAACTGAGATAAGGGAGGAGAAAGAGAGCATGTGGAGTTTCTGAGTGGAGTTATAATAGGAACTAAACAGCTTAGATAAATCTGCAGCAAAGAGGTAAGGCTGTAATGGACTGTTATATTTTAGGTTGTGTTCTGCCTTTAAATGGGGCCATTTACTTAAGAAAGGTCTGTAAGATATTAGGTCTAAATATAAATGAGAGGAAAACCAAATAATTTGTTACTAGGAGGAATAAGGTATATCCAAATGAGCTAACTTCTACACATTCAGCCCGCTACAGACTCCACATAACCACAGAAAGGCTGCAGAAAAACAAGCATTTGCAAAATGAAAAAGACAATCACCACTACCCCAGAGGAGAAAATCTGTATTTATGAAATGGACCTCAGCTTCAAATTTACATTTAATGAGTTTGTAAGCACTTGAGACAATTGGGCAGAAGGCTGCAAGGCAATACAAAATATGGACACTTGGAAGCAAGGAGAGTCAGGCAGTCAAAATTCCTCAAATGGCAAAAGAAGACCAGGGAACTTATCAGTCCTTCAATTGCAGGTTTTCTTTTTAAAGAGATTTCTTTTCAAATTATATTGTGTGTTACTGTAAATTTGAGAATCCTCACCTATCCACATTCCAGTTAATCCATTTCCTAACTCAAGGCTAACTCAGGAGAGATAACTAAATACATTGCCTACTTGGACACATAGCAGTTTGTGCCCACTACATATCAGGAAAGGGAGATCAGAGTGAAAGAGAGTGTGTCTGGAAATCTCGGTTAACATCTTGCTTTTGAGCACTCAAGAAGGATCTAGCATTACTCCCTTTAGTTTGCTCCTACATGAGCCTCCGACTACCAAATGCAGAGGGGAAGCAGGAAGGGAACTGTGGCTCTGTGTGTCTCTATCTTACTACATCACCCACAGGTTCTTTACAGGTGGTTCCCAAGAGTCCTGCCTTGCTCAGTCACTGCCTGAAGTTACAGTCTAAACACAAAATGTGTTAAATTATCCAGGTCTTGTTAAGTACCTGGAGTTGGAATCAGAATTTTAAATATTAAGAGAGAGAAAACTGGCAACGATGATGTATATACTGCATTAAAAAGAACACATAAACTTTGACCGAGATTCATCCTAGCTACGTGCCAGCATTAAAAGAGGATCTCCCCTACTCCACAGGCTGGGGAGAGTAAGGTACCTCTGAGAACCATCAGCCAGCTGAGTGCTGGCACATTGGTGTCTGCCTGGACCCATTCAGAACCTGGGTCCTCACAAGTCAGAACTGATTTCTGCAGAGGCTTACATTCAAAGAATGCTGACCACTGCTAAAAGTAAGGCTTGGCCTCAATGTGACAGACGCTTTCTCATCTCCTTGGCTTCTAGAGGTACATCAATCAAAAGAGGAAGGTCAGAGAGAATGTACCCCCACTGATGGTTGGAAATGGTGATCACATATCACAGAATCACAGAATCACAAAATAACCAGGTTGGAAGAGACCCACTGGATCGTCGAGTCCAACCATTCCCACCAATCCCTAAATCATGCTCCTAAGCACCTCATCTACCCTAACCTTAAACACCTCCAGGGATGGTGACTCAACCACCTCCCTTGGCAGACTGTTCCAGTGCCTAACCACCCTCTCCGTGAAGAACTTTTTCCTAATCTCTAGGCTGAACAACCCCAGCTCTCTCAGCCGCTCCTCATAAGATTTGTTCTCCAGCCCCTTCACCAGTTTTGTTGCCCTTCTCTGGACTCGCTCCAGAGCCTAAACATCCTTCTGGTGGTGAGGGGCCCAGAACTGAACACAGGACTCGAGGTGCAGTCTCACCAGTGCCGAGTACAGGGGGAGAATAACCTCCCTGGACCTGCTGGTTACGCCGTTTCTGATACAAGCCAAGATGCCATTGGCCTTTTTGGCCACCTGGGCACACTGCTGGCTCATGTTCAGTCAGTTGTCAACCAGCACCCCCTGGTCCTTCTCCTCCTTCTCCTCGACAGACAAGGAGAAGGGTGAGGTGCTTAACAACTTTTTTGCCTCAGTCTTCATCGATAACTGCTCTCCTCACCCCTTCTGGGTCAGCAAGATGGTGACCAGAGGGTTAAATCCCCTCCCACTATAGAGGAGGATCAGGTTCGTGACCACCTGAGGAACCTGAACACTTATAAGTCTATGGAACCTGATGAGATGCAACCTGGAGTCGTGAGGGAACCGGCCAATGTGGTTGCCAAGGTACTCTCCATGGTATTTGAAAAGTCATGGCAAACAGGAGAGGTCCCTAGTGACTAGAAGGAAGGTAATGTTGTGCCCATTTTTAAAAAGGGTAGAAAAGACAACCCTGGGAACTAACAACCTGTCAGACTCACCAGTGTGCCTGGGAAGATCATGGAGCAGATCCTCCTAGAAGACATGCCAAAGCACATGGAGAACAGGGAGATGATTAATGGCAGCCAGCAAGGCTTCACCAGGGACAAATCCTGTATGACCAACTTAGTGGCTTTCTATAATGGGGTAACTGCAGCAGTGGACACGGGTAAACCAATGGATGTGATCTATCTAGACTTCTGTAAAGCCTTTGACATATTCCCCCACAACATGCTTCTCTCTAAATTGGAGAGATATAGATTTGATAGGTGGACAGTACAGTGGATAAGAAACTAGTTGGATGGTCGTGTTCAAAGAGTACTGGTCAATGGCTCAAAATCCAGATGGAGATTCATGACATGTGATGTACCTCAAGGGTCTGTACTGGGACCAGTGCTGTTTCATATAGAATCAATGATATTGACAGTGAGATTGAGTGCACCCTTAGCAAGTTTGCAGATGAGACCAAGCTGAGTGGTGCAGTTGCCACACTGGAAGGATGGGATGTCATCCAGAAGGATATGGACAGGCTGGAGAAGTGAGACTGTGAGAATCTCATGAGGTTCAACAAGGCCAAATGCAAGGTCCTATACCTATGTCAGGACAATCTCCATTTTCAGTACACAATGGGGGATGATGTGATTGTGAGCTGTCCTGCAAAGAAGGATTTGGGGATACTGGCCAATGAGAAGCTCAACATGAGCCAGCAATGTGCACTCACAGCCCAGAAGGCCAATCATACCCTGGGCTGCATCAAAAGAAGTGTGGCCAGCAGGTCAAGGGAAGTGATTCTGCCCCTCTATTCCTCTCTTGTGAGACCTCATCTGAGTACTGTGTCCACTTCTGGAATCCTCAACATAGGAAGGATATGGAGCTGTTGGAACAGGCCCAGAGGAGGGCTACAAATATGATAAGAGGGCTAGACCACCTCTGCTATGAGGACAGGCTGAGAGAGTTGGGCTTGTTCAGCCTGGAGAAGAGAAGGCTCTGAGGAGATCTTATAGAGACTTTCCAGTACCTGAAAGGGGCCTACAAGAAATCCAAAAACTTCTTCCCAGAATTAGATTACCCACACTTCATAGATTTGCCAGAAGTAGCCTGGGCATTTTCAATCAGAAAATATGATAATTTTCATTGTAGACAAGTAAGAACACATGTAATTATTGAATCAGTTACACAGATGAACATGGTTTGAAGAAAATGCTAGTTTGACTAATGCCTTGTTGCATATCAATCTCTCTGCCATATGGTGAGGGTCGGAGATGAATTGTTGTTCCTGTTTTGTTAACAAAAGAGACATGGTTGAACTATGACATCAAATTATGATGAGACTTAAGTAGTACAGTGAAAATAACACACAATATAAAGTCAACCAGCTGTGTTTTCTGCTGCAATAATTTCCTTAATCTCAAAAGAGCATAGCTGGTATCACACTCAGAGCAGAAAGAACAATTATGCCCCGAGGTATAAACGTATGTTCAAATGATTTAACCAAACATCTTTCAAGATTATTCCAAAAGTACAAGGAATTTTATAAAAGCAAATGCCAGCATATTTGCCATGATGATACCCACAGGGATAGAGCATATCACTTAAGAAGCTCAATCTTAGATACATACTTAGATGTTTTATAACTGACTCTGTACTCAAATATAAAGCTTATTTTAACACAAGTACTGACTTGCTGAATTTTACACCCGTATGTTTAAATAGAAGAAACTGACAAACACCCAAATATGTTAAAGATGTTTTTATGGAATTACAGGGATATAATGAGAGTACTCAGATATATGTTAACTTGAGATTCAGAGGACTGCTTCATTCCATCAGTTTCAGAAAGAACCTACAAAACTAAATAAATAATAAGGAGGGGGTGGGCAGTGCACCCATCTGCCAAACAATTCTCCATTAGAAACACAGAAAAATATAGGAAAGTCAAACTTAGAAAACTCAACATTTAAGGCAGGGGAGGGGAAGAACTTTAAAAAGACTGGATTGAGGGAGGTAAAATCAGCCATGGAAAAGCTAAGGAATGGCAGAAAAAAAATTTTGGCATCGGTACTTTTTCCTTTTTATGTCTGCAAACTATGACACATTTTTTAGGTACATAGTCACCTATCATATTGCTGTAGGATCTCTGTGTCTACCATTGCACAGGCAGTACAATTCTGAAGGAAAGGATCATAGGAAAGTGAATGTAATTCTTCTATATTGAAGATATATTTTTCTGTCTGTGAATGACATGGTAAAACAGACCATCTTTACCTTTATTCTTCTCTCTCCTTGAATGGAAAATAGCTGGTAATTTAATTGAGCATCTTTAATAGCGGACAAATATGATAGATTCAAGCTACTAAATTTACTTTGGTTTTACTTATGTTAGGTACAGAGTAGATCAAAACTTAATAAGGTTACACCAAAGCATGAGGTCACCAACGGAGATCAGAGAGCTGCGTAGCTCTTTACCATGAGCAGCAGTTCACAGCATCACTGAGCTTGCTCATTGTGGGAGGAAAGAAGTGAAATCCTAGAAAAAGGACTTGTCCTGCACTAAGAAGATGCCATGGTTTCTGGTGTAGAACTGAGAAACTGTGAATGCATAGGGAATCTTAAGAGATATCTTTTTTGCAGAGTTTTGAATACAGATATTTACGCGTTCAATTTTAATTTATAAAAAAAAAAAGTATTTCTTGTTTTACAGCAAACACTACCAAAAATTGTGTAGGGAGTATTTTTTTTATATATCTTGTTTTATTTAATAACTAAGAAAAGGTTTTCTGACAAGCCATTCACTGATACATATGATGTTATATTTTTTGTGTGTTGGCGTTCACCAAACACATCAAAGGAAGCCTTTTTGCTTCAGAGATTTGTACATTTTTAGCCGACATGTGAATGACAAAGAATGAAATAAAAGAACCATCCAGCTCACAGCTTTGCTATTTAACTGTTTTTAAGACCTATTTTTAAGTGCTAAAAATATGCTGGGTGAAGGTGGACAAAATAGTAGGCCAGATTAACTTTGGGTTTGTGTTTCATAAAAAAAGTATTTTGTTGGAAATCACTCATTACACTCTCACTCGTCAAAATATGTCCAAAACCAGTTTCTCAAAAATTATTCTTAATTGCTGTGTTAGAGAAGTTGCACCCAATTGTCTGAAGTGAAAGAGTTACCTTTTATCAGTAAATAAAAGCTTTGGGATATACTTGGATGTATCCCAAGAATTATTTCCTTCCTACAGTTAGGACATGGGCTGAATTCTGATTGAGCAGCATGTACCTGCCAAACAGGCAGCTTTGTTCGATGTCTAAACTTATTTTAATTATTCATGTCTTTTAAATCAGCAGAGACTTGAAGTATTGCATGAAAACTACACAGACTGAATAATAACTTCAGCAGAAGTTAAAGAATTGTTTGGGCAAAGACAACCTGTTATATAGCTGACTCCTGAGGGTCAGAACAGCCCAACAGCTTATCTTTTCAATAAGCTGTCCTGTCTTCTTTTTAACCAAGATAGAATACTTTGCTCCAAAACAGATCAATAAAAAGCAGCCTCACAGAGATACTACATCTGCCCTCTATCTAACGTTTTGCAGAATATGAAACCTTTTGGTGAGAATCTTTCATGTATGTTCACATGACAGAAATATAAGAGAAGAAAACTATATGGGAACTACTTCTCATCTGTAAAGTGATCTCTTCCCATTGTGATTCCCAGTACCATGAACGAGTTTGAGATAAGAGTGGAGGGAACAGGCTGGAAACAGATCTGTATCAGCACTTTACACTAGCTGAGCTGTGGCCTTCCCTTCACCTGAGGCATTTTTGTGTACGTATACCGGTTAGAAAGTATATACAAACCCTGCCATGTGAGGTGGAATCACAGCAAAATTAAGTCAAGGGGAATAAATCCTGTAACAGACACTGACCCAGCTGGTTCCTGATATTTTTAATTTAATGATGTACCTTTCACATCTATTTGACAGAGGTGAATTGTTAGAAGACAAGTTGATACACTAGAAAATGAAGAGCTAAAAACAGAACCAATTCAACCCTGACATCATTGAAGAGCCATTGAAGGCTCTAAACATGATGTCTGTAGGAAAAGCTTATTTTGCTGTCATCTATCATGTACTCTTAACAAGTGTAAACTTCCCTGTGTATCAACTGTTCTATTAATTATTTACTCTTGGACATATAAATCCTTCTTAGCACTGCAGTCATAGTACTTCTGACATGATTTAGAATTGAATCATATAGTTTATAAAACTCTAGCTGATGTTATAAAACATCTGTTGCACATCTGGGAAAATAACATACTTCAACACGCACAGTTTAGTAAAATGGATGTATGCAGAAACAATAAATCTGTCAGTGAAGGTGAAAGATCCAACTCTCTTGATGGGTACACACAAATTCCATTTGTTTTATGGACACTCTCCAAATAAAGAAATGCCAAAATCATTATAACTGTGTCTCATAACATTACATAGATGTATTGCTTCACAAAAGTGGGCATTTCAATGCACAAATGATAACATAACTGACTGTAAGGATGCTATGTCAAAACCTTTAATTTTGAAACTTCATTTCAATTAATAAATGCCTGGGCTAATTAATTTTAAATCACATCTAATGTTTTTTAAAAGCTAAATACCCTCTTTACCACAACTACTGTCAAAAATTCAGTCACAAACTCAGAATTCAGCAAAGACACCCAAGAATTTCCACACATAACACAATTCTCAAGTAGCAAAGATCAGATTTATTACTTGCTCGTAGTAATCAGCTATTCATCGTTGATTTGCTCCTTAAAATATTCCAGGTGTTCAAACAACAGTTTGAAACAATATTGCATTACTTCAGTGCCCAGTCCCAACATGAATAGCAAAAAGGTGGCTGCCAATTAGAACATATTGGGAGTGATCCATGGAAGGAATGGTTTTATCCAATGTGTTAAAACCATCAGCAAAAGCCATGGCCAATTTCATCCTTACTTGCAGGGGGAGAGGGGTGGGTAAGTCGTTCATCCACACAGCATTGGTCATACAGAGGGATGCAGGAGAAAGAGCTGTGCCACCCAATGCTAAGCCCTTCCATCTTCTCCTGCCTTATATCTAGTCCCCACACTACATTTGTCTACAAGCCAGTGGGAAATTTTTACAGTTATAGAGGAGCCTTGATGTGCTTATCTTCCATTGCACACCAATGACAGCTTGAGGTTTAACACATTTCTTGTACTTTTCAACGGGTTATTAAAAATAATTTTGCTTGAAGTATTATATCAATGCAAGGAAAGTAAAGCCAATTTTGCTTTTTGCTGTTAAAAATTCATATCCTTACATGTTACATTAATAATCCTTTTGCCATTTAATTGCTCTTGACTAGCTCTTAAGAATTAAGGAATGTATAACCCTAAGCATCATAATGACTTCAAGCACAAAACCGGAATAAATTTAGGATTAAAGTTTACATTCCATTTAGTTCTTCTAGGCTCCTGGTCATTTAAACTTAGTTGTAAGAGTATTTCTGTGGCCAATTCAGCTTCTTATTTGTACAATTCATTAATATTTTTGGCTTACAAGTGAAGAGTTTTAGTTTACATAGGATTTGTAAAATATAATTGAATTATGCAAAATTTAATCAAGAAATTATGTTTTCTTATAGCTTGAAGTAATTCCTAAAAATCTCATTAAAATCTCTTTAATTAGTACTGGCATCATTGTTCAAGCATCAAAGGAGATCTTATTCTCCATCTCTAGTGGAATTGATAGAATCATTTTGTAATTTATATGGAGTATCACTTCTGGGGAAAAGTAGCCGTCTGGCATTTCCTAAGGGAAATGTTCAAAAATGTTCAAAGAAAAAATGTACACTCTGTTGTACTGTCATTATGCTGTACATGTCAAGAATAAAGAAACTGTGCTTATTCCAGCAAAAATAGTGTTCCAAGATAGCAAATACCATGTCAGTCAGCAATGTTACCTGGAATGTACACTGATTTATAATCAATTGAGTGAGGTGAAGTTCTCCATTCTGTCTCGTGGTGTATTCTTGTTTATTCATTACACAATAATATTTAAAAATTGTATCTGATCACTGTCAAGTGGAAGGAATGACTGGCTATATCTCATCCATCCTCATGACAGCCAAAAAAACATGAGAGAAGAAACTGGGTGAGCTCAAAAGGAAAAGCTGCACATCTACACTCATTCTTGGAAAGAGTTGTATGCCCTAGGGACATGCATACAGAGAAGAACTCGAACTTTTGCAGTGCAGTAGTTGTATGGACACAGCCTTTAATCAGATGTGCCAAGAAGTAAACAGGCTACTCAAATTTTGCCTCTCATTTCACAACCCTCTGCCAGCTGTATGCTGCATGCCCACTACAGCATGCTCCGTAGAAAGGGTTGCAGCTGCCACAGCCTCCAGCCACTGTTATGAATGCCCTTCCAAACCATGATACAGCCTTCTGCTTCCATGGCTGACAGCGAGTCAGATGAAGCCCATCACCTGGACAAGCATCTCAGGGACGTCCTCTCCTTCTGCCAGGGGAAATAGTGTAGCTGTGCAGTGGCACCTGCAGGGCTAGTGGGGGTTGCACAGTGGGAAGGCAAAAGGGAATGGGAAAAGAGGAAAATAAGGGGAGAAGAAAAAGGAATGGAGCTAAAGTATAACACAGTCAAAAGAGAAACGGGGCCACAGAGAGCCAAATGCCATGACCTTGGGGCTTTAAAACAGAGGTTAAGGGGTCACAGAGATTCCCTAGAATTGAGGAAGAAGGATGGTATGGAAACAGGGAGTATCTAAGGGAGAGAGACAAGGGAAAGCAGTAGTTGGAAAGGCATGGGAGAGATGCATTTTGAAGCTCCCCTTAGCAACTTCAGCAAGCTCAGCCAACAGAAGCTATGGATTGTGTAGCTCACTAGTATTTAATATAAATAACTCTAAGACCAAAATCACTGACAATTTATAAGAGTCAGGGAGAATAATCCAGTGTTTTTAGGTCAACCTCAGTGCACCATTCTTCATCTGAGCTCCTCGACTCCTTTCCATGCAGCACAAAAGAAAAATATGAGCCATTGCTTAGCAGCTCTCAGTCTCAGTGCATTGGTATTAATGCCAGACCCATCCTGCTGTTTGTCCTTCTTCTGCCTAATGGAAAGTAATCTGGAAAGTGAGTACAGGAGTTGCATACCAACAGATCCCTGGCTCCCAGAGCAGGAAAGCTATCTTCTTCGGTGAAAGCACTTCAGTACTGCATCAGTGTACTCACGCTAAATAGCCAAAACCCAGGAAGGCAGCAAAGGTAAATATACGTAGACAGATAAAGCTGCAAACACACATCCAAAGATGACAAACTGTCTGACCCATATCGCCTTCTGTCTTCCCTCAGCCAAGAAGTAAAGGTATAAGTAAAAGTCTGGGGATACAGAGCTGAAAAAAAAAAAAAAAAGAGGGATCAAGGTTTAGTTGACTACAGTTCCCCTATAGCTCCTTCATTAATCCAAAAATAAGAGTTCTCTCTTCCCCTTGAATTTACTTTTCCTGCTGTGGTGGAAAGAAAACCTACCTCTTCCTGAGTAACGAAATGTTTTCTAGCAGCCTCATTTTCTTCCCTTTCTGTGCTTTGTTAAGGCCTGAGCATTTTTGCCTCCTTAAGCTCAGTAGGCTCAGTCTTGTTTCATGAGTACCTCAGTTATCTGTTAATACATTGGTCACATCAACTGCATTTTCAGATTAATCTTTGAAAGATCTCTGATATATAGGAAAATTTGGGAGGTTGAAATAGAGGATGGAGGGTCATTTGTATGATTGAAATATGGTTTCAGAGTTAGCAGACATTCAAACCAAAGACTTTAACAACAAATGATGTTTCTTACAAGAGGTGAGCACAGGTGCCGGGGAAATCCATCAGTGACTCCTCACTTAGTTGTATATTGGCATTCTTACTGACTTGCTGCTGCTATGATTCTTATTATTAATGCTAATAATGGTAATAATAACATTATCTAGAGCTAGGTAGAATTCTCAATTTGTAGATCTCAAAATACTTTCCAGGAATCACTAATTCTTCAGTTCGCTATTGGAACAAATAGGACTAAATAAAAGCCATTTACTTTTCAATGTGCATCACTGTCTGACACTAATTAGGCTGACACTGGCCTTTATCCATGCATGTGACCATAATCACTTATGGTTGTTGTCTGAAATGTTGCCATAAACTAAGAATTTAAAAATCTGAAAGACAAGCTTCCTGCCAGGAGAATCAGGAGGGACATCAGCATATAAATTCTTTAGAGATGTAATTTAGTAAGTGAAAGGCTTTAGTCAGTTTTTCATATGTTGGGGGGGGGGGTGTTCTCACTTTGCAAATGGAAATTTTCCGTGATTATCAAGGTACTTTCTTATCACATGTTTTTGTTTAAAATATTCAGCATATAACTGGCTGATGTCTGGAACAAAGCCAACAAGAGCTCTGGGTTTGGGCATCTGTGAACCACTCCTGACAACCATGCTAGTACAGAGATCAGCTCTGTACATCACCAACGCCACAGCCACTTCCAGAGAGGTCAGCCCAGTTCAGAAGATATTCAGTTTGATTGCTCCTAATATGTTTTGCCAAGAGAAGTAATTAGCTGAAGTACAAAGCCACCTGAACGCAGGTATGTACCTTTGAAGCTACACTGAACTTTTTTTTTTTTATTGTGAGTTAGGATGTAAAGCTACTGAAATAGTTTTCAAAGTCTTATGTCTAGTTCCTTTCATTATGGGTATGGGAAGAAGATAAAAGGCCACGAGAATGAGTTAGAAGACTGATATATGTGCACTGTAAAATTATCTGCTAGAAGCTTGTTGCCAAGTAGAGTATCAAGTTAAGTATTGTATTAAAATTTGCAGGATTATTCCTAGTATCTTCATCTCTTTTTTTATAATCAGGTAAAAAATTGTCTTTATTATATTATGGTCATATATCATAAGCAGCAATTACATTTTTAATTAATGATTGCAAAGTTAATTATACATTACAGGATTCAGAATAGATTAATACAGCCAAAGAACCATGCTATTATGTGACTCATATATTTCATACTATAAAAACACATAGTGAACATTTGGGTTATAAAATTTACCCTGGGAATAATGCTGTAAAAATTAATACAGAGGCTGCTAGCTCAGTCACTGCAAAGAAGAATACTCGAAAAAATCAAGTATGTAACAATAAACTTTCTGTTATGCAGGCAAGCTGGACTTGGATGAGGGTGAGATCTGTGGCCAGGCACTCAAGGGGCTTTTGCTTCCAAATATGAATAATTTTTATACCCTACTCATTACAGCTACTTAAAATATTATCTTTAGCCTTGGCTGTAAAAGTGCATTGGAATATCTGATCTGTGCCATGAGTTGGTGAAACAGTACAAGTGCACAGCTGAGTCTTGTGCAGACTCATCGCAAGGACCAACACTGACTTAACCCTCTGTCTTCATGTTGGCAAATGTTACTAAAAATTGTTAACAAAAGTTGTGGGAGAACTGCATATGACCAGATATAATGTGAAGGCACTGAAGTGCTGCCTTTGCATACTTTTCATGGACACACTAAGACAGCCAAAGTACTTTATTTTAATTGGAAGACTGGGTGTTCCATAAATGTGACTGTTTCCCCCAAATCCCTGTGCTAAAATTGTTCCCTCGACACCTCCATTGATTATGCAGAAGTGTCACATTGAACTGGATGGGAAATAGTAAAAGTATCATTGTAGGAAATAAATGTTGAAAAAGTTAATAGATACATAATTGTTTCATCATGGACATGTTCTTGTTAACAGTAGAGTTTTATACTACATGTAATATGTTGGGTTTTTTAGACTGAAACAGCCCCTTACTAGCAGACAATTCATTCATTTAGCACTGTGGAAACCATAACTCTACTTGTATAAGGCACTAATGTATGCTAAATATTGACAGCAGCTGCATTTAGGAAATTTCATTGCTTCCTCACTGCTCCTGAAGTGTACAAAAGCACTGTGCACATCTAGGCCTACAAATGTTTATAGGCTTCTTTTTCTTTTTTTAACCAAGGGCGGATAATCCCTGGAGGAGAGGAAGTGCAATGTGGTTTTAGTTTGCTATTCTCAGTCCCAAACGTGATTTTCTTTAACTCTCCTTCATCCACTCCCAAAGCAAACTGTTTGTCTGCTTCCCAGTGGCTCTGTTATTTCAGGCTGCTTCTCTGAATCTCCTTGAGGAATCTGCTTTCTTCCAAACAGTCAGACTTCAAAAGAGCAGGATCAGGGGCACAATAGCTGTCATTCTGTGTAAGTAAAGATTACTTTTTCATTAGGCATCCTTCTCCTGCATTTCCATACAGTGATACTTCTCTAAAATCTCAGCTTCCTCTGCAATGTGAACAAATCCCCATCTTCTCTCTCTGTCTCGTGTTTGTCTCCATTAGCAGGGAAGCAGAATTTTGACCTGTGATGATTATTGAGGGACTATCTGAGGAAAGAAGAGGTTGGAGATGATGTCCCCTAAACAAAGAGGTTGTTGTTGGCAGACTTGTGAGAAAATGTCCTGAGGGATACACCTCTCCTAGGAGGAGTGCTTTGGATAACGGGACAAGAAAATTTAAGGCGGGATTTTAAGAAATGGAAAAGAATAGAGAAAGATTAAGAGAAGAGGAGAATATGGCAGTAAAACTCACTATGGGGTGAGGATGAGAAGGTAAGCAAATTCAGTTCCTCAAAAACAGGCATTTAGTGATCTTTGAGAATCTCTGCTGTACTTCAGACATCTTCATGAAACTGGTTGATAAAATACAGGACATGGGTGAATTTTCTTCAACTTGCAATTAAAGATACCCAAGGACATTTCAAAGGGGAATAGATCCCTAAGTATGCTTGAATTATCCCTGGTTAAATCTAACAACACATAGAAATTAGGGAGAAAGAATGAGTGATGTGAAAGGACTAAAAAAGTAACCACAGGAAATGGTAAAAGCAAAGCAGAAAAAGAAAGGAAGACTTGACAGGTCACATAAAATTGCAAAAAGATGCTGAGGAGTAGAAAATAGAGAAGCAAAGGATCTCTGGGGTAGCAGTAAACAAGCAGAAAACTGCAGTGCTGCTCAAAAGCTTAAGTTGCGTACTCCACTAGCAAGGTATTGGCAGGTATTCAGTACACAAGTCAGGTTAGACTTCAAAAATATCCATGTCCCACAAGATGCTAAGTCCAGCACAGCTATTATTCTGCAATGTCAGACACTTATCAGTGTGGTGTATTGAATCAGTCTATGGAGGTTTGGATGTTACATAATTTTTTTTTAAGTTATTACTTCCATTATTTTCTAAGCTAAAAGATAAAACTAAAGCCATTCTTTAAATGAAAAACTCTGGAAGTTCTTGAGCACCTATAGCATGACTATATATTACAACTGGCTGAATATCTGGCTTCTTATACTATATACTTAAGAATGTCTCAACCTTGACAAAAAAAGTAAGATAGTGTTTTTTGTGAAATACTTTTTAAAAGGTTGATCTAAGTTAATATATTCATAGACCACTGCCCACCCTCTGTTTGGTTCACATTTCTACATTTCTTAACTTTTTTATTTGCCTCTTAGTCTCAAGAGAATTCAAAGAAAGAGGAAAAGTTATTAAAAAAAGGGAGTAAAAATATAAAATTAAAGAAAAAAAGAGAAAGTGAAGTGAAAGGAGGAAATCTGAAAGCAGAGAAGGACAAGAGAAAGGAAAGCAATACATTGCAATAGGCATTTTTCTTGTAGAGAATACTTGCGATATGACAGCGTGGCTGAATACAAATACCTTGTCAACAGAGGTCATAGGAAGCAAGATATAAATGTGTTGGGTGTGGGTGTCTTCCTCATTTATGCATGACAGGATGGTATGCTTGTCTTAGGAATGGCAGAATTTCTAATTTAGAATAAAATTAATTTTCATCTACTCTGGTAGCGACAGTGCTGGATATTCCAGAATATGTTTTTCTGTTTAAATGTCCATTTCCATGTTTGTCTGACAGATGATTTACAGGAAAGTAGGTGAAAGATTTGGGGTTAATATCATACAGTTTTTCTTCTGTAATGTCTACGTACAGAATAGTACATTTTAAAGATTACATCGTAAGGTCTAAAATATTCCAAATATCCTGGAAGTATAAAATAACATGTGTCCAAAATAATCCTTTTCTTCTGTAGCATTATTCCTCTACTCTCATTCCTGGAAGAGTTTTGCATATGTTTTACTTTCCTCCTCTGAGCAACTTCACTGAAAATGATGGGATTCTATGTATGTGCACTTCACTGCAAAATCTTCTCCTAATTTCAGCTATTTTGACCACAGCACAGACATTACAGAGAATTTGTATGGCAACTTCCTCCTAAGACTGAACTTCTGAAAGAGCATGAGTAGAGGTTGAGGGCTGGAATACAGAAGATCAGCCTTTAGAGCATATAATTTGTCTAAATCAATCTTCCTTGCCAGCTGGTAGGAGCAAGCAAATGAAGGATTACAGAGTTTTTTCCCCAGCAGAAGGAAAGGTAAAGGAAGGTAGAAAGGAGCAGCTTCATCCTCTTGCCTTAGATCAACAGAGCACAGCTTTAGGCAGTGTGGATAGTGCTGGCTGGGAGGGAAAGAAGAGAAGCTTCAGCTAGGAGAAGAGAGCTCTTGAGGTGCTCGTGTCCAAAAAATTCAAGCCTGAAACTGCTGTATTTTGCAGCTGGAAAAAAAGAACTGTAGTGTTATGTTCTGATCCAGGCCTGAATTCAGTATTTTTGCCTGTGATTTGTATTTGCATGTTCAGTGCAGACCCTGTGTTAGTTCTTTCAATACAGAACTTGACAAATAAGCTATTTAATAGCAACTCTGTCTGCATAGACTAGGAAACTAAGGAAAGACAGCAACTAATTCAGCTTAATGGGTTCTTTTATTGCTGAGAAACATTTACAGCTTTCATTACTGCTAGTGAACCTGCTAAATTTTTCCTATTAATACTCTTACTTTGTTCTATTAAAATTTATATACCATGCCTGGTCAACTTTTTTATACCTTGGCATTCTCCAGAAATTAACTTAGCAAGGAAATGCATCATATTTACTGGATAAGAGTTACTAGATAATCCTTCTCTCTTCCATGAAAACATAGAGGTATTCACGATGGGAAAGAGATTCTAAGGGCTTATTTTCAGCAGCCCCAAATTGTCGATTCTAGAATTAGTCTGACAAAATGCCAATGTACTGCAAGGCAACACATGAGTTCACTGCAACCCTTAACATCTCTCCAAGAAACCAAAATTCTGTAAACAAAAATTGTTCTGCTTAAGGCACTTTAGCAGGCAAGATACCGGATTTAGTACCAGCCTACCTCTGGCAATGACTTGATGTGCAATCTTGACTTCATGAGCTTATTCTTCTGCACTTTGTCCATTTTTCTTTCACTGCAAAACATCTGTAGCAACTACAAAGTCTTATGTATCTAGTGCCTGACACAAGAATAGTCCCAGATCTCATAAGACCTATGAAATCAGGAATAAAAATATTAAGGAAGGGTATTCATGGCACCCAACTGTATGATCCTAATTTAGCCTAGGAGGCTACTCCGTTAATCAATAAATGATAGTTCATCTGAAGTGCCTACAGCTCTTGATTGATAGGCAAATGTTAAAAGGTGTTCTGGTAAATTTAGTGCCTTAGGTAACATCCTCTCTAGTGAAAAGAACCCTATGTTTGAAGGGGTCCTGTGGGCCTGAGTTGAACCAAAACAAAAGTAAAAGAAGAAAAATTCAGTTCAGCTGTTGACAGCCTATTTTACTTCTCATAGAGAAAGGAGAATGAGAAGAAGGATATATCAGTATAGTTTCTAATTCAATATAAGTGAGAATCACCCACAGATTTGGCAAAAAACCCACTGTAACATACAGTTACTTAATTCACGTGAATTGCACCACTGGCAGCAGCAGAACTACTGCCTGGGAACACAGGCAAGTTTTCCTGCTTTTAAAAGTTTATGCTTTCCTGAAGTAATTAAATAACATTAATTCTTCATAAATTAAGATGTCTTCTAAATAATATCAACATTTTCAATTTGTTTTAAAACCTTTTCCTTGTCACCAGGTTAGACTATAAACAGGGCAATATGTCTGCTAGGGTGCCACTTTGCAGAGAACAATAGCTGAGTATCTATGACAAAGAAGAACTGTCTAATTAGTCTACATTTTTCAAAGAATAATTGCCTGTCAACCAGTTAAACCATCTTTCTGGAAATATATTTCCCAAGGCAGCAATTGAAATTACAGGTATGTTCATGTGGATCCCTGATAATATAAATCTTTCTCAAAAGCTGTCCTACTTCTATTGTTTTATAGTATATTTTATATTTGATGCATAGGCCAGAAAATTAAGGAAAAAATACATTTAAAGGGCTTTCAGGGCTCCATCAACAGTACTGTGCAACTAATGTACAGTAGCTCATTTCAAATAACAAGGCCAATGACTTCTTTTATGGCATATGGTAAATGTTCCTCATTTAGAACAGTTTAAAACATTGCTGTTAGTTTTTCAGAAGCCATAATGCCCTTATATTAACAGTGGCATGAACAGAATAGTGCAAGGTTGAAGAAAAAGGGAATATTAATGCTGTCATTCCAGGTAAAGATGGAAGCTATTTTTGGATCTTCCTTTTCAATTCTGCTTAGAGAAATCATGTATTCATTATCAGACTCTATGTGGTCTTTTGCACAGTAAAACTTATTCAGTCTGCAGTGTTACAGAGGTGAAGGTACCTTAGAAAACATAAAACCTATTTCAAGAAATATTAGTGTCTTTAGCAAAGCTCAGAGGAGATATTTTCCAATACCTCATTATGTATCACATCTTCTTATTCTAACAGTAATTAGGCATGAGGGAAAGAATAGATCTGAAACTGGGATAAACAACTAAATTAGAGATGCCATATACTTGTTTTGCTCTAGTTATATCCCTGAAAATGTATCTTATAGGATGTAATTAAGAAACTGCTAAGGATATAGCAGAAAACTCTGCTTACTTATTTATTGGACGTTGGTTTTTATATGACTTAAATTTGCATAACTCAGCTTCTACATTTCATGTAGTGTAACTTGCATACTGTGATTTACAAACCACACATAGTGAATTTCTGGTTTTAAGGCCAGGGTTTTACAACCATCAGGTTTACAAACTGTGGAAGTTTGCATGTCGAAACTTACCAGGACAATCAGCAACACAACTTTCTACTAAATGTTTATTCTCTTGTTGTTATCACCCAAAGCAGTATGGTATTTAACCAAAGTCTATTAACATTTGCTAGGTAAAAAAAAAAGGGGGGGATTTTGCATTAGCAGGGAAAGGCTAACTGCAATATTTGGCTTTCCAGTTCATATAAGAAGAAATAAAAATCTCTGCTAATTTTAGTTGCCTATGAAGTACAGAACTGATTCTGAAGATTACACACTAGAAGCCAAAGAACCCTTACCATCTGAAGTGGCAGACACCACATGTCAGTTTTTTGGTGTTTATTTGCCATTCGTTACTAGAAATTCCTGAATGTCACCCTTGAGAAGTATTTCTGTCACTCTGTCTGTGAAGCACAAATTCTGATTTTCTTTCAGATTTTCAGTATACAAAAGAAGCCACAGATGGTATTACACATGGAAAAAAATGCATTGAGCTTAATGAAATTATGGTTATTCTACTACAAGGCCTAAAATTAACATTTGTCAAAATACCATATTCATTCTTCTAACTAAAAAAACCAAAAATGCTCTTATATATTGATCTCAGGTACCTATTTAAGTTTTACCTTAGTCAGCTTCCAAAATTACAAGAGAATCCTTTACTCATATATTAAGTATAAAATATAGCTTTATGATTTCTTTCATTTGAAAAATAATTCTAGGAAATATGTTGTAGTTGCTTATATACGTTTATCATGTGCAAGATCATTCAAAACATAATTTAATAATAATGAAAGAACTCTGGGAGGAAAAATGTGATATTTAGTTAGCAATAGTAAAAATAACTTATTTCCACTACCTCAAAAATATTCATTATTGACTAATAAAACAATTAAACCCATAACTTGAATTCTCTTTTCTGTATTTCCAGAGGGTATTATTCAGTAAATATCAGTCTATTTCAGGCTTTGTTTCTCAGTATTTTACAATTAATTTAATTTCTCTCAAGATAAATAGGTGCAAAATTCAGAAGTAAGCACCTTCTTCCCACCTCTGCCTTGCCTTTTAGTTTCCAGGGCAGTATTTTGGCCACCAATAGCCTGTCTTGATCAATAAAGCCTCCCAGAGGAAAGGCTCCAGTAGAACCTTGGCCAACCACCTATGCCAGCTGACACTCAGCACCAAGCTCCTGGCCCTGTAAAGACATTTCCCCAGCTGTCCCTGAAAGGGGTCTAAAACAGATGCCTCCTTTGCTCAGACTTTACTGCAGTCATGTCTGCTCTCACTGAAATCCAGACTTCAATATATGCAGTTTGGTTCAAGCTGAGTGCTCTTCCAATGAAGAAGAGTTTTTTAATTGTATGGTAAGAACCTTTTTTACTCCCCAGACATATGATTCTAAAGGATTTAGTAAGGTTGTTGAATATTTTGATCTAAGCAAATTTTCTTTTATATAGAGGCACAGAAAGGATGAACTTTGCTTAGCACTATTTTCATTTCTAGAAGGCATGTTGCTGTCAACAAGATAAATGACATAGACAATCTGTGTCAAAGCTGTTTCCTTCCTGGCACTCTAACACCAGGCAGTCTCTACATGGACAAATAAAGTAGGTCACATTATATGTACATAAATGTAATAGAGGAAGAAACTTGCAAGAAATGCCTCACAAAGACTGCATTAGAAAATCCATTGCTCCATTACAGTGGCAAAAAATTGTACCATGTTTGGGGCTCTGTGTGGGGCATTGGAGAAATTTACAGATGAATCTGTTGATAAGAATTGATGGGATAAGGGAAATGGTGGCACAAGTTGTCTTCTTCTGTTGAAAGTATCACAATTATATATAAGAAGATGTTGCAGACTTCCTCCCTGAGACTTGTTGTGCACTCACTGCTAATATGTCTGGAGAGTTTGCCTTTCTTTCTCTTTTTCTGTGCTCATTCCCACAAACTAATGAAATTTCTTCTGAAACTTACCAGGACCATAGTTCTTGATTTAAAGCCATTACCATGGGTCTTTTCAAGGCTCTGTCAGTACTGTCGTTGCAGACTCCGAGCTTCATTTATGTTGAGCAAAGATCCAGCACTTAGGTTGCTTTGTTATTTGTCAGCTTGCGTGCTGAGTTACAGCTTTGTGTAGATGGGGACCCACTCATCAAGTTGTCAGCGCAAAGCCAAGGATATTAATTGAGGGGGAATTTATCTGTGGCGCATACCATCAAACCAAGGAGTAAAATAGCATAGGTTTTATTTTAAAAGGTGTATTATTCAGTTAGACACTTCCCAATAAGATTCATTCACTTTTCTAAGCAAAGTAGAAAAGCATGAGAAAAATAGCTCATTTTTCTTTTCATTATGCATTTGCTTTTCCTCTCTCCAAGCCTAGGAGCTCTGAAGAGAGACGGCTCTTCTTGTCTCTTTTTCTCTTTTCTTTCCACTGGTTATTTCTTTTAAGAAAATGATGAAAAAATTCCCAGATTGGATTCTTCATTGGCTGAATTTTCAGGAGTGTGTATCAGTCGTATTAAACCAACTAGGTATGGACCATACTTCCAGAGTACAAGCTCTATGCAGCTTGTAAATGCCACGATTGAGGACAGACCTTCAGGACTGTGCATCTTTTCCTGTGTGATCTCTTCACACCAGAGAGACCAGTATTAAAGTCTAACTTCACAGTGAGTCGGCATCCCCATGTCACATCCTCAGGCAAGAACCTGAGCCAGGTCAGACAGATATCCTACAACTACTACCACTCTGCATGTTTCCAGCCATGGGGAGCAGTAGCTGCCTTCATCCTGTGTGCCCCATCATGCCTCAGAGAAGACTTGATGCTCTAGCTGGACACCAGAGTATCATCATTGTGTTACACACTCAATCAGAAAGCAATTCAGCTGGCAACAGCCATGCATTCAGATGAACACAGTTTGTAGCCCTCAGATATCATTGAGCCAGGAAGACAGCTAGATTTGAAGAGGCTGACAAAAGGAAACAGCTATAAATAAATCACTGCCTAAGCAGTGAGAACATCGATGTGTGATTTCTGATAATTTTGTGTCCCCCCAGCCTTCCCTACACCTTCTTCCATAGATGATATGTCATACTCCACACACTCATTGGCTTGTGTGGCTGGGACCAGCTTCCAGCTACTCAAGGGCTGCCGGGTAGAATCATCAACCTTTCTCTCAGTAAAGAAAATCTCTCTCCTCTATTTAGGCAGCAGTCATAACCAAATTTGTAAGAACGTAAAAGTGCTCAGTACCTCAATTCTTGTCTGAAATGTGAACCCTGGTCAAAAATTTGAAAAATTATTAGGAAGGCAGAGAAGTACATATAGAAAAGAGAACTGTATATGCTTTTATTTGTTTAGGAAATAAGGCTAAAAATATTTAGAATCATAGAATCATTAGGTTGGAAAGGACCCACGGGATCATCGAGTCCAACCATTCCCATGAATCTCTAAATCATGCCCCTCAGCAACTCATCCACCCGTCTTTTAAACCCCTCAACAGAAGGTGGCTCAACCATCTCCCTGGGCAGCCTGTTCTAGTGCCCAATGACCCTTTCCGTGAAAAATTTTTTCCCAGGTGCCTCAGACTTGTTCTCCAGCCCCTTCACCAGCTTCATCGCTCTTTTCTGGACACACTCCAGACCCTCAACATCCTTCTTGTGGTGAGGGGCCCAGAACTGAACACAGGATTCGAGGTGCGGTCTCACCAGTGCCGAGTACAGAGGGAGAATAACCTCCCTGAACCTGCTGTTCATGCCGTTTCTGATACAAGCCAAGATGCCACTGACCTTCTTGGCCACCTGGGCACACTGCTGGCTCCTGTTCAGTCGCTGTCAACCAACACCCCCGGGTTCTTCTCCTCCAGGCAACTTTCTAGCCAGACTTCTCCTAGTCTGTAGGAGACTTATTATATATATCCTACATCTCTATATTCTAAAAAAGAACAAAATGAGTTGATTCTGAAATTTAACTGCATTTTTCTATGTTAAATGGACCATCAAGTTTCCATAATGAACACACCAGTGACATCACTGACATCTTGCTTTTGGTTTCAGTGGAAGCAGAATTCAGACAAGAACAGACAAATACATCAAACAGCAACACATCAGACTGCTTAGATGTGTGTTCAACTTTGATTATACTTATCCTATAATATATACACCCTCCTGGGTCTTATGTACTATAAATAACTAGAGTGGTAAATTTTGTGAAAAGACAAATGAACCATATAAAACAATATTCTTGGTTACAACTGCAAAAGTTGAGAATCTAAATGTGAAAAAAATTGACATACTGCATTAAATGTGATGAGCAATATATTAATTAAATAGACTCATCAGACGTTATTTTTGTTGCAGTTGCACTCTGCTTTTGTATAATTTTCAGAAGCAACTGTGGGCATGTCTCCCGCTCTCATTCATTCCTTCTGTCGGCAAAGCTCAGTATGGCTTTTTGATACCTAATAGCAAATTGTCTGCACAATACAATTCTGCTGGAGCCCACTGAACCTGAGCTCTACTTTATCAAAGCAAAGTGCTTATTACTGGTCTGAAGTTAAAGTTATTGATTCAATTCTCAACGGAGATGTTATAAATCCTCAGACAAGACTGAATTTTGTAGGTCACACATGGCCTTTCTGAAGAAACAATTCATAAATTCTCAATCTCTATCAGAGTCCAATTTCTGGAAACCATTGTTCAGACAAGAGAAGACAATGATAAAGAGTAGTATTTTATCCAAGAGATGCTAAATGACACGGGGATATTACCATGGGAAAAAGCACAACATTGCAATCATCCATGTCATTTCACAGAGGATTTACTTTACTACTGTATGTTATGTATAATAATAGTAATAATGTTAAAGCAATGACAAAGAAAAATACTACTGAAGAAAATTTTTCAGTGAATATGAGGATGAAGTTAGCAATGTGTTAAAAATGAGTGAAGAGTCATCACTGCAAAGGAGTTACTGAACAGGAAATCAAGTTGATGAGGATATTGTCTTTTAGAGATTTTTCTGTGCCTCTGTTATAGAATCAGCACCAAGCAAGATTTAAATCTCAGGAGTTTTCACATTCATTGCTATGTAAATTGCTAATGTTTCAATAGGGGGGAAAAAAACCTTAGTATAAATGAAAGGGGAGAAAGGCACAGCATTTCTAAAAACAGGAACTTCTACATTGCACCAAGTTCTGGAGAAATTGTTTCACCAGTGGGGCCCATGTTAGACTTACAGCTTGAAACGTAATTGAAAAGGTTTATCTTCCTAGAAAGAAGACAACCTTCACTGCACTACTGTAAAGAGCATTTCTCTCCATTTCCTCTGGTTTCCTCTTGGCTGCTGTCCAGTAGATCAGAGATAGCTGCTATGCCACAGTACGCAGTGGAATTTTATGGCTTTTCTTCAGGGACCACTGGCACGTACACTTTTACCATTGCATTGTGTCATTAAAAAAAAAAAAGAGTAAGCTTCGACATATATTGCACTGGCATATATCTTAGGCAGGAAAAAGGTGTTTATTGCAAAATTGTTTTTATGATCCATTCAGTTCCTCAGAAATACACCTGGTATTAGCCTCACATAGTTACCTCAATCTCTTTTTTTTCTTTCCAGAATATAGGCTTTATTCATAGCTGTAATATATCATACTAAACACCACATGGTACAGGTCTGCACTAGGGAATACACACTTGTTCATAAAGTGCTCTGGAGATTTTATCAATCACTATGGCAACAGAGAACTACCTGTTGGCTTCCTAAATGTTCTATTGGCTCCCTTTTGGTTTAATGACCAACACAATACAATAATTAAAAACTGCTCGCACTCACAGGTAAAAAGAAATATGCTTTACACTCAGGGAGTGTGGAGATATTCAGATTTGGATTTGAAGCTAATTTAAGCTTAATGATGAGGTTTAAAATCAGACCCTGTAGAAAATTTGAACATAGATCTAATATTTAAATAAAAATATGTGAAATGTTGCTCCAAAAGAGCTGAAGTGTACTGAGCTCACTTACATGCTTACATGAGATTAGATGTAACAAATATATGTATTATGATGAGTGGTAAAAGACTGGCCCAGGTTGCCCACAGAGACAGTAGTAGTTCCCATTCCTGGAAACATTCAAGATCAGATTGGCTGGGGCTCTGAGCACTTGATCCAGTTGCAGATGTCCCTGCTTATTGCAGAGGAGGTAGATTGGGTGACCTTTAAATATCTTTCACACCTCGAGGGAGACAAAGTAGGACCCAGAACTGCATTTAAACATTTAGTTTATTACCTCCAATGTTATAATTCTAACTTAAAAGTATAAGCTGAAGTCTAGACTAATATTAACATCCTATAAGGGTTTGAAGAGGGACTTTATGAGCTGTACGGACTTCAGTGATAAAATCTTCAGATGTTTCCTTGGAGCTGCTGCAAGTTAAGTTTCTGCAAATGCTCTGGTGTTCGTATGTTGTTTATGTCTGTGTGGGATCTCAGACCAGCTGAGAGGGAGTTCCAATTATGACCCTCTCCTCTCATCCTCTTATAGTCCCTTCTGGAGTGATAACATGTGGAGTATCAGTCAGCCCAGCTCCTTATCTTCTTTACCTTTGGCCAGTAGTGCCACTGGTAAGGGACACAGTGGGTTGCTTTGCCTCCCTGCCAGTGCAACCTGAACCAGTGTGTAGGGATCTGAAAAACTCCAGGGTCATACTTCAAGTCATTTCTAACACACAAAACTCATGGCTTCCATATCCATAAGTCATCCAAGTACAACATATATTGGTTTCTATTAATAAATCTTATTAATACTTCTGTTTTCATGATCACTTCCGATTCTTTGTTCTGTGGCTATGGTGTAACTCTCTATACAAGCATTGATATGGAGGAGGGGTTGACCAGGAGCCAGCTTGGTCATCCTGATAAGCAAGTGGTTATAGAAATAATGGTTAGCTCGTTCTCCCCAACTCACTTTTGATGCACATGTGGGCTTTTAATATGGTTGCTGATGTGGTGTGGCCACCAGACCTCCTCCTCACTCCTCTCCACCCAGCAACTCAGCAAAGCAGCAGCCTCTTCAGCAGCTTCAGAGGAGGAAGAATATATCAATGCCCTTTCCAACTCATATTATTGTATGATTCTATCATTCCACATAAGAGCTCCTTCCAAGTTAACTCAAACCCTAGAGCATTTCAAGAACCTCATATTCCAGGCAGCAGTGGTGTTGGTGTTGATTAAGGCAGTTCTTCCTCTCATCATAAATGGAAGAGCAGAAAGGAGATGTGCACCCTGCCCTCACAGTTCCACCTTCTCATGATGCATGTGGTTAAGAGACTTTCAGGGGAATAGTAGTTGGTTTTGGTTTTGGTTTGTTTGGGTTTTTTTAATTAAGCATCAGAAACCTTTTAAAAATAATTACAGAAGGTTCTGCCTGTTGTTCTATAGGTAAACATAAACATTGTCATTAAAATAGCTTTGAGGCACCAAAGAAAAGAAAGGGCAGGTGTGTATAATGAAATTGAGGAGGAAATAAATCAACTGTTACCAGCCCTTCTGCAGAAAAACTAAACAGTCCCAAACAATCACAAATCAATAGATTATTTCTTATAGACGACGCAGCACAGCAGCAGCTCACCATGTTCACTTATGAGCAAAACTCCATTTAATTTTTTTCCCTCGACCAGCTTCCTGTCATAGGATACATCTACTTAAGCACCATCGCAATAAAAATAAAATAAACTTCTCAGTTAATTCAGCTTTCTTTTTCTTGAAGCTCAGAAAGAAATTTGATCATTGCTGTTTCTGTTTTTAAATTCCTGGGAGGCACTCTGATACTGCAATGACATAAGTACACAAATTCTGAGGCAGACAAATGGATTTTGTAACTGAAATCTAAAATATTATTATCAGGTCCTCCAGAAGATGTAGTGTTAGTCCCAAGAGCAATACAGTGATGGGGACACATTGCTTTGTGTCATAAATCTCATGTAATTTTTTCATTTCCATCTCTTCATCTCCCTTCCAACATGTCACACTCCCACATGCAGAGAACTGAATGGAAAGGACTGTTTACTGGGAATATTTGTACCTTGAAAGAACAAAATGTGCTTTCAGTGTTATCTCTGTGAAAATTTAATGACTTCCCTGCAACAGTGACTAACCAGGTACTACTAAATCCAGACACTAAGTCACAAATATTTCACATCATTTTCAGAAGTAGGTAAATAGGGGTAGGAGCCAGAAAATTTTCAGGCAGTTGACATTGCATTGGAGCTGCCATTTGAATAAGATAACGGTTGAACATCCAGAAACACAGGCACGTATCTTCATAACCTATAAGTTATCAAAACAGGTATTTGGTCTCTATAGTATATTAAATTCCCCATCTGCTTAAAGTACTTCCCTGCAAAATAATGTTGAGTAATGCTTTTTAAAGGAAACTGTTGCTTAGTCTTTACCATATATTAAATACAGCATTGCATTTCAGCATTTATGCAAGTTTTATCTTCAAGAAATATCATCACATAGAGTGCAGTGGTGAAGTAAACTTACTGGTCCTTTAATATAGACCAAATACAGTCATCAGTACACCCTCTGCACAGTGCTTTGAAAAATTACTATTAATTCATACTCCTGTATAGCAGAGTATGCATGTGCAGATAGAAAGATTCTTTCATAAGTTAGCCTCATGGTGGAAAACATCAAACAGTTTTAACCCACCCTTTAAAGATAATTTAAAAAAAATATTTGAATTAACATTAATGTGTCCAGTAGAAAATTAAGGCACAAGCCCACTAAATAAACTATATTTTGCAGTTAGCTAAATATTTCTGTAATTGCAAATATTTATGCCACCACACTGAGCATGTCTAAAGTCAGACTCACAGGCATTTGTGATGAAAGCTTTCTGAGCTACAAGGTGGCCACAGAATATACTGACAATTTAAAAGACACTTTTCTGGTAAAGTCGAGGCTTTAACAAACATTCACCCTTAATCATAAGACCACTGAGGTGACACTATATTTCATTACCTGAAGAGTTGAGCTCAGGATCTATCTATGTTATAATTCACTGATTTGTAGCATTATACCGGATATATTTTAAGTACAAACTATGACAGGCAATAATGGAGTATATTTAACTACAAACTGTGACAGGCAATAACCTCTCTCTGGTTCTCAGGGAAGTATTAGACCTTAGAAATCTTGAAATAGTAGTGAGACAGATTAACACAAGTCTGTAAATCTGGTGAAGATGTCAGCTTAGTATTTCCCCACATGATAGTGACAAAACAAGTTTCAGGGCATAGCATGAATTTAACTTCTGACAACTTTCGAGTTAGGGTGCATTAACTAGTAGACAGTCAGTTCTAGGTCTCCTAACTCAGGCATCAGTGAGAGACTGGAGAGTGAATACTTTGGAAGGAAGTAAAAATGCTACAAACATAAGTAGTAAAACCCATAAAACATCTTAAAATAGCTGTAAGTGTGTGAGTATCTAATATAATCATAGTCCTTTGTATAATCTTCACTTAAAAGTTCAGAATGTCATGAATAATGAAAACCATGAGGAAGAAATAAACAGCATGGAAACATATAAACAACTTTTGTGTATGCTTTCTCAATGAACATTTAATGTTTTCATCTACAAGCAACTCTTGTTTTATTACTGGAAACTTGGACATTTTGCAGTATTTAACCTTAAAGTGCTTTGGAAAGAGGTCACAAACACTAACCTAGTTGTTCTCCCCATCTTGAGCTCCAGATAGGAATGACTGTGCTGGGACCAGTGCTGGGACTAGTCCAAGTGTTTCTTCCCCTTAATCAAAAATGTACAAGCAGTCCAAATAACTACAATAATATCACTTGAATATGGAAATACCTACTTTCCAGATCAAGGCAATAAGCTTAATCTACAAATGCTAAGAAAAAAAATAAACGCAATGGCATTGTAAAATACAGATTTATTTAAAAGCAAATTAACATGAATAAGCTGACTTAAATAAACACTCAGTTTTGTGTCTACTATACTGAGATATGTTCTGCATGTTGCATGACCTTTTTTAGTTCCTTATGAAGCATTCAGTTCTCAGCCATCACTGCAATGGTACAGTGAGCTGTTCCAGCAAAATAATATTTTAATCTCTGAGAAATGTAATGAAAACATGAAAGGTGTTCACAGTCATTTTGGCAGAAAGCATTAGGACAAAGGAATGTATGTTACCAAGCATTTTTCAAGTATTACATACTGATTCATTTTGCTTCATTTGTGTAGCCCAGTATTCCCACTAAGCTATAAAACAAGTAACAGAAAAAAAGAAATTGGGAAAAGGCACAAGGGTTCAATAAACGCTAAGCAAAAACAATAATTCCTTCTCCTCCTTTTGTCTTAGTACCATGGCTGCATTGACATTAAGTGTTTTTCATGCACATTTCTTAGTTTTTTCTTTTTCTTGTGAAAGGGCAAGTAATTGATTTCTTCTATAAAGGTTTTTTAAAGCATTCTTGTCACTGAGATTGCTTTTTATGACCCATTCAGGTTCATCTACTGCATTCTTCAGTTTATTGCTACCTGGTTTTCTAGATGCAAGAATCTCTGCAATGACTACATATGCACTCTTAAGAATTCTTTTCTTTTTCTTTTCATCTACTTCTCTATTCATCCTATATCCTTCTCTATCACCCAGTCTCACCACATCAAAGTGAGTCTCATCCCAACTGCTTACTTGTTGGCTGCACTGATGCTGCCATGTGCAGAACCAAAGGCTGAAACACTCTGTCTTCACAGCTAAGAGACTATTCTGGCAGAAGAGTAGGGAGAGCTGGGTTTCACTAGGCGTACATATGTTGCAGTGGAGGATTGAAGCTCATTTTTTCTGAGATGTCCTTGTAGAAAGACTGCAGCCCCCTAAGACATGAGATAGGCATCAGGATATCTTGGATTGCATGGATCCCCATGAATAAGAACACTCAAGGGAAGGTCCCTTCTGTCTTTTTCAGCTGCTTATCTACCCAGCTTGCAGTCCAGCTAAGTTAGTATGCAACTAGAAAGACAATTCTAAGCATAAAGACATATTCTCCTCTGTAACTAAACTCATTAATTTCCCCTTCTCTGCCCTAGAAATTGGATTAGTTCCCTACCTATACTCCAGACTTCCTCCTGGCTGACTAGCAGAAAGCCTGCTAGAAAGCTGCAACTACTTTTAGGAGACTGGCAACACTAATTTCAACAGTTTTTGGAAAACTGAAATTTCTCTGTTTCTGATTTTTACATATTTTTATTTTGTATTACTCATTTACCCATTCCCACTCTCAATGACAGCACTTGAAAAACTCCTTAAGAACCTGCTACAAACACAGGGCTTAGAGTTATTAAAGAAATAGCATGGGCAAGGGCACTGAACTGACAAAAGGAAGCACTAAAGATACTCATTAAAATATGGGTTTGTCATTTTAAAAATAAACATTCCTTTCACATTCCTGTCAGGTTACAAAAAGAAAGAGGAGGGTGAGAACATCAGCCAGCATCTACAAGCAGTGCTATTAGAGCATTTCTACTGCGCAGAGCCCACAGGCTGAGCACTGCAGGGTTGTTCTCACAGTGGTGCCCACAGACATTAATCTGGGAAAAACAAGAATGAAAGAGGGTGGAAAACATCTTAAAGAGTATTCCCTTTCAGAGATCAGCATGGTGGTAAAGAAATGAAAGCAGTTATCAACTCCCAGAGCTGACTGGGTCTGGTACAGTAACTGCTATGAGCCACTGACATAATTTTCCATGCTACCTCCTTCAAATAAAGCAGTGACTCTGCAACAGTGTTAATATTTTGACTTACTAAAACTTTGATTTCATTCTTGTCTTTTATTATAGATTTTGTAGGTACACCAAAAGAGGCAAGGCTCCAGTGTTGGACTGAAAGTTTGTGAGACATTGGATGACCAAATTTCCTTGTTTCCCAACAAGCTCTTTTCAAATAATGAAAATTAACCAGATTTATACCAAAACAGAAATCAGTGTTTTCCCTGAGTTTTGTTAACCATGAAAAAATCACTAAATATGGAACATTCCTAGTACCTCTGTTCCCGACAGTAGTAAATTTTGCAACAACAAAATAGATATTGAATTACAAAAAGGGAGCATTTGCTCATTGAAGTGTAGGCTGGTGTTCTGCCACAACCACTACTTTGCATTCTTGTCAGGCTAGAGGAAAATATAGGCAAAAAAACCCAAATAAAATTAATCAGAACAAAACATCTACTCTGCTGATTATTTTAGAATTACTTTAGATTGTTTTATTTAAATCTTAAATAATTTATTACTGACTCCCTGTGCCCCTAAAATCTGATTGTATGTTTACTTCCTTTTTTCATATTTCATACCCAGGACTTCAGTCTTCTTAGAATTGCATAATTAATTTTTCAGTCATAATCCTTTTTTCCTTACCCCTGCTTATAATATCAGACCTCTTTCTCCTATTCAGCCTCTTCCTCCCTCCTTTCCTCCACAGCCAGAAAAGGTCAGAAATCTCTCCAGTATCATAAGTCTTTTGGCATTTCATCCATCTTGCAAAGGTCTGAGTCTACATCTGATTCAAAGAAGTTTTACCAATTGCCCAGCTTCATGGGCCAAGCTTGAAGAAAATCAATTGATTCATTGTGTTTTCTTCAACTCTTCCATCTGCCTGGTGTCAGGGGAGAAAGGGCAAAGACTTGTAAGGGTGTTTTTCAGCTCCTCACTTGTCTGGTTGGTCTCTGTCTCTCCAGGAGCTGGCTCTGCTTTGAAGAAGGATTTTGAAGGATCCATTCACTGCCATGACACCCACTACAGCTTCTGCCTACACAGGGTGCACATCATCATTCTAGGGCTCTCTGAAGTAGCTATTCCCTGGGAGTTTTGACTCTGCCTTGAGGCAGAGTTCGCAAGCACCTATAGCAGAGCTTTATAAGAGCTTTCAGTGATCATACCTCTGTTGTCCTTGTTTCTATCCAGGTCACCTTCATCGACATGTCATTCATTAAATATACTTTTTTTATTCTTGCTTTTATTGCAGCTCTGCCTGCACTGCATCTGAAGCTGCAGTGATCTTGGTGGTTCCCCGTTTTATAATTAAAAAGTAATACTAGAATATCAAAAGGCTGCATGCAGTGCCATAGGGTACAATAACACAACGTTACAATCCCTGAAGCATACTTGTTTTGTGTGAGGCAGGCTTTTCTTGACAAGTGTCAGTTTATGAGGTTTGACTTAGTCATGCAAAGGCAAGCAGCAAAATTAATCTTACTCTGTGACAGGTTACTCCTACCTACAGTACTTATTTTATATTTCTGATTGTTTATACATAACAGGATGTATTAGTATTTACATATCAAAATCAACTGGGTTTAAAAAAAGTCCTAATCTATAAAAAAACATGTCGGGATGATTACATGCCCTGATGAATACACCCTACTGTGTTTGATGGCAGCTAAGCTTCTAGTTTTGGTTGATTCCTTGACTGTTTTATATGCTACACATTGAGAAGAAGCATGTCTTGGGACTGATTCTCCTGCAGAGAAGGAAGGTTATATTTGTGACAAAAAAGTGCTGAGCTGTCACTAAAGGTGTCGGGTCCATTGGCATTTTTGTAGTCCACTCTTTTCAGTATCTATTATACATAGTCATTGGCCCCTACTGATATAGTTTCTAATCTGAGCAGCATTTATTCTTAAACCCTTTGGTCTGAGAAGGAGTATTGTTCCCATTTTCACAGCTGGGTGGAATGAGGCACAAAGATTTCAAATTATTTGCCCAGGATCACAGAGGGAGTACCTGCTCCTTTGCAGTGTAAGTCTGAGCTACAAATGCTCTACTGAATTCTGAACTCTCATGTTCCTTTGATGAACAAGCAAAGCAGGGCTGTGTGCTGGCAGCATCAGTCTGGCATGAGGCTACACACATCACTGAGCAGCACACGACCAGCAATGAGGTTACAACAGGCTGGGCTGACCGCATCTTTTCTCTTCTGCACAGCTCCCAGCCTTATACATGAGGGTTTCACTGGTGGACAGAAATTCTAGGGTTAAAAGCCATTTAACTATGAAGTCAAGGTTGTTGTACAATCATAAAATAGGGTGAGACTACAAGGTCACTGAAGCATCCTGCCAAGTGAGCGTGTTCTGGAATTACACAGGCACCTGGATAAAGGCAGTTTCAGCACAGGCTGTTTGCTATTTTCATCCTGCTGCAGCTGGTGCAGCAAGCACACAACTGAGGCCATTACAGGCAAAGGAAACAAACTGCTGCGTAGAAGACAAGGCTGCTAAACCACACTCGTGCTTTGCTTATAGTGCTGGGCCTGAGACCTTTAGTTAGCAAGAGAAGCCTCTTGTGCCCCAGGAAGCCTCCCTGGGACTTCTTAAAGGGAACAGTAACAGTTCTTAGACATGAACAAGGACGTCAGATTGAAAAAGTGTTCTGTCAAAGTGACACAAGATCTCATTTTGAGTTTTGCTATTACCCCTGGGGAGAGAAGGCAGAGGGCTGTGTACTTGAATTCTCAGAGTCCTCTGTGTTGGATAAAAGGCTTCTGTCTGCCCTGAGGATATAAACCCATCTTGTTTTAATATTGCAAATATGTGCTTTCTGGTTGTCTTTGAGATCCATACACTCTCTAATGAAGAAGCTGAGGAATATAACATTCTTCCTTTTGGCTTTTCAAAGCACTTGCCCCCAAAATTACATCACCTAGAACATCTTCCAACATGCAGCTTAAATCCAAAACTGTTATAAACATTGACAGCAGAAATCAAGCCAGATAGGGGCTTTGTGCTAAACCTCAGCACAGATTTTCCCAGATACCTCAGGCTGCTATTCCCAAGGGAGAGGAGATAGGATTAGCTGAGCCTTCCCGCAGTCCGTGGCTGCCAGCAAGAGTGGAGTAATAAATGAAGGATAAGGGGTGAGAAAGAGTATAAGAAATAAGAAGACCTGTGTTGATTGTTTTATGTGGATAGGCTGTACTGGGATTTTTTTTTCCTTTTCTCTCATTTAAGCTTCAGGAAGGTAAAGTAGCCAGTAGGTTTGCCATGCATGTGCCTGAAGTTTCAGATGTATGAACACACTGTAATTATAAGATGGAAATCTATGGAAGGATAATGTGCTCACTTTCTTGCCCCAAAGTCTCTTACAAGGGACCAAAATTGCTCCTTTTGTTACTGGAAGAAAGATGGTTTTTAATATTAAAACTAATTTATTCTAAATTGGGTGGCTCCAAACAGTTCTATTTGTAAATAACTTGGTGATCTAATTTCTTTTCAGTTGCCTGTGCATTGCTTTGTCTCTTGAAGCTGTAAGAGTCAATAACAGAGAAATACTTCAGTGAATTGCCATTTCATACAAACCAATGACAACAAATTTCTCGTTGTCCTGATCTGTTAATTAGCAAGAGTTTTGCTGAACCTAGCAATTGTCAGTGATGTTTGATATGTTTAGGTATTTGCCTTCCTTCATTTCTATTATTTTTGATAGACAATATTTTATAGTAGCTTTTAAATTGTCCCATCACCTCCACTATAGCTTCTTCATTAATGACAATCTAACAGCTTAAATATACTGCATCTAATAACACGGTGTTTGATATTCTCTGACTACTTTAAATTTACAGTTTCTCCTTTCCTGCCCACTCTCACAGAAGAATATCATATTTTGATCCATGTCTCCCATTTACATCTCCTAAATCGCAATATCTCTCGCCTTTTCATTGCTGTTTAAAATGTCCTCCAAGCCATCCATCATTTTAGGTAAGAGTGGCGCAGTGAGGGAGATGCAGCACTGCTCTGTGATTGCACTGAATCCATTACAGTGCCAGGCCAGTCAATAGAAACAGCAAAACCCCTGCAATATAACAAACAAGAACCTAGCAGATTGATTACAGTAAATGAGAATACTAATGTCTTAAATTAAAAAATCTGGCGATATCCTCAGCTGTTTCTCACATTTGATGCCAGGCTGTACTTGCCTTCAGCACAGACTGTGACAGCCTGCAGCATAATAACAGGGATGGAGAGAGCCCTGGTCTAGACAGGGGGAGAGTTGGGGAAAGGAGATGAAGGGCTGTGCAGCCGTTCAACTGTACAGCACAGACATCAATGTAGAAATATATTTTGTGTCCACTGAATCTAACAGAAAGAATAAAGCCCCTTTATCCCTGCTAGTATATCTGTGTCTGCTTGTATCTTGGATTTCCTCAAAAAAAAAAAAAAAATCAACACAGCTAATTCACCTGTCCTGTAGTTTGCATATGTCCCATGCATTTAACCTGTCACGACTAAAAGGTATGGACTCCTGTGATATTTATTCATCTTCCAAAAGTTACTAAAATATGTTGTATTTGAAATCATGAAATAAGACAATTGCTACTTCTCAAATGTACTTCTAAAACACAAAAACTTTTCCACAATGGTTATTTGCACTTTCTTAACCTTCAAGCTAGTTTTGCATTAATCTGACCGTACATAATATTTGCTTGTATATGTATAAGAGTATTTCTGTATACAGGTAATATTGGGCTTAAGCATTCAGTCAAGCCCTCAGCTTCGGTGGTTCCAAATGTGCGAATAGGAAACGTAAGCCTTGATCTTCCAAATCTACTAAAAGCTTCTGTCATGGATTCTGATAGGGATTTGACCACGACACTACTGAAAATGACATCAAAATGTTACTATCATCAAAAAGCTTTCCATTCATCTTCTGTGTGTGCTGGTAGGTAGGATATTTTTCCCTTTATGATTAGGGGACAGATTCCAAAGTTGATGTACGTTGACATACTGACCATCTTCAATCACGTAGGAAGTTGTCTATTTAAGGTTTTGGGATTCACCATAGCAATAAGAAGACAATGTTCTTATTCTTCCTAAACAGATAGAGAAAAATAGCCATATTATTTGAATAGTCTTACTCCTCCATGTATCTAGATCATCTCCTGTTTAACTTTCATACCTATTTGTACTTAGATAGTATAGGGCCAGATTCTGTTTGTCTAATGAATTTGAGTGGGTTACTGTCTTCCTAGTAGTTTCATCAAAATAAATGAATCTACCAGAGTTAAGTGCTAAAGAATAAAAATAAATTAAGCATACTCTCATCCATCACTCACATTTGATGAAAGCAGAGGCAAAAATTCAGAAGGAATCACTGAGAAGAACAAAATACCTATATAAATGAGTACAGAAATATCTTTGTCTGTACGTTCTCATTTCTGTGTAAGTTTGGTTATTTTACTTACAGCTTTGGAGATAGAGAATGAGGAGCAGAAAAATGTAATTAGCAATTTAAAAAAAAAGGTCCTTTTCCTGTGCAAAACCAACTTATAAGTTGATGGATATCCTCTCTTGAAAACTGAGTTTGATGATTCATGCTTAGGTTTTAAATACTACGAGTGCAACACAAAGGGGATTGGAACTAGATGACCTTTAAGGTCCCTTCCAGCCCACAGTATTCTATGATTCTATGATTCTATGATTCTATGATTCTATGATTCTATGATACTATGATACTATGCACTTGTACAATATCTGCTAGCAAAATCCTGTGAGCCACTACCATATTTTTGGAGAACATGCTCTTTTGTGGTAGTAGGATGCCTTATGAGGAGGTGACATAGAGTAAAGATGCTTGTTGCCAAGTACATATCTCAAGTGTTAGAATAAAGGGACAAAATACTTTGAAGGAAGAACAGGAACGTGGTATTGGTTGTTGCAACGATTACGATACTTTTGTTCATTTTGCATGAGATTCATCTCACCTAATTTTAGCTTTCTAAAATATATCAGTTAAATTTGACCTAGCCATCTAGAAGCTTTTTTTTCTCTCAGAAGAGAACAGCCTTTAAAATAGATTTCATATTCTAAGATAAGTAGTGTTAATTATTCTTCGGTGGAGTCTTCTTTCTACTGACTATACAATAGAATTGGCTGTAGAAGCCTAATTTAGTTTAGGCCAAATGCATAACTTCTAGGTGGTTAAAGCCAGCTAGATGACTTCCACCCTGTTAGATGTTTAGTGGGTGAATCACTAATAGTAAAAGTTGTTAATTGGTAGACGCAATTATTTTACTCATAGAGACCCTGTAGGGATGAGCTTTTGGTCCAAATCTAGCAATTTCAAAAGAGTATTAGACAATATCAGACCCAGGGTTCCCTCCTTGAACTGGGTCCTACCTTCACAAGGAATTTAGGTGTTGGTAGGACCCTCCTTTTTTCATCTCTACCAGTAATTAGAGTCCTAAGCATTGTGCTAAACTGCTTGGGATGGCAACAGGGAATATAAAGGTGGCCTTTAACTGTCTCTAAAGAAAACAAGACCAGACTGGCTGATCCCAGCAGGAACATCAGGCAGGGTGGTATTAGAGATGGTTCCTTCATTTGTGTTATTCCTTCATATTGTCATGTTTTCATAAAGGCTGGTGGTAGAATTCAGGTGGGCAGATTTGAGAATTTTTCTCTATATTATCTTAAACTAATATAGTTTCCAGCTAAAAACTAGAAACTCCATCTAAAAACTAGAAACCTACTGCACCTACACCAGATGCAACCACAAACTTGTTATTATCTTTTATTTGATCTGTGTAAGTCATTGGCATATATGAGTTTCACACTATGGTACATAAGTGCCCTGTGTAAGACAGTCACTTCTCTGCTGGTCTGTGATTAACCACAGCTGCTAATCTCAGTACCATCTCCTGTCTTGCTAGACTGATTCCTCGCTAATGAATGACTCATTTAAATACTTTTCTTCCACTAAATAGAAAAGCTCAGCTATACTTTATCATATCAAGGAGCAATAGCTAACATTAGGTGTTCACCCCAGTTAGCTATTCGTTTGCTCACTAGGTACAAAATAACCTTTCTCATCAATAACTCTTCTGAACGCATCTCACAACTTTTGGCAGTGAAGGAAATACATATTTTTATCACACACTTCATCTCACTGACTGCTTTCCATCTTTCCGAAGTATCTTTATGTGCTCTTCTTTCTCTTACATAAGCTGCTATACATGTTTTTCTTAGTCTTTCTTTGCCTGTGTCATCCTTACTTAGTCTAGTCTACATTATACAGTGCCTGTCAAGAGGTGACACAACATCTGTGGAAAACAATGAAATTGCCATGTTGATGCTGTTAAAGAACTTATTCAATTTACACCGTTTGTTTGTCCTCGTGCTCTCATTTTAAAGTTTGTCAAACAACAATAGCTTGTATAATTTCTGTTCACACAGGACATCTTAATGCCAGGGTTTGTTCTCATTACATTTTTTATCAGGCAGATCAAGTTCTGACCACTTTTTGTTCTCATTAAAATTTATTAGATGAATGGATTAATCGTGTGTCATTTTCTGGTCTCTAATGATCTTTGGAGGAAGAATCAGCCACCTTCTCTCTGAACAAGGAGGGGTAAGCTGTTCTTAGGTATTATACTTGGAGGGTTTATAATTTTACTTCTGAGGAATATCATGGGTTTCAAAATAATAAGCATTTTCCATCGGGCAATATCTCTTTAAGGGACATGTCACATCTGGCTGTCATAATCACCACGTATTATTCCGCATGATGGAACATGTCACGAATGAGCAACTGGTGATAGCAGATTACATAGGAAATCTGGGGAAAGTAACACTCGCTCTGGGTGCACTTAAGCAAAGCTTTTCCTGTCCCTTAGATCTGAAGTATATGTTCCCTAGAAAGGAATGAGAGTCTAACAGAAGAACAACAAAAACATGAAGGTACACTGGTACATTCTGCAATTCTGTTTGCCCAAAAGATTCATTTTGGACTGAGGAAATAAGCAAAGCATTCTTTTTTTCTTCTTCCCCAAATCCAGGAACTTGACTAAAAGTTTTGTTAGAGGAGAATATAAAAATTGCACCAGTGCAGGAAACTGGCAAGAACCACAGCCTCTTCTTTTTTAAATATAAAAAGAAAACTAGTAACTCACCCATTTTTTTCTTAACTGCAGTTTTAACAATAATTAAAGCTTCAAGAAATGTCTGCATTGATATTGCGAATGCCAGAGAAGGGGCAATGGATGGAAATCATTTTATACTACATCTGAGTAAGTCATTCAATTTTTTAATAGTCAGTAGAGATTCATTGCTCCCTAAAGCAGGTATTTAAAACAGTTCTGGTGATTCATGGTTTAGAAGTGCCTATGTTTCCTGTTGACTAAAAAGGGATAGGTGCAAGCTATAGGTGAAACAAAGCTATATGTAGAGTCAGGCGAGATGGCTCCTACCGCAAGGTATCCTACCACTATGACCTGAACTCATTCTAGAAAAGAAGAGGGAAATTTTACCTTCACATACATTACCCATGCACACATGGGAATCTAGGAGTCAGACTCTTGTTCCTTTACTAAGTCCAGCATATTAAAATCCCAGTTTCAATGAGAATTGCTGGTAGTTTTATCAAACTGGAGAGAAAATGCTGAAGGCAAAAGAGGGAAAAATATACCTTTCCATTTTTATTCTGCATTTCTTCTCAAGGCAAAAATCCTAGTTGGAGTTAAGCCCTAGTACGCTAGTACAGAATCACTGAGAATGACAGAATGTTAGTGGCTGGAAGGGATCTCTGAAGTTCATCCAGTCCAACTCCCCACCCTCTCCTTCCAGGCCGTAACCTAAAGTAGACTGCACAGGAGTATATCCAGGTGGATTTTGAACATCTCTAGAGAAGGAGACTTCATAACCATTCTGGACGGCTTGTTGCAGTGCTCCATCACCCTCACATAAAAGATTTTTTTCATCATGTTCAGGAGGAACATCCCGTTGAAGAAGCCTTTCTTATTATCCTTGATGTCCCTTGCCAGATTTAATTCCAAGTGGGCCTTAGCCTTCCTCGTCACATTCCTGCATACTGTGACAGCATTCCTACATTCCTTCCAATTGGCCAGTCCACTTTTCCGTATTCTGTAAACTTCCTTCTTCCATCTGAGGTTTTTCCAGAAGCTCCTTGCTCATCCATACATGTCTTCTGCCTCCTTTGTTTGATTTCTTGCCCTCAGGGATGCATAAGTCTTGAGTTTGGAGGAAGTGGTGCTTGAATATTTATTATCTCTCCTGAATCCTCCTAACTTCTAGAACCCTAACCCATGGGATTCCTCCAAGTAGGTCTTTGAAGAGGCTAAAGTTAGCTCTCCTGAAGTCCAGGGGTTAAATCCTGCTTATTGCTCCGCTTGCTCTCTGCTTGAGCCATCTTGTGGTCACTGTAGCCAAAGCTACCTCCAACTTTCACATCCCCAATCAGACGTTCTTTTTGTGTTAGTACAAGGTCTAGCAGCACAACACACCTTGTTGGATCCTCCACCACCTATGTCAAAAAGTTATCATCCATGCCCTGCAGAAATCTCTTGGACTGTGAGTGCCTAGCTGTGTTGTCTTTCCAGTAAATATCAGGGTGGTTAATGTACCCCATGAGAACCAGGGCCTGTGATCGTGAGGTTGCTTCCAGCTGTCTGTAGAAGACCTCATTGATTCCCACTTTTGGATAGATGGCGTGTGGTAAGCACCCACAAAAGTGTCACCAATATTAGCCATATTAGTTTTAGAGAAGGCAAGGTAAAGTTTATACCTAATATGGAGCTTATATCTAAACACTGTGAAGGAGAGCCTTTGCTTTAGATTTATATAAAGTTAGATCTCAGAGTCCTTAAAACCAATATTATTTCTGACAGAGCAGATCTCAGGGAAGCACTTTTTTTAGACAGGCTTGTATCAGAGATACGACTGTGAAATAAATACACCATGATCCTGGATCATTGCTTTCTGTGTTCTTGATAAAATCTCTACTCCACTTACTTCCAAGCTTCCTCATCTACAAATACTATGCTTAATCTTGAAAAGACCTTCCCACCATGTTGGTGTGTCATTACCCTGGAGCTAACATGGCTTTATAGTGTTTTTTCCTGGCTGTTTTCCCTTTGGCATCCCAGAACCTGTGTAAATGACCCTGTGCTGGCCTTGGCATGTGGTGAACTACTACCCAGCAAAAGCAATGTAACTGCATGCTGCAGGAGGAACCTCAGAGCCTACCACAGGAGTCATGGCAAGTCAGATATCTCCAAAGAAGGACTCAAACCATTGCTTAGAGAACTGCCTTAGCCAGCAGCAATAATGGTGGCCAACAGACAGTATCTGAAATCATGCGCGTCTTCAGACCTCTTTATGAGAAAGACCTTTGTCTGATAAGGATCCACAGGGCAGTGCCTGGCTTCAACCTCTGTGCCTCAGTGCTCTGAGGTCGGGTCCTCTAGCAGTGTCTATGATCTAAATCCCTATGCCTTGCTCTGAAAGAGCAGCTCTGCCCTTTGGCTACAGAAGAACCTGGCTGGAAACACTCACTCCCATGCTGCAGCCAAAGTAGCATGTGCCAGGAGCCTCGGGGCTGGACAGACAGCTGCAAGTTGTAGCAAGCTTAGTTGGATCCAGCAGCCTCATGGGCCAGGACACAGTCCCACAGGATCCAAGCTGAAGAGAAAAGCAAGCAGGATCATCCAAGAGCGCTCCACATCAGCACCAGCCCTGAGTCGATTCTAAAAACAATCCTGAAGGTCAGGGTGCACTTGGGGCCCTAAGTGGACAGTGATGATGCCCTTTTCATCCTTGTTTCATACAGAAGTACATCAGTCCTGCAACCTGCTCCAAGTACTTATGCCTTTCACTGCATGTGGTCCCTTCCCAGCTGCCATTTTCACAGGGATGAAGGGTTAGAAGCAGCCCTCGCACAAGAAGGCCATGCCCTCAGCCTATGCACCTTCATATCAGAGGAGTCAGAAGGAAGGTGCAGCCTGAGGGGCAGCAAGTGTTGGTTTAGATGTCAGCACTGCAAGTTTAAGTACTTCCTGCCCCACAGCAAATCATGTCTGGACCATGGTCTCTTAAGATTCCCTGGCCTCGGTGAGCTCTTTCATTATCATCACAAAACATAGAAGATGACATAAAATAAGAATTTAATACAGAACCATAATCCCAGTATGATTCTAATCTCAGCAATTTAACAGACTAAATGCATACATTGGAAAAGAGTGGTATCATACTTTGTCTTAATTAATACTGTCTCCAGGCTGCAACTGAGTAATAATTAAATGTAAAAAAATCTGCCTTTATGTAGTGCTAGGGTTAATATTTTATGTATGGTAGGAGTGAAGAAGGAACAGAATGATATTATTTGTCTGCCAAGTCAGGCAAAATTGATCTATGCAGAATATTTTATATGTAAAAAAGAAACACATTGCTCACTAGAGAGTAAAAATAGGACTCACATCATTAGAATACTAGAAATAATCTAATTTGTACCATAGATCATGTCACTATAATTACAGTATTTTTTAAATGTTCATAATATAGTCTTGTTCTCTGTCTTAGGGAATCATGTTGTTTTACTTACTGTTACTAGTGGGCACATATTCCATATTATACTCCTGTAGCTTTAGAAAAACAGACAGCTAATACTGCAGAGAGGTATTCAATAAGATTCAAAATATTTAACTGCATCTATTTAAGAAGCCATCTGAATATAAGAATTTATTGTGAATAAGATGAATCACTGCCAATATTAGCAAGTCTTCAAGTGTCTCTGTTCTCAATTAAATTACTCTGTCACCTTAAAAAAAATCACCTTTTGAAGGAAACTGAAACCTCAGAGGCTTCTGTCTCCTGGCCCCTACAGTCTTTCCACATGCACTTTCCTGACCTCCGCTAAACCCCATCTTGAGTCCTGCATCCATCAATTATAGTGACAGATGTTCCCATTTTATACTGTATCTGGCAATCAGAGTAAATCCTGTTCTGGAGTGCTTAACGCCACCACGAGTTCAGTGTCTGTGCCCCTCAAGGTCCAAGACTCTCAGGAAGGGATTGTCTACGTACAGTACCTTGGCAACTTTCTTCCAAATGGACAGTTTGCTTTGAAAATACCACAAACAAATGAATTCCTCCTTCCTCCAAACACACTGCTAGATTTTTAGGAATGCAGCTATCATCTCACCTTTTCCAAAATCTGGTCCCTCCCATTTACATATTTACCTCCTTATTTAACTTAGCATCTTTGCTACTCATTCAGCAAAAGCTCAGCATTACACCTGTTCTGCCCCTTTGTACTAAATTGAACCTACCATGGAGCCACTAAGTCAGCACGCCCTGTAGCTGAGCACAATGTTTTGCATTTGTAAAATGAGCTCAGGATTGTTTCATTCGGCACGCAAGAGGGATAAGGACACACCACAGAAGGGGGATGAAACCTTTGACCTGCAGCTACTTTGATACTTATCTCTGTAGCCACTGAACTGTTACTAACATATGTTCTTTTTTTCTCAGCAGTAGAAGAAAATACATCCTGAAACACTCACATTCTATAATTGAAAATTATAATATGTGATGATCCTCTTTGCCTTGGAAAAAGCACGTAGCTCCTTAATCTCCAGCCTGATAGCTCCTTTTCTGGAATAGGGTTATTGAAAGATGGAAGTTTAGGAAGTACTGCAATGCTCATGCACTGTCATAGTACTCTCATATCTTTTAAAGTTATGCTGTGCTAAGGTGCAAATTACTAGCCAAATGGGATTTTCAGGAAGACATCTATAATTACCTTACTAAAGGCAAAGATATCTGCACTTATTTTGGCTTTGAACCAGCAAGGCATTTAATAACACATTTATTTTTCCGCATGAGACTGGAACAATTAATTTCAAGTGAAAAGATAAGGAAATACTTAACTGCTTTGCTAGACCTGGGCTATGAATTGCATTATAAATTAGTGCTAAGGAAGTAATCATGCTTCTCCATGTAATAATTTAGTAAGGGCAAAAGAACTGGTTGAGGAATGGAGTCTCAGGGAAAAAAATAAACAACTCAATACTGGAAAGAGAGGAGTGGACAGCCTGTGGGAAAGCATGGACATCTCAAAATGGTTGACTAAGGTTTCCATGCAATGTTCTGATCCCATTCAAATCTGTAAGTCATTGATGACTGCAGCCTTCATGCACAAAAGAAACCTCTGAAGATTTGCAAGATTATGAGGTTAAAGACAAGGCTCTAACCTGAGGGTAGCATTCCCGATGGAGCCATGCACCCTCTTGAAACATGCAGCCCCAGAGTAGATTCTCAGTTGACATTAAATGATACACGTCTGAAGCAGGATCAGATCCTGCCATCCAGGAGGCTGCAGTGGAGGTCAATAAAGGTGGAAGCAGGGGAGGGTGGGGAGGGGGGAAGAGGAATAGATATAATACCAGAAGACTTTGTCCCAAGAGAACTTTAATGTGTAGCTTATGGATAGGTAGATGTGCAGGAAGACAGACAGCAAGTAAAACAAACAAACAAAGAAACAAAAAGCAGCACAGTTACAAAGTATAGGATGCTGAAATATTTATTGAAGACATTACAATGCCCTCAGGAGGTATTTGCAATGTTACTGAAGTTGAACAGGGGATCTGAGAGCTTCCACTTACATACTTACTGGAGTAGGAACTGAAAATCTGAAGAACTCTGATTAGACTACTCCTACAATAGCAAAGAATTTGTTATTGTCTTCCTTATGCACCCAAATTGCTTACAGCATGAGAAATACTGACACAAGAGCTTTCACAGAATCACACAGAATCACAGAATAACCAGGTTGGAAGAGACCCACTGGATCGTCGAGTCCAACCATTCCCACCAATCCCTAAATGATGCTCCTAAGCACCTCGTCTACCCTAACCTTAAACACCTCCAGGGACAGTGACTCAACCACCTCCCTGGGCAGACCGTTCCAGTGCCTAACCACCCTCTCCGTGAAGAACTTTTTCCTAATCTCAAGCCTAAATCTCCCCTGGCGGAGCTTGAGGCCATTCCCTCTCGTCCTCTCCCCTGTCACTTGGGAGAAGAGGCCAGCACCCTCCTATCCACAACCTCCCTTCAGGTAGTTGTAGAGAGTAATAAGGTCTCCCCTCAGCCTCCTCTTCTCCAGGCTGAACAACCCCAGCTCTCTCAGCCGCTCCTCATAAGATTTGTTCTCCAGCCCCTTCACCAGCTTTGTTGCTCTTCTCTGGACTCGCTCCAGAGCCTCAACATCCTTCTTGTGGTGAGGGACCCAGAACTGAACACAATGCTCGAGGTGCGGTCTCACCAGTGCCGAGTACAGGGGGAGAATAACCTCCCTGGACCTGCTGGTCACGCCGTTTCTGATACAAGCCAAGATGCCACTGGCCTTTTTGGCCACCTGGGCACACTGCTGGCTCATGTTCAGTCGGTTGTCAACCAACACCCCCAGGTCCTTCTCCTCCTGGCAGCTTTCCAGCCAGGTTTCTTCTAGTTTGTACCTCTGCTTAGGGTTGTTGTGCCCCAAGTGCAGGACTCGGCATTTGGCCTTGTTAAACTTCATGCCGTTGGTCTCTGCCCAGCGGTCCAGCCTGTTCAGATCCCTTTGCAGAGCCTCCCGACCCTCCAGCAGATCCACACTTCCACCTAGCTTGGTGTCATCTGCAAACTTGCTAAGGGAGCACTCGATGCCTTCATCCAGGTCGTTGATAAAGACATTAAACAGGACTGGACCCAGGACTGAGCCCTGGGGAACCCCACTTGTAAGGGGCCTCCAGCTGTATTTAACACCATTTCCCACCACTCTCTGGGCCCGGTCATTCAACCAGTTTTTCACCCAGGAGAGTGTGCACCTGTCCAGGCCAGAGGCCGACAGTTTCTGAAGCAGAATGTTGTGAGAAACTGTGTCATTTCATTTTCATCTTAGCTGCTTTTCATTACCCTAGGTAATGAAAACCCAATTGAAAACTATAATCAAGCGTACCAGGAAGGGTGGAAAGGAAGCTTAAAATTCTGCTTATAACAGATTAGTAGCTAATGTCTAAGCAGGCCAAAAGAGAGATTCGGAAAGATGTCATGCTTATCTTCTGTTTTCCTTCTGTGTCTCAAAACCCATCTATCACTTTTGATCAAGTTATAAAACTGCTCTTCTTAATGACTTAACAACCAGAAAAAAATCTACTCCCACGCATATCATCTATGGTAAAAAGCCTGCATATCTTGTGTTACTGTGTTTTGGCATGTAAAGAAGAACATATATTCTATCTTTATTATGAATACTGGATTCTGTGATAATCTGTTGATATTATTCTAAAAAAAGTAGATTTTGAGTACTGCTGAAAATATCCTGTAGTAGTTAACCATCTATAAATATTTAAAATCTCTTTAACATTCTTGAACAAAACTCACTAATTAACACTAATGATCAGGGGTAAAATTAGTGAATAACGGAACAAATACATGAACAAAACAAGGTAATGTATCAACAAACTTATTTGTTAATTTATTTGTTTCATTTCTTATGCAATGATTTATGACTAGAGCCAACTAGAATTCTTTTTTTTATTATTGTTATTTTGGCAAAATATTCTCAAAGTGGCAAATGCCAGTCTGTTAAAAATCTTATACTAACTTCTGTATACAAGGAAACCATTTGCAGAGAAAAAATGTACACCTCCCTAGCTCTTTGGTATCCTACCAAAGGTTGCATTGCTTTGTTCAAACTACTGTCAGGCAGAAACATGGGGTCTATCTCCAGATAAACTACCACTCTCATAAGCAGAGTTCAGTATTATTCAGATATTAGCGTCCGTTCCAGTTGCAGTACCCACATCATGTCTGCACAAACCTCTGCTCGTACAAGTTAGCTCAGACATTGCCGAGTGCTGTACACAGTGCATCAGGTTCCCAGCCTGGCTGATTCAGAATGGCCTTGTGCCATAGATTTGCATTCCCAGAGACAACTAGCAGCCAGGCAGCTCTTGTTCAAGACTAGAAGGTCTGAGATCACCTTCTGCATCCTCTTGCTATAAGTATATATGTATAGTGATGGTAGGATTCTAGCATCGCTGTGCTGGCCCCATATACAGTCCCTAGGCCTGTTCTGGACTGCTCCAATCACTCTGAAATTAGCAGAGCAACCAATTTCCATTATCTAAACTAAAAATCTTAGTTTAGAATTCTTTTTCCATGTAAGCTTTTAAAATTGCACATTTATTTTAATTCTTGAAATTATAGAATTTCAGGATTTGCAGTGCATGATTTGTTATATTGCTAATAGTACACCTAAGTAATAAAACTCAAACTTACCACTGTAAAGAACCTGAATTTTCTTCACATTTCTGTGTTCTAAACTTGGTCCCTTAGGAGTGTCCTTAATTTTACCTGCTGGACAGTGAAGGATCTATTGGAGCCCACAACAGCTTCCATCTGGCATCAGGTACCTGAAAACAAGCTCCTATGCACAGCAGGGTTTCACCAGCAGAGAAGAATTAGTACACCTGAGGTTCACTCCCCTCTCTTTATTAAATGAGGCATATGCACGGACTGCACATAAATTAATTCACCTGGGAAATTACTTTCTGTGTCACCAACTTTTCTACAGCTTCTCCTTTCAGAGGCCTGAAAAGACTGGTACTGTGCAAACAGGCAAAAATAATTAACCTCTTTGTCCTTCCTATTAATCAACTGTGACCATCCTCCCTGTTTTCTGGCTAGAAGGAATAGGTTTGTGAAATAGTTTTTCTATGGTTTACCCCTGGTCACTGTATGGGAAATTATGAGATCTACTGACGCAGAAAGAGCTTATAATTAACTATCTGAGATGTTCAAAAATCTGAGTTAAAGGGTCAGAGATGAGATCTCAGCCCTTATCACACGTCTGTGGAAAATGACCAGCTCACAGACAGTTCAGCTTCCTGCTGAAAACAGTCTGCTCTACAAGGATTTAATCCTTAGCCATTGAGGGGTTTTGCATGCAGAAAATCTGTTGCAATGCTCCAATGATACAGTTTGAACAGATGCAGATTTGTCCTTCCAGTTATCCAGCCACAGAGTTTTATAGATATCCACAGGTGCTGTGTGACACAGCTTCCAGAACAGTTGTCTGCCTGTAAGCATCTTCAACATTATTTATTAAAGTGTGTGTGGAACTGGTTCCAAATGTACGTTACAAATAATCCTCTCAAAATAACACATTTCTCTCTATATAAAGAAAAAGACATGGGTATCTTCATTCTGAACAAAAACTTCTGTAGATTGTGACTGATGAATGGTGATTGTGAAGTGTTTCACAATAACCAAGAATTCCATATGAAAGTCAATTCTCTTTCACTGTTAGTTCTGTGCTATGCCCTAGGCTGATCTGCTGTATCTCTATTTTTCTTCAAAATTATAAAACCAATAAGAACAATAGCTCCATTCTTCTGATGCTGACACAGGAGTTCTTGTAACTGCCGTACCCCCAGTTTTTAGCCAAAGAAAAGGCAAAAAACATCAGAGGTCACACAGACCACTGTGATGCCAGTGCGGTTTTGCTCAGCAATGTCACACACCCTATGTGATAGCATCAGTGATGGCGCTGAGGGTGTTTTTGAGGGGGAGAGGTGAGCTGCTGAAGTGAAATGGAAGGTGGAGCCTCAGTGGGGTTTGTGGGTGGCACTGTTTTCTGGAAGCAGAAAGGGTGAGCACAGCAAGGTGTTTAGTCATCACCAGGTGACCAACGAGATGGTTAGACTTGATCTCAAAGGCATTTTACAACCAAACAATTCTATCATTCTGTGAGATTGTTTTCCTGTGGGTGTATCAGAGGTATCATCTGTAGATCTGAGAGAGGTGGTCTTGGAGAAAGGGATGAGTGATGCACTGATTTGGAGAGTTTGGTATTTAGGTTGAGGGACCCATTTCCCAAACTACCCCAATGAAAACAGGATGGGTGGCCTGCCTACTAGATCCCAGGAAATACTAAGATGCATTAAGCTGATGCTAAATAATATAGAAATCTAGTGGTTCTTCAGTAGACATGCCGGTTCACCCACAGCTGGAGCTCACTAGAACTTCAGAAAACAAAGGAATGCACAATAGACAAACAAATATCTCCTGTGGGAACTGGAGGAATTCAGCTACCTAGCTAAGGTTCCTATTGCTAGTGTAGGACGTGACTAAGCCAAAGCCTCTTGCAGACAAAGTGCTGATCAAAGCAGACAAACTCTCCCTAGAGGATAGTGCCCATAACGGTGACATTGTTCTTATTACTGTAGTCAAGCCTAGAGACATATTACTGAAATCAAGCAGGATGAAGCCTGAGGGGAGGAAAGTAAAAATGTGTCACATTTCTCTGAAAATAGTATTGTTTCTTTTTCAAAAAAAAAAAATATATATATACATAGCATCTTTCCTTGGGAACAAACACAGGTAAAAAGGCAAAAACCTGGTAAACAGGCTGACAACAGACATCAGATCCCTAGGAACAGCACCAGGATTCACTGTGGACCTACTCTGTGTCACACGTAGCTGCTAGGTGAAAAGAACAGCCTTTTGAGATGTGATATTACTCTAAGACAGTTATGTTATCTGTGATGAATAAGGCACTTCTGCTATCCCTCCCTGGCTTTTAAGTAACAAAAAATACGTCTTTCTCTTCTTCTTCCCCAACACCCCCCTTTCTCATGGAACAAGGAGAAAAATTATACTTTTATGGATTTGATCCTTGGTGAATTAGAATTATTAATTATTAAACAATGAATTTGGTTTTATGGTCATTTGCTTGTGTTCTGGAAAAACAAAAAAGTAGGAGAGATTTTTCCCAAGTAGTCCACAATCACAGTTCCCCTGAAAACAAACAAGGCTTGCATTCCAAAGCTAGTTACACATTTTAATAGCCTATCAATTGTATTTATTCACATACTTACTCAACAATATATGTGCATATGTATTAAGTGTATTAAAAAAAGCCACAAATAGTGCCAGGTGTATACAACAGACCACTGTAATTTGAAATGTATAGCAACAGGAAAGGAAAGCCACAGTCTTCGTAAGGAAGAAGGAAATGATTTGTGATTGCTCACTTAAAATTCTTGTTAGCAGAAACTAACCAGACAAAAAAACATATACATCACAGAATCACAGAATCACAGAATCACAGAATCACAGAATGACCAGGTTGGAAGAGACCCACTGGATCGTCGAGTCCAACCATTCCCACCAATCCCTAAATCATGCTCCTAAGCACCTCATCTACCCTAACCTTAAAGACCTCCAGGGAGGGTGACTCAACCACCTCCCTGGGCAGACCGTTCCAATGCCTAACCACCCTCTCTGTGAAGAATTTCTTCCTAATCTCAAGCCTAAATCTCCCCTGGCAGAGCTTGAGGCCATTCCCTCTCGTCCTCTCCCCTGTCACTTGGGAGAAGAGGCCAGCACCCTCCTCTCCACAACCTCCCTTCAGGTAGTTGTAGAGAGTAATAAGGTCTCCCCTCAGCCACCTCTTCTCCAGGCTGAACAACCCCAGCATGGCCGAACAGTGGAACCCAGAGACAGAAGGAAGAAATGCACTCAGTTATTTCACGTAATTTATAAAATATTTTTCTTAGACAATCACTATTTTCATTATCAAAGCTAACCTTTTCACTGGGTCATGGAAAATTCATATCCTGTGTTTTCTGTCTTTAATTAACATAACATTATTTAGAGTTATATGCAAAGACAGAAATCAGTGTTTTTAAAGACCTCATGCTGAAAAATAAATTTAACCTACACTCTCCAGCTTGTATACTGCATGAGTGATTCTTTCTTTATTTGCCTTTTAATTACATTGATAAAATGTAATGGCAAATTGCAGTCTTGCAATTTGGGGAAATGTTGCACTATCTTCTCCTAGACGGTTTAGTATTTGTTGTTTATTTACCTTTTACTCTAGTTACTGAAAAGATATTTGTCCTTCCAATAATTACTATTAGGCTAATAAAATGATAAATGTCATCTTTTCCTCTAGTTATGGGTTAGACTTGTATAGGAAAAAAATCTAAATTATTATAATTATAGAATAACAGTGGAATACTCAATGCCTTTTGCAGTGAGCTCTGTACAGATATAGCAAGCCAGTTTGCTATTTAAATATGAGTTGAGAAACAAGAAGTGTTTGTAACAACTGAAAAGACAAGCAAAGGTGGTGACAAAGAGCTAACTGCAATCTGCACACTATTCACTATCAAAAAAAAACAAACACCAATAAAACAGAGTAACTGACTAGCTCTGAGGATACCAAACAGAGCCAGTTGAGCATCAGGTACAGAAGGGTTATTTTACCATTTCTAGCCACTCATATAATTTGTCATAAAAAAGCCTCACTTCAAGAGAAGAATTTGCCACTTCTTTATATCACTTCTACAGGTACATGACAGTTTCTCAGTTTCTCTCAGATACTTAAAGGACCATTATCCCAGTCAAGGGCAATGAATGAAGGCTGAGTCTTCATTCAGCTGAGTCTGACAGGAAGAAATGGCCTCAAGTTGTGTCAGGGGAATTTTAGACTGGATATTAGGAAAAATGTAGTCATCAAGCACATAGGTTGCCCAGGGAAGCAGTTACCATCCCTAGAGGTATTTAAAAGACATGCAGATGCTTACATGCACCACGGAAGTGAAAGGCAACCACTTTCCTTATGAGTGAAAGACAACAGCAATCAGCTGGAGGCAAGATCTCCCTAAACCACCACAGACGCTTGTTAAACAAACATCTACCAACTTGACATCTGGACACAGTGCAGTAATTGGGCAGTAGCCATATGTGAAGTTTCCATAGAGGAAAGCAAATTAGCAGGTTTCATATATGGGAGAGGTTAGCCACTAGAGCCCAGTGGGGAAACAGCTCTGCAGATAAACATCAAATGGGTACAATTAAAGGCAGTCTTCACGGCATCCTGGTGAACAAGGTGAAGATATTGCTAAACAATCTCACTTGCTTATGGGAGCAAATCTAGCTGAAGGTTGCACTGGTAAAGCTGTTTGGACAAAGGCCTACTCCAAGGTCTCTTTTCGGGACATCAGAAAGTGCCTGAAACACTCTGTGAATAGCTACGTTTTATGCCATGTCTACTCTGGCATGCAACACCTATCCCAAAGCACCTGGGACATATCTGCTATGGCCTTTTGGCACATTCTTTTGCAGAAGAGTGTGCACTGCTCTGAACACCTTGATAGTAATCAGTGAAGGACTATCGTGTTTATCTCAAATAGAGTAATAGAACTTGTATTAAGTAAAAGATTAAAGCACTTATAATCTAATGTAAGGAACATCTGGGACATCTGTATTGAGGAAGGACATCTTAAGTCAGGCTTTGTCATCAAGATTGCCAGTTTGGCAGAGAAACATAAGAAATCTGCCTCCAGAAGCAGGCGCCTATTCACTGAGCGTGTGTAGTACAGAATTTGCATGATCCAATAACCTGTAACTTTTGTAATAAATTGAGAGAGGAGGCTCCTGTCAGCTGTGCTTGATTTGTAGAAAGTCACCGAGGACCCAGACGTGTGCAACTCTAATATAATCAGTGTCTCAACTTGGCATGTGAGATTGGCTATTTGCATGCCAGGTAATGAATCCAATCCAGTTTGGATAACAGTACCACCCATGCTGAAGCTTGATAATGGTTGCTTCAGGACTCAGCACCTCAGCAGTATTATGGATGGATATTATTTCTATCACACTTGCAGACTGGTGGGATCACAGCATCTTTACGATATGGGGTGAACAATAGCAGGCCTTTAATTTCTGGATGTGAAAAGACACCTTTCATAGCCTCTTAATTGGGAGCTAGAACAAGCAATCAATAAAGACAAACTCGTTTCCAAGTCACAGTCAGCTTCAAAAGTGAGCGGAAGCTCAGGATGATGACCTCATGCAGTCCTCAGTGAGGGAAATTCCTCTAAAGATATTTGGCATCAGTGTCCTGGAGCTGGTTTAACTACCTGCATCCCCAATACAACTACTGTGTTTCAGAGATACAGCACACCTAATTGTGCTGGGGGGCATTGATGGAACAAACATTCCCATCAAAACATGACTTTTCATGGCCCCACAATGTTACCTTTCAAGATAAACCCCCAAATCAGCAACAAGGCATCCATGGGACCATATAATGAGTATTTGCCTAAGTAGCTCAAAACTCCATTAAGCTTCAGAAAAGCATCAACTTTGAGCATTCCTGTGGGTTTACTTGGTAGTGAATACTTCCCCCAGTCTGACCATTCCAGGAAAAGCTAGTCTCCTGGCCCTTCATCACAGTAGCATGGATGGATAGTTGCACCTTGCTGCTTGATGGAGGAGTCCTACAGCACAGACTTATTTTGTACCACTCCTAGAAAGCGGGCTACCAGAGGCAAACAGTACATCAATACCTTGCTGCCACTAGATGGCAAAAAGCACACATAGAAAACAGTTTCTGAGAGGAGAGGTACTACTCTTCACTCAGTGAAACTCGTTGCTTCCTCGGGCAGCACAAAAGCCCTCTCCAAGCATGCACTGTGCCTTTAGAAAAGCTGCATTGGGTCTCAACGCTGCCTAATTATCCCAATCCATGTGCATTGAGTTCTGTGGTAAAGTTAGCTGCGGAAACAAAACAAAAACTAGGCTGCAGCTGGTGCCCACACAGGACGCAACTTTGAAGTCGGGGGTCAACAGAGCTCAGAAGTCTGGTTGCAAGAAACTGTGAACCTCTGGGAAGAGTGCAGAAGAATGGGGCTGGAGGAAATCCTTAGCCGTGCAGAAAGATTTACTCCACAAGACTCCTTATTGTCTTGTAGAGCAATTATGGGAGACACCACACAATGTAGACATAGACTTAACTAACACTAAATCACCTCACCCACCCTAGGCTGAACTGCCAGATAGTGCCCCAGAAGCACTTGGTCAGTGAGCAGGCTCTGGGTGGCTGCGCCAAAGTATTTGTCCCGTGCTAATACTCATGCCACTATCAGCTTATGTCTGCTCTGCTGTGGACCAGTATAGGTGCCTATGTTGGTACCTGCAGAAGTAGGACTATGGAAATGCTCCAGTAGAAAGAAATTACTGTCTCTCAGCCAGATCAGTTTTCCAGCATGCTTTTTGCCTGGCCAATGCAGAAGGCAGCATGAGGGAAGCAGCAAGCAGCTAGGAGCAGCAATTTCCAAAACTGCTGCCAAACATCACACCCCAGCCTCAGACAGCAAGTGGACTCCAGTGGACACTGGTTGCTCACTAGGTGACACCAGCCCTGTTATAACCCTTGAATGTAATTTACATGGAGTTGTTCTATTCTGTCAGGTTTTTGTTAACAGCTGCAGTGATCTGCAATTTGCTTCATTCAGCTTGCCACAGTCTGACATGCAGCCCCATTTTTATACTTTTTGGACTTCTGTTTCCTACAGCACTGTTTGAGATCTGGAAGCAGAGAAGAACCGACATTCTAGGTCTGGCTGGGAAGCAGACAGTTGTGAAGTCCACCTAACTAGTCCTCATCTCCTCAAATGCATGAAGACAGGCATCACAATTTTGACAAAGCACTCTTCAGACATACACCAAAGCACGCTTGGCAAAACCACACTGAAATAATGTTCCACTCCTCTCAAGGTGAATGCCTAGGCTGTAAAAGTACAATGGCCTTTGGAAAATACTAGATTTATTCAATCAATAAATTGCATCTGTTATTCAAGTAGTTGAGAATGACAGCTCTGCTAAGGACCAGCAATACTGTAAACTTCCAATGAAGGCCAGTGACAAAAGAAGCAGCCATAAATAAGCTCTGTGACGACATGTAAGCCGATGAAATCCAGCTGCTTAGCAGTCTGATCAAAGACTGCACGGTACTTGAGCAAGCTGCTTGCATTTGTATTTTGATTTGGCATTGGTTTTTTTTGTCTGATATGGGTTTAATTTTAAACATCAAGTATGAAAAATTATTTCAGAAAGCCCTTCAAGAAATCTAAGCTAGCTTGAATTTTAAAAAGAAAGCTAGTGATCAGTATGGGAGGGGCACAGAAAAAAAACATTTACCAGGGGCACTTTCTGGGAACAATCATGTTCCTTTCCCTTGATATCAATTGAAAATGATGTCTAAGCCTGTTCCAAACCCAAGTTTATCAACAACTGAAATTGAGCTGGCACAAACTGTGAGCACAAACACTATGCTTTTTAGCAGCCAAAGTGAATAATAAATACATCAACTTTTTGCCTACTCTGTTATTTGCTGTAGTGGTCTACTGCTGGAATGAAGAAGGTCCTCATACCTATCCAGCAGAGTGTTTTTCAAAAATTCTCCATGCTTATGAACACCTCTGGGTAAAGCTATGATATGAGCACAGTAGACTCAAAATAAACCATGTGTTACATCAGATGTGTCAATGCACCAGACATAACCATACCCAATGATGTCTCTGATCCAACAAAACATTAGGGCAGCCTGATCTAGTGGGATGTGTCCGTGCCCATTGCAGCATAGTTGGAACTGGATGATTTTTAAGGTCCCTTCCAACCCAAACTATTCCATGATTCTACAACTGTAGCTCATATAAATTCACTAACATCACTGGAATCACTGATACACTTTACACTGAACCTGTGTGCAAAGGCTTCATGTGATTGGATTCTGAACAATCACCATTTTTCAGGGCAATCAACAGACTGGAAAGAAAACAGTGTTATATAGATAATGAAACCTTTTTTCTGTTGCTTCATGGTATAAGAATAGGAGAGGCATCAAGGTAGTAAAGAGCTTTAAGTTCTGAATTTCATTTGGGAAGGCCTGGCGAGAATCTTATTAGTTGCAGGGGAGGGGGCAGTAAAGAAGAGCAGCAGCCTTTTGGCATCCAGTGTCAGGCTGAGAGGCAATGGTCACAAACTGAAACCTGAAACACCGTTTAAATGTTAATTCCATTTAAACATAAAAAAAACCATTTTTAGTAGCAGGCATATACTCGCAGGCATGATTTTTAAAATATTTTAATAGCCACATTAGTAGGAATACTACTCTCTGTTCCTTCAGAAATAGAAATAAATCCTCAATGCATTTCAGTCCTACTTTTAGCAGTTTTTTCTCACCTTCTTACGGTCTATTATTTGTAAGTAGTTTAATTCAATGAAGGAAGACAGAAGTTTTATTTTGGTTATCAACAAAAATGTAACTAAACTACATAAATACCATTATGAACTACCCAGCTCCACAATACTACACCGCTCATCACAGTGAAGTATGTTCCTCTGTAAAAAACAGAGATGGCAAACAAAACCTAACTGAAACAAATTCATATGCAAGAAGCAGTTCCTAAAGACAGGACAACTGCAGCCAGCTGTGCAGACAGCACTCAGCCCCGTCCAGCCTCCTTCTCCGCACCGGACATGCAGCCTGGTGCCTGATGGGGAGAAAGCAGCGGATGCACCAGATAAATGGCTCAATACAAGAAGTATCTAAGTAACTATGTTTTTCGAAAGTTGGACATAACATCCCTGAATAGCATGTTTTCTTCAAAACAATGTTTTCCAGTCACTGGTCATTCTTCTGAGGATAACTCCTTGTGTGAGGTACGACCTGTGCCGAACAGATGTCTCTTCTTCTATAACCACCTCTGTTCATAGTTTTCCCATCTCAAAGGCAAGGCCGAGCGGAGAGTAGAGCCAGCTCCAAACTACCAAGGGGTTTGGCCATCTTGAAGTTCATAAATAACATTAAAATTCGACCTCAAAATATACAAAGATTTCCAGGGAAATTCATACCGGTGCACATAAGCAGGAAATGAATTTTGTAACAGCTCTTGCCTCACCGCACATGATACAGTGCTACAGACTAGGAGAAGCCTGGCTGGAAAGCTGCCCGGAGGAGAAGGACCTGGGGGTGTTGGTTGACAGCGACTGAACAGGAGCCAGCAGTGTGCCCAGGTGGCCAAGAAGGCCAATGGCATCTTGGCTTGTAACAGAAATGGTGTGACCAGCAGGTCCAGGGAGGTTATTCTCCCTCTGTACTCGGCACTGGTGAGGCCGCACCTCGAATCCTGTGTTCAGTTCTGGGCCCCTCACCACAAGAAGGATGTTGAGGCTCTGGAGCGAGTCCAGAGAAGAGCAACAAAGCTGGTGAAGGGGCTGGAGAACAAATCTTATGAGGAGCGGCTGAGAGAGCTGGGGTTGTTTAGCGTGGAGAAGAGGAGGCTGAGAGGAGACCTCATTGCTCTCTATAACTACCTGAAAGGCGGTTGTAGAGAGGAGGGAGCTGGGCTCTTCTCCCAAGTGACAGGGGACAGGACGAGAGGGAATGGCCTCAAGCTCCGCCAGGGGAGGTTTAGGCTGGAGATTAGGAAAAACTTTTTCACAGAGAGAGTCATTGGGCACTGGCAGAGGCTTCCCAGGGAGGTGGTTGATTCACCTTCCCTGGAGATGTTTAAGGCACCGGTGGACGAGGTGCTGAGGAACATGGTTTAGTGATTGATAGGAACGGTTGGACTCGATGATCCGGTGGGTCTTTTCCAGCCTGGTGATTTATGGTTCTATGATCGATGGAGATCACCGCCTCGCGTTCCCCAGGCTTTCTAGAAGCCCCAGTCGAGTTTTGCTGACCGCCCCGCCGCCGCCGGGCTCCCAGGGGCGGGGGAGAATCGCCCCCACTCCCCGCCCCAGCGCGGGGTTTGACCGCCCCGCGGCCGCCCCGCCCCCTCCCGCGGCCACGCGTGCGCGGAGCCTCTGCCGCGGGGGGCGGGGCGCGGCCGGGGCGCGCCGCGGCGCTTTCCCCGCAGAATGAAGAAGATATTCGGGTTCGGGAGGAAGAAGAAGGCGCCGGCGGCGGCCGGCAGCGGCCCCGGCGGTGCCTACGAGCTGCGGCAGAAAGATCTGGGGAAGCTGCACCGCGCGGCCGCCGCCGGGGACGTGGCGCAGGTGGCGCGGGCGCTGAGGAAAAGCGGCATCGACGCTCGCGACAAGGCGGAGCGGTGAGCGCTGGGGCGGGTCGCGCCTGGAGCCCCCGGGAGCGGGGCTCCTGTTGATCCGTTTGCAAGCGTAAGGCAACCAGCTGAAGGTTGGGGCTCTTCCGTACGTCAACCTTTTATGAGAAAAAAAAAATCAGAGTCAAAACCTTCATGACGTTCTGAAGACGTGCCGGTTTTGTCAGAGTAGCTCAGCTCCCTAGGCTGCCCGTCCTAGTGGCTGGGCCTGTGCCAGCCAGCTGGCTTATTGCCCTGAAAACACCTAAACCCACCTAGATTTGTAGAAGCAAGGAAGAGCATGTCAAGCATGAACTTTCAGTAATGTGGGCTGCGTGCCTGGTGTTGCCGGTCATATAGATGAGGGCGGTTTAAGGTGGATTGAGTGTGTTTTGTGCATACCGAATGCTGCCCGAGTCAAGGTGCCCAGTGGCATTTATGGAAATCGCTGCTGAGTGGTTTTTTATTTTCTTGTTACTACCTTCTCTTCCACTGTGGCTGGTTACATCCTTGGGTCTTAGCAGACCCTTTTAATTTCATCTTGTCTAGAAAGCTTTGTTTCTTCCAGAAAGGTTTCCTTTTGTGTATTCTGCTATTATCAGTGTTTTATTTGGGCAAATAAAGCAAAACACTGTAAAAAAACCTAAGAGACAAGGCAGCGTACATACCATAGAACAGTACAATAGTTTTAGCATGAGCATGCTGAAAAACTGCAGAAAAGTTTACCTGAGAGGCATTCAGCAGATGGTGTGCATGCTGGCAACAGTCCCTGCACATGGTATCAGCCATGAGAGCTGCAGGCCCACCTGTGCTCATTTGGTTGTTGTGGATGTGATACGTGGCCTGAGTGACCCCCAGGTGCAGTCGTATTTCAGAGCTTCGTTGTGTTCTCCAGGGGCTGGAAAGAGAAGCGAAGAGTAGGAAGTGTGGGAAGTAATGGCTAGAATGTGTCCATTGTTGTTGTCTCAGTTCTGCTCCTCAGGATTTTCAAAAGCAAAATCTTGCACCGTGATCATGGCAAATATTGCACCTACAGGCTCCTTCCACAAAGTGCATCCTGTAGTCCTTAGGACTTCCCAAAACATGCACTTGGAACAGCATTGGTTAGGAGCAGGCAGCTTTTCAGAGGTGGTCTAGCAAAACCTTCTGCTTTTTGCCCATCTGCTACGGCCAAAACTCAACATGGAGTTGAAAGTACTGTAGGTATGATGCCTGCTAGTCATAAATCCTGGGTCGAAGCTAATTGCCAAAAGATTTACCCTGTCACCTGCCTGTCAGAGTGAACCCTAGAGCTTAGCTTGTAGCTGCTGGGTTGTCTGCCCAAGTGCCACTGGAAGGGCATGCTGCCAGCCTGCTGTTTCCCTGTGGTCTCTCCCAGCTGCTCAGGAATGAGCAGTTATCTTGTATCCCATGGGTGACCAGCACAGGATTGCAGCAGCTGGAGGAACAGAGCCTGGGCATGGTCCCCAGGGCTGGGGGTGACAGAGCAACTTTGATGTCACTGCAGGCCTTTTGTGGAGACAGGCAACTGGGAACCCTGATATTCTCTGCCAGCCTGTTCCCTGAAGTGGATCTTCTGTGGAACTCAGTAGTCCTTCCTCCAAGCAAAGCCATTTCCTTTTGTCTTGGAAGACAGAGGCTTGGTTGACGAGGATGTTTGCAAAGCAGATAGTGACTTCTTCAGGTTTATCAAGTTTCCTAGTGCTTGGTAGAAGCAGCTGTTAGATGATTGTGGACTCCTTCATAAGCAGTCCTGGTTAGCTTTTAGACAGTCTCAGTCAATCTTTTGTTCAGATATGAAGGATCCTGTACATTTATATCAAAATTTCTCAAAAAGCAGTGGTATTAGCTCTTGACAGACACTTTTGTTGATGCTTCCAACTGTTCCTTGTCTGTAGCAAGTTTTTTAAGTTTCTTGTGTTTTTCTTGGCCTTACCCTTGTTGCCATGGAGGAGGCTCATCAGTAACAAGAACTACCTGCATTACAAATTGTTGAGTTTCTGCACCATGTGCTACTGCATTCATATGCCTCTCCCTTTCTGTTTCCACCTAGCCAGTAAGTCATTGTGCTCCTGGCTCTCAACAAGGTACCAAATAATTGCAAGGTTAGTTGAGCTTTCTTAAATACAGAGGACTTGCTCACAATGATGTGTTTCTAAACTAGTGCTGGCATTCCTCTCAGTTCTTGAGGAACTGCAGGATTTTTATTGGCATCACCTCCAAGGGAGGAAGCTCCTGGCTGTTTTCTGTATTAGAGTCGTAGAATTGTCCTGAGTTCGAGGGGACCCACAAGGATCATCAAATCAAATTCCTGTCCCTGCATAAGACAACCCCAACATTCACACCATGTCTGAGGGCGTTGCGCATGAGTTTATTGAGTATTGTCAGGCCTGTTCAGTGACCACTTTCCTGGAGAGCCTGTTCCAGTCGTTCACCACTCTCTGGGTTAAGAACCTTTTTACAATATCCAGCCTAAACCTTCCCCAGCGCATCGTCCTGCCATTACCTCAGGTGCTATCATTGATCAACAGAGAGAACAGATTAGTGCCTGCTCCTCCTCCTTCCCTTGTGATGAAGCATTAAATCGAGATGAGATCTCCCCTCAGTCTCTTTTTGTTCAGGCTGAACAGACAAAGTGACTTTAGCCATTCCTCATACAACTTTCCCTCTAAACCCTTCGACAACTTTGTGGCCCTCTTCTGGACACTCTTCAGTAGGTTGATATCCTTTATACTACGGTGCCCAAAACTGCACACAGTAATCAAGGTGGGGCTGCACCAGTGCAGAGGAGAGCAGGACAATTGCCTCCCTCGACCAGCGAGCAGTGCTGTGCTTGATGCACCTCAGGACACATTTGGCCCTTTAGGCTGCTGGGGCACACTGTTGGGTCGTGTTCAACTTGCTGTCGACCAGAACCCCCAGATCCCTTTCTGAAGAGCTGCTCTCTGGCCTCTCACTCCCCAGTCTGTATGTGTATCCAGGTTGCTGTGTCCCAGATGCAAAATCCAGCACATGCCCTTCTTAAACTCCATGCAGTTTGTGATTGCCCAGCTCTCTAATTTGTCTCAATCCTCCTGCAAGGCCTCTTTGCCCTCAAGAGTGTCAACAGCTCCCTCACAGTTTCATGTCATCCACAAACTTGGTTAGTAAACCCAAGTTTTGTTAGCTTATCTCCTGCTCTGCTGGGACAGGTGTCCTGCAGAACAGCAGTGGTTTAAGGCGAAACACATGCAAGGACTTTCTGGATGATTGTGGTTTTGTGTACAAGCAGACTGATTAAATTGGCATAAGACCTGAGATGTTCTATGGTTTGCAGGAGCCTTTTTCTTTCTGGCAAGGCTTTAACTTGAAGAAAAAAAGGGCTACCTCTATAGTAGGCTTTTTATGACTGTGATAGTTATGTCAGGAAGGCCAAATATTTCTTTCCGGTAGTCAGGATTACAGTGTACTGCTGCCTGGTTTGCTATGTGTTATCAGAGGTGCTTTGGTGCAAGTGTATTCTTGGTTTTGCTGCAATAGCAACCAAGCTAGAGAAAAAGCAGAAATTCTCAAAGTACAGCAAAATAATAATATACTTTCTATAAAACCCATTTCCTATATCTCCAATACATTTCTGCACATAAGTGAGGACCGAAGAACCTGGCAGTTTACTTTCCACATTTCTCAGATTCCTGAGCTTTGGTCTCTGTTGCTGTGGAGTTTGCAAATTCAGTTCTATGGTGAAAGAAATGTCATCTCACTAATTGGACAACGTGGAAGGTTTTTTCTAGCCAACCTTAGCCATTTCCTGTTATCAGTAATAGAATGAGAAATCTTTTCTTAAGCTTGCACTTGGCAAGGTGAAGCATGTGGTCATGTCCCATTTATCACAACCTGAAATTATTTAGTTGTCTGGCTGTGCTAATTTAATATATTTAATTTTTAGGACAGCTCTGCATCTCGCTTGTGTGAGTGGTCATGTGGATGTCGTTAAATATCTAGTAGAAAACAAATGTAACCTAAATCTTCTTGACAATGATAACAGATCACCGCTGATGAAGGTATGTGGAATGTGTCTATAATCTTTGAAGGTGCTCTTATTTTGCAGCACTGGGAAGCTGAGGGAAATGCAAATGCTGGAAGTTTTTCCTTGTCTGTGTTGTTCCCAGGCAGTACAGTGCCAGCAAGAAGAATGTGTGGCTATTGTGCTAGAGCATGGTGCTGACCCAAATCTGGCGGATGCTGATGGCAACACTGCTCTTCACCTTGCTGTCATATCTCCTAATACATCTGTAGCAGGGCTGCTACTTGAGCATAATGCCAATATTGATGCCCAGAATAAGGTAAATTTTTATAATTAAGGAATTTATTTCAAAAAGTTGCATTAATTTTTCTCTTTTAGGTTTTTTTTACTTTGATTTTTTAACTTGATTTATTTATATATCCTTTCAGGAGGGATGTACACCACTTATTCTTGCTGTCTCCGAGCATCATGAAGAGATAGTAGAGTTTCTTCTTGAAAAAGGAGCTGACGTGCATGTCCGCGATCAGTGTGAAAGGTGAGGGGTTTGTGAAAAATCTGCATGAGTCTCCTTAATATTCTTTAGGTTGGATTGATGAGGCATGGGAATAAGCTTTGAAACAAACAAACAGTCAGGGAGCCACACAGAAGGAGCTATTTCTGTGTGACTTGTGAAAGCAGGGCTGCACTTCACTGCTGTCATTCAGAGGATGCTTTCCACATTGAGGATTGCAAGAAAGCATTGTCTGTGTTGGCCGTTCTGACAGTAAATGTGCCGTTAGCTCAGTAGTATTGCCTTAATTTGGAAAACAGTCTCCTGCATAGTTTGTATACAAGTGTTGTTTATGTAAAAGCTTTGTCTGAAGATGGAACATTTAATTGTTTTAACTTACTTTGTTTATTGTTGCTCTCAATACTTAATGAAAACTTCTTTTTCTTACATTCATTCTAAAGTAATGGGGAAAATACTTTCTTTGAGAGCAAACAGGAATAAAAATAAATGTGTTGTCCATGTAAAATGATGTATTTCATATCATATTTTGTATGTTTCAGAACCCCACTTATGACTGCTGCTTCTGTTGGGGAGGATAATTTGGTAAGAGTTCTTCTTCAGTACGGTGCTGATGTTTCCGATAAAGACACTCGTGGATGGACAGCTGAGGATTATGCTGTTATTTGTGGGTATTCTAGGTAAATCTTTAACTTTATCATTGGAATAAGTTGTCAGTAATCAACGTGGCTTTTGAATGCTTATGGTAACAGCACCTTAGTTTAATGGTGTGTTGAGACCTGTCGAAGCTGTGCTCGGTGACATCTTCCAAAATGTGTCATTCCTGTGTCTAGTGCTAATTTGGAAGTTGAGGAAAATTTCTACCCAGTATTCTCTATTAGATTTCAAGTTTTGTTGCAAAACTCACATCTGCCCGACATAAACTAAGAAGTATCTATATCTGGCATTAATCCAGAGATGGAACTTGGCAAAGTGAAATACATGTAAACCTTCTCCCTATACCAGCACCCTTGTCCTTACTGATTTCCACTACAATGACCAGGAGCTACCAGCTTTTTGTTTCAGAGGAGATCTAACTGATACACCTTTAGTTAAAATCTTAAGCATTTTTACTCCTGTTATATATAGCTTTGTAGCTGTGAGTGTTTCTTCTTTAAGGTCGCTATGCCTGCTTAAAAGTTAGGTTGAAAAAAATGTACCAAGAAGGAGTTAATAATTTCATAGGTATGTTTATAGGATGAACATGACTATAGTGAACACTGAAGTATGTAATAATAATGCAATAAATTCTATGTGTATTAACCTTAGCAAATACATAGGAGTACATGAGTTCATGTGGCTATGAATGTGTGTAGTGGATGTTAATCATTCTGTTAAATGGTATATGCAAGTTTGTGGTTGTTTTTACCAAATATGTTTTCTCTCTTTCTCTATATATAGTCTTGGTAAAAATCTGGCAGAATACACAAACTGGGAAAACCCAGGAGAACCTTTGGCAGGTGGTGTGCAAGGCAGCACAGCACATGGCACTCCTTGCCTGGCAGGAGCTGCTGGATTTACATTGGGTGCACCTGCTGTGGACAGAGGAGGTAGGATCCTTAACCGTGGAGTTGCTCATGAGGAAAATCACTATGCCCTTTTCTTTAGGTGGTTTGTATTGTTAACGCTTGTGATCACCATTGACTTTAGCAGAGGCATCAGATGGAGTAGCACAGGAAGTGTTGTGAATGTGCTTATTTATTGCTAATTGGAGGTGCTTCTTCCCAGGATATTTTATTTAGGAAAAATTATCTTCATCCTGGAAAAGTAACTTCATAAGCTACAATGATGCAGTGCCTGTGTATACTCTTATCTTCTTGGACATAGTTTGATTTACAATAAAAATAATGTTTTTTCCCCACTTTCAGTAATTTGTTGAAATAAATTTTTAAAAAATACGTATTAGTTTGTGATCCAGAAAAGCAATTAAATTGCATTGTGATCAAAAACTTAACTCTTTTGGTTAGTTTTTAAAATCCAGTCTATGCTTATGAGCTCACATAGCCCTGGAGGAAGCTTAGAAAATTAATATTTTAATATAAATGAAATTGATTTTCTTGTACTTTAAGTCTCAGGCCCTAGAGTGAGAAGTTAATTAATCTTTTTTTTTTTTTTAAAGATGTTAAATCAGAACAATGTGGCAGATGGGCAGCAGTGTTCAAACACAGTTCATGACTGCTTTTTAAATATGTCAAGAAATGTAAGCAAAACAAGGGATATTTATGCTCACTGATTTTTTTTGGTTTTTTTCATGGATACAGAAATTCAGTTTGGAGGCAAACTTGATTCTTTTGACTTGGGAACAGTTGCTTTCTCTGTTACTGCCTCCTGTGCATGTAGATAATTGCTGTATTACTACATTGTAATAGCTGACAGGCCTGGATTATTTTAAAATATGTACTTGAAGAATAATACTGTTGTATGACTCAAAACTGACATACCAATAGGGAAATATGTGTTCTTGAACCAGATAATTTGCCTCATTCCTTGAGAATTCCAATGCTACTAATATAAGACCCCGATATTATAGGAAATCTTTACTACCTGTATTCATTTGAAGAGGCACACTAAGTGTGAAGATGATGTTGCATGGGTTAAGGACTTGGGAGGAGAAGGAGTATGCACTGTTCTCAGTCTGTTTCTACTAGTGCTTGTTTTTCTACTTAGAGGTACGAATCTTTCTTTTGTATTCAAGTCTTTTGAAAGATGACCCCAGCATGCAGAGTGGGAGGCATTAGCAGAGTATAGGCAATGTTTATTGACATTAGTTCTGCAGACTGGCCCACGTACCCAAAGCACAGATCCTGCATCTTGAGAGTCCCTTTGATATGCTGTAGTACTAGGCTTTGACGTCTCTGATAGAGGAGAAGCTAAGTTTGCCTTGAGAGACCAGAAAATCACCCACGCTGTAATTTATTTATTTTGGTCTTCTGTTCTGTTTTTCTGAGGTCTTCACTGTTGTCCTTATTCCTTTTGCACTCATTGAACGTTCTTCAAAATATTCTCTAATGAGCAAGTCAGCATATTTAACAAGTCGGTTCACGCTTATTTGAATGCTTACTTTTTGTCAGAATAGAAACCTTTTTATTAATCACAGACAGGGTCACAAGAATGGCTTCCAGCTCTAGTGTATTGAATGATAGACTTTTTAGATTTGAAGTTAATTTCTTTGCAAAAAATAATGATGCAATTTTTATAAAAAGCAAGGATTTCAGTTATGTCTTCAGTGGCAGGTTTGGGTTTTTTTAGCTACTGCATTGCAGATTAGTGTGTTGTTCCTTCAGTGTTTCCCTGAGTCCCTACAGAAACTGTTGTTTTTTCATAGTAGAGCTCTTGAAAAATAAATGAGTGCTTCAGTATGTTTTACATCTCTTGGAGTCAGGAAAAGTTGTCCTGTATCATCTTTTCAGAAGACTGAGAAATGGAGAAGGGATAAAAAACCATCTTGCATCCTTTCTGAACTCTTTAAGTGTATCTTTTGATAGGAGTCCTTTTGTTGCATCCATTCCATGTATTTGTGGTAAAATCAATATAAACAGGACTCCCTTCTGTTCCGAGACAAATGTTACGGCCTTGTTACAAAGAAATTTGGTGTCAGGTAGTTGCAATAAGTGTCACGCTATTCATCAACTTATAATATGAAATTTCATTAAGTAGGGTAGGTAGAGCAGGTAGGTAGTGATCTAGATTCTAAGACTTCTGTTCCACATGGATATGAACAGGAATACATGCATGACACATATGAGTTATGGACTCTCCTATAACCCTAAGGGAACAGAGTATTTGTTCTGTGTGCTTGTCATGCCTGTATTCTGGCTGCTGGCATAGCTTCTATATGTAAACAGTTCAGCATGGTCAAATCGATGTAAGCAGGACTCTCTTACCCTCAGACTGAGGTAGGAGGGGCCTATGTCTGCATCAGACACCAACTGAAACAACTTCAAACATGCTAAAACTGTAACTTGAGATGAGTCAGTATAAATAACATAACATAAAGTTGCATGGTGGTGCGAGTACTTAAAGCCAAGATTTCCTTCAAAATTTCTAGGTAGTGTACCTCCAAAGTTTAGTTGTTGGCACCTAAAGATTTTGGGGATGCTTAGAGGGAGGGATTTTAAGTGTAAAACACTACAAATATGAAGGAATTGCATTTGCAGTCCATTCTGGACACAGACTAGTCAAGTTGAAGGAAATACAAAGTTGGCAGTAGAGCAAATATCTGATAGTCTGATTCAGTATTTCAAAATATTGTAATATGGGTATTTTACTTGCACCAATTAAATTAAGTTACAATGTTTGACACTGTCTGTTGACAGTAGAGTTCTAGAGATCATGATTGGTTTTCTTTTTAGCACTTATAGCTGTAGAGTAGGCCGATAGTCATGGTGTGTTCTCCCATTGCCGTGACTTTGTTGATGTACTGCTTATGTTTTCCAAATTTCTGGTAATTCAAATTTATTTTGACGTTTGATTGTTTCGTCTATCCTTTCCATGCCTTTTCCTAAATGGATATAGGAATGCAGCAATCTCCTAACCAGACATCAAGAAAAGGAAAATCAATTAAAGGTATTCTGTATGGTAGCATTTCAAATATGAACAATGTTGTTGTGTGATATACAATTATTAACGCATCTATGATGTTTATTATCCTGGAGGTCCTATTTTTGGTGGTTTTGGTTTTATAAACTAGACTTGAAAGGAAATTTTGAGCGCTTTTTATTTGTTTGCATGTTTTGCATGGGCCCTTTATTACTGAATTTAGTGTTTGGTTTCTATCAGTGGTAATAGTTGTATTTTGTTTGGTTTTAATATGTTCTTCTGTTACTTCAAAATGGAAGTCAACTTCAACTAGAAACTGCTTTTCTAGATCGCATTTCTATGGTGGGGCATCAAGGTGTGTCTGAAAGCTAGCTCCTGAACTTTCTCTTTTCCTTTATAAAGACCAGTGTGACCTGGTTTTGATCATTGCTTAAAGATCCTATGCATTGAAAGCAAAAGTTCAGATAACTTACTCAGCTTACTCAGTATTGATTAATTATAACTATACTAATGGAAAATATAACTGAAGTCACCTCTCAGGAGTTTAGTGTGGAGCAGTCAGCAACATCCACCCAATTCCAAGAGGCAGATTTTTATTCAGCTTGGAAGGTTAGTTGGTAGATTAGACTGCTGGTATTAAGGGATTTAACAGAAAACTGAGGTATGTCAAACTAAGAAATATTTTTAAATATTATGTGTTTATTATAGGAAACATTAAAAATCAGAGTATTGGTATTTTAGCTGTTTCAGCTTGTGATTGCACTGGAAGTTTCGGCCTCTGTTTTGTTGATATGATATGTCTTCTACACTGTATTTCATTGTCTAAAGCCCTGTTTAGGTCAGGACATGCATGCATCAAAGGTCAACAATAAGCTCTGTCTTTAGGGCAGGCAAAATTCCCATGCTCACTTGTGGTTTACTGGTAGTACAGGAGATGTCTCCAGGCATGATAAGCATTTGTTTTCACTTTAATGACTTTGTCCAAGACCTGAATTTCGTTGTCGTCACGCAAATTTAAGGGAGGTAACCAATCTCCTGTTTGTAAGCAGCTTAATTTTGTTACAATAGTTAACAAGAATTAATTATCAAGAACCTGAGGAGTGCTGAAATAGCTACTGTGTGGAAGTTATATTTGTTATTTTTTTGCCTTCTTTGTTGGGAATTAAAGAACCCTTTTTTATCATATGAGTTGTTGATAGTTGAGAGGTTTTAGCACTTAGCAGGCTGGATTCATAGAGTTCAGTTTCCTTTAGTACATCAGTGATGCGCTAGAGTGTACTCTCTTTGAGTTTGCGGGTAGCCCCAAATTGAGGGGATCAGTAGGTATGTTTCAGGGCAACACTGCCATTCAGAGGGACCTTGACAGGCTGGGTAAGTGGACTCTCAGGCCTGTACTATGAAATTCAGCGATGACAAACCCCAAGTCCTGCCTGTGGAAAGGGACAACCGTTTGCTACAAAACATGCCAGTACTGCCAGGCTGGAGAGCTGCTTTACTGAGAAGGCCCAAAGAGTCTTGGCAGAGAGTGAGCTGAGAATGAGCCAGTTGCCCTGGCAACTGAGAAGCTCAGCAGTGTCCTGGGCAGTATTAAGAGCAGCATAGCCAAGAGTCTGAGGAAAGTAATTGTCCACCCCTAGTTAGCACCCCCTAGATTGTGTCCAGCTCCCTAAATGTAATTTGAGCCACCATTGCAAGAGAGATTGATCTTTTATCAGTGAGCAAGTTCAGTGGAAGTCCTTGAAACCCATCGGGGCAGAAGTACTTGTCCTTTGAAGAGGGACTGAGGCAAACTGGGCTTGTTCAGCATACAGAAGAGATGACTTTGAAAGGGACCTAGCAGCATCTTCCAGTACATACGAAGAGAAGACACAGTCAGGGCCTTCCCAGTGGTTCATGAGGACAGACAGATACAAGAGGCATAAATTGAAACACGAGAGTTTCTAACTGGATGTGAGAAGCTTCACCATGATAAGGACAGTAAAACAGAGAGGTTTTACAGTCTCCCTCCTTGGAGGTGTTCAAGACCAGACTGGATAAAGCTGTAAACAACCTTATCTGACTTTTTAGCTGAGCCTGTTTTGAGGAGTTGGTTGGCTAAGAGACTTCCTGAGGTCCCTTCTGACCTGATTTATCCTGTGATCCTACATGCAAATGCCCTTCATAACACTGATAAAAACTTCAATTGCAGTGTAGAATGCCCTGTTGAATACCCTTTTTGGTACGGTATAGAGAACTGCTGATGATTTTTCTACCCAAGGATAACCTTTAGATCTTCATTATGTTTCATGATTTTATATTTTCAGAATAATCTGTAACATGGATAGAGCAGCAGATAATATATAACAAAGTAATACGTAAAGTTACATAAAACAGTAAAATCTGTGCATGTGATATGTACTCCGTGTGTAATAGGAGTACTTTGGAAGTTCATTTACTTACTGTCTTGCTAAACCACCACTATTTTGTTAAGGCTTTGCTAACATAGCATATTCATGCTATGCTATTTTTATTTTAGTTTAGCAATATAAAACTTGCAGATGTAAGAGTCTAAAGGGGAAAGTCTGGCCTTTTCTTTTGGGTTTTTTGTTTGGTTTTTTTTTTTCCCTAATTCTGTATGGCTTGAAAAAGCAGTTGTTTTGGGAGATACGTTCATTCCTACTGTCTGGTGTTGAATTGATACCCAAAGTTTCATTCTGTTATGACCTGTAGAGTAGTCAGTGTTAAATGTTTATATGTACTGGTTAATTTTTAGGAATCCAAATCTAATTTCAACATATCAATTAATATTTGAACAGCAATAGATGACTTCTCCCATGGAGACTTAGTAAGGTGAGACTTTAAAAATACCTAACCCTTACTTGTGGAATGATTTGAGAGACATAGTACTCATTTTACTTTTACTTTTTTAAGAAGCTCTGAGAAAGAAGGGAGTGATGACACTTGGCATACTTCTGAGGAAGAAGAACTTGATTTTACCCCCAAGGTATGGTACATTTAAAGGGAAAATATCCAGTAAAAATAAGTGATTTGAAGGCAGATTTTCTCTGGGTTTGTAGGAAACTGCAGTTCCAGCCAATATTGTTTTCTCCTTAGAAGCAGTCTCTGGCCTGCCAGCCTTTCTTCTGCTGTGAGTGTTTCCTGAAAGACCTGTAGCTGTGGCAGAGCATGCAGTAGATTTGTGGTTTGGGGCAAAAGAGCAATAGGTGACGAGATAAAAAACAACATTGTTTTATTTGTGGTTGCTCATTTGAGTCAAATTTGCAAACTTAAATTTTGTTTCTATTATAACCTGTTCTGTTCTTCTCCAAACAATGTTATTGTTTCTGTAAATTGGGGAATAGAATGCTGACTGATAAAGGAAAAGGGTAATTATCAAGATCTGCTGAAATCCTTCATCACCTAGTTCTCCTTTCCTCCTTGTCAGGTTCCTCAAGAATGCTCTGTGGTTGAGTTACTCTAATGGGTCATCCTTTTTCCTCTATGAGATGACATTCTGTGCTTGCATGTAATCTCACACTGCATGTTTTCCTTTATTTTTGAATGCTCAGTTAGTGTTCTTTTTGTCAGCTACAACCTTTTGCACCTACTAGTTTTACTAATGTTTTGAAGAAGTAACGATTTCTGCAGTGATGTCTGGAGCTTCTGTTCTCTGGAATTCTGCAGTGAAGAGGAACCTGAGTATGATAGTTCAACCCAGTCTTTAATGCTGAAGATGCAAGCATGTTTAGTTTTGATATGATTTTATTTTCTTGCTCTGATTTAAATAGAAATGATGCATTTTTCTGGCATGAATTTGAAATTTAGGAATATTTTGGTAAGTAAACTTGCAGGGACTAGTTTATGCACTAAGTCCAAGGATCTTAAAAAGTTACTTGCATTGTGTGCAGTTGCAAGTAAGTATCCTGTAACTGTGATCTTAAATATTGCTGAATTTACTTAACTTATTTTACTTTACTTTTTTACTTATCTGTTTAAAACCAGAATTTTTTTACATCTGTTATGCTTGTAAACATAGTTTTGGAAACAATTTACAAAAGGGTGCTTGGACAGTGTTTTGGGATGAAATACTCACTGAATTTTGCATATGTGAGGAGTATTTGTATAGTTAGAAGTATAGGATGGAGCCAGCACCCAAGCACTATCAAAAGGAGAGCTTGATTATATTTATTTTTCAAGATTTTATATAAACAAAAGGTGGTGGTTTTTGTTTTTACTGTTAAAAAAAATAAAATGCTTAAATAAATCTTTATTTACAGAAGCAGCAGAAGCCAAACTTGAAACTGTTAATGAACGCCTCCCAGCAGTTCAGGAAAAACAGTAAGCTACTTGGAAAAGATTGCATGGTATACTGATATGTAAAAAAACCACTAGTTAGTAAATCTACTTTTGAATTTTTTTTTTTTTTTTTTTTTTTGCTAAGTAGCGTTTTGGAAACACAGTACTTAGTCATTTCAGGAAAAAAATAAGTAGTGTTGAATTGTTAAGATATTAATCCCCTTTGAAACCTTTGTCCCTGGTCAAGTCCTTCCTCCATTCTAGCCATCCTTTAGTTGACACCTTTTCCAGATATTCCCAGATTACTTTTCTCCTGTGTGTTAATCTGGTAACATGCCTGTAGAGATTTGCAGAACTCCTTTTGTTAACGGGTATTTTTCCTTTTCTTATGCTTTAAGGTGATGGTTCTAGAATTCAAAGTCCTAAGTCGCTAAAGAAAAGCCTGAAACAAAGAAACCTGTCCAGTGCAAACCTGAACCAAGGAGGATGTGAAGATGTCTCTGATGCAAGCAACTTGGAGGAAGAAGAATTGGAGGAGGAAGAAGATGATGATGAAAATGACAGTGGAGGTGAGGAGGAGGAGGAAGAGGAAGAAGAGGAGGATGATGAAGATCTTATTCAAGATGAAAAGGGGGAGGAAGATCTGGAAGATGAAGAAACTCAATCTAATAACATAATGGAGGAGGAGCAGGGGGAGAAAACAGAACCTAAAGGAGAAATTAATCAGAAATTGGAGTATTTTAGTAATGCTAAGTGTGAAGAGGAATCTTGGTATGGAACTGAAGATGTCTGTGGTGGTGATGATGGTGATGATGATGATAAAATAAGTCAAGAATTTGATGAAAAGTTGGAGGAACCTGTTGATGCTCCTGTGTCTTTTATAGCTGGGTGTTATGAAGGGTTGCAAGAAAATGTAACTTCCATGTCTCCAAAAAGAATGAATAATGAAGTATCTTGCAAGTCAGTACCAAAACAAGCTGTCTTTCAAAATCTAAACAATTTGCAAGATACACAAGAAAGCTGGAACAGGAAAAGTATGATGCAGGAGAAGTTTCACAGAAATACTGACTCTTATTTTGCAGACTCTAAAATGACAGACCAGAAAAAAGAGATACCTCAGCCTCTCTCAGAAAGTTGTGGTCTTGAGAAAAAGTCAAGCTTTGATGATGGCTTTGAAAGTGTTAGTAATACTCGGTCAGCAGCCAAAAACCCAAGACTTGAAAGTCAAAGACTGAACTCTGTCATTCTTGAACATGTAGATGATGAAGATACTGAAGAAGAGCAATGTGAAGTAGTAGATGATAAAGCGTGTGAAACATTGAAACAAGAAAATGAAAAGTTGTTCTTATATAGGCACCAAGAAAATTTAAGAGCAGCATTTCACTCAAGTGCCGAAGTAAGTATATAGGGATGATTCAGTCACAAGGGTATTTTTAAGAGTAATATAGATAAGAAACAAATGCTAAACTGGATTTCTGTTAATACTTACTTTTCACATGTATGTCCATCTTTTGATCATCCTTTCTGGTTATTAGAAAATGTCTTATTTCTAGCCAAAGCAGTTTCTTAGGTATAAGAATAATATGAGGCAGTATTCACAATATGTTTTTCTATTGATTACAATGGGTTTGCAGGAAAAAATAGTAAGCAGTATACTTTCTCCAGAATAAATTAAATTTTTCTCAGTTGTATATACAGATTTTATCTGTGAAGATTTACTACCATTTAGTAAAAATTTGAAGCTTGAATAAGACTGAGAACTGGAAACTAATGATCTAATGATTTTCCTTGGGGCAAAGTAGGGGCAAAGGAGGAATGTGCTCCAGAATGGCATAACTTAGGTGAAGCTAGAGTTAAACTGGCATGAGTAAGTGCTTCTTAGGGTTTTTGCAGAACCAGGGGTGAGATTTAGGCCATTAAGCATTGCTGTCTGATCATATAGATTCCCATGTTAAAACTGAAGGTCTTGTAAAATGAAGCTTAACAAAGTTTCCCTTATGTCTTAATACAAGAACAGCATTCTTCAAGTTATCAGTGGATGGCAAAGAAGATGCTTGTTGCTCTTTCCAGCTGTTTTGGTCAATCTCTTTTAGGAAGAATCATCTGAACAGGAAGAAGAGAAGGAGGAACAGGAAAAGGATGACACTGGTGAAGGGCTACAAGCTGCGGTTTTTGAGGATGTGAAAAATTCTCTCTGTAATGATAGCCATCAAGTTCAAAATGCTTCAAAAGACAGTGGTGGTGAGAGAAATGAGTTAGTTAATACAGATTCCAATTCTTCCTCCGTAGATATTAATGCACAGTAAATGAACTAAAACAGTGATTGACTTCTGAGATACCAAATTCTTCCCTTGCCTTTGAATCCCAGTGGGCATGGGTAGAGAAGGAAAGCAGCTTTTCTTTCTTCTCATTCATTCTTGAAGAACTGAAATTGTGGCGTTGGGTTCCCAAGGACGCTATATAAAACAAGTGCCGTACTTGCTTTGGTTGCTGTGTTCTCCCTGAAGTCATCTGAACAAAATGTGCAGATGAAAAAGAGAAGGACTAGAGTGTCCTGGGTGTGACAGTAGCATTCCCCTTACTGGCTCATACTGTCAGATTGAAAAGCTGTGATTGATCTTGGCTGAAGCCTGGGAAGAACTTGAGTCGAGCTGAGAGAAAGCCATTCTGCTCCAGTGACTCACTGTCAGTTTTAAAATATAGCAGATTTCTCTAGTGCCATGCTTATGTGTGTTTGAAAGCATTAGCAGCTTAGAGTTGAGCACATTGATACTCATGTCATGTCTCGGATCACATGGAAAAGCCATTTTCCGTTGTCCATCTCCAGAGAGTAGCTTGGTGTGATAGATGTTACCAGAGCATGTGTAGCTGCTGAGCAGATGCTACAGGGGCCTGGCAGAACCAGCTGTATTCAAGCGTCGTGCCCTATTCATGCTCTTCTGTCTCTATGTATTGTACTGCAAGCGTGCATCTGGCATAGTGCAAGTAGTCAGAGTGCTGGCTGGAACTGGCAGTTGCCCTTTTCCTGGGGCTGGGTGCCCTCACTGGTCTCTGGCCCCTGCTTTGTGTGCTTGTCTTCACGTAAGTGAATCCTGAATAAGTTTTACCTAATGAAGTAGCTTATAATGAAGAAATGAAGATAATCTGATTCAGTCAGGAGCCCACTGAGACAGAGCCTTTTGTTTCCCTGGTGGAGAAGAGATTTGGATTTTAACCCCCTGAGATAGAAAAGGCCTTTGTGAGTTTGGGGGTGTTACTTGTAGCTGTGTCAGGTGTTGTGCATAGCCATCTTCTGGAAAGGAGGCAAAAGGAGGTGATGGTGTAAAGGAAATAACGTAGTGTGGCTGAGTGTGAATATAGCCTTGAATAACACTCTCTTCTTAGTTTGTCCTCAGCAGTAGAAGCACTGTGCACCTTTTTTATGCGTGGTTTGACTGGTGGGGAAAAGCAGGGTGAAACTTAAGCAGTGAGTCACCGAGTGTTTATCTCGTTTGTAGGTGCCTTGCCTGCAGTGGAAACAGGGGAAGAGGAAGATGATGAGTCTCCCTGGGATTCTGAGGTACCTTCTGTGATGTACATGAGGATTCCCACCAGACAGAGGTGGCAAGGGGGGAGGGCAGGAGTAAGATGTAGATTTGAGAACTTGTTTGTGACTTGAGCCATACTGTTGAGGCTTATTTCCTCTTTTCCTGCTTTTATCATATGTTTGTAACTGGAGACCCTTGAAAGACTTCTGGTGTAGGCCAGCTGTTCAGTTAGGACTGGAAGGAAGGCAGGTCAAGCTAATGACTTGGGTCCCATAGCAACTAGCCTTTGAGTTTGGTTTCTAAAATAGTATTGAAGTAGTGAAGTTTCTTGTTGGCTAAAATACTCTGAGCTTTTCACCGGGGCTGGCAGGACTGTAGCTTTTTCACTATGCAGCTCTACTTTGCTGACCTGGTCAGTGATTACCTTTAAGGTCTACAACCTAGACCATAAGCTGCTTCTGAATAAATCCTCTCTACCTTTTGTAGGTGTACTTTGTAGGTGTAATGTAATGGAGGGAACAAGCAGGGTCTGTTGCTAGCCCCCTCTGGCTTTTCTTGTGAGGAAAACAAAACTGTTCCCCATCCCCTTCTTAAAAATAAAAAGGCTAATATATTATTTTTTAGGTAGCCTTAGTTTCTGTAAACTGCGTCTTGATAGTCTTTGTTCAACCCAGATTGCTGTTGCTATTGGGTGTAGCATGTGTTCACTCACCACTGCAAGATACATACCTAGGGATTATAAGAACAAACTTGAATGTCAGGTACAAGTTGAATACAAAAGTTGGATCGTCGCAGACTTTCAGTTACTGATTCACAGCTTACATCCTAAGTTACCATATTAATTCTCTTTTGTGGCTGTCCAGTTTGTCAAGGTTTATGAACATGACAGAAGAGTTTAGATGAGTTGTGAGGTTCTTGCCTAAGATCTGAAAATACATTCAACTGCTGTGTTTCTTTCCGATATACTATGTCTTGAAGTGTTCTTTCCAAGGGTGTTGTCAAAGGCTTTTGTATCTCTCATTTACTTGATACCATGCTATGCATATTGTCATAGAAGGAGGTTTTTTGCATAAAAATAAGTTGAAAATGCATTTGTACCTATTCTCATGCATGTGTTTTAGATTATACAAACGGATTCTGAAGGTCTCAGAAAAGTATCGTCTGGTGTGTTTCTCCCTGCTAGAGACAGATATGGAGCATACTCACAGATTGTTTCCGGGGAACACGGCAATGGTAACTTCCTAGTAGACTGGAAAATTTACTGTTGAACATAATGGGCAAGACTGAATAGGAGTTTGGATAGCTTTTGATTATAGGAGTATGGTACCTAATTTTAAAGTGTCTGGGCTCTGAGACAGGATCAAAAACATTAGGATACCTTCATACTCTGCACAGAGAATGTGAATTCACATTCAGAAGGCCAATACAAAACTCTGGGTGCTGGCAGGTCTGCTTTTATCCAGTTTTCAGGTAGATACAGTCAGCTAGAAAAGATTATTCAATCCGTGTTGTGTGTACCTCAGGAAAGGCGTCATAACTCTCATAACACAAAATACTTTTATCTTTTAGGCAAAATTGTGGCGTTTGTTAACATGGTGGGAGTGATCACACATACCAAGCTGTGTGGTAGGAAGCTGCATGCATGTTGCAGTTTGCCCTGAATGAACGTTGATGGCAGACATGTATAAATGCACATGAATCATAGAATAACCAAGTTGGAAGAGACCCACCAGATCAGAGTCCAGCCATTCCTATCAGTCCCTAAACCATGCCCCTCAGGACCTCGTCCACCTGTGCCTTAAACACCTCCAGGGAAGGTGAATCAACCACCTCCCTGGGCAGCCTGTTCCAGTGCCCAGTGACCCTTTCTGTGAAAGATTTTTTCCTAATGTCCAGCCTAAACCTCCCCTGGTGGAGCTTGAGGCCATTTCCTCTCGTCCTGTCCCCTTGGGAGAAGAGGCCAGCTCCCTCCTCTCTACAACCTTCTTTCAGGTAGTTGTAGAGAGCAATGAGGTCTCCTCTCAGCCTCCTCTTCTCCAGGCTAAACAACCCCAGCTCTCTCAGCCGCTCCTCATACAGCTTGTTCTCCAGCCCTGTTACCAGCTTTGTTGCTCTTCTCTGGACTCGCTTCAGAGCCTCAACATCCTTCTTGTGGTGAGGGGCCCAGAACTGAACACATTATTCAAGGAGCAGTCTCACCAGTGCTGAGTACAGAGGGAGAATAACCTCCCTGGACCTGCTGGTCACGCTGTTTCTGATACAAGCCAAGATGCCATTGGCACACTGCTGGCTCATATTCAGTCAGCTGTCAACCAACATCCCCAGGTCCCTCTCCTCCAGGCAGCTTTCTAGACAGACTTCTCCTAGTCTGTATCTCTGCATAAGGTTGTTGTGCCCTAAGTGCAGGACCCGGCATTTGGCATTGTTAAACCTCATGCCATTGGACTCTGCCCAGCGGTCCAGCCTGTTCAGATCCCTTTGCAGAGCCTCCCGACCCTCCAGGAGATCCACACTTCCACCCAGCTTAGTGTTGTCTGCAAACTTGCTAAGGGTGCACTCGATGCCTTCATCCAGGTCACTGATAAAGGCATTGAACAGGGCTGGACCCAGCACCGAGCCCTGGGGAACCCCACTTGTAACTGGCCACCAGCTGGATTTAACACCATTTTCCACCACTCTGGGCCTGGCCATCCAACCAGTTTTCCACCCAGGAGAGTGTGTGCCTGTCCAGGCCAGAGGCTGACAGTTTCCGAAGCAGAATGCTGTGAGAAACTGTGTCAAAGGCTTTACTGAAGTCCAGGAAGACCATATCCACAGCCTTTCCCTCGTCCAGCAACCAAGTCACTTCGTCATAGAAGGCGATCGGGTTAGTTTGGCAAGACCTGCCTTTTGTACACCCATGTTGACTGGGCCTGGTCACCTGGTTCTCTTGCATGTGCTTCATGATAGCACTCAAGATCACCTGTTCCATGACTTTTCCAGGCACTGAGGTCAGATTGACAGGCCTGCAGTTCCCTGGATCCTCCCTGCGACCCTTCTTGTAGATGGGCACAACATCAGCCTCCAGTCCAGTGGAACTTTCCCAGTCTTCCAAGTCCAGTGGACCTTCCCCAGTCTTCCAGGACAGTTGGAAGATGATGGAAAGGGGTTTGGCCAGCACATCTGCCAGCTCCTTCAATATCCTTGGGTGGATCCCATCCGGCCCCATAGATTTGTGAGTGTCTAGTCAGGCTAGCAAGGCTCTGACCACCTCCTCTTGGATCACGGGAGCCTCATTTTGCTCCTCTAGCTCCGGAGTTCGTACACAGAGGGAACAACTTTCTTTACAATTAAAGACTGAGGCAAAGAGAGCATTAAGTACCTCAGCCTTTTCCTCATCTCCTGTCGCTGTTGTTCCTTCTGCGTCCAATAGGGACTGTATGGTGTCCCTAGTCCTCCTTTTATTATTTATATATTTACCGAAAGATTTTTTGTTACCTTTCACCAACTTTGTAAATCTGATTTTTAGTTGAGCCTTTGCCCTTCTGAATTTTTCTCTGCACAATCTCACCTCCCTCCTATAGTCCACCCAAGAGGCCTGTCCGCTCTTCCAGAGCCCATAAACATTCCTCTTCTTCTTGATATCCCTCAAGATCTCTCTGTTCAACCAAGCTTGTTTTTCCCCCTGCCAACTTTTTATCTGGTGCATGGGGATGGCTTTCTCCTGAGCTGCTAGGAGAAGCTCCTTTTTGAAGAGCTCCCAGCCCTCATGGGCTCACTTGCCCTTAAGCACTGTCTCCCATGAAACTTTGCCAACCAGCCTTCTGAAGAGTTCAGAGTCTGCCCTCTGGAAATTTAATGCTACTGTCCTGTTAACCACCCTCTTCACTTCACCTAGAACAGAAAACCCTATCATCTCATGATCGCTTAGTCCTAGGTGTCCTCCTACTGCCACGTCCCCCACAAGGCCTTCTCTGTTCACAAGCAGCAGGTCCAGGAGGGCACCTTCCCTTGTTGGTTCATTCACTAGCTGTGCGAGGAAGTTGTCTTCCATGCACTCCAGGAACCTCCTAGACTGCTTCCTTTCTGCTCTATTGCGCTTCCAGCAGATATCAGGAAGATTGAAGTCTCCCACAAGAACGAGAGGCACTGATCTAGAGATTAGCCCCAACTGTTTATAGAAGAGCTCGTCAGCTGCTTCTCCTTGGCTGGGTGGCCTGTAACAGACTCCCATCACAAAATCTACCTTCTTATGGGCTCCTCTGATTTTAACCCACAGGCACTCAGTCTCCTCATCGCCACAATCCATTTCAACAGTGTCCAAGTCCTCCCTTACAAAGAGGGCTACTCCGCCTACTCTCCTACCTCTCTGTTATCTGAAGAGACAGGTCACACAACTTTAAGAAGCAAGAATGCTTTATTTGTGACCATTTATGGTGATTTTCAGCACATTTCCTTTATACGTTGAAAAGTAAAATACCCTGGAAGAAAGGAGTTTACACCTTTGCATGTCAAATCTGTATTATAATTTTATCTCCAGAGACTCACAAATTTGAGGGATGTTTTATTTTGTGTTAAGAGATTTCTCAGAAATATGGTGATTCAAGATACACTGTAGGTGTAAATAAGTTATATTAAGTCATGCTGGTTTTAGAAATGTGTTTTTCCACTGTAGGTGAAACAGGATCGACCTTTCATATGTCACCATCAACTGAAAAAGAAGACATTAAGGATGTTATGGAAAACTGTGGGGTCCAAGTACGTAAACTAAAATATTTTGAATTAGAGTCTGAATTGGTGAACTGTATTATACACTAAAGAAAAAGCAAACTTAGCACTCGATGTATAATGTTGAAGAGAGAGTCCTGTAAATAGAGGTTGTATTACAGTAAAGTTGCATATGATGTTCTTATGGTGGGATAAACTTGTCATTATATTGGATACTCACTGTTATACTGATTTGTTTCCAGCTAGTTTACTTAAATTTTGACCAGTGATTTTTCTTTTGTGCAGTGCTGAGAAACTGCAGGTTGGTTTGGGTTTGGTTTTCTTTCCTCTATATAAAATTTAGGCATACTCAGGCAATGCTTGTTCAGCTGTGTTCAGTGTTTGAAAAGGGATTTTTTTTCCGAGGGCATTCTAGCAGGAAATAAGGCAGATACCCTGCTTGTATTGAGCATAGCAAACAGGGCTGGAAAGAGGGGTCTGCAGTCTTCTGTAGCACCTCAAGGAACAGTGGAGCAAATTATTTCCACCTCATGCCTGGGCACTGTGAAAGAGGGACATGCTCAGTTTTAACATGCAGAGCACAGAACTTGATCTGGCTGGGAGGTGGTAGTAGCTGGGCAATAAACTTGGTAACGGAGAGGCTGAGATGGGAGCTGGTTGAGATGCTCCTTCCCTGTTCTTAAAGGAATTTTTGCAGAGGGGGAAAACAGACTAGCTAGTGAGAAAAGAGAGTGAGGAGTTGGATGGTCTTATCCCACTGGAACAGCAAGGCTGTGGGGGCCCTCTTTAGAAGGCACGATGGGCTAAGGAGGTCTGTGGGGAGGGAGCATTTTGAGAGGAGTATGGCACATGACTCGAGCAGCAAGAACTGTTGAGAAATGGAGCATGGGGTCAGGGATGTGAGGAGACTGGACGGGGTTGAGGCATGGTACAGTTTGCATACAAGCTTGAGTTCCTGATTTTTGGGATTAGGAAAGGGATGGACAAGTTTTGCAAATAAATGCTTTTCTTTGGAGCTTGGAATTTAATTTAAAATTTCTGATTCTTGGGTGAAGTAATAGCGGTAACTTAGCCAATTCTCCATGTAGTGGACAGTAAAAGGCTTGTCGTGTTCATTCATTATGTTGGCTTAGCTGGCTGGGGACTGTAGAGTGCCAGACAGTAGGGAATAATGGAGAAAGGAGGGTGAAAAAACATAGGTAGTTATAATGAAAAATGGTACTGAAGCAATAAGACATGAAAAAATAAACTGCTTTGTGACAAATGCCACCAGTTACAGAAAGCAGGCAGGCTAGAAGGTAAAAGCAACCCTAATGTCCAGACAAATCTAATCCGAGAAAAACTGTTAGCTCTAAAGTAAGTTCTGTTTTTTAAAAAATGATGAATCAGTGAACCTTTAGTTTAGTATCCCTTGATTATTATTACAAAAATTGCTTTCAAAAATACCTTATTTCTATTACTTCTGTTACAAGATAGGATGAATTTGCAACGGAAACTACATAGATTAACTATAACTTCCTTTTTCGTGTTAATTTTTCTGTCTGTACCTGTTTACTTAAGGATAAACACATTATAGAAACTACCAGCTTGACAGAAAACACAGCACACGAAAATCAGACTGACAGAGCAGAAAGTGGGGAATCATTCAGTGCTGACAAGCAGTTAAGTCCAAAACCTTGGGAAGAAAGATATGAAAGAATGTGGGTTGCAAATGAGAAAAGAGAACTGAAAGCAAATTTTAAAAACATTACAGCAGAGCTGAAGCAGCTGTTTGGTGAAATTAATGAAACTGGGAAAACTCCTTCCCTTGTGGAAGAAATGTCAGAAGAAGGCTTCAGTGAGGAATTGAAGATTTCTCATGTAGTTTCATCTCGTGTGACAGAATCAAGTAATAAGTTAGAAAATAAAGGTGAATTTGGAGATGCTAAACTTACGCTAGGTGGAAAAGTACCCAAAATGGAAATTGTAATTCCAAGTCTCGGTGTCCTTCCTGATCAAAAGAACTTAAATGCAAATGTGGAAGATACCTGGAGTACAGATGAAGAATACAACAGAAATGATACAAATAATTCAAAGGTCCTTCTACCAAAAGGAGAGGGAAACAAAATACCTGCTATGGAAATGGAAGAGAAAGAAAATGGAAGTAGTAGGAATGTGGAGGACAGTCCTGAATACTCTCTGAGACATGGCTTAAAAACAAGTATTTTGGATGACGTTTCTAATACTCTTCCTAAAATAAGACCTCTTTATACAAGTGATGAAAAAGCCCTTTTTATAACAGAAAGAAAACTTGGAAAAAACTCTGGATTTAATGATGAGGTTCCCAGGGATTCTTTTATCAATAATAGTAACATAGGAGAAACAGAAGTTGAAAATATTTTTGCAAATGCTCAGCAGTCACGTGCCATGCTGAAAGGAAATCTTGATGAAGAACTAAAACAAGATCTGGAAAGATTTGAGAGTAAGGTAGGAATGCTACAAATAGCATTCTGGACTTTGGAGAAAGAGAAGGCACAGCTCCAAAAAGAGGTAGAAGTTCACCTCCTAGTCCTTATTCTTTAGTCTTTCTCCATATCAATGGTCCTGTTCACTTTAGCTATTGATCGTTAAAGAAAGAGGCTTTGTGCAAATTGGGTTTTGTCTTGATGGAAATACATTACTTATGAATAAAGAGAGCAGGGGACAGTTGTCGTTTTCCCCATTTTTGGAAAACACAGAAGGCATTATTGTTCCAGTTTAACAACAGGTGGCACTCAGTTCCAGTGTAAGTAGTTCCCACTTCATTGCCATGAAAAAACACACACAATTACATCAGTTCTAATTCTGAATCGAAAAAATGAAAATAGCTTCTGAACAGGGTCGTGACTAATCTATTCATTTGCTGTGATTTCTGCGTAGTGTGTCTTCATTGCCCTTCACTAAAATTCCTGTTTGCTGTGACACTTCCTGCTTGTGGGTTTGGAATTCCCTCCACTCCCACCCCAATTAAGGAAGCAGTAGCTTGATTTTTTGTGTGTGTGTGTTTTTACAACTAACATTGTGCAGTCCTTCTAACTCTTTGTCCATGAGTAACACTTCCACTTTTTTGTTCATGTTTTAAGATATGGTATCATTTCCTTTCTAAAGGCTATGTTTTTGTTGTATCTTTAATCATTAATGAATTCATATTACTTTCAATGACAATACACTTTGTAGTGTAATTTCGTGAAAATGCTTCTCTATATAAATTTTTTCTTTTTCCATTGTTTCGGGGGTAAACTGAACTATTCGGTCTCTGATGTGGTATTTCTCTTTTCTAGAAATGATAAGAAATATATGAAGCTTAATTTTCTTTTTGTAGGTTGAGAAGGAAAAAAGTTTCAAAAAACAGGATGTGACAAACCAGGAAGATCTTGATAAATTAATTACACCACCAGGCAACATTACTAATGAGCAAATGAAACAAGAGCTTAGTCTAAGGAGTAATGATGGTTCGGAAATGGAGAATAAAAACATTATAGAAGAAAAAGACAAAAAGAATTTTTCATCTGAGGAGAGACCAAGATTGATTAAAATGCCAATGAAAGGGTAAACTAAGTAAATAATTGCTAATTCTTATTTGTAGTACTATTTAAGCGTCTTTTAGGTTTTCTAATGTTGTAGTAGTTGAAGTACTTATGTAAGTGCTGAAATCCATACTGCTACTTCTCAAACATTTAAGAAGAACAGTTTTTTAGAGAAATCTCATCTCATAATTTATTGCCTCCTTAAAAAAATTTTTTTAAAAAGCCAAATTCCTGTGGATTTCCTTGTCAGTACTGTGACAAAATGTATCTTCAAAACTGAGGTTAAAGGCTGGAAGAAAAAAAAAAAGTAACTTTTTGTAGGAATTGTCTGTCCAGAAAAGAAAAGTAGGAACTTATAGTTTATTCTGCTTGCTTTATTTTCTATGTGATTAGTTATCTCCGTGCCTTTGATATTTTCATTAAGGTTGGATGCTTTTTGTCAGGGAGCGGGAAGAGATGATACTACCAAACCAATCTTGAAAATCTGAAGAAGGCACAGATGTTTGAGTGGAACCCTAGGCAGGAGTTTTTTCCTGTCCTTGAAAGGAATTTCTTCTCTAAATACTTCTTCTCGTGGGGATATTAGATATATTCTAGCTTACCTGAATCTAGCTCAGATTCCACGATTCCCATTCATTCCTAAGGGAGGTTTTCTAAATACTTCATGATCTTTGGAGTGACGTTTGTGTTTTATCATACATATTTTTCATCTCATTTTTTTCTGGACATCATCTTAAGTATCCCTGTTTCACTGAAATATTCTCCATAAAGCTACTCAATTGGTGATTTCTTTTTTTCTGTTTACTGTAGTAAATTTTCCTCGAATGCCAAAGTTGGAAAGAAAGGTAGAAGATGGACTTCAAAGCAGAAGGCTAATCAGCAGAAGAGCTCTTCCAGTAGGAATCAAGTACTGGATGATAGCACTTTCAGTGAAACTTCTCAAGATGAAGGAAGGTACTGAATATAAGGAATGTTATAAATAACACTTAATGATAAAAACTGACCTGAAAGCTAAAAGTTAGTTTTGTAAACCTAGTATGTACAATGATTCTTGTTCTTTCATGTGACCATACCGTCTGGTGCCCTTTGTGTTTGAAAACACTTATTTTTTTTTTTGCCTAGAATGCTTTGAATGTACTAGTCAATTTAATGATAAGATCACATGCACACAAATTCTAAGTACCTGAGTGTGTGCACATGCGTATATATATATATATATATATATTACATCTTTAAAACAGAAGAGGAGAGACTTATAAAAGAGGAAAATCAGATTTTGTGCCCTTTCCTCCACCTCCAGGTGTGTCCCTTCCCAACTTACTTGTGTGAGCTGAAATGCAAAACAGAAGGTGTTGACATTGTACAAGTACTGTTGAGCAATAGCTAAAACACTGGTTTGTGTTGTCAATGCTGTTTTGGTCAGAAATCTGACAGCACTGTGGGGGCTGCAATAAAGAAAATTAACTCCATCCCAGATTAACTCCATCCCATTAGTACAATAGAGGATCCAAAATTGTGTTTCTTTGACCTGTAGGAGAAGAGTTCTTGATATTGAAGAGAGCTAAACCTCTAATATTAAATAGGTGATGCAGGAAACTTTGTATCTCTGTATCTACATCTCTGTAGCTGTAAGATTCCTATCACTTTGAGTGAAGTGCAGTTACTTCAACTATTTGCTTAGTATCTTGTAGAAAAAATAGCCTTCCAATGGGCATAATAGTACAGAATGTTTTTGCATTCTTCAACTACATCTAACAAAATTCTTATATTAAATTTTAGTTTAATTCATTTCTGAAATTAGGTTTTCAGAGCAACCTTACATATTGTTCATAATGCAGGATAAGCATTCCAATACTGAAATATATTTCTGTTTTCCAGACCTGCAGCAAAAACAGGGAGTGAAAAGAACAAGGTACTGTAAAGTTAGTTTCTTGATAAATAGTTTGTATTGGCTTTTAATTGCTTAGATGGGAACATTAGCGATCAGCCAGAAGCACAAATTACTGCTAGTATGCAACTTTATCATATTTGAGCCAAATATATGGGCTGTGAATTACAGTGAACCATTCATGTATTTGTAATGATAACTTATACTATGTGGTTATTATACAGAAAATACTGTATTGTTTTTAGGTAAGCATACGGATGGATGTAACTGATGACCTTGATTTAACTCACTCCTCTGACGCAACTTCAGAGGATGTTGAAATACCAGCTTCAGCCTACAAAGAAGCTATGCTGCTGTTGGAACAGCTTAGTGTGGATCATACAGGTATGTTTCCAAGTCACTGTCTTCAGCTGTTACAAGTTCCTCTTTTAAGACATAATTTCTTTGTATGCATTCGTTGATATTTTAGTTTTATACTTCGGTCTTACATTTCTTTATGATCAGAGTTCTCCTTCAAAAGATGTGAGATTATTTCACTGAACTTTAGATGTCTGAGTGTATTGTTAGCAAATATGCCTTAGTTTATCATTGGTCCTCTGTCTAGTCAGAGCTGGAGAAGCGGGTTCTTGCAAAGTACAGTTCATCTACTTTTAATGCAGACATCTAAAGTTAGCGAGGTCTTGCTTTCCCTCTTCATATCCCCTCAATAGCTAGTGACAAATAGTGGAGCAAATTAATGCCTTTGCTTAAACAAAGATAGATAGATAGATAGATACAAAAAATGAGCTATCATAAGGTACTTGCAGATGTGCATGTAGCATTGTACATAAACATAAGCATGACTTATTACCTCTATTAAACTGTTCTAAAATTTTATTAGGCAAGGGTTAATTTTGGCTAAAGGCCAAACTCCCACCCAGCTGCCTTCTCATTGCCTCTCCTCAACAGGACAAAATAGGATAAAAAAGCTAGAGGATCAATACGAAGGCAGGGCTAACTAACCAGTTACTGTCACAGGCAAACAAACTCCGCTTGGGGAAACTTAACTTAATTTGTTGTCAATTAAAATACATTTGAGTAGTGAGAAACAAAAAATTTAGAAGAACGCTTCCCCACTGCCCCGTCTCAAGTTCGACTTCTCTCCTTTACTCCCGGCTCCCCTGCTCTTCCCCAGGCAGTGCAGGGAGATAGGGTCTGCAGTCACGACACAGCACTTCCCTTTTGCTGTTTTTTCCTCGCACTTTCTCCCTGCTCCATGAGTCCCTCCATGGGCTGCAGTCCTTCAGGGAAAATGTGCTTCAGCTTGGGCTCTCAGTGGGCCACAGCTCCTTCAGGAAATATCCATGTGCTCTGACGTGGGGTCCTCCACAGCACAGAATTGTGGCAATCTGCTCCAACATGGGCCTCTCCAGGGGCTGCAGGAAAACACATGTTCTACCACTGTGAACTGCAGAAAAATCTATGCTCTGGCACCTGGAGCACTTCCTCCCCCTCCTTTGTCGGCCTAGGTGTTCACAGGGCTGTTTTTCACATTCTCTTCCTCTTATCTGCCTGTGTGATGTTTATGCCTTTTCTCAAATAAGTTATCCCTGAGGTGCCACCAGTGAGTATGTGGGAATTCCATGTGTCCAGAACAGGGCGGCCTCTGGCCTCTTCTCAGAGACCTCTTCCCCACTACCTATAATATTCCCACTATAAAAACCTTGCCCTATCCCGAGTACAGCAAAGCATTAAATAATTTATACGTTTTAAAGTATTTATGCTGATGTGCAGCTTTGTGTCTTTTCTATCTCAAAATAGGTTCTGCCATTTTGTTGAAAATTCAAAACATACTTCTTGAATATGAGCAGGTAATAGAACATGAAAAAAAACGGTGTACAGCTCTCTGCAGGGAAGTAAGGAAATTGGAGAGTGAAAAGGCGGAGTCACAATTAATGATGGAAGAGACTCAAGATTTGAAATCCATATTGGCTCACCAAGAAGTGGAGTGGAAAAGTGATATCCAAAGCCTTAAGTATGTAGCCATGCATTCTGATCGTGCATTATCTTGTCAAGTGTTAATGCCCATCTATAAGAAGGGGCGCAGGGAGGATCCAGGAAACTACGGGCCTGTCAGTCTGACCTCGGTACCGGGGAAAGTCATGGAGCGGGTGATCTTGAGTGCTATCAAGAAGCATTTGCAAGAGAACCAGGTGATCAGGCCCAGTCAGCACGGGTTCATGAAAGGCAGGTCTTGCCAGAGTAATCACCTTCTATGACCGAGTAACTAAACTCTTGGACAAGGCAAAGGCTGTGGATGTGGTCTTCCTGGACTTTAGTAAAGCCTTTGATACGGTTTCTCATAGCATTCTGCTTCGGAAACTGTCGGCCTCTGGCCTGGACGGGTGCACACTCTCCTGGGTGAAAAACTGGTTGAATGACCGGGCCCAGAGGGTGGTGGTAAATGGTGTTAAATCCAGCTGGAGGCCAGTGACAAGTGGGGTTCCCCAGGGCTCAGTCCTGGGTCCAGTCCTGTTTAATGTCTTTATCAACGACCTGGACAAAGGCATTGAGTCCTCCCTTAGCAAGTTTGCAGATGACACCAAGCTGGGTGGAAGTGTGGATCTGCTGGAGGGTCGGGAGGCTCTGCAAAGGGATCTGAACAGGCTGGACTGCTGGGCTGAGACCAACGGCATGAGGTTTAACACGGCCAAATGCCGAGTCCTGCACTTGGGGCACAACAACCCTAAGCAGAGGTACAGACTAGGAGAAACCTGGCTGGAAAGCTGCCAGGAGGAGAAGGACCTGGGGGTGTTGGTTGACAACCGACTGAACATGAGCCAGCAGTGTGCCCAGGTGGCCAAGAAGGCCAATGGCATCTTGGCTTGTATCAGAAACGGCGTGACCAGCAGGTCCAGGGAGGTTATTCTCCCTCTGTACTCGGCACTGGTGAGACCACACCTCGAGTACTGTGTTCAGTTCTGGGCCCTTCACCACAAGAAGGATGTTGTGGCTCTGGAGTGAGTCCAGAGAAGAGCAACAAAGCTGGTAACGGGGCTGGAGAACAGGCCTTACGAGGAGCGGCTGAGAGAGCTGGGGTTGTTCAGCCTGGAGAAGAGGAGGATGAGGGGAGACCTTATTACTCTCTACAACTACCTGAAGGGAGGTTATGGATAGGAGGGTGCTGGCCTCTTCTCCCAAGTGACAGGGGAGAGGACGAGAGGGAATGGCCTCAAGCTCCGCCAGGGGAGATATAGGCTTGAGATTAGGAAAAAATTCTTCACAGAAAGGGTGGTTAGGCACTGGAACGGTCTGCCCAGGGAGGTGGTTGAGTCGCCGTCCCTGGAGGTGTTTAAGGTTAGGGTGGATGAGGTACTTAGGGGCATGATTTAGGGACTGGTGGGAATGGTTGGACTTGACGATCCAGTGGGTCTCTTCCAACCTGGTTATTCTGTGTGTGATTCTGTGTGTGTACTAGAAGATGCTAGTGGTAGAGGCAATAGGATGAGAATTTTCTTGTCTTTTGCATTTGGAGTTTTGACTCCTATTGGCGTGTTATGCTGTAAAGGACATAATGCCAGGGGGAATAAATCCTAGATATTACTTCCTTGTAGAATCTTCAGGATTTTTTATTAACTTATTTCAATAGCAAGATGAGAACAAGAGAGTATGTTTGGGAAAATGAGATGCATCAGAGAGATTTGTGTGAGATGTATTTTTTTTATTTTTGTCTTTGCAGCTTCTGTTGGTTTATAATACTAGGAATTCTGTTAACTCCACAGAGTAACTCAGAACAGAAATTAGAGTATTTGCTTGCTTGCTTGTTTGTTTATTAGAAAGGTCAAGTTTGGGATTACTCCTTACCCCAAACTCCTGGGCTAGACCTGAATGTTGTGAGGTTTTTAATAACTGTTCCACATCACTTCAGACAAGAGTGGCCAGTAAGTACCATATGAAATTCAGCAAGGACAAATGCAAAAAGCCTTGTTCTTGGGAAGTAAGATCACTTTGTAGTGATGTACTGTGGAATGGCCTGGCTGGGCAGCTCGCTGAGAAGGCCCTGGTACTCTGAGTGGAGCATGCTCAACATGAACCATTTATGAGCTGGCAGCTGAGAAGGTCAACAGCATGCTGAGCTGTATTAGGAACAGCAGACCAGGAGACTGAAGGGAATGATTGTCTGCCCCTAATCAGCACTTGCTGAACTATGTGTTGAGTGCGGAGATCTTAATTACATGTGTCAGTTCAGCAGAGAGCTCCCAAGCTGAACAGGGAGCAGGAGCACCAGCCCTCTGAGGAGAAGCTGAAGGAACTGAGCTTCAAGGACTTGTGCTTTCCAGTGTGTGGAAGAGGATTATGAAGAAGGCAAAGCCAGTCTTGACTTGATCTGGATTTGACCAGAGCCGTTTTTCAGAATTCTCAAGTATCTATCAATTACAAAGAATTAATATTTTCTTTCTAAATAAATTCTCAAAGCCATGTAACCTTCACACTTAAAAGCTATGCTTTCTGTGAAATTGCACTACTTACAGATTTTTCCTTGCAATATAAACCACTCTAATACAAATATTGCTATCAGTCTTTCATATAATTTTAGTGGTTGCTGATGAGCAGAATTTCTAAAGCAGATTTTCAATTGGCAGCTCTTTCTTATGCTAATATTTGATTTTTCTTTTTCCTTGAGTTTTGATCATTGCAAGGATATAAAAAAAAAGTACTCAAAATAATTATCAGACATAAAACTGTTTTCTTGTTTGAGTACCATGGACACACTATGGACCATTATTTACCACATTGATGCTTACTGCTGGTTGTTTCAGTTAGTGAAGAAGTTGACATTCCCAAAGGCTTTCATTATAAACTAGCTTCAAAATTAAATTGCCTTTGTTTCTCCATTGATGTAGATCTGTTGAGATTTAAAACTTATTTTTAATCATATTAAGTTTAAACCCTATGCATTTCTAAACTTATTTTTGAAGTTCAAAATTATTCTTGAGTAAACAGAAAATGCTTACTCTTCCTATGGTCAGCAGTTGTTTTGGACTTACAGAAGATTTGCTAAGAAATGGTTGGGTCTGTCGTAGGCAAGTGTGCTGCTTTGCCAGTATTACTTGCAATCACTGAATCCATAATATGTAGGCAACGCTCAGCATATTAATAAAATGTATGTTAGTCATGATGCTTTGGTCTGATCAGACAAAAAAAACCCTTTTGAATGAAGTGTCTGTAATATGAAGATGTTCTTTTAAGAAAATTTTAGACACCTGCATACTACTGTGTATTTACCTATGTAAGCCTACTTACAAATAAATGATAAATCGCTCTGTTTTATTTCCATATCTTATACAACTGATACCATGGATAATGGAATGAAATTAGAACTCTCCAAGTTAAAAAAGGACAGTAAAAATATGAAATCTGAAGGAAAGTAACATTTTTATGGTTTAGGTTGTCTCTGCAAGTTCATAATGTAGAATATCTACTTTTTATGTTGATGCTTTAGCTTCTAAGGAAAGTAACATTTTTATGGTTTAGGTTGTCTCTGCAAGTTCATAATGTAGAATATCTACTTTTTATGTTGATGCTTTAGCTTCTCAAATATTCTATTAAATCTCAGGTGTACTTTGAAACAAGAAGAGGAAAAGAGACTCAGAGTTGAAACGCTGTATGAGAAAACAAGAGAAAATCTCAGAAGGAAGGAAGATCAATATTGTAAAGAGATGGGGGAGAAACAGCAACTCAAGTTACACTCCGAGAATTTAGAAAAGGAGTTAATAACACTGAAAAAGCTCTTGAAACAGGTATATTAAATAATGTATTAAACACTCATCCTATTTTCCACTTCTTGTTTGATTAGGTTTCATTTGTATTTCACACAAAGCCTGACTTTGGGTTACTTTTCTACATTACTACAAAACAAGCTGTATTTCATAATTTTTCAGCAGAAAATAAAAACGTATTATTTGTAGGTTTATTATCGTAGCCTGTGGGGAAGCAATACTTGCAAGAATATGAGCTCTGATATTTCTCAAGATTCATGTAGTTTAATTCTATTGCCGTAGGCTGAAGAAGAGCGTGATGAAACACAGAGGCAGCTCTCTCAGGAAAAGAGTGCCAGAGCCCTGCAAGAAGGAATTTTGAACAACCATCTTTGGAGAGAAAAGGAGCTAGAAGAAGAAACAAGAAGAACTATAGGAAAAAATTCAGAGGTAAACAGGGTTTGTTCTAGTTCATTAAATTTTGCCATGTTTGTTCTGCAGTCATAAGAAGACTTATATAACTTTTTCTGCTTCTTGATGGATTATTTATAGTTTATCAGTGTAACTTAACTGTGTGAATACCTTTTCTGCTTTGCCCAATATCTTTGGAAGTTCTGCAAAGTATGTACCTGAATGACATTTCCAAGTAGGAAACTAATCAAAGACCCTATTTATGCTATTTCTTAAGCTATATGTTATTTTTCATTTCAAAGATATTTTGCCTTCACTTCTAAAGGTTTTTAGCCGGGAAACACCTATGTCAAAGTTGACTAGGAGGAAAGTTGTTTGATACTCAATCTTTGTATTCCCAATACATGATTTTTTTAATTACTTATTTCCTTATCAAACTTCTTTACTTCAAGTATGCCTTTCTTTTCCACCTCCACATACTAAAATTTTATGAAGGAATAACAGCAATGAATTAAACTCTCTGTAGGAACTGGAATTATTGGAGGAGAAAAGCAACCATAAATACTGTATTAAAAATTCCAAATAAGTGTTTACTGAATCTGCTAAGAAAGTCCAGCACTTGGAAGAATTATTTGTTCTTGCCTGTGCTGCTCAATAGATGTAGGATGAATATTTTTACGTGGAAACAAATTATATATATAATAAACAGGAAATATAGAACACTATTGCATTCCAGGTATGACTGAGTTATACAGTTAACTCAGTAATACAAAAGGGTAAGTGTTAAGAAGACATTTGAGAAGGAAAATACCCTTTATAGCCTTGTTTTTACTAGATTCGAGGCAGCTAAATTAACTTGAAGGGGAACATTTTAAAGGTATGCACATATAAGAAAGTGTTGTGATTTTTTTTTAAAGCTTTATGCTTGTGACATCTTAAATTTTATTATTTGGTTCCTGGTTTAATTAAATAAAAGAAAGATGTATGTTAGGGATGTTCATTTAGGTTCTAAGAGTGTGTTACACTTTCATCGTGTGCATACATTATACACATGCACAGGTTCATAGAGTAGCTTAGGTATTACCTGAAAATTCATTCTCATCTTTGAAGTCGTGCTTCGATATTAGAAATGTTAAAGCACAGTTTAACGCAGAAGTGTTTTTGCAGATTCATTACCAAACTAGCTATTTATTCATGTTTCCTGTCATGCAGGAATCTGACACAGAGAGAGAGAAGGATCTGTTGTACAAAAATCAGTTGCTACAAGATGAGATTGCTGTGCTAAGACTTGAACTTGATCAAATAAGAGTGAGACACCAAGAGGAAGGAGGGAAGTATTTAGAGGAAAATGAGACCTTGAAAGAAAAAAATGAAGATCTCAAAAAGGAACTTAAATTGAATGAGGAAGCCTTAACACAAGCAGTTTTGCAGTACAATGGACAGCTAAACTTATTAAAAGCAGAATCTGCAGTACTAACTTCCAAACTTGAGCAGACAAAAGAAAGCAAAGACAGACTAGAGGCAGAAATTGAATCATTTCGTTCGCGCCTGAACTCTACTGTTCAAGAACTGGAACGTCATCAGTCATCAAAAAGTGATGTTGAACGGACACTTCAAAGAGAACGTGATGAATGGCTTCGCTTGCAAGACAAGCTCCATTATGACCTCTCTGATCTGCGAGAAACCAACAAGAGCTTGTCTCAGCAACTGACTAAAGCTGAAAGCAAATCTAATAGTCTGGAAAATGAACTTCACCAGTTGAAACAAACACTCAGAGAAAAAACATTACTTTTAGAAATGGCACAGAAAGAACTAAGTCAAGCCCAGTGTCAGGCAAAGGAAAGTGATCATGCTCGGCAACTTGAGAAAGATCAAGTAAGCAAATTTCAGATAAAGCAGGAATCCATGCAGGAGAGATTGGCCCAGCTCCAGAGTGAAAACCTTTTGCTCCGTCAGCAACTGGAAGATATGCATAACAAGGGGATCATCAAAGAAAAAGTAGTAAATGATGTGCAGGACCGGTTTAATGATATTTTCAACAAACTCAGAGCTGATACTGAAAAGCAAGTTTACCTAGTGGAAGAGAGGAACAAGGAATTAAATACCAGGTGTTCTGATTTAAGAGAACAAGTCTTTAAACATGAGGCTGACAAAGTAGAAAGAGAGGTAAAGTACATACTTAGAAAGAATAATTTAAATTTTTTCAGTTCTTGAAGTTATTTTATGTTTCTAAAGTGTAGCAGGTATAAGTTAAGTGCATGGGACTGAGTAATGCTGTTTTCTTTCTTGTTTGTTGTGTTTCTCTTCTTATTGTAGAAGGTTTTGGCAAACAGGATTTTACTGCTCAGCTCTGAACAGAGAATGAAAAAAAAAGTATTGAAGTGTAAGCTTTGATCAAGAAAGGTGATTCTTCTCCAGAATTTTTTCCATCTATTTTCCTTAGGCCATTCTATGTCCTGTAGAATGGTTTTACGTATTTGGTGGGGTTTATGTGTGTCTTGCACTGATGACAGAAATAAGAGCAGTATAAAAGGAAGAACCATCCAATATGCGAGGGTTGAGAAATGAAGATGCAGACAAGTGGAGTGATGTGGATGGATTTATATTAAGCTTCTACTGAAAAAAAAATCACTTGTCCATAAATTCCTATAAAAATCTAAGAGTATGACTACTCTCCAGGTGTTAATTTTTGTATGTATTTTAGGTTTTTTAGTGGATCTGCCTATTTCTTGAGAAGTTCAATTCAGACACTGACCTAAATGTTCTCTTCTCTGTTTTATGGTGTATGATCATATTTAAATACATGCTTGGTTTGTGGTTCTGTGAAGGACTAATTAACTGGACAGAAGATGTGTTAGGACATCAGTTAAATTGTCTTTCTGCAAACTCACACAGTACATAAGTATGAAACATGTTCCTATGCAGAGCACTAGCATTATTTTATGTCAATCAGACATATATGAACCAAATGTTGCTCACATTTCTGCATGCAGATGTTCTAGATGTTCTTTGTCAAGAAAAAGGGTGGAAGATAATAAAGGTGCAGTAGGAGTAATAGGTAGATAAGTCAAAAAGCTCTAAGTAATGTGAGAATGCATTATTGCATATGTTCCTAAGAGTAGGGAGGGTCTTTTCTAATTATAGATTATTTTAGCAGTGCCAGGTAGAGCAATGATTTTAAAATTGCCTTACACTTTTTGTTTTATCTTCTTTTACTTCCTGGAAAATAGGAACTAATCACATACAGTACTTAAACACTCTGGTGCAAGGTTTATCTCCCTTAAATAGTGATTTTAAACTACCTTTCTTTATATCAAATTCAGAATCTGAATGAGGTAAAATCTGCATATGTCAGATAACCACCTTATTCTTCATTTGCCAGTTACTTGGAGGGGGAAGGAAAAACTTTGCAGCAGGCCTTCAATCATTTTAATCCGTGAATTGCTTGGTATTGTTACTAAAAAAAAAGTCCTTTTGAAGATTTTATATATATGAACTATCCAGATTTTTGTAAACCTAATCTGTCAGTATAAAGGCTGTCATTATTCTAAAACAAACTTGGTAAGAAGATGGCAAAAGGATATGATTCAACATATATGTAGTGTATCTCTAAAGAGCTTTCAGGTCTATGTATTCATTTAATCATAGAATCACCAGGTTGGAAGAGACCCACCGGATCATCGAGTCCAACCGTTCCTATCAAACATTAAACCATGCCCCTCCGCACCTCATCCACCCGTGCCTTAAACACCTCTAGGGAAGGTGAATCAACCACCTCCCTGGGCAGCCTGTTCCAGTGCCCAGTGACCCTTTCTGTGAAAATTTTTTTCCTAATGTATTACTATAATGGAGAAAAGAATTAAGAATGACCTAATACAAAGTCCTGCCTTTGGTCATCAGAGTAATATCTACAGTCAAACTGCTCTTGCATTGTAACAAATTTCTTTGGGTTTTGTTAGGAAAAATACACAATTGCAGTGTGTGCTTGTGTATTTTCCTGGGAGGAATAATACTTGAGCCTTTTTTTACATTTTGGGAAGCAGAATTCCTCATGAATGGTTGCTGATAGTTTGGAGATATTCAGATAACAAAGAATGAGAGGTCATCATCTGTGCAGATGCCCACTGATGGCAGTCAAAATTTCATGCCTTTGAGTTCAATCTGAAGACAGATCTAATTGTGTAATCAAATAAGTTAAAGTAAAAGCATATTTCTTGTTCTTACAGGTTTTTTCATGCTTGTTTAACTGTTTCATCAGGGTGTGATCAGGCAGCTGCAGCAGGAGCTTGCCGATGCTCTTAAAAAGCAATCTATGTCAGAAGCGTCACTTGAAGTTACTGCACGGTTCCGCAGTGACCTGGAGGAAGACAAGCTGCACTTGCAAAAGGAAGTGGAAAAGCTTAAAACCAAGGTACATAAAGTCTCTAACTATATGAATAAATGTGAGGATGGCCGATGGAAAGTAGGATCAGGTTTTGCCCTAAAAGCCTAGAAAAAACTTCAGTGGGACAGTTTTAATGATGTGTGAATGAATTGCACTGTTTTATAAACTTGGTGTCTGTGTCTTTAACATGAGGACACAGAGTCCTTTTTTGGACAAAGGTTTGTATTTGCTGAGGTGTTTTTGAAAGTAAACTGACGTGTCTATAGTTTATTGCATTTAGTTTGACCAAGCAGATTATCTGATTTCTGAAGAAAAGTAGAAGTACTGGACTGCTGTATTTGGGCTTTTTGATGCTGTGTTTGCCCTTGTACTCCCTCCACCTCGCTGTTCCTGCTAATGTGTTGTCAATTCTGAATGCTTTTATGACTGATTCTGCACACACGTACACATTTTTTTTCCTTTTCTGTGGTCCCACTGTTGTTTTTCATCTTTAAGCAGATTTCTGGCAACTGAAGTGCAAGCTATGTTCTGAAGTGGGGACCACCTTTTGCAGTGCTCTTATTAAAACTGGAGTAGGCAGGCTTCAGAGCTCTGAAATAGAAATCATTTTAAATCTCCATATGAAGGAGTTGAGAAATCGCTTCAGGAGAAGGGTGAACACTTTAGTTCATATTTTCATGGAGGAGCATTTGCTAGTAGAAGTGAAGGCTTGAATGTACTTGAAGTGATTACAGTTCTTTGGGTAGAGGGTATGCACAGATATATGCAGTCCTTGAATTCTTCAGCAGCACTTGTCTGCTCTGTAGAAAATCTCACCTGACTGTGGCTTCTTACTGTGACTTTACAGTTGCAAGAGTTGGAAGAACAACGTCTTCAGTCAGAGCATTGTGTTAACAATCTGAAAACTGCCTTGGATAACAAGGAAAGAGAAGCAATAGCTTCTTCCCAGAAACTGCAGGACCTCCTGTTGGCATCTTCTGGGACTGATCACACTATAAAACAACTGGAAGAACACATGCAACGGTGAGAGAATAACACATTGAAACAAGGTGCCTGCTTTCTGAAAAGAACAGAATAGACTGCTTGCATCACAGCAAGCTCATATGTAATTTTGAAAGATGCTTTTGCCTTAGATTACATTATTTCATGCTGTTCTTTCAGAATTGGTCCGTAATAAGACCTATATTTCTTTTTAAGCCTTGAAATTGAAAATGCCAGACTAGAAGCCACAGTCCAGCAGCAAAACCAGAGGATTGAAGCCCTTCAGAGAGACTTGCAAGCCTCTGCCTCAGTAAGTTGATCACAGGCTTCCTTTTTTGTGAGCTTTTGAGCCTAGTTGCAAATTTATAGAATCATTTAGGTTGGAAGAAAGCTCTAAGATCAAGTCCATGCCTCCTAAACTATGTCCTGAAGTGCCACATCTATACGTTCTTTAAAAATCTGTGGAGATGGTGACTCCACCACTTCCTTGGGCAGCCTATTCCAGTGCTTGACCACTCTTTCAGTAAAGAATCTAATTTAAACCTCCCCTGACATGATTTGAGACTATTTTTTCTTGTCCTGTTGCTAGTTACTTGGGAAAAGAGATTGACACCCACTTTGCTGCAACTTCCTTTCCAGGTAGTTGTAGTCAGTGACGAGGTCTCCCCTCAGTTCCTCTTCTTCAAACTAAATAATTCCAGTTCCCTCAGCCATTCCTCATAAGACTTCTTCTCTGTCACTAGCTCTGTTGCCCTCCTCTAGACACTCTCTAGCACCTCAATGTCTTTCTTTTAGGGAGGGGCTGAAAACTGAAAACAGTATTTGAGGTGCAACCTCACCAGTGCAGAGTATGGGGTCATGATCATTTCCCTAGTCCTGCTGGCCACACCATTTCTGGTACAAAAAGTCAGGATGCTATTGGTATCCTTGGCCAACTGGGCACACTGCTGGCTCATGTTCAGCTGGCTGCCTGCTAGCACCTCCAGGCACTTTCCTGTGGGAATATGTTAAGATGCCAGGGCCTGACTGACTGGTATCATCAGACTAGAACAAAAATTATACTACCCATGTGCTGTGCAGAATTGCTTTTCCTTTGGCCATGGTTGTGCATTTGTTTTCATGAAACAGTGAAGAGGAATGCCTGTGATATCATTTGCAGAGCTCCATACAAGCCTTGGAATTTCCCACTGCCTCCACACAGTGTTAATTTTAGGTCAGATAAGGTGCTTTCGTTGGTGGCTCGTATGAAGCAAATTATTTTTGGGTTGTTAGCAGTGAACCTGTCCTTCCCCTTTGGTTATTAACCAGGGCATGGTTTTTTAATGTACTTTGGATGGGAAAAGCGACTCCTACTCGTTTTCATTGCAGCTTCTTTGCATCTCATGTAATGTTCTTTCTCCCCAACGCAAATGGCAGAGGTGATGTTTGCTAACAGTTTTACAGTGGCATCAAACTAAGGCCATTATGATCATTGATGCTGGGTGTAAATAAGAATACAGAGGTGAAGAGATGAATGTAATATTTATTTTTCACCATGAGATGCAAACTTCAGTTTGGAAGGTCACAGTTTGTTTTCTTTCTTCTTTTAATGCTTCTGTAGGTTCATGACCGCCTAGAAGACTTAATAACTAGCTTACAAACAACACAGGCACCTGCAGAGGACCACCATGAGCAGGTACACAACTGGTTTCTGTGAATGAATGTTTTAGTCTTTGAATCTTTTGTGTGCAGGTAATTAATGAAAAGACCAGGTGGGCTTGCAGGTACAGTACAGCTGGCAAATACTGTTCTGATTTTAGGGCAAGGCACCCTCAAGGGAAAAGGCTGTAAATTTCTTTATTCCACTGCTGCTATGTTTTGTGTCTGTTGTGATGTGCGAGATACTTGTGTTTATCAGCATGATCCACCTGATGAACTCTTCCCCATCCCATGAGGGTGGGGTGAGCAAGTGGCTGTTTGGTGCTTAGCTGCCTTCTGCAGTTACACCATGACGGGTCATATATTAGATGGATGTTGTGGGCAAGGGGAAGATTTGTTGTTGAAAGCTGAGAGGGGACACTGGTTGTGGGAGATCCATATTATCTTTGCAGCTTTGTCACACCTTGCCCTCAAGACCACATTAGCTTCTGTCATAAGACCTAGCATTTTACCTACTCTGTAAAGAAGCTTTTTATCTAAGCCTTTGTGCTTTTTCTTTTTCCCCTCACAAAATGCCACTAAAAGCATCTAGTCAACTTGCATTCTTTATACTTGAACTGAATCACCAAGTTCTCTTCCATTAAAAAGCATCTGCTTATGCAAATCTTTGTCCCTTTGGGTAGAAGCATAAATAGCACTGCTGATCTGAAAACATTTTATTGCTCTCAGGAGCTGCACAGCTGTTACAGAAGCTGTGAGCTTCAAAGGGCACTTTCTGTGGCACTAGAGGAATTATTATATTACAAAGTATGTATCGTGAACTCTGGAGGACCTTTGGAAGGAAGTTATAGGGTGACTTTTTGTATGTGTGCACACGTATTTTCTTACACCCCAAAGCTACAACTTTATCTTGTCACTTCTAGTGTTCTTTCTTTCTGCCAGCTTCAATTCCTTTTCTTGATTATGTTTCCTGAGGTGTTTTTTCCATGTTGTGTTAACCTGAACTATAGATGGATGGGGAGAAGAGAGCTTAGGACTGTTTTGATTACAGTTTCTGCTTTTTATTGCAATGTTGTCTTTCCACTTACCTTAGATTTTTCTTTTGCCACTGTTGCTTTCACAGATACAAAAGCAGAATGTCGTGACTCTGACATCAAAGGACTTGCACAGCATGTGTGAAGATCACTTGAAGTTAAGGTCCCACCTTGAAGAGCGTGTTGTTCAGCTTGACAGGGAAAAGGCTGAGCTCTTGGAACAGGTGAGCCAAGAACATTCTCCAGGCACTAGTCAATACCCAGGAGAACATGTCCACCCTTTTTTCAAGTTCTAACATTGTAGGCTTTTTCTATTATCCCTGCCATTCACAGTCTGAGTATTTTGTGGTTTTGGGATCATCCAGGAAGCAAATAAAAGCTAGCTGAGTATCTCTGTAAATTCTGGAGTGGTTCTGCTGGGAAGAGTTTCCAATGTGGTTTGGTATCAGTTGAGCGTACTGAGCAAGGTTGCAGTTCCCCCGTTCTTCCTTGAATACCTTCTGATCATCTTCTGGGCAGGGTTAAAATGCTTCTTGTTTCTAGTGCAATTTGTGGAGCAGCTTCCTGCGTATTTTCATGGTAGTGGAAGCTTACAAGCCTTGCAGAAAAACATACTGAAGGAATTCAGGGCAATTTAACTAGTGCTCGGGAAACAAGAAATGGCTGCCAGTTTCCAAGGGGCAGTCTTCCCCCATTCTCCTTTTCTGTAGAGGAAAAATGGAAGTACAAAGTTGAAACAGCTGCCAGCTCTCCTCTAGTTTGACTGAGAAAAATCTAAGAGGAAGAACAACATGTGAATAAGTAAATACCCACAAAAAAGATGGAGGTAATGGTAGAGGCCAGTAGGACATTGAAGAGTTCCTCTGCCTGCAAGCCCCTGCTTTTCCTATGAAAGCTTTAGATTGATCGTGTTCTGCCATGATGTGCGTACCTATGTAAGCCATGCTGTGAATAGAGGAACTGCCAAAAGCATTCTCTACCATCTTTTCCACCTTTTTGCCTTGAAGCATTAGAAGATGGTGGCCTTCATTGCAGTGGAAGCATCTGTTTGTTGTTAGGTATTGGCCTGTTTGATGTGAAACCTGAAGCTAATAAATGCTCTCAGAAATTCTGTAGAGCTTGGCTAGCAGACAGAGATGTACTGCAGCTTCTCTGTGGAGAATGCTACATGCACATACTGCACATAGATATTGTTCCTATGTTGTTTGTGTCATGTGTCTTTTCTTTTTGAAAGTGTGAGAGTGAAAGAAAGAAAGTGAAGAAGCTGGTGGAGTTGAAACGTCCAGTCGAACTGCGCCTAGACCAAGAAATGAAAAGAAATATTGAACTGCAGAAAGACTCTAAGAGGTATGGCTTTTTAGTATGGTAAAGTGGCATCCCTAAGTAGAAGTCAAGCTTTATTGAACTTCAGTGTAAAAATAGGTGTACATACCTGTTTGTGAGCAAATTCAAGCCTCATGTTAGTTTCCCACAAGGTGCTTCTATGCATGAGCTTATAGTCTTCAATTGATGCCAAAAGAACTGCAAGTGCAAGTTGCCCTGTAGTGCTCTTGGGGGGAAGGAAGCCTCTCATTCCTCTTTTCAGTTGAAATTTGGACTCTCCAAGTGATTTGTGGCCCAGGAATGCTGTTTTTTCTCAGTAATTCCTGGTGTGTCAAGCACATTAAAGATGAAGCAAGCCATGTCTGTGCTGCTCATGTAAGAGTACATGAAAAAGGCTTCATTCTTTTCTTGACTAATTTACTGTGCAGGCTAAAGAGGCTTCTCAGCAGAGCTGTGAAGAAACTAAGGATGTATGAGCAGAGAGAGCTTAATTTGCAGGGAGAAATGAAGACCAAGTATTCTGATATGGCCAATGACATTGGTAGATTGAGAACAAAGGTGAGCTCTGGTTTGTTTGGATTTTTTTTTGGTAGTGGAGTTTTTTCTTTTGGAACCTGTTATTCTTTCCTTATACCTCATTTCACATTGATTTTTTTTTTTTGCTATATTTTGGAATTGATAGACTTTTCTTGATGCTTCTTCTACTGTTACAGTAGTAGGTGAATATAATATTGATGTAGTTATTGCTGATAAAGATGAAAACATTATGTGCAAAGCAGTATCTGCAAGGGCACATCAAGGGGAGGCTGTGCTGTAGAGGAAGGGCAAGCCTCATGGGCCAGGGACCAGTCCCACAGGGCCTCTCCAAGAAGAGCAGAACAGGTCTGGTGACAGTAAGCAGGATCAGCCAAAAGTGTAGCTGACCAGGCAAAGTCCATAGGAACAGGCAAGTCTGCGGTCACACCAGGACATCACATACACAGGTGAGGCTCAGGGCTGAGAACAGTGAGGCCTGGCACAGGCCTGGCTGCAGCTGGAGGCTGTGGCAGCATCTTCTGGGTCTAAAGATTAATTTCTTCTCTGTGAGAGAGGGAAGTAACATCACCATAAATAAGAACTGCGTGAAGTTGGCTTTGCCCAAGGTCATCCCTTGAGACCCGTCTTAGGCACAAGTTAGGAAGAAGTTCAGGTTTTGCTTTTCTAAACAGTGTCATTGCCTTCCAAGGCACAATGCAGTGAAGTGATGCAGAAAAATTTCTCTAGAAGCTGTCTTGGCCCATCTTTCCCTTTTCACAGGAACCAGAAGTAGAGTTCCCAGAAGTGCTCTGCCACTTCAGTAGCATGTAACCTTTTACCTACTTCTCCACTCATTGCTCAAATTTGTTGCTAAAGCAGCCACGTTTCAGAGTGATGTTTGTTTCTAGAACTTATTCTTGTGGAATGAGTCAACTGCCTTTGCTGTGGCCCATTTTTAGTCCAAAAGTTAGCATTTTTTTACTTCTCTCAGATGATTTATTTTGAATGAAAGGGAATGGGGTTACATTTAAGTTTTCCATTAACATATGAGCATCGCACATAAGAGTAACCCTAGTGCTTTTCAGCCTAGCCCTATGCGTAAAATGCTGCTAGTTTGGTATCTGTTGGTCAGTGAACTACTGCAGAACTGAGGAAGGATGGGAGCCTGAGGAATGCTATCAGAAACTTTGTGACAGCTGCTCTTGTTTTAAGACCCTGGTTTAACTCTGGTTTTAATATTGAGTCAGCAGATCAGGGACCCTTACCGATTCTTCACAACTGACTGATTTTAGATCCCTCAGAGTTCCTTTTGTGCTGTCTGCAGGTTGGTGAACTTTCACAACAGCTAGAGATAGAATCTAAAAAATGCACACAATTAGAAGCACAAAATCAGGATTTGCGTGACGAGTTGTCCACCATGCATGTGAACCATGAAAAACTGGAGAAGAGCAAATGCCAGCTGAAAGAAGAGGTGGCTAACCTCAAACATCGTTTAGAGGCTAACATGGTAGATCAGAGCCGAATAGAACAATATAAAAGAGAGATGGAAGAACGAGCTGGGCAAGAAATAAGACAGAAACTACAAGAAGTCAATCTATTTTTGCAGGTAGTTGAATTTGTTTGTCTCTAGTATCTATTATATTTTTGTTGGGGTTGTAATTTTTTTAGTATTTTCATTTCGGTGTCTAATTCTGTGTGTTAGTGCTGTACTTATGTTTTTCCTGGAGGGCAGTGGGAGAAGAGAATATGGCAGGGCAAGAATGCTTTCATGTGTATGTAATGTGCGTGCAAATCCCTGAATCAAAAGCTTGCCCCAGGTAGATTTCCATTTTGTGGTTCTTGGTGGGGGTATCACTGTCTGCTGGTTTTGTTCTCTGTTAATCTTTGAAAGGGTATTGCAACTTCCAGTTGTCATGGCCAGATATACAGATCTTGCTTTGTCATCGTACAGGTGAAAGTGCTCAGAAAAGAAGCCACCAAAGTTGGGCAGTGGGGGGAAGTGGTGTGGAGTTGGGGAATCCTCATAATTCCTTCAGGGAATCTTCTTCTGAATGCCCTGTCCTACAGAGACAGTATTCTTTCATTAGTAGCTTTGATGAATCATATTGCTAAGAGGGGGGGTTGGTTTTAAATGAAAAGAATTAATAATATGGTAGTTCCAGGGTTCTGCCTTGATTGCTGATGGAAGTGAGGAGCCTCACTGAGCGAAGCTGGCCCCTTCAAATTTGGTACGTGCAGTTGACTGGTACGGCGAGTTCTTAATGACTGAGAGTGCATTATCTGTTTCAGACACAGGCAGCCTCCCAGGACAGATTAGAACAAATCAGAGCCAGTCATCATGCTTCACTGAGAAACCAGTTAAAACACAGAATTAGAGATCTTGAATGTGAATTGGACAGAATAAAAAACACCCAACAAGACAGTATTTTACAAAAAGAATCCACACAGGCAGAAGTGGAAAGGTACAAAGAGCTGTATCTGGAGGAAGTAAAAATTAGAAGAAGCCTAGCAAGTAAACTGGAAAGGTAAGCCTGTGCTTTTTTAGAGTGGTTATAACATACTGCCTTTTCCTCATGCATTTTTCCTCCTAAAATCCCTCTTCTCCATCTGGTCAGCATATTATGTGTGTAAGCATAAGATTTGTGAGTGAAGTCTCTTAAGAAACTTCTCCTTCATTAGAAGTGTCATCAATTCTCTCAATTCTTTTTAAGCCTTAGCGCTAATAAGTCCTAAGTGTTGGTAACTCTTGCTGCTCCTTGCAGGTAGTGTAACTTCTTAGAAATAGGCTCTCCAAAAATCCTCAGATCAAATGATATTCTTGTTTTGGGCACCCTTAATCCCTTCCACTTTCAGAAGTCACATAATAGTCAGAGATATGGAGGATAACTTTGTGAAAGCTTTATTCCCAAAGATAATTCTTTGTATGCTTCTGAATGTTTCAGAGCTAATGAGAGACTAGCAGAAGCCAACGCTAAGCTCCTTCAGGAGCGCCATAGGAGCAAATCCTTAATCACAAACAGCATTGTCAGTGGTGGTCTGTCTGCAAGTCCAGTTCTGTATTCAACTGAACTGGAACATCTTGGCAACAGTTTGGCACTGAACAGAAGCCTGAGTCTAGCAGGAAGCTTCCTAAGCCCAGCTGGGAATGCATTATCATCAAGAAACAGGGTTGAAGCCTACGTGGCTAAGGTAAGCATTTTGAAATACTGTTCTCAACCAATGCTAAAGTGTGTCTATAAGTAAGGTTATGATTTTTAGCCTAAAATTGGAATTAATTTATAGTTGCAAACCATATGGTCAAATATGCTAAAACAACTGCTAATCATCAGAACACTACACAGCTATTTTTGGTAGGGATGAAGACTTTTGGTCATCAGGGTTTTACAGGTTTGCAAGAGTGCTGAAAGACCAAAAAATACTGAAATCTAAATAATAAACTGCATAATTACCTTCTTTTACAAAAGGAACTGTGATAAAGTATACTGTGGCATAGGAAGTTCACAGCTAAGCTTTTCATTAAATTTTAATATATAGTGCGTATGAGCTATTTAAAATGACTGACTTCACAATGAGTGCAAAATCCCATCAGATATCTTTCTTTGAGACACCTTTTCCTTTTTCACTGATCTTCATTCTGTCAGTTTCTTCACTGGAACTTGTTTTATTGTATTAATACCAACAAAAGGATGTTTCAAAAATGGGGTGATATGAATGGGATCATGTAACTTTTCACTTTATAGTTCAGTGTGGGACATATACTATGAGTTGGAGGTAGTTCCCCCTATGTGTTATTACATGAAATGGTAAACTTCACTGTTCCTCAAAGTCTCCAGAGCTTTTCAGTTTTGCAGCAATGCTGCAACCTCTGCAATACCTTTGGTCAAAGTATGCCCTGTAATTAGCTGGCTGTGGATCGCACATCCCTTACAGAATGGTGAGATCGTGAGATTTGGAAACCAGATGTCACTAGTTGTCATCAAGTTTCGCACCTAGTATAGGACTGAGGCATGGACAAGCTTCTCTATTTGGTCAGTATTCTGTCCCCTGAGTATTTTGTTGTTGAATGAATACTTTGCACATTTATTCACTTTTAAGTCCATCTCAGTTCAGCAGTCCCTCCCACACCAGATAGAACCCATTTTAGCAATGTGCCTATGTATTGCACCTAGTTTAAGAAGTGGAAAAAAACCCCAACAAAACAAAACCAGACAAAGTAGTGTAGGTAATGTGTGGCATGGCAGTTACAGGTAACTTCTCTTTATCAAGATGGACATGTTTTTCAGGTCAGAGGGGTGGGCATACATTACAGAAAACTCAGGAGGCAGTTAGTAGTGTACCATCTGCATGCAAGATGTAGTTGTATGGGGTTATTCTGCATGCCAGCAGTAGAAATGAGGCAAAATTCAGGGACCCAATGCAGAAGGGAAATAAGGAAAAGACCAGGGCAAGAGAATAAGAGGGAGTAAGGAGCAGGGAACAAGTGAGGAAAAGAAAGGACAGAAGTGGGAGCAAGATGTTAAAAGAAGAAAAGGAAAAGGAGGAAACCATCCCACTTCTAGGACAAAAAAACTGCCCTAATTTAAAAGAAAAGAGTTAACCCTAACCCTACAGAGACTTTGTCATCTGCTGAGGAGTAGAGGATAATTTGTTCTTACTAATACACAATTTGCCTTCTCAGGATTACCTTTTATTTCTAATATAGTATTCAATTCTAAAGTTCTCTTCCTTGAATGAATGCAAGTAAAACTATTGCTAAATCCTCAGAGAACGTACCAATTTCTCACTGTTTCTACCAGGTTCTTTTCAGAAAAAGCTGGAAATCTCAACATGCCTTTTTTCCCTCAGCTAAAGCAGAAGGATGGTCTCTGGGACTCAGAATTATTGTTGTGAACCTCCCTGTTACTAAATCCAACTGCACATCCTTTCATGATACTTCTTCCTGTAATGACCAGCTAGAGAACACTTGATAGTATTTGTAATGTCATTGTCTGTAGCCTCAAGTCACTCAATGGGCATTGTATTCAGGAGTGTCTTAATCTGATCTTCACTTTCAGAGTCCTCCGGACAATTAGAAACAGGGTTCTAGGAGGTGCAGTAGTAGCTAAAGGACATGTAATGAAGTGGGTGTTCCACCTAGGACTCCTGGCTTAAGTTTCCTTAACTGAGTGTAGTGTGTCACTGGCAGTGTTTGAAGCCATGCCATGTCTTCCAGGAACTGAAAGTACATGATTCCTGACATGTGCGGCTAAAAAAGAGGACTAAATTATAAAACAAAGCTTTAAGTCCAGAAGTAACAAGGGGAAAACTGCACATGTATCTCTGCATACAATAATGAGTAATGAATCTTGATCCATTTCCAAATGCAAAATTACCAGATGTACAGTCTGCGCAGTCATTTCTGCAGGTGTCCTGTGCCATTCAAGAGACAAGTTGGAGCATTAGGAAAGAATTCAGAGATGACAGTCTATTTCAGAGTGCATTGCAGGTTGTGGTGCTTAGTATACTGCCTGTCCACCAGATTCTTTAAAGACAGAAGAGTTTCTCTGACTCTAAATGTTTTCTTCACTCTACTGCTCAGCTTCATGTATGCCTCATTTTTCCAAGTAACCTGGTTCCTTTCTGCAGAATTTCTCTTGCCTTCAAATTCAAGCTGAGGAGTGCTTTCTTGGCTGGAGATTACAAACGGTCCTACCACTAAGCTCATAATGACAGGGAGTTAAGGAGCTTAAATTGCAGCGTGCCTCAGGTAGTCATCTTGGGTTTCTTTTTTAGTCAAAGCTCTCTGTGCAGATTTGATGTGTCTTGCAGTAGCTTGCCCCAGGTGAGAAGGGCTATTTGAAGTAGAGGATATGCCATTCTTAAGAGGAGAATGTTTACATAAATTGTCTTTGTGCTTTAAAATAGCTTCAGAGGCAAGGAGGTAAAAATACTTTGCACTGTTATTCAAAATGCTGGTGTTAATTCTTTGTCTGTGCAACTGTTGGAAAAAACATTGGTAAATGATGCTGATTGCAAACAAGAGGAAGAACTGTTCCTCTGACAAGTGGACACAGTTGCTTCTTTTAGACATAACTAAAGAATTTGCAGTTTAAACGCTTAGAATATTTCGGTTTTCCTAAACCACTGTTAAATGTAAGAGGCTCATGTTGGTGATTATGCATAGTCTTACATTTTGAAGCCAGTCATGTTGAAAGCTCAGGGAAAAAAAATAGTGTTTTGTTTTTAAAAAAACCCAAAGAAATGTGCCCTATTGTAGTGTAGGCCCTTCCCTCTTGTCAAGTAATTAATAACCTCGAAATAGACGTGCAGAAGTATCTTGAAAAATACAAAAAAGTTCATATTAACTCAAGCTTATTAACCAGTAAAATCCCATTCACATGCAAATTGTCTTTTATTTTTATTAGAGCTCCAGAAATGAGGAATAAATTACAAGTAGTTGAAAAGTTTTGTGCATGTAATTACGAATGGCAACTGTGCTGACTAGCAGCTCATTATGGCTCTATAAGGAGGTTAGCTGAAATTGGTTTGTTAGTAGGATTTGTGTCACAAGAAGGATGTGTGTGTGTGTTGCCTCTTCTTACGGGAAGATCAGAGCGATCTTTAATGTACTCATTTTGCCTTTATATGATCTGCTCTGCTGACCCCCAAACTGCTCCTGAATTGGCAGATGAATACAGCAGATGAAGTTGAACAAAGCAGATGAAATACAAATATGAGGTGCTGTTAGTGTACTGTGTACTGTAATTTGGGAACTGCTGCCTTAGTCCATAGACTAAGGCAAGGAATGTCTGCTGCAAGTTATGCAAGGAGATTTTGGAACTGGAGCCCTGTTGTTAGGTTTAACAAATCTCAAGCTTAAATCCTGACAGCTGTGCCAAAGGCTGGTGAAAATGAATATTGATGTCTTAACAGAGAAAATAATAATGAACTCTGCTAGCTGCAACCAATGTGAAAGCAGTTTTCCTGCATAACATGAAAAAGGGAATGTCTTGCTTGCTTCTGCTCTCTGTTTCTGTTCCTTTTCTGATTGTTTTCCACCTGCACTCTTGTATTGTAGCAGTCTTTGTATGGTCAGCTTTTTCACTTGCTTCATTTATATGTAGGAAATGTTCCTATTTCTCACTGAAGACCTCTGAACTTAATTCCATTTTCCTTTCTTATTCAGCTCTTTAATCAAAAATATGTTCTCTTTCTTTTCTCTGCAGACAGATACATGACAAGGTTTGTAGCCAGTATTTAATGTTGAGTGATATTTTATAATGGTGATTTTTTTTTCTATTTATGTTGTTTTTAATCAAAACTCACTGATGCATTCACATTTTGCTAATATTGCAAATATACTGGACTGCAAATATACTGGACTGCAAATATTAGGTTGTCGAATGATTGCCACGGAGTACTTTGCTTTATGTATTTGTAGTGTTACAGCTTTTGTGGAAGTTAACCATCTGTAAGATGACAGCATATGGATTTCATGTTATAATGGAATTGCTGTAGGAGTAAGCTGGTTTACCCTCCTTCTGATATTCAGAAAGTTCTTGGTAGTAACAGTGGTTATGTCTGAAGTACCAGTACTGTTCTGAAGTTGAGTATCGTCTCATGGAGTCTTACAGGATCCACCTTACTCTGTTCTCAAGCAACCCATGTGTATAAGTAGTAAGTTGACAACACTTTCTGAAAAAGAATTACTTCCACAAGGGAACCCAATATGTTACTGCCTGAAGAGATGTGCAGTGAGATGAGAAGTACCCGCTCAGGAGGTTTGGAGATGTGATGCCTTTTCCAGGGGCTTGGGAGGGAGGGAGAACAGTGGAGGCAAGTTGTAGTCCTCAAGGGTGTATTTTGCATGCCTCTTCATTTACTTTTAAGAGCTCAGTGTGTTGCTTTATTTCCACCTACTTCTCTTTCCTCAAGTGTGGATGAGAATTACAAAGAAGTTAATGGAATGAATAAGAGGAAAGCAAGATCTTTTTTGTCTCTTGATTCATCTGCACGTGTTGTGGAGGGTTCTCTGGACCTTCTGGTCATTGTGAAGGCTCCAGAAAGCAGGGAAGGTGGTTTCTTCTAACACCTCAACGACTGCTGCTTTGATTAGGATTGGTCCTGGTTTGGAGTTTTCTTTTGGCCTAGACATTAGTTTTCCTGCTTTTTTCCTTTTACCTGCGTCTAATTTCATGTACTAGGGACGCCTTCTCACCAGGATTGCTTGTACTGGATTGAAAATATTTAGAGGTTTCAGGATTTTTGGGGTCCTTTCCTGTTGGTCTTCCAGCTCCATGCTCCTCCTTTCTAACTGTGAAGGCACAGACTATTCCAATGAGTGGTACCCCTCCCAGAGGAGCTGGTGAATTTGGTCACAGCTATCCCTGTAGTCCTGGAGAGAAAGCCCTTCTTTCCACTTTGCTATTTTACAGCCCCACTTCTTTGGCCCTTGGAGTTATTGCTTGTTACTCCTCTTGCTGAGGGTATGCAGAGTGCTTGCCTTCCTGAGGCTCTTGGTCCCTGTGGCCCATTGAGTACATTGTACAGTATTTCAGTTCTCATTTTGTTGGTATGTTGCTAGGTGAGCTTGCTCATTTCATGAAATAAATGCTTGTTCCCCCGGGGATTCAGTACTACATTCGGAGAATCACAGAACAGGTATGGGTGGAAGATCTCTGAAGATCATCTAGTCTAGCCCCCCCACTGCTCAGAGCAGGGTCAGCCATTGCTAGGCGCTCAGGGTTATGTCCAGCCAGGTTTTGCACATCTCCAAGGACAGATGCACCACAACCTTTTCCAGACAACTTGTTCTGGTGTTTGGTCACACTTAAAATTAAAAAAAAAAAAACCAAAACCAAAAAAACCAAAAAACTCCTTGTCTTAAAATGATATTTCGGCTCTGTCTTCTTTAGTACCCCACCACGTTTATACACATAGATAAGGTCCCTTCAGCTTTCTCTACTCACATAAAGAAATGGTCACAGCTCTCTTAGCCTCTCCACACAGACTACTCGTGGTCCGAGCCCTTCGGCATCTTTGTGGCCTAGAAGCTGTATGGTATCTATTTGGAAATTCCCTTCTGTGTGTCACAGACTTGATGGAAAAAAATGCAGGTGTCACAAGTATCATCAAATCTAAACAGCAGGATACATCACTTGGACTATGACTCTTCCAAAGATCTGATTTCTTCTTATGAGGACTTTGAGGTCAGAATCATAAATGAGAATAGCTTAATTGGTACCAATGACCATGTTCTAGGGGAGATAGGAGTGAGTGCTTCTTTCTGTGATCCAAGCTGATTTTGGTTACATGATAAAACCCACAGCACTTGCTGTATAAGAGCTGTTGCTGTCTTTTAATACAAAGTGTGTGAGTAAAAGTGGTCTGGTTTTATATTTTCATGTATGGCTGCCATGGTAGTTGTATTAACGGTGAAGAAAAATCTTGACATGATCTGCCAGAACACTTCAAATTTTCCATCTTGAGAGGGAGAAAAGAATATTGGTGCATGTTTGTGTGGGTTTTTTTTCTAAACAGCGATATATGACAATTCTGCAGCAGCTACCCTTGCATCTCATCTCTTACAAAGCCGCAGAGGCCACTCTCAACTGATTTTTTTCCCTGTGGATGGCATTTGTGCATATCTCAGCATTTAGCTGACATCCTTCTTGTGTATTTGATGATAGACACTAGCCATGCCTTCACTTTGGTAACTCCACTGTGCTTTCTTCCTGTATATTTTTTAAATGCTCACTTATAACCTAGCTGATGAGTTACAGATTGCATTGTGGTACAGTTAATATGGCTCAGCAGTGAGAATGCTACAGCCTGGGTGACCAAGAGTGTCTCTTCATTAGAGAGTCAACCTCCAAACCAAGATTCCTCTATTTGGGATGATATTTTTAGGTTTTGTCGTGTTATGTATGAGTTTTAAGAACATTTTAGAAGTTTAGTATAACAAAAATGTAGTTGTTAAAATACTAACTGTATATTTTCTGTATAATTCTAGGTACAGCGGGAACTGGATGAAAAAATCACTAAAGAACTTGAACAGGGTAATGTGTCATTATTTAGGAAAAAAATGGCTTGAAAGCTGTCAAGTTCCTGGGCTAAACATAGGGGTTTGTTTGGGTTTTTTTCTGTTAGCTTTCCAATTTAGGCTTGAATGTGAAAACGTTCTGCTTACCAAAATACTGTGTAGAATGTTATGCCACTGCCTGAAAAAATAAAAGTGCAAAGAAAATTCATCTGTTTCCCACACACAGATAACTTGGCTTAAGTTGAAGTCACCTTTCACTAGTTAATCCTCAAGCACAAACATCAAACATAAAAGAAGCCCTGAGATAAGACTGTTATAGACTTCAGCCATTGCTTCTTCCGCATACATCAAGTGCATTCAGCACTAAACTATATGCATTGTCTGCTGTTAGTTTTTGGTTTTTGCAGTTCTTACTGATTGCTTGTATTTGTAGTTTATTTGTTGCTGTCTGTTTTGAATAAGCAGGAATATAAACAGTAACAAAAAATACTTTCTTTAGCAAAAGGTCATTCAGTAGTGTTTAGGCAAATATAGTTGAATGCTTGTAAAACGTAGCATAAAATGTACTCTATAATAAGGCGAGGTGTCAAAAGAGGAATTCCACCTATTTGATAGTTGTTCCTCCAGAGTCACAACTTTGCAGTCACTGGTGCTATTTCAAAGCATGTAGCCCCTGAGAGCTTTTCCTTCTGTGCCTACGTGGCATAACAGAGAGCGTTCAGCTGCAGCTTCATAGCTCTCTCCATGCGTCTGAATGGACATAAATCCATTGCATCCATGTACATTTTGAACATAACTGTGCATCTGCTAGGAGTCATGGAGTATGTTTGATGGCTGGAGAAAGATGGCAAAGGTGAGTTTGCTGTCATCATGGAGGAAAGGGGGGTTTCCCAGAGTGAGTTACAAAGATGCCCCTCAGAAAAGGTGCCAGACTGGAAGACTTGTTCTGGCCAGACTGCCGTGTAAAAGCGTTTGCATTTTCACAGGCAGATTCTTCTAAAGTTTGTCACAGCAAATGCAGAAGCTGTTTTTTAGGAGTAATGTTCCAATAAACCACTAGCTTGAACGTTTAAGGAAAACAGACATTCAAAGTTTAAATGCTCCACAGGGGCCTATATTTAGCACTGGTGTAAGCAGGAGTTGTTTGTGAGTTCCCTGAAGATGTTAAGTGTATCATCTAGCTTTAGAAATACTGTTCACTGACAAGAATATGCAGAAAAAAAAGTGTTTCTTCCTTTGTGCCTCACCTTTTCATTGTTATGTTCCCTTGGCTGTTTTTAAATTTCTCTCTGGGTTGTAGTCTCTCCAGTTACCCATGATGTTTTTACAGTGACTTGTTTGGCCCTGTCTACTGTAAAAGTACCAGGAATGTTGTCTTTTTTTTCTCCCTAGCCACTGCTGAACTTGAAACTGGATCTGCACGAGCTTCTCCCAGGGTACCTACTGATGGATTTTCAAAAAATTTCCTTGTTGACCAGGATCCACTTTGCAGGGCAATTCAGGAATACCGTGATGTTTTAACCAAAAACTACCTGATTTGAATAAAATGCTCGGGAAAGGCTCTGGAAATCATTTTGTTTATATCTATTGATTCCCATCCTACGGTTCCAGCATTAAAGCTTGTTTATTGCAGTCTGAATATAAATTCTGAGTCTTTTAAATGGATGTAAAGCACATTGCACTTACCTCTTGGTCTGTTGATGCATAGTTGTTGTATTTTGCACTCACATTAAGAACCAAATCTGTTTTTTCTAACTAGCACATTGACTAATTGTGATTCTTGAGTTTGACAGACCTCAAAATGTTTCTCATGAAGGCAGCTGCATTATTTTGTTCCACTCACGTTCTGTATTTCATCAAAAGCTCTGTTGTGTTTAATCCTTCCACTCTGTTTTTAATGTTTCCAGCATTACTTTAATTCTTAGGACATTATTTGATGCATTTTCAACCAGCTGCTTCAGTCCTGGTGCAGTAAATATTTCTGCTGATAAAGTGAAAGTTTTGCCAGTGTTCAAGCTGGAGAACAGGGCACTTCACATTGCTATCACTTTCTGCACCTTAGATTTAAAATTACAGTGAGTGTATAGTAGTGCCAAGAAAGTTGGTTTGTGGTCTCTTTGGTGTGTTTGGTTTGTATCATGGAACCACAGAACGGGCGAGGTTGGAACAGACCTGTGGAAGTTCTCTGATCCAGCCCCGTGCTCAAGGGGGACCACCTAGAGCGTATCGCCCAGGCCCATGCTGGCTTTTGCATATCTCCAAGGACAGAGACTCCTGAGTCTCCACAGGGGGCAACCTGTGCTAGGGCTAAGTCACCCTCACAGATAAAAAGTGTTTCCTGATGCTCGGACAGAACCTTCTGGGTTTCAGTTTGTACCCACTGCTTCTCTTGGTATTCATGTTGAGTTTTGTACTAAAAATTATGGCAGCTTTAGACACAGTTCCTACATAAATACCTGTGCTGCACCTGAAACAGTTCCTATCAGGGGAAAAAAAGGAATGTTGATATATCAACTTTCAGTCTCCTCGGTACTTTATAAAAGCTGTGGGCTAGGATAGCCAATATTTTTGTTGCTGCTGGCAGCTGATTTTTACGGTAAGCCCAGGTGTTAGCCAGTGTTGTGGGACATTTGTGTTGATAAAACAAGCAGATTTACTTATTTCGGGGAGTTACCTGTTGTTAATGAAGATCCACAGTTGTCAGATCCTGTCTACAAAAGTCACTAGTGATCAGAAAATTATAGAATAATGTCCTGGTTCTGGAAACATAAGAGTGGTTCTAGTGACCAGAAAAATTCGGGGGTCTTACCTACTAATACAAAGACTTGAGTTAACAGGCACTATGAATGCTGCTGTGACACTCTTGGTTTTTATATGAATACATTTTTGTGAAGCTAATACATGGTATTTAATTCCAGATATTGTTTCAACTTGGTGTTTAATAAACTTTGTCATCCAGTACATGTCTGTATTGTTCTCCTTCTTGACTTTGCTTTCCAAGCCGTTCCCTGCCCATGCCACTCTCCAGAGCTCTCTGCTCAGTTCAGCTCTGTTCACAGCTGCACCTTCAGCTTGTCCTGAAAGCCAGGGAAAGGGTCAGCGCGTGTGTATGTTTCCTCGTGGGAGGCTTGAAGCACAAGTGCTTCAACTGGATAACGGACTAGAGCTGAGGTATTGCTAATAATCACTTCCTAGGCTCTTCTTTGAGAACAGCTTTTGGTACTTCCTAGCATCCTTCCACAGAGAAAGCAGGTGCGGAACATCTTTGCCTTCACTTTATGCTGTCATTGTGATAATCTTGGTGAGTTAGTTCGTTCCTAACATGCTCTGTGCTACCAGTTGTCAGTGAGACAGCAAAGTTCTCAGCTGGTGGAGCAACAGAATGGAAATTCAGTGTTGGCATCTCCCATAACAGGAGCTGGTAGCCATTACGTGGAGAGGGAGTCAATCCCTTCACTTGAAAGTCCATCTCCAGTGTCACTGGGAGAGCACTCTTGATCTCGGAGAGGCCACAGCAGCCAGGGGAGGCTCCTGAGGCCTGGATGACAGGGAATGTCCCTTGTGGGGATGTGGGTAATTCAGTGGACAGAGGGAGAGCAGTGCACGATAGACACTTTGACTTCAGCATAGCAGCAGTGAAGTTCAGTTTTTGGAACTTCCTGATCTCTTTTCAAAGGAAGGAAGTTTCTTAATTCCTTTCCTAACGTATGTTAAACTGTTTCAGGTCAGTAGCAAATGGTATAAGTTGTCCAGGTTTTGCTGTATTCAAAACAGTGCTTTGAAATATGGCCAGAAAACATGATTAGTTTGTTTATTGTTACTCCTTAGCTTAGTGGTTTGAAAGATAAATTAAAGCCTGTTTGAGTAGTGCTATCATAGCACTGGTATGTTCACCCAGTGAGTCTTGACTTCTGAAATATCCAGGCATTAGTAATAGGGGAGCCTGGCAATTCCCTTTCAGCTCAGGGCACTCCTGTGTGCATCTGTGCTTTGCTGTTGAAACTCGGGGGAAAAAAGAATAAGGAGAAGCAAACCCAAAACTACTGAAATATACAATGTGGTTGCAGAGCAGATCTTATCCACAAATAAAATGGTATGAACCCTCCCCGATATTGGATCGGGACAGACTCTCAGATTGAAGTTTGTCTTTCTTACTGCTTTCTGCACGGGCTGGGCTTCTGAAAAATGGTGGAATCAGAAGTTAGGGCTTCAAACTTAAGATTACTTGATAGATGTTATAAACTATGGAAGACATTAAAGGAGTCTCTAGATAAAACAGGAAACTGTCTCCTTGACCCATGTTACAATCATCACTTCAATTGTAACGCCATCTAACTCTACCAAATATATATGTGACTTTGGTTCCCATTCTCATTAGAGACCGTTTCCACTCAGATCCTGACAATTCCAATTGAATGTGAGCTGATAACTTTTCAGGCAAGCGCTTTTGAAAATGAGAAGTGCAATTCCAGAGAGCAGTTCTATGCCATTATAGTTACACAAATGAATCTTAAGTCCGCCTTTTCAAAGGCCTTGAGTTTGCACTTCCTAGATTGAGGCTGCATTTACGCCCGGTGCTTGTATCCAGGATAAATTAGGACAAGCAGTAGAAGAAACATGCCAAAAAGCAAAATGGCTCCTTCCGTTTGGCGTTGACAAGCACGCGCTTTCACGCATTTTGCACTTGCAGTTTAATCATGGAAATCATCCTGCACGTTCCTACTGCTAATGACATGATTGTTAGGAGTAAGGCGGGACCCAGCCCTATTGACTGTTTACGTCTTAATGTGCTCTGTTTTTGAAATCTGTTTCCAAACTAGCTGAGGTCCTATTGTGTGCCATTTCCTCTGCAGCATCACACATTTTCAATCAGCAGCAGCTCCTCAGCCATAATCACTTCCTGCCTTGGCTTCTGTTCAGTGCTACAACTCACTGCAAAACAGAACTCCCATAAATCCAGTCTGTGTATGTGAGATTAAGTGGTATTTAAGTAGCAGTTGGCAAAAATCAGGTTTTTTATTGATTTGAAATCCTATAAACTGAGTTTGAAATGCTTGCATATAACCAGAGTTTTTATTGCTGTGTATTTTTCCTGGTCTTCTGCATGCATGTTGCTTTGAACACAATTTTGACAATCTGTCCCCTGGATCTGAGAACACCAAGTCATGTGCATGTCCCATCAGTGCAAATACTGCAGATCCAGGCCACCACCAGCAAGTCTGGCCAGTCTGTAGAAATGTCACTGCATTCATCTGCATACAGGTTTCCATCTGCATCATAAGCAGAACTGAAGTTTGAAATTATAAAAGTGAGAATTCCCAAAAAATTCCACATAAGTCCAAAGCAAGAAACATAATTTAAGAATAACATTTTAGCGTAGCCATCTTCCATACGAAATTTCTGAGTAGACAATGTTTTCTGACAACTCCTCAGTATTTTTCATAATGCACAATAATCATATGCGTTAAAGAGAACTCCACTGCTGTAAAACCTAACTTTGTCCACATTCAACACGTTTCTCCCTGGCTTGTTTCTATTTGTTACGGATTTAACTACTTCAAATCCAGATTCTTCAATTGCTCCACTTCTGTAACCTCCACTTCAGTTTCTATGGAAAGCACTGTAATCATTGCTAGAAAAATCAACACCAAATTAAAGATAAGATAAATCTACAGTACAAAACAAAAATAAGATGGCAACACAACTATTAAAGATGTTTTAGTGGACAAAACCAGCGCATGCACATGCCACTGTGCCCCCTCGTGTCCTGAACACCTTTTAGATAAAAGTGCAAGTAGCAGGCAAGAAGTCCAGCATTAAGCAAAATTTCTTGGCATTGTGTGGCGCTGGTACTGATGTCAGACTGAATGACAGCACCACGTTGTTCAACACAAGTTCCAGAGTTCCTGGAACATTCTGCAAGGCTCCAGGAAGGAAAATACTATTGCCTAGATAAGGTCAGGCTTTTGGTGCTAGTAAGTAAAAGCCTTGGTAAAAGTCTGAATGCTATTGTGTTTTCAGCTTTAGCTTCCACCTTTGGCAGTGGAGCTTTTATTCCTCAGGGAATATTCGGAATAATTCTTCAGGGAAAATGTTGTTAATGGTACAAAAAAAGGCTCCTGAAAAGGACTCCCAAGAAAAAACACAGAACATTGTAACACGATTTCCAGGATAAATGCCTCGCTCTTTACTCTTCTGTCACATGTTAACCTAAGCCTGGTGCAAGTTCTCCCTCCCTCACCTCAAGGCTTAGTCTGGACAGGCTTCACCTTCTGGCACCTCTAGGTTTCATGGACTTGTGTCTGTGAGTATCTGATACACAAAGTATACTTTATTATTTAAGCAACAGCAAAGCTAAGACTAATTGATATCTAATTGATATGACACAACTTTTCTGCAACTTTATTGTGACTGAAGGACTCTTTTCCGCTTAAAAACAAAATCCAGACTTATTTTCAGCATTTCCCCAACTGGAAAGCAGAAATAAAAACACAATTAGTAAAAACTAGTAGACTTGCACACATAGGTGCCAAAACATATGACAGACCAAATGTAACCACCAAGCACAAACCATGTTGAACTCTCACTGGCGCAACTCACATTCGTAGTTTCCAAGTGCCTTCGTGGTCATTGTCATCTAATTCCTAAAGGAAAAACAGCTCATGGCTTGATATTTGTCACATTAACAGTGGAATAAGTTAAATCCTTCCTTACCAACACAAGGAGAACACAACCCTGGTATTTAGGATCATTTCTGCATGAATCTGCGGAATAAAATTCTTGGCAGAGTGCAGCTTCATGCAGCAGGGACTATGAGGTGGAATTACATTACCACAGGCACAAAGCACCCAGTTGAGCACACAGATCTGGTATATTTGCTATGAAAGTACCACAGTGATGGACATAAGACAAATCTATCATACAAGCCACTTGTTCTTTATCTTCAGCTCTAGCACAGTGTGTCTGATAAGTCTCTCAGCTGCTTTACTTATAAAATACACTGAATAATAAACACTAACTCAAGAGACTAAGGAGAACCGGTTATAGTTAACAGGTTGGGTTGTACAGAAATTCTCCACTGTCGTAGTAAGTTCTCAAAAGAGAATCTCTTTTCTTTCAATCTAGTAACCTGCCTGTATGGCATGTAATATTGTAAGAACTCTGATCGCAAATGTGTGAGGTAGACATGAAGGTTCTTCACATGAATTACAATTAGAGAAGTTGCCCTTGGACCACAGAAGGTGACTTCTGCATTGCTCCATGCACAGCAAATAAGTTTAATCTCTTTATAAGCTAGGCCCCTCAAGTCACTGGAGGCATCCTTTTCCAGTACCAGTCAAGACTTGTCCTTTCACTCCAAGACCTCTACTAAACAAACAAAAGGAGGAAGTGCCCAGCCTAGGGCAATGAAGGAAACCTAATGAAATATGACAATTACCTCCAATTCAGCTTTACTTCCTTTTGTCCTTAGCATCACCTTTCTCTGCCCCGTTCATTTTTGTGAAATTGATTTATTATTCTGCAAGGACTCATTGGATTTTACTGAACATCACCTGTTATTTATTGAATCTTCAATCTAGACTCTCTGCAGGAAATGCCATTTTCCAGGAACATGAAGGACTACAACTCTGTCTCAGCAGAGCTCTTCATGTACCCTGAGGAACCAGCTGACAGTGATACAGCCACAGAGGTCAGAACTCACTGGGAGTGCCTTTAAGTCTGAAAAGGGAAATATTCTTTTTTTATTGAGAGTACTTTTCCCTCCAGCAAGAATAAAGCAAAGACATTTTGCAGACAATACTACTCCTCATCTCCTAAGAGACATTTGCTTTGCTACATCTCCTTAATCAGTGAAAAACAGCAAGGAAAATCTTTGCCCCAACAAGCTGGCACACACTGACTGGCATTCCTGCCCACCACACAAGAATGATCTGTGGTGTTCTTTTTCCTTTCCAGTCCTCTTTCATACCTCCTCAGCATCTTAGGACATAACTGTTCTCCCTTAAACCTCAGCACTATTGCATTTCCTCTAGGTTTAACCTGTTTACTGCTTTCAACACTTGTACTACGCTGGCTGCAATAAGAGTTCACTAAGAGTCAAGATACATACAGAGCCTTCACACTTACTGAGCTTCCACCACAGACTCTTCCTCCTCTGGGGACTAACATCCTCTAGCTTGCTTTTCCAGAATGACTACTACAAGGCCATCACTCTATGTCCACTTCTTGGTTTCAATCCCACTTGCTTTTCCTACTTTAATTTTATGCAAGTAAATTAATGATACAAAAATTATTAACATTCATCAGTGACCTATTTTTCAGCTGGACTGCACATTCAACAAAAATACTGTTTCAGGCTGGTTATAACTCAACTTCCTGCATCAAATACTATTTTCTTGAGTGCTTTCTCTCCACCAGATACTTACAGAGACTTAAGTTATCCACTACAGATTAGAGCTTCTTATAAGTTCCTGTGGCAATAACTTCATTTTATAGTTTTTAAAAGCAAATCAGACCTTAGATTCAATTTCAAGAAACCTGACTAGATGTCCTGGCTTTGATTCTTTCACCAGTACATCCAGAGGAGGCTTTGGTGAAATCCAGACCACAATTTGGGTTTAAGCAGAAAATCTTTACATTGCTGCTGTCTAAGCATGAAGGTAAGCGAACTCCACAGCTCCTAGTCTTAAGGTTTTAGACAGAACTTTCCTTCTAAGCAGGCTGTGCCTTAGCAGTGCTGAGTTACTGCTCACAATCCCAGCCAGTCCTGTGAGCTAGCCATCCTTTACCTCAGTGCAGAAGAAACGGTCTGACAATGCACTGTGTTATCAACCCATTAGAGCTTTGAGCAGCCAGTTTTCGTTAGGATACTCTTCTGAAAGGGAGTTTAAACTTATCTTGCTCAATGCTTTAGAATGCTCTACGTTTAGGCTGGCCTGTGAGTAGACACATCTTTACCACTTTAAGCTGTAACTCCACACTATACTGCACAGACCTTGTCGCACTTAACTTGGCTGTGGCTGATGTACAAGAAGTCTACTGTGAGTACATGTGATCCTTATATTCAATATTAATGCAAATTTAATTCAAAAGAAACAATTTCTCTATCTAAAGTACTCCTGTGCCTTCTCAGTTACACTCAAGTAAAACTATGGTTACACAGAGAAAAATACAGGGAATGAGTTGGTCTGGAATTTACTGTACTTCAAATAAAAGTGTATATTTGGTTTAGGTTTTAGGCTCAAAGCTCTTTCTTTCCCCAATTTAATTTGTCTGCAGGCATTAAGGTAGTAAGAACTTCTGCACGTCTAATATTGTCTTGGTGACTAGAAAGCAATGTTTGATAAACAATTAAAAGCCCTATGACATGCATAAATCATTAATTTGACTGTGACAGCTTTTAACGTTCTTGCTTTCAACACTATACACACACAAAAATAAATTCACAAAGCCCAGTTTTCTATTCACAGCCCAAACTATGTTTAGAGATGGTTAAATTGACTGTTAAAAAAATCTACCTCCAAATAAACCTGAGTTAACACAAAAAGCCTTGGTTTATCCATTTTAAGAACAAGTTATACTCACACAGTATCAGGACTATCTCTGATCTTGCTTGCATTCCTCAGTATGTATTTTACAGAGAAATTATGCAGCATGAAACCCCAAGGGAAATACAACAAAAGTGTCTTTAGTAAAACATAGAAACTTTAATTTACATGCAAAACTACAACATATTCATAATAAAAAACTTGCAACTAAACAAATGAAAAACAATTTGTAAAAATCATTCACGTTATTAAATAGGTCTGTACAACCAAAGATTTACAAAGTCCCTGTGCATTCTCATCTTTCAATGCACAACTGAGTTTAAAGGTTCTGCTCGAATATTCCCCAAGTCAAGAGCTGAATCTGTCTCTTCATCAATTTCACCAATGACAGCACTGCAATGAAAAACAGGTTATTTGTTGAAATCCCCTGGCACAAGTCTGGAAAACCAGAAAATTAACTTGTTAGTGAAGATCCCCATGCCCACCCCCCTTTTTCTTTAAAAACTTGTCGAGGTCTCTTTTGAACTTCAAATATTGATGGCTCTAAGTAGAGTCCAAACGAAGCTGCTGGGGCTTTTGGGGTTAGGTTTTTTAGGGGTTTTGGGGGTTATTTTTTTGTAGAATACAGATCATAAGAATTGGACACTACCGGTCTGGTTTAGGCAGTAGGTTAGCATCCAAAACAAGAACTGGAAACCTAGTCAGAGAATAGCTTTTCAAGAGTAACTAACTGTACCAATTCTTAAGTGCCTACAGCACCGGATAAGAAAGGCAATTCCCTTAAACACAGGCTAATAAAATTTTATTAATGCATCCAAAGGAGAATATATAGTATTTCATCTATGCGAAGACTTACGTGGACTAAAACACTAGTAGACCTAGTATAACTGCACTAAAGAGAAAAGAAAGTTTAGGTAATAGAAGTCACACTCAGGATGGGAACTAACCCAGAGGGAACAAAGAGTCCGATCCTTCTGGCACAACCTTCTATTCACCACTTCAGAGACTTACAAGCAATTTCTGTATCTACAAAATTAACTAACGGCCACCAGAAGTTATCTTATATTAATACAACAAATAGCTTTTTTAATAAGTTTCTATCTTCAGTCTTTGATACATCCTGCAACAGAGTTCCACAGTTAAGTTTTACAGTGCACAATGAAATACCCTTATAAATGGGTTATCTTAGATTTTCAATAAACAAAAAAAATAGAGGAATTTAAATGAAGCTATTATCTTGCTATTTCCGTCCACTACTCCTGATTTCACAACAACCCATAACAACAATAGCAGTGATTTTTCCAAACAGAAAAGCCTACCTATTCAGCCTTTCCTTGACAGAAAACATTTCATACCTCTTGTTAGTCCCACCTAGGCTCTTCATGCATTTTCATATGTATCTCTAAAGACAGTGGAATACCAGGTTTTTATGCAATGACGTGATGATGTCTACTGCTTTAGTTTTCTTACTAGTAATGCCTAATATTACTTCTTCCTAGTGAATCAGTATTGCCTTGAAACAGAAAATCTGGTTAGCTGAGAAGCCTTCTTAGTTCCATCACTACCTAGATCTTCACTATGCTGGGGCCTTAGACAGCACAAATGTAAACTGTTTATGCCAAATGAATGTTAAAGTACTGACCAGCATGAAACTTCATTTCAAATTTGAGTATCTTAAAAAGTTCCATGAAAAGAACTTGAGCCTGAATGTTCGTCAGCATTCCATTTATTAGCTTTGTCCAAAGTGACTTATCAATTTAAAATATTTCCTTCGATTAGAAACTGTTCATATCAAAGACTATATCCTTCTTTAGCTCACACTGAGAAATACAGCTTTCTTGGAGATCTTATTCTCCAAGATGTAAAAGGAATAAACAGTATCTGCCACTCCTGATGTCTTTCACACTCTTTCTGCTTCTCATGCAGCAAAATCACACACAGCTATTTAAGAGGTTTGGCATTTTTAACCAGCTTTTCTTCACCATTTTCATTACAATTATTATTAATATCTAACATTAATACTTAATAACATTACAGATAGTATTAATATACCTTCCTCGGAGGTGCTTAAGGGACGGCTGGATGAGGTGCTAAGGGGCATGGTTTAGTGATTGATAGGAATGTTTGGACTTGATGATCTGGTGGGTCTTTTTCAACCTGGTGATTCTATGATTCTACGAATATCACTCTTTATTTTCCTAATTCATCACACCCTTCTAAAACAGAAACTGTCCTTTTCCTTGTAAGAACTTTAACTTGCTGTTGAACCATATGAGTTTTTGTGACTGATGCTGCATATTCACTGCAAGTTTCTAGTAAAGCACAACAGAACGTCAGGAAACACCTTCTCTGGTTTGTTTATTTTTTTCAGTAGCTCCTCTGTTTCCTGACAGTCCCATTTTGAAGTTACTGTCACTTAGCTGTTGTTTCTTTTCCCTTCTTCCCATAAAGATGCTCAATTTCAGTATGTTACGGGTTGCATGAATGCAGAATTATTCCTTCTAGCAAATAACCTTCTGATTTTGTTAAGTTTACAAAAAAATAGAATAATTTCTATAAAATAATGTTTTGGGTATGTTTCAGCAATTTGTGGTCTGACATAGTGAAAAAGTAAAACAACAAACCATTATTTGGCTTTTTATATGTATTTGTACTATTTGAATAAAAAGTTACTGCTAGAGTAAGCACGCCGAGCCCTTCCTCGGTATATTTGTCAATTTATTTTTGCTTAAAAGCTTAAGTCAAAAGTGACGAAAGCCTTCCAAAACGATCTGCTTTTGCAATTATGTTAGATAAACAAACCCAGATATAAATTTTAAGTCTTGACATTTCATAGTACAGAAATACCTATTAGAATTAGAAGATTAAAGTTCCCATCTAGGCTCACATGTTGTTCACCAAGACATGTTCTTTTTCTGGTTGTAATAAAAAAAATAGGGTTCTTTTTCCATCAGTTTCAGAATGCTGCTGCAAGACTCATGCTCCTAACAAGGTCAATTATCAGGCCTTCTTTCCACTCCTCTTGTAACTCTCCCACCCGTCTGGCACATCTCTACTTTCATCTCCCTTTAATGAGCTTTTACTCTCATTTTGCCAGGGCATTCTTCACCAAATATCAACTCATATGTTTGACCTTCCACTACACTGGCTTCAACAGCTCTTACATGGCCAAGCCAGAACATTCACGCATCTTCCAGATTACAAAGTGTTCTCTGTGAACACTTTATCTAAAAAAAACCCTGTTAAAAGTCAGCTTTGTATACCAGACCCTGACTTTTTTGCAGACAAGTTAGCTCATCCTTTTTTCATTCATAACAGATCCTGCCTTCTACAGACCAGAATAAAGAAATCTACACAGTGCCTACACTAGAGAAAGGAAAATGCTGAGGTTTATCCTGACCTTTCCCAGATTGCTGCTGGTACATGAGCTGGTTAATTTACAGCTCAGTGAATCTAGACTAACAATACCTTAACATGACACTGCAATCACTTCTGAAACAGAAGCAGAGACATTTGCTACTTAATATGCCTCAGCTTTGACAGTACCATCAGTGCTACCCACAGATACAAAGATGCAAGATGCAGGAAGCTATCAAGATGTACACTGATGCACCATGTATCTACACACACACTAAATTTCTATTAATTGATTTAAACAAGAATATGCTATACTTACACATTATCACCTCTTACAATGTATAATCCCAGCACTACTTGCTCAACTCCTTGTGAAGAACTGAACACTCGTTCATGGCTTTCATCCAAAATTAAGTTAATAGTCTGATCAAAACCTTTGAGGGTTCCCTGAAAAGATATATAAAAATAAAGCACTCCAATTACTTTTTAAATTTATCATCTTTGCTCTCAAGGACATCTTAAACATAGCAGCAATACTAAGGTACTAGAGAACAGACACTCTTGATTTTTGAGAAATCAAGTAAACAATTGAAACAACAGAAAAATTAGATTGCATTCAACAGTATCAAAATCACTCTCAACACGCAATTTTAAGCAGTGTTTCTTTAAGGGAGATTAGCTTGGTTACACAAAAATTACTCAATAAAAATCTACAAAATCCCACAAGAAGAATTTCTGTGCTGCTTAGACTTGCATTTGGAAAAAGAATAATTAATTTGTTTAATTTCCGATCTGTAACTCATTAGGAAATTTAAACCCATGTAAAACACCATCATTCAAACAGAAATAATATCCATTTATGTCATCTATACATGTAACAATGAGTCAAATATACCAATTCCATCAGGGTCCTTTCCATACAAAATATCTTGTATCACAACACAAATTTTACCAGACTGACTCCAACCAGGCAGAAGATTTACTGAAGCTAGGCTACCATATATCTGCTAAAAGTACTGTTTTCTCTTTCCAGAGGCCACATGAAGCTAAGTACAGAGAGATAAAATGATATAATCTTCATTCAATGATCATACTACTAAGTTACACTCAAAATACAAAAGAATAAAAGATGGAGGTGAAGGGGAGGCATACAAGAAAAATAAAAACAACACAGAAGCAATAAACCCAGAACATTATACAGTCTAACATATAACAGTTTGCCAATCCTCAGCTTTCAGGCTTCAGCAGAAACCAATAATTCTTCAGCAATCATCACCCGATGTTTGCCTATAGCCATAAGGAATAAATTGTTTTAGCATGAAAGTTGCAGAGCTTACTAAACAAAACAAATTAATTTTCTTGTGCGTTCATATAGAAAAGGCCATTTGACAAAAATTCAAAGAATTGGCAAGGAAAAGTTCATCAATGGACTAAGCTGACAGGCAAGAACCAGTGTTTAATTCACGCAGTATAAAAATAATGGCCATAAAACTTTTAAATAAAAGTTGTAAAGGAGTGAACATATAACTTAGCATGGTTTCCTTATTGTCATGACAAAAATTCTTCATGGGGTAAACCAAAATGTTAGAAAATACAAGTCTCACCACAATCATTCTTCCATCAGAAGTAATTACTGCAACAGTACCTAACAGTTCATTAAGGAAATACTTAGAGACATATGAAATAGAACTATTAACACTTCCTTAAACATTCACAGGTAACTTAATTTTTATGAACCATTAAGAGCCAGAAAAACCTATCAGCATTTCTTTTTACAAAAAAAAGTGGCACGTTTAACAGCAACATTTGATGACATTTTATTTTTTATGACAACTTGTTTTTAAGTTTCACTTTACCCAAACATGGAAAATCATACAGAAACATAAATACTATTAAAAGTACTCAAGATCTGAGTTCACCTCTCTTCCCATTACTAATAGCACTGCCCTACATAGAAAGAACATAGACAATTTTATAAATGCTTCAATCTCAGTTCTGAAATAATTTAGCAGTGGGAATACCAAATCTGGCATTCTACATCCCCTCACTAAAGGTCTGATTAACCCAATGTGATGATCACATAGCCATCATTGTGAATGATCGGGATAATACTTTAGGGATTGCCAGTAAAATGGAAAACGCCCATAGGCTTCTGGGAGTACAAAAACCTAGCAAGCGTTCCAAGAACACTAATTCACAGCTTTTGAGGAAACGATGTAAAGCTGGTAGTAAAACTCAGGTTAGGAGCCCTTTAAGGAGACAGACCAATTGTGAATCTCGCAGATCAAGCAAAATTTTTCAGCACTTGAGGCTATAGGGAGCCCTGTTCCCTGGGTCTCCGGTAACCTCCATTCTACCTGACAAGCCAGTGTTATATGTGAGAAGCCGTCAGAGCCAACCAGGAAGGCCCCAAGCAACGCACCGGCCGGCGAGCAGCCCGCCTAGGGCCAGGCACCTCCTCGCATACAGCACGCCTGCAACATCTCCGGCCCCCAACCCCAACCTTCCCTCATCCCCGGGGGCGCCAAGGAGAGGGAAGGGCTCTTCCCACCGCCCCCACGGCTTAAGAGGATACGGTTGATGTAGTTCTCCAAGGCCGAGGTCATGGCGGCTGCTCCCGCGCCTCGCTTCGCACCGGAAACAGCCCGCGCGAGGCGGCGGAAGCGGAAGCACCGAAACACCCCAACCCCCCTCTGCTCCTCCAAGGCGCGCCAGGCGCGCATGCGCAAAGGCGGGAGCGGGGCAAGCGCACGCGCAACGCCGCAGCGGGAAACAAGTTTCAAAGGGCGCAGAGGGGCGGGAGAGAGAGCGCGACATCGAGTGGGCTGTACCAAGTAGCGACCGCTGGGGGTTGTGCGGGGTGGTGGCGTCTGCAGTGCCCCCTCCGCGGCACATGGCGCCGTCCGCAGGGCGGGGTGCGCAGGCGCAGGGCGGGTCGAGTTATGGAGCCGGGGGTGAATGGTTCTGGCTGGAAGGGATCTGAAAGATCATCCAGTTTCAGCCCTCCCCGCCGCCTTGAACTGGGACACCTCCCACTAGACCTCCCAAGGCCCCATCCAACCTGGCCTTGAACATCTCCAGGGATGGGGCAGCCACAACCTCCCCGGGCAACCTGTGCCGATGCCTCACCACCCTCATTGTGAATAAATTCCTCCTTATTTCTAGTCTAAATCTGCCCTTCTCCACTTTATACCCGTTGCCCCTGATTCCATCACAACAAGCCTTTGTAAACAGTTCCTCACCAGCTTTCTTGCAGCCCCTTCAAGTACTGGAAAGCCACTATAAGATCAGAGCCCTTTCCAGGCTGAATAACCCCAACTCTCTCAGCCTGTCCTCCTATGAGAGGTGCTCCAGCCTTTTGATCATCTTTGCAGCCCTCCTGGACCCATTCTAACAGCTCCAAGTCCTTATGTTGAGGATTCCAGAACTGGACATGAGGTAGAATCATCTCCCTCAACCTCTGGCCATGATACCAAAGGTAGTTACTGTTACAAAAAGTGGAATGTTTTTTCTTTAAGCTAAAGTACAGTTACATTTCATATAAGTAACTGTTCCTTGAAAGATAGACAGAATGTCCCTCTGATAGCATGTTTTCATTAAAAGTGTTTTCAAGACACTTTTCATTCTTTCACGATGGGCATCGGTAACAGAACGAAGTTAAACTACAAAACTAATCCTAGTGCTTTAGCTGTCTATGTCTATAGAATATAATGTAATCATTGTTAATATACAACAGGCTTCCAGAAGCACTGTGCAATATGTTGTTGTAGTATCATAGAATCATAGAATCACCAGGTTGGAAGAGACACACCGGCTCATCGAGTCCAACCATTCCCACTAATCTCTAAACCATGCCCCTCAGTACCTCATCCACCCGCACCTTAAACACCTCCAGGGAAGGCGAGTCAAGCACCTCCTTCGGCAGACCGTTCCATTGCCTAATGAACATTTTATCTGTATGCCACAGAAAGAATTGGTCTGTCTCAACATCACACGTAACCTGAAGGTCTCATTGCCCAGCCATCTTCAGGTGGACTGCAGTACTGAACAGGATGGATTTGCAGGGTCCATCCTGATAATGGATACAGATGGGAGCTGAACATGCCCAAACAGGTGCACGTTTTTGGTGGGAAAATATAGAATCATAGCATCACAGGTTGGAAAAGACCCACCGGAACATGGGGTCCAACCATTAACCATCACTTGCTGACTCCATCATGCAGGCGTAGTGCCAATGCTGCCACTTACACCAACAGTATTGTAGGGTTACAGGGCTGGAGCTTGAAATAATCCCCCTTTGGTCCTTTAAAGCGATGCTAAGGGCCTGTTGAAGCTAGGAAAAAAAAAAAAGCTTCTGCTGCCTTCTCCATTTCATCTTGCAAGCTGTAAGATCCCACCCCTCTCACTGCCTATCCCTGCTGACAGGCATGCTTCCTACAGAGCAAATGGGCTTGAAAGTCTGTGATCAAAGTAATTTGCATTGATTTCCATGGCCTGGTTTCTCTGCTTGGATATGGGGTGAAGTTAGTGAAATGAGCCTATGAGGAACGCATGACCCCAAGCATATAAAGGAATGAAGCAAGAGTGAGGTTTAGAGAACATTCTCCCACTAGACTCAGCATGGGACTGACAGGACATCACATTGCTGTGGTGGTAGCTATGTATACCTCTTTCTTTTTCTTTCTTTCTTTCTTTCTTTCTTTCTTTCTTTCTTTCTTTCTTTCTTTCTTTCTTTCTTTCTTTCTTTCTTTCTTTCTTTCTTTCTTTCTTTCTTTCTTTCTTTCTTTCTTTCTTTCTTTCTTTCTTTCTTTCTTTCTTTCTTTCTTTCTTTCTTTCTTTCTTTCTTTCTTTCTTTCTCTCTTTCTTTCTCTCTTTCTCTCTTTCTTTCTCTCTTTCTTTCTCTCTTTCTTTCTCTCTTCTCTTCTCTTCTTCTCTCTTTCTCTCTCTCTTTCTCTCTTTCTCTCTTTCTCTCTTTCTTTCTCTTTCTCTCTTCCTTTCTTTCTCTCTTTTGCTCTTTTTTTCTCTTTCTCTCTCTTTCTCTTTCTCTCTCTCTCTCTCTTTCTCTCTCTCTCTCTCTCTCTCAGTTCTGTGTTTAAGTATCCAAGCTAAACATACCTGTATCTTTACGGCACATGCCAGTTGTACAGACTGACATCCTCTGCCTTACAATACATTCCAAGTCATGAATGCATCCCTCTAATGGTATTTAATAATACAGCAGCCTATTGTTGATATCTGCAGTCTTACACAAATATGGCCTCTTATAAGACAGTCTGTCTGTCAAGCTTCCCAAAGCATGAGGTCAATGCTGTTGTTTCAGCACCACTGCTCCAGTAATCTTTGTGGGGTCAGATGAAAATAATTTTTTTCCACCTGCTTTTTTTTTTACAGTATTGGATATTTATTGCTCTGGATGTCAACCTTTTCAGATATAGCACTGTGTGGGAAGTATTCTTTCAGAGTATGAAAACAAACAGTAGGCCATTTCCAGTCTAGCATACTGTGAAAAGAAATGTTACATAAATTATGCATTAAAAAAAACAATTTACTGTAAGTTCATGACCTTCAGTAGACAGAAAATTAGCTTGGGACTTCAAATATGGAGTTCCCCTTTGATCAGCTTTTGGATGGCACTAAGAAAATTTAACCTCTGGAAAGTTTTCCAGCCTGTCAGTGAAAAAAGTGGTTGTGATAGACTTCATAAAATGTTCTAAAATAACAGTATATCTGTGTATAATCCGGAGATGAGATTTGCTGAAGCAGTGAGTATACATTCATAGCAGAAAGCTCTCACAAATAGTACTTGGAAATAAATGTAAGGAAATTAGCTTTCTGAATTTTATTTTCTTATCTTGATTTCCAGGGTTTTCCCCTCTATTTTTCATAAATTTTCATGCACTGGAGTATTGAGAATGCATGTTTTAGTAACTGGAAGGTACAATCAGGTGTTAAACTCAAAATTGTCTACTTTATTCCCGGTTTTGTAGAAGAAATGGAATAATTCAACAGAGATGAGGTGCCAGACTTTGATCCTATAAAAAGAAGTGTCAGATCATTTAGCAAAAGATACTGACAAAAATGAGGCCAAACTGATGTTGCTTAAAACATCTTGGTTCTATGCTCCCTGACTTCTATCTGTCTTTCAACCACAAAATTATTTTAATAAATATTCCAGGAACAAATTAGCAAGAGGTGCAAATTAACTCAGTGACCAGCCCATGGTTTAATCCCTGCAGGAATTACCATTTCTGGACAGTAGAATGCTATTGTTTCATCCCCTTCTGGTGTTCTGATAGTTTCCTTTCACATCTTAGTCATTACAGCTACACAGAAAGAAAAATGAAGTGTTTTAAGGCAAATTATCCAGAAAAAACAGGTAGATGCTTCCTGGCACCTCTCACAGTAACTACACCAAAGTAGTCTCTTAGGAATCTGTCTAATGGCTCAGCCTTTATCAAAAACATGACAAGATATCTCAGAGAATATAAAATGCTTTTGGAACCGGGCATTACATAATGGCCATCATCTTAAGCTCTTATTATAAAAATCTTAACGACTGCCACTGAACTTTATACTAGGATTGGAAGTAATTACTGTATGTTCCATGTAAGAGGCTGAAGATTTTGTGTGTATGTATTTTAACACTTTCATTTTCATGCTATTCCTTCTCCTTGTAAAGATAGATGTTTTTAAAAGTCAAGGATATGAGATCATTAGGATACAAGCATGCAGGATAAAATATTAAAATAACTTGCATGGTGACATTAATTCAATATCTGATTCCCTGAGGATCTCTCATCTTCTTGTTTATTTTAATTGTGCCCCTGACAAACAATGAAGGTCTGTTTTTCTTGTTTTACAAAGATCATCAACTAAGAACCAAAGTGTCAGGCTTTGGTTTGGGCTCCTGAAGTTAGGTACCCAGGCTTTGCCAAACTAGGTGCTCAATGACAGTTAGCACTCTCAATATAAAGGAACTTTCAAAAGATAATTCCTGACCATCTATGCAGGCTTTCTTTGCCTTTTCTTGCACGCAGCAGCAGTGCCCTTCTTCTCATGGTTCTAATTGAAGTTCAGCCTTCTGTTTGAAGCCACCACTACTACTCTCCTCTTACATAATAAACCTTCACAAAGGAGGTGTTTCTTTTCTTTAAAAATTAAAAAGATATTGCCTCTCCTCCACAGTAGCAAGGCTTGATAGGCTGTGTTATAACCCGGAGCCATAATTTGCCGTTTCGTTGAAGCTCTGCCACATGCAGAGAAAACATTGAATCATTAGGCTAGAGAGAGGGCACCGAGAGTCTGAAACTGTGGTTAAGCTGCTTATCCAGTAGAGGGAAATCTTGGCTCCTGGTTGCTATTACAAGTTCTTTCAATTCAGAAATTCAGTGGCATTTTAGATGAGATGAATAAGCAGCATTGATTCTCCACAGCTGGGCAAGATCACTTGAGTCCTAACCTTAGACAGAAATGCAGTATCTTAAGCTTAAGCATCTCAACCTGGTCTTCTTTGAAGAGAAAAATAATTCATTTTCTACCACAGGATGAGATGCATTTTTCCTCTAAAGATGTCTGTGTTTCTCTGATACCTATAAACTTAGCCTAGGGTGACTAACATAGACATGGACATTTCACAGGTTCACACTTAGATTAGGACAAACAAATTTTCTTCCTGGTGACCAGACCTGCCAATATAACTTTGGGTTGGAAACCTGCAGCTAGGTACTCTTTTGCCTGTTTCTAACCTTCAGTTGCTGTGCAACTGCTCATGAGGACACTGTAAATAACAATATGAGTGTACGCTAAATAGTTGAATATGAACATAATGCCCATTAAGCTCTCGATTAATTTAAGAAACAAAACAGCTTTGTAAAAAGGCTTTCTCTTATAGCTTATTTTGCTAATTACATAACTTGTTGTCTAGCTCAGGTCTAGTGGAATGGATGAGTAAATGGTCTGTTGCTGCTGTCACTGTTTACTGGTTATCAGTTTTACGTCTCCCAAAACATGCTTGCTTCTGGTAGCTTTGCTTTCTTTGGTTATTAAGAAATAGTCAGGTTTTACAGACCCAGCCACACTAACCAATACTGCTGTGCCATAGCATGTCAAGGCATGTCCCTATCAGATCAGATGGAGAAATGTGCAAGACCTACACCCCAGGCTTCCTTGAAAGCTGAAACTCTAATATAATTAATCACCTAATTGTTGTTACAGGAGCCTTAAGAAATTCTTGTAACACCACCCCCCCCCCCCCCACACCCGCTGCCCCAAACTGGTAACATTTGTCAGCCTACTCAGCAAGAATTACATTCCCTGGTTGCTGCTCAGGAAAAAGTAGCACCTGAGGTAGGGAATAATGGAGTGGCATGTGCTGAAGAGTAGTAATCACAGTATGTATCTTAGAAGAGATCTAAGCTCCCCCACATCCCAAGCGTTTCATTTACTTAATCCTTTTAACAGCTTTTCTCATACTTTCTGTGATTCAAAGATTTACATCTCTTAATTTTTCCTTATGTTCCTAGAACATCATACCATAAAAAGAGCCTAGCCCTTGAGCTTATCTTTAGTTTATACACACTCAAGCTGGCTAAACACAGTTGATGTTTATGTGTTCAGGAAAAACAGAACCATCCCTGCACCTTTGCTTTACTCCTCTGAGTCTGCAGAGACTCTAGGGATCCATTGTCAGCAGTGCAAGGACACAGATTTTATATGGTAGCTGGAGAAAAGATGAGAGATCTTGCTCACTTCATGCATGACTACCTGCAAACCAAGTTGAAATGTCTTTCATGTATATTATTAAATCAAATGACAGTCTTGCAGTGAAACAATTGGAAAATATTATAAAAGGTTAACAGTCTGAAAATTGTGGGTAGACTATGACTGTAAGTAGTCCCCTCCATGAGTATTCCCCAAATGCTTTTTATTTATCTTTAGAAACTCAGTGTTAACAAACACCTGGTCTGAGTTTTGTTTGTTATGATAGCAACTGCTGCTATCATGGGAAACATTACAAAAAATACTCCTAATTTTGCTAAAGAGCAAAATACATGAGAAAGTGTATACTTTCTCCAGCAATTTTTGCTAAAATATGTAAAATACAATAACAATCTTAGTGACTACATCCTTACTTAATGTGTTAGCATAAAAAATAACTGTGTGTGTTCCTGGTGTTGCTGTTTACAGGAAAACAAACTGGTTCCCATTTCTTTCTTTTTTTTTAAACAGAAGAAACTGAAAGCAACTGTAGAATTTCACTACCATTATCCTTTTAGATAATAATTTTAGAGGATGTTATGAACTATTGATAGGGAAAAAAAACATGGCTAATGGCTCATGTGCCTACAACTACAGAATTGCAAAGCAAATGGATTATTGCTTTCAGCTGCTTTAAGCCAAGTATTAAGACAATTCTGTTGTACATGAAATGAATAATAAGCTTCAAGTAACTGACATTTACTGGCATGTCAGGTTCATAATTTTTTATAGTCATAGCTGAAATTGCATTTGCTAAATTGCTCTCATGAAACAGGCTTTTTGTTCTGATAGATTCACTGCTCCTCAAAGTACAATTCATCTTCCTGTAAAAGCACTGATCCTAATCTTTAGCCTGTGTTAAGATGACTAGATCTTCCAGTTTTAAATATAAGTTCCTTTATCTTAATGCTCTCTGCAGGGGTGCCCATTTGACCCTGTTCTACTTATTGTTTCATTTACTCTGCCGCCCATGCTCACTGTATAAAAGTAGGAGCACATGGTCAAAGGGCTCTGTTAGGAGATGACTTACGCACTGCCTGCTGCCAGGTATAATTGTAGATTGCACTAAAAAATCAATATAATTCTGCTTTGTAACTTATATGGCATCATTATTCTGTTAAGTAAGTTATTCATTGCACCACAGAGAAGTCTTTTGGCATCAGGACCTTTAAACCGGTTACAGAAGGGGAGAAAGGATTTACCGTGGATTTGCTCCTGCCCAGAAGCGGCAGCAAAATCCTTCTTGTTAGAAATACCACAATGAAAAATGATCAACAGGAGAGGAAAATAAATAGGAGAGTCTGCCTTTTCTTTAACAGGCACTAAACTGAGTTTTGTTTAATAAAAGGCATCAGACCAAAGGGCAGGGAGGAGGGCATTTTTTAATCAATAGGCTGTGCTGTGAAAGGCAGAACTTAAAGCACAAGCAAACAGAATTGCACCAACAGCAGTGAAGGGAGGCAACACATTAGGAGGGCAGATGCTATGCTTTCTTCACAGCCTTGAAGAGGGCTGTTTGTTTTGTCATTATTTCTAGCCTAGGATTTTGCGAGCTACTGCTCCAACTGGATATCTTCTCTCACAGCTCTCAGAATATCCTTGGTAATTGCAGTTGGCATCCTTGCTCACTGCTAGAGCACAAGCTAGCTCTTGCATTTGATACTTTCAGGTACCCTCTTCACACCTACGGTTAGTGTTTCTACTTGCACTTAAGATTCCTAGTGATGAGTCTTTTTAGCTGTTACTGTTCAGATACTGAGTCAGTCAACTTATGGGGAGAAGAAATAGCTTCAATGAGCTTGCTTGCCCCAGCCGTGGTATCTCAAAATTCACTCAGGCAGGCAGCTGGCACCAATGCCGGGCTCAGTACTGAAGGCTTTGTTGTGAAGAAGGTAATGGTGTGTGCTGCACCCTGGAATCTGGGCTGCAGCCAGTGCAAGGTTATCTGGAGGGGAAGAGGGACTGCAGTTGTGGAGATGAATAGGCATAATAATGATTGGCAGCAGATGAAAGTCTTTCTGTTGCCTTACTGTTTGCACTGTTGGTCTAAATTGGAGAACACCTTTATAAACAAAACAACCCAGGGCTTTGGGTCATAACAAGATGTATTCCTTGTTTGAAGAGGTATCCCCATGGGTAAAGTTTTTGTTTGAGGCAGATCTACTTCCCAGCAAGAAGTTGCATTGTGGTCACAGATTTTTTTTTTCTCTTTTAATCTCAGCCAAAATTTCTTCTTAGATTAACATGATCACATGTCTAAGGCCTAATTGCCACTATGGAATGATGAATGGCGCATATAAACTCACACCCTGAAGTTTCTCAGCTATTTGGATGGGTACATCTAATGCCTGAAAGTGCAAGTGAGTTTTGCAGCTCTGTAGCGCTCTAGTAGCTGGGAGGGAAATGATAAAAAGCCATGAGAAATATCCTTGTACTGGAGCGTGTGCTTACCTGGCTGTGGTGTGGAAGGGTTACTATTACTCCACAATATTTCACGTGAGAGAAGAGCAGTGTCTCAGAGAGCACAGTGCTAACCATCAGTAACTGCTGCCTTTTCATTATCAGCCACTGTTCTATTGCATTATTGATTAATGTTGTTGAAAGCGATTCCTGCTGGTCCCTTATGTTCTTAACTGAAAACCACTTAACATATCAGCCACATCTAATTGAATAGCAAGAGGAATAAGTGAAATGTCGTTCATAAGCACTCATTCTCTTTACAGTCATTGGCAAAGGTATGTATGTCACTGAATATTGAAACCGTCTCAAAGGCATCAAATTTCCAAGTATAGTGCTATTTTTAAGAATATTTGTACTTAACTGGTGCAGTAGTCTAATTGCTGCTACTAATGTTCTGGAGGCTTGCATTCTTCACTTATTGTAGGGACTAAAAGTATTCTATGCATCTTAGTTAAGCATTACCAGATCTCAGAATCATTGGTAAATATTATTCTAATTATCTACAACATCTGTAAGTTGGATAACATAGACATTCACCGAAGTAGTGGAATTTCTTTTGAAGTCAGTGGTGGAACTGTAAATAGAAGTTAGCTGCTTTTTAAACATTGGTATTAGAATAACACCAGAAGACATCAGTCAATATTAGGGCCTAGTTATGCTGAACTTTATACAATAAGCATGTGAAGAGAGATAAAAAGACTTTTCTACAAGGAACTTAAGCAGTGGATAGCCAAGCAAAAGTGCAGGAGGAAGTATATACTAATGTCTTCATTTTACAGACTGGGTGCAAAGAAAAGCAATTTGCCTAAGGCTGCTGTGTACCACTAGTACAAACCAAATTTGTATTTCTGAACTATATTCTAGGCAATTTCTCATAGTTTATTTTACAGCACCATTTTGGTTCTTGAGGGATGTTCCCCTGCTTCCCACCTCAGCACATTATCTGATATAGAGCATGTATGAGCGTTATCCATATTTCCCCTTCCTTTCCCTTTTCCAGAGACTCCTGTACTTTGCTAGTCACCTTCATTTTCTTTCAGCCTCAGGAGAAGTTCCAGAGTGGGGTATGGACAGCAGTATGTCACACATGAGGTAAACCACTATTCTTCACCTTACCTGCTTGTCTGTCTTAATTTAAAAAAAAAAAATTAGAAAGAGAAAAACAGCGAATGAAATGAATCTGAAGGAAGATCATTAGAATGGAAATAACATTAATTGCCATTCCTGATGACACTGACATGACATATTAGAGTGTTTATATGTCTTTCAAAAAATGGTCTGTATACTTTTGTGTCAGGTGAGTGAAGAGGCAGGTGCATCTCCTAAGCAAAATGGGCCCCTGCAAACTGAAGCATAATATCAGGATAATGCTGTCATTGTACAAGTGTCTGCTGCCCTCAAGATAATGTGCACAATCTGTTTTTGCAAGTGGTTTCATATTTTTGTTCTTTATTATGAGCATATACAGCACATAAGTGTTTTTAGTATTGGCTGACTTTGGTATTTTGTAGTCACGATTGTGGTATTTAAACAGGAGGTGATCTGTTCTGCACATGGAAAAGGGGCTGTGTTACAGAGGAAATAATTTTTAAAAGTGTTGCTATTTTTTGGCAAGAGTGTGCTATGGTTACTTTTCAAAGAATATACCCAGTGTTCTTTATGTTCATGTACAAACCTATGGTGATTTGAATCTGATTTCTATTCTGTACCTAAGGAGCACTATCATTGTGCTAGAAATGCAAGTGTGATATTAATTTGGAAACCTCTTGCACGTATATAATCTCATCTGTTTCTTTTTTAGCTGCTGTATAATATTGCCTCTTGGTTTAAGCCTAAGAGCAGTGGTTACTTGGATTAAATGACCAACATCACTTAAATAGCAACCGTTGTAAGAAATGGGGATCTTTTTATAAAATTTCATTGTATTATTAATATCCAGAATGCATTTGGTATGATATAGGAACATATTGCCCTTGATTAAGAAAATTCCTTTCAAAGAGTTTGCCTGGCAGTGATTTTTGAAATGCATTTCAAGACTTTCTGAAAATCTAGAAATACAAGCATGATATGATTGTATAGTGAAAATGTGTTTGGTGAGGGACACACAGTTATCTTTAGTTTCCATATGAAGCAGAGCTGGTAACTTGCCTCCAGTCGTTCCTAGCAAATTTGCTTAGACCTTTATTGAATGCAGGCTTGGTGGGTTTTTCTGCTGCACCACTCGTACTAAGAGAAGTTATTTTTACAGGAGGTACTGTGTCCAGGATATACATATCAAGCTAAAAGTTGTCTCAAGGCAGGAAAAACTCCTGAAACTTGCATCCCTCATATCTCATGGATACCATCTTTGCAAGAAAACGCTCAGCCTTGGAAACTATACACCATGAGTCCATATGTGTGTATATAACGGAGCACACAATGCCAAGTACAATGCCAGGTTTTCTGAAGCAGGTCTATTTTTTATTTTAAACATTGTTGGGCTTAATTGGTGATTAATCAGTGGGGTTCCAGCTGAACAAAGCCTCAGTTCAGAAGGATACAATTGCTGCTTCAGGGTTAGCCATCATCCAGGAAAGGGAATCTATGCTGTGCGAAGACTCCAAAGGCAAAGGTTTGAACACAGAAATAACAAGAGCTTGGAGAAAGCTGCAACAAGGTTATGCCAGCTAATGCTCTAATAAACAGGTTTTGAACAATGCTAGAGCATTGGATTTAGGATGTGGATGGGTTACAACCCCAGTGTATTGTTTCATACTTGGTATTTTTTTCTTATGCAGTTCTTTACCTTTTTCTCCTCCATATGGTTACCAAGGAATGCAAAGCAAGCTATCACTGTGTGCTAGATGGATGCAAAATCTATGAGTTCTAGAGCTCATGAGAACATGGGTACAGCATATTAGGTGTCAGGATGATGCTGTATGGCAGAGGAATCTGTAAGGGGCAGAGACGTCCCTTTCCTGCTTAGTTTTGTCAGGATCCAGGTCTGCTCTGTTATACAGAAAGCACATCTTGTCTGCAAGATGGGACTGTGTCTCTGAAGTACTGGCTGTAGGCTGAGGGGGATCGCTGCCTGTGAGTACAGAACACATAATGAGCGGCAGGGGAAGAACATTTTGGGATTGCACGTAACTTATTACAGGATATTTAGGAGAGGAGCCACAAGCAGGGGAAGGGAGAGATAGAGGTGGTTTGGGGAGGAAAAATCTTGGGAAAACAGAGACATGAGAGACTAAAAAAGGGCAGCTGGTTGTAAACAGGTGGCTGGGCAGTAGGTTTGTCTGGCCATGCCCTGTAGTTGATCAGCACAGTCTGACCTACCTGCTCCATTTTCACTTTCTTGGGTGCAGGACTCTTCTTTGTGTATGAGGGTCTGAGAAGCCAGCAACTAGAGTGGTATCACAGGGGTCCCTGTCTGTGGTGTTAGCAATTGGAGTGGATGAGGGTTCATAAGTCAGCGTGTGATTGCTCCTGATGATCAACCTGAGCTTGCAAAGAAATAGTTGAAATGACCTGGAAGCCAGGTGTACGCATGTGTGTCTGGGAGTGAGACAACTAGAGAAGCTGGCTGTGGGAGGGAGTGAGGGTTCCAGCCATGCAGCAGAGAGGCTGTAGTGTCTGGGTTTGACTGAGAGATCAGAGCCTTGTGTAGGTGGGGGGGGGGTGGCTCTATATATCGGGCTGGAGCGACTGTGTGTCTGAGACCAGGCACTAGAGGCAGCTAGAGCCAATTCTTTGCATTTCTCTTGGCAATTTACATCTATGCAGAGCGGGCCTCATTCTGTTCCTATAAAATCAGTGTTTCAATTTATGCCTCCTTCCTCCTTAGCCTCCGTAGAGACATGTTTCTGTGCTCTGTATTTGTAGTGGTGATGTAGAGAGGGAGATGCAGAGATTGCACATGATATACAAGTAGATAGAGAATCTTGACCTTCCTGCTTTTTACAGCTGTTTGTTCTCTCTCCACACAGGTCAGAGTAGTGGAGAACCAGACCCTTTGTCTGGAATGCTTAGTATCCCTTTTCTATATATTTTCTATAAAATAGACCTCCTTTCAGCATCCAGTTCACTTGCTGTAGTGTTTTTACCCAGGAAATCTCTGAACCGAGGGTGTCTGTATTGCACTGGGTTAGGCGGACAGACATGTGAATTGTAACTGAACAGTCTAGATGAGGAGAGGAAGTACTGAATGTTTTTTCCCCATGCTGCTGAGGAAAATGCCCATCATAACAAGTATGAAATGTACACTACATATTGGTATGTTTCACAAATAATAAGTTTGTCATGGTGTCCTTCAAAGGTTGCTTCAGGGTTCTGTTACACCAAACTTCACTACTCCCACATCATTAATTACTGCCAAGTCCAGTTTCAAGCAAGGCGCCAGTAATGCATGGAGGGCGTATTTGTGTAAGGTGTGGCAAAGCATACAGACAAATGTATATGCTTGTAGGTAATACAAATTTCAATATAAGGTAAGGCTTTATGGTGAAATATGAACAATTCCTTATCAAGTAAGAGAGAATATTCTGCCTCAGTGTAAGCTAATGATTTTTTTTTTATGGTTAGTGGAGTTTGGTGAGTGGTCCTTATTGACAGACGCTGCTTGCAGGAAGGAGAAGGTGGCCTGCACCTGGCCTTAGTAGGCGTACCAACTGCCTGAGGAGGTGAAGGTAGTGAAGATTTTATGAGACTGAATATTAGCATTGTCTCCTAAATAGAATAATAAAAGGGAGCAGGAGTCAGGATGGAGGGGAGAAGGACAAAGCAAAAGAGGCTGCAGAGGTGAGAATTAACCCAAACAGAGGCTAATGGAGGGAGAAAGCACATGTTCCCTGGCTGATGTCTTCCCTAGGTTTGCTTCCACAGAATATAATGTACTTGCATAAGGACTGCGTTCTGAACTCCATGGTCAAGGCCCTGGTTTGACCTAATAGTGTAGGAAGCTTTCTGAATGTGATCTAAAGATAGATAAATAAAAACATAGTCATCTTTTATTTCTGTTCAGCTGTTGTGCTAACTTCTGTTTCTATTCAGGAACTTTGTGAGGAATACAGTGCCCTGGGCACCATTTCTTACTTGCAGATGGGTCTACCAGGAGGTGGTATGGATCTTAAGAGCCATGAAAAATTAGGTGGGATGATTGGAGCCTCAAGGAATCTAACGTTCCCTTTCATTCCCCCTCCCCAACAAATTCAGTAAAGCAATGCACAAAAGCTGTTTGGAAAACAACCAGCTCAAAACAAGATGTCATTTGTGGTGATGTAATTATACAAATACTAAGCAACACTTGAAAAAGAGGTAAACTGTGTGGTGGTAGAGCTGTTGTATCCTTTCAGAAACATTTAATAGAGTTCCATTTAAAAGAGAGAAAAAGAAGTCTTTGTTAACAAGTCTAGTCTAGAAACTTTTCACAGCAGCTTTCCATGATGGTTTCAGAGTCATTTATGATGACAGATTCTTTGTTATCACTAACAGCTGTTCCTGCTATAGATATAAAGTTACTCAGTGTTATACTATGGTGAAAAACCCCACAGGAACCTGTTACACTCAAGTGGGTAGCTGTGCAGAACCAAAAACAACTGAACTTGAAAGATATGATTCTGTCATAGATGTTAACCCATTTGGCCTGAGATGATGATATAAAATTGTGAATTTGATACTGAAAATGCCGGCATTTAAAACTCTCTAAGACTAATTTCAGAGTTTTAAAAAGCAAGCATCTACATCAATTGTGCAATGAGACAAAAGCTGGTTACAGAATGTGTTTCCCACCTAAAATTCCCACTTATAAAATTTCCAAGAAATCTTATGCATATTCTATTATTTTCCAAGGTCTTATTTTAATGTTATAAAACTTCTCAACAGTCAAAACTCTTGCTAATTTGAAGATGGCCCCAGCTCTGTGCTTTACCTTGCCTTTTAAGATATGTAGAAACTCCAAACAAACGTGATTACAGAAGAGACGTGTTTAGCTCAGATCATACTGAACACAAGGTGTTATCATCTTCAAAGAATGCACAGTGTCTGGGAAAGAAATTGTCTAAAAGAAAACACGCTCTTAGAGAAAGGAAACATGATATCAGAAGGACATTCTGTCTAACTTTCAAAAAAACACAACTGCTTATATAAAACTTAACTGTACTTTAGCTTAAATAAAAATATTCCACTTTTTGTAATAGTAACTACTTCTTGCACATATTGTCTTTTGATTTAGTAAGTCTTTGACAGTTTAAGCTTTCTGAGGCTGTGTGCCAACCAGAATATCACCACCTTTCAGTTCATTTAAGCAGGGAATGGGTAAGATCCATCATCTTTCCCATGTATTCTGGCCCAAGTCTATCCTAGAGAAGACAGTGAAATGTCTATACATTGGCTAGCAGTGTGTATGTCACCCTGGCAAACACAGCTCCAGTGCTGGACTGTAATCCTTACCAGGTGTACATCTTTCTGTCCCATAGAGTTTCATTGCTGCTGTGAGGTACGTCAGCTACAATTCCTAAGTGTTGTCAAGTGACCAGAAACTTGGTTTCTATAGATAAAACAATAGTTTAAAACAGATGTGGTCTATCTTAGATTCACTGCGTCTTTGAATGTCAACAGGAAGCTTGATATATAAACCCAAGTTTTATTGCTTTAATCTTTATTATTTTAATGTACCTATATTTGTAAAACAGATTTCATTCATGTAGCAATGCTACTGTGTAGCAATGTTTTACAGGTACTGTTAATTCCTTATCTAGGATTAGAAATATGACTAAGAATAAAATGGAAGTAGATGTTATGATATTATTTTATGCATTTTTGGAAAGCATGAAAGTCACATAACATTATGTCTAATAATTTCATTTAATTATTCGGTTCTGCTTTTTTGTCTTCAAAGAAATCTACAAACAGTGACTAATTAATATTTGCAGAAGCCCTTTGAAATTGGTAGATAGACATAATTAATCCTATCTAACTGTTTCCTTGCCCAAGGCAACATTAGAGTTTAGTCTTACTCTATGGTCATTTCACTAAGCTAGCAGCTCCCAATTTTCCTTAGGCTGGGCTCACTCCTACTTTGTTGTGATAGTTTAGACGGACATACACCTTGGACTGCACCAAGTCTTCATTCTCTGTCTTCCACCTCTCTACCAAAATGCTTCCTCCCTCTTCCTCATAAAAATTACTTCCACTCTAGCCACTGCAGGTGTGGAAGTTCAAACTTTTTCCCTCCAAAATCCTGTACCTGGCTTTCACTTGTTTATGCCTTTTACTGCCTGGCCGACTCTGCACTCGCAGTCCTCCTCCCACAAATTCTCTGTTCTTCACATGCCATTGCCTCCTCTGTTGAGCTCAGCTCCTGTGTTTGGTGTGTACATTGGCATCACCCAGGGGAATTGCCTCTCTCTTTCTGTGCTCTTAATTACTGGGCAGCTGGGAGGAAGCTGGGCTGGTCAGGCTGGCATAAGCTGCTTTGTATCTTCTTGTTGGCTCAGTCATGTATGGTGAGCAAGAAGAAAACTGAAGGTAAGCTTTGCACCATTAAGTAGCAGACACTGTTCTCGCAGAACAGGTCCCATATCAAGGTGCAGGCTGAATATCTGTCCGAATATCTGTTATTGTAAGTGGAGATTCATGAAAGATTTTGCAGCACATTGTGACTTTCAAAAGCTCTTTGCAGAATCAAGGGGCATTGCTGTTCAGGTATTGAAGGCTAAAGGAGTTTTTGAGTATGGAACCAAAGAGAAGCTAATGTTGTAACAGAGAGTATGACTTGCCTTGAAAATGGTCTAGTGATGATATAGACTGGAGTGAGATCTGAACACCACAGTGAGCAGCAGGGATTGCAAAGCAACAACAGTTGTCTGTGGCAGACTGTGATAAAGACCTGATTTGACTGAAGAAACTAATTCTGCAGAGCATATAGTGATGAATGGGGTACAAGAAAAAGGAGAAAAAAGAAACAATGGAAAAGGAGATTACCATCTCATGTCATTAAAGAACCACACCAGAACCTGAGAAATAGTGTCAGAACATGGAGTTATCACCATAACAGTGTTTAAGATCTGATCAAATCTTACTTCATTATAGCTTTTCTTATCTGGTAGGAAATAGAGTTAAGGTAATGTATGCAGTAGCTGTTGATAACAAAGTCACATTTGTATTTGCGCTTTGGTGTAGTATGTCAAACCAGAAAAGGTATTTTCCCTGACTATAGGGATTCTGCTCCTCAACAAATTAATGAATGGATCAGAAATATTCCCGCAGGCAGCTGATCTGATTGCTCTTGGTTGACATGCCACAGTAGATGGCATGCCAAGCTTTCCTTGTACTCATCATTTCCTTTACTTAATAGAAAATGTTATGCCTTCATGTGACTACAGGAGAGAGAAAAGAAGAGAATACACAGAGGACATTAAATTTTCCAGCAACGTTGCATGGTATCTAAGGATATACTCCAAACCTGGTGCACTGCTGCAAAAACACTGATTTATCACAACATTCCCAAAAGTGCAATTTTCTATTAATGAGGTTGCATAACTATGTCTGCTGCTGGTTTCTGTCTTCTTTAGAAAAATGTATGATGTTTAAACCCATACTTTCAGGCTCTCTGCACCTGACAAAACAAGCAGATATCTTCATAAAATGGATAGCCTATTTCAACCACAAATTGCTTTGGCTTGACTGGATAGAATTATACATGCTGCAGAAGGTCAGATGGATGATCGTAATTGTCCTGCTTGGCTTTAGTTCATTGGTTTTACCTGAGTATTAATTCTTTCCATTCAGCATGATTCAAGAGAGTAAAATCCAGAGCTCTATAAAATAAGAGTTGTACATTCAACCAAATGGAGAATAGCTGAGTATAGACATATGGTAGATTGATTTTTTTCAGGCTGTTGATAATCTCAAGGAACATGTAGTAACAGAACAAATCAGCCTGTAGGTGGAAGTTCGCCTGCCACCCACAGCAAATGAATTTTTGGGGCATATAAATGGGAATCAATTACAATTACGCATCCCTTTCAATCTGAGTAATTTGTACTGAAATCCAAGAGGACTACAGTCAAAGGAGATGTACAAAGACATGACATTCTTTCTGCTTTAAAATAATTATATAGCGTGAATACATGTAAGAGAAGGCAAATCACTTAAGGACCCTCATCTGTCAATTTCCTGACATAGTTTAAATGTTAAATGATGGATAACCTAGGATAACTCAAACTAGATGGCTAAGCTGTATTGTGTGACAATGTAATCTTGCATCTTGACAATTAAATTAAAGCATTTCTTTCACAGCCAAGTTGAAGGTCTCTGTTCTGATATTTTTTCTTGCACTTACACGATGCTACATATGTTTAACTTATGTAAAACTGATACAGCAGTGAAGATTTGCTGCATTAAGTCTTGGAGGGAATTTTCTTCTAGCCTAGGAATACATATTTTTGATCTCTGAAATTAAGAGCCTGAAGGCAGCTGACGAGCACAAGGCAAAAGCCTGGCCTCACTGAAGAGTTACCAGGTGCTTCCCCTGTAGTCAGCAGAATCCTCTTAAGACAATTCTGCTGAGATGTGTTTAGTGGTCGTTGTATCTCAAACAGAGAGGGAAAAATGAAATGCCCTCTTTCCACTATGTCAATTTTACAGGCAGTTTACTGTGTTTAATGGACTGTTATAGCATATGCAGATGAACACTTCCCACCCACTCTCCACAGATCTGGCATAAGGTAATAACTTGTCCTATATTTCTGTGCTATATAGTGGCTTCCTCTGCTCATAGAAACACAGCGCACGAAATTGAAGCAAAGATCTCTAAAGGCTTTGCTTTGCCAAAGGTTAAATCTGCCTCATCCCCTCATATTAGGACATTAGAGACTGGCTTGTAATGCCTTCTCAGCTGTAAACAAATCCAAAGGCTAGGAGGTGATTAAGAAAGTCTGCTGCTCTGTCCTACAGCTCAGATCAAGCAAAACCATTACTTCCTTTTCTGGTGTAGACTTTCACCTGTAGAGCCACAGCATTCACCATGGAGTTCTGAGCTGCATCTGACTGCAGCAACTTTGCCAGGGTCATAATGGACTTGAGATAGTCCTGCAAATGTGGTGCAGGTAAAAGGAACCAAGTAAGCGCTTTCAGTGAAATTCAGCTCATTGCAGAGCCTTTAGAAGATATATCCATCAATAAGGTATCTCATCAGGTCAGTTATGCATAACATCAGTCTTTTGTAGATTTCACTTTTGCCTCTTGCATGTTAGGCATAGCCCTACCATTCCTTTCTTCTCTTTCTTTTTTCATATAAAATTATGTGCACACTTGTTTGTCCACAAATATTTATTATCCAGACTCTGTGGATAACTTCATGATAGCTTCCTGTCTCATAGCATACTTAGTACTAGTGCTGTGTAGGTTATACCAGACTATGAGGAAGAAACCTTGTGATCAAGTCAGTGGCTAAAGTGCCATGGGTCAAATGCTTATGCTGGGAACTATTTTTCTTCATTTATATTACTAGTCCCCAACTTTACTGCAGGAGTGATAGTTGGACAGATATTTCAAAATGTTCTGACTACCATCACTTGGAAACAAAAGGTGAACTTGCCCACGATTCATTTGTCTTGCACCTGAAATCATCCATTTATATATAAAGAAGATCAAATATAATATATATATATACCTTAGATGTAAAATAAGTATAGATACACATACACAGGTCTAAATTACATGCCCTGCCATTGCCTCCAGCAGAAATGTACTTTGATTGCAGCCCAGACAAAATTTTAAAAATATTTGGGGGACTGATTCATGATTTAAGTTGCCAGGCTTGAGACGTATTATGCATGTAAGCTTAGTACAGTGTAAAGATCAGAATGTTTAACTATCTTGCATTCATTCTGTAGAAATGGAAATATTGTAAAAATGGAAATATCCTAGGTCAGTAGACACTGCTTCAAGTTTTTTTGTCTCATAGTTTTTAATTCTGAAAACATAAGCAATTTAAACTTGTATTCTGAAGTGAACATCTCTTAAGCTAGGTAGAACACAGAAATTCATTGGAAATTTTAAGATTACCTGATCAAATATCATATCAAAGCTTTTCTTTCTTGACACAGGGAGAGAAGTACATTTGTTAAGTTTCAAATTCAGTAAATCATGTACCACTTTAGTAGCCTGCCTGATTCCCATCTTCTGGGGTAAACTGCTTTTATTAGTCTTCTAACAACTTAACTAACCTATAAAATTATTTCTCACTTAAAGGAAAGTTTTCCTCTCTGGTCTACACTGCATGTAAATGTCCAACATTGCTGGGAATGTTTTTAGTAGTGTCAGGTCAGAATACCAGAACTGTCCAAATGCATCTCTTTAGATTGATACACTATCTTTACAATAATAATCACAGTAAAGAATCAGGCTGAAAATGCAGTCACTGATTTATTTCACCCCGCTTTTAAAGGCAGCTAGGGAAGTTAAAGTACCAACCAAAGCACTGAAGGTTTTTGTATTTAGTATTTCTACCTTTAGAGCTACTGCTTGGAGAAATAGCATCTGAGCTCCACCTATGGCCTATGATGAAAAAGTCTTTCCCAAAGGTTGAGTCCAGGTGAGTCAAAGGTATGTGATCCAAGAAACCTTCAGCATTAATAACCAATGTCAATGGGTTGTAGAGGGGAATAAGGAAGACTAGCTGTTTACTCTCAGTATAAACGTTTTGAAATTTTGAACATTTTTCTGAAAGCTTGCATTTAGAATTATCTTTATTTTATATATAAAAAGAGAAAACCAAACATTTCAGAAAATGAGCATATGAATTGTAATATGCAAGACAACATCAGCAATGGCATCACTAAAAAGAAAGTGAATAGTCAGCTTAGGTAAGTTAGAGATCCCACAGTGAAGAACTAGGGGGGAGCCTGAACCCAAACCTCTGTGTGGAGATCAGTATGCTTTAAAGTTGCTCTGCATTTCTTCAGGTTATAAACTTTTTGCCAGACCATCTCCACAGATAGGCCAAAATACGTATCTAAAACTAATTTTACTTACAGATAAAGATTTTGTGGCTCACAATCATTTGTAGTAAAGTTTTTTGCTTAGTTTTGAATGATCAAAGAAAGAATGGGACAGCAAAATTTCTAGTAAAGTGCTAAATGTCCTTACTGGTAAGAAATTTTGCACTCTACCCTCAAAGCAATAGGGTGCTTTCCAGAGTCAAGAGTCATTAGGTACCACCTAAGACTTCAGGATTAGGCCCACAGGAAAATTTAGAAAAATATTTATCATTATCTGGTAAAATCTCTCTTGAGATGTATTATGTATGTATGCATGAGAAGACCTCTGTTGTCTTCAATCTACTGGAGGTTTTGAATCTCAGCATTGTCTCCCTACATCCCATAAATAAGCCAGAGACACAACTACAGAAAAACAGAGGCAGCAATTCCTGCAGTCATGATAGTTTTTGAACTTTTTCTCCTAGTCCTTGCAAAAGTGGGTGGTATTAAGTGATTCAACAAATCTGACATCAGCCCCTGTATGGAAAATAAAGTGACAAAACATTACCGTATTCTTATCAGGAATAAAGGACATTGAAACACTGGGTAAGTTGTAGAAAAAAATGAGGGTATTGTTTACCAACAAAGTAAATAAAGCTACTTGAGTTGCCTGACCTGCAATTACAAGCCTTCATGTGAAGTTTTCAGAGCTTTTGTAATAGCCTTATCTTGCCTGCCGTGCTAGATTAGAATAATTTGACATTTTGTATACCTATTTGCTTATCCAGCTGCAGCATAAGTCTATTTATATTTTTCATAAATTTAAAATACACTAGTCCATCTGGTTTTTATTCAGTGGTGGCTTTAAAGAAATACCACTAGAGGGCAAGATGACAGCTGTAAGCCATTTGAGTCTGGGTCCTGCAAATGTTGAGGTAGATGAGAAATTATTGACTGCAGTGGTGCTGAAAAAAGCCTGGAAAATCCATTCTCTTCCAGAAATACTTTAAAATTGCCTCAAAATCTTTAAATATTAAAAAAATAAACTTTCTAATTCAATCTAACATGCTATGAATAACTATAGGTGTAATAAACAAAAATGTTATGTATTGTCAGTCAGTTCTAGAAAATAAGAGGATACAAGTATTACATCATGTGTCCTTCTGAAATTGTCTAATTTCCTCAATATAAAGGCAATCTTACCAATTCTGTAATAGTTAAATAAAATATTTCAGCATATATATATACACACACGTTCATGCCTACACATACACACAAATTTACCTTTACATTAACAATCTAGATGGAGTGCTGAGCAAATGTGGAAGAGCTGAATTTGATTTCTAATACTGTTTTATTGTTCCCTAGAGCTTCAAAAATGCTTTAAAAAAATACCTAATGGAGTCCTACAGACAGAGGCTTTGAGTTTGTCAGATGCCATAAACAAAGCCACAGTGGTCCTGGTCAGTACTTGAATGAGAGGCCTCAGAGGCAAGAAAGGAGTCTGTGGGATGCATCTATTTTCTGCTTTTAATCCTGCTGTTATTTCAGTCTCCCACAGAAGTTCTTGTATTTCAGTTTGTTCTCATTGTGAAACCTTTATTTCCTTTTCTCTTCATATTTTAAAAAGAAAATTGTCTACAAACAGTGGGAAAAATCCTTTTACCATCTCATTTTTTATTCTAAACATTACTTGCATAAGACCTCAAAGAAACTAATAAGCAGTGTTTGAAATAAGGTCTTTAACATTTGGCCCGTTGTTTAAAGGATGCTGTGGATAACATTTCAATTACCAAGTTACTGTGGCCTCAGCCTGGAACTTTTTCCCTTTAATTTTGTCCCACAAGTGCATATAGCTGTGATAGCCCTTTTTGTTACATTTATTCAGTAGTATTTGCTTTACAAGTCCCTAAACACACTTCATCAAGCATACAGCATGTTAATACGTTAAATGGTTTTCCTCCTGCCAGAAGTAGGCATTAAGCTTTGGAAAAATAAGACCATTAACAGAGTGAAAGGGGAAAATACCAATGTGTTGGCTGTTGAAATCAGTCTGAACTTCTCTAGCCTGTTGAGAGTGCAAATCTGCCATGTCTTCACATGATTGTTCCTCAGAGTTGTACTGGGAACCAGGATAAAGAGGAGCCAACTCTTGGGCTTGAAGGAAAATCTCAGTTCAACTTGCACCTCAGAGCAAGTTCAAGCATGTAGTTTCTGTGAGGGACTAGGTCCTGGGGTACTCTCCCACATCATATCAATCTTACGTGTATTACTAAAGATATCCATGGTGAGAAAATCTGATTTTCAACACAAGTTTTGGAGGCTTCATCCTGCTGGAACATCCTAAAACTTTGAGCTCCTTTTGCATGGCAGGGCAGGGCTGCAAGTCATGCCTGTCCCTTCACTAGTGCCTTTTAAATCCCCACCCTGAAGTGTCAGGCCCAAAAGCTGTAGACATTTGTGTTTGGGGCAGATCCTGATGGCCACAAACCCACCTGAGAGGGCTGCCCCTGCTCTGCACAATTCAGGTGTCAGAGGAGCTCCAGGACCGAATCTTCAGGGCCAGCCAGTTACTGCACAGCAATTATGTGATGACACCACCTCCCAGGGTGGTTGCGTGACACCCCATTTATATTGAAAGGACAACCCAGGGGCTTACAAAAAGGTAATGATGGGCAGTTAAGAGGGAGTGAAAAGTCAGACAGCTTCTTTTAGGATAACACGGGCTGTGGAGATGTTATATGTCCCATTTGTCTTTTCTCTTGCTGTCAGTCCCCGAGTTAATCTAGTTGCTGGTAACAGTGAAACCATCAGAGGCTTAGGCAAGCAATGCAGAGGGAGTGTCATGTTTGTGATCCCAGAAGGGCAAGTGGGGTCCCACTTAAAAAACTTTTCTTTGTGAAGTCTGGAGAGACCTTCAGTTACTGCTGAATTCCTGTACGTGGCAATTGCAGTGACCCATGGAGTAATACTGGCACTTGAGAGCAGATAGGTTTTATAAGCTAGCACAAACCACATATGAGCCCATTGGTTTTGGTAGACTTCTGCAGGACTGAGTCATTTATTTGATGAACAGTTGTAGAGCTAATATTTTTCTAAGGATCTAGATCTGTAGTGGGCAGGGTGTATGTCTTGACACTGTAATAGATAAAATTTCCTAAGTGATTTGAGGAAAGGTATTTCTTTAATTTCTCTGATTTTGAAGCATACTGTATAAAAGTTTCCATCACTACTATTAATCATGTCTGCTTTAATAGCTATGTGGCCAACACATTAGGTGGCTACATACGATAGTAACTAATGATGATTTCCATAGCAAGTTGGATAAAGTATTGCTAGTTGCATTTTTCAGAAATGTTGGAGACCAATACCTATCCACAGACACACGCACACACACTTTCAGTGAAAGATTTCAGTGACTAATTATTTTATTTTGCAAGCAGTAGTTAATTCTAATTTTTTGTACAATTTCTTCGTCATCCTGTGTCTGATGATCTACCTATTGTTAAATAGGAGCATCACTGGAGTTCCTGAGAAGTGCACCAAGGGAGACATGCTTAGGAGAGCAACCCAAGAAGATGACAGAGACACTTTAAAACATAAAATTCTGGGATTCAGAGAAAATGTTTTGTCTTTTAAGTGTTCATATTTCAAAGAAAAACCAAATGCAGCATAAAATTGCAGACCTTGGGAAACTAACCAAAGCCCTAATTTTTTGCAAAAAAAGTCTGCTTCAGTAGGAGTATTTTCATCAAGCTGTTAAAAGCTTAAACCCCGCTGCTGACTGAATATAGTCATCTGCTCTGAATTAAAAAAGCAAGGATGGACTCTTAAATATTTGCGTATGTACTGAAGATACAAGTCAGGTTCCAGCAGAAGTTTGTGTGTATGAAGATGTCAATCCCTTGAACTCTGCTGAAGAACTTCCTCTCAGGCAATGCCTGGAAGATCAGCTTCCAGCTCATGGTTTTCCTTTTTGTTAGTCTCTCTGTTAGTTACTGAAAAGCTACTTACCCTTCATTACTAAGATACTACTATCGATATTAAAATACAATTGATCCTCAAATTCACCATTTACATCTGCTACAAACTGTACATTATCTCTTTGTAACACTTGCTTCAATTGAGCAGTGTTTTGCATGATGTTCTTTACATTTTCTTATGCTAATGATATTCTTGCAATTTCCTTTGTAATATCAAAAAGTTAATTATCAAACATGACAATCCTGCTATGGGTTTGGATAGTGTATTTCATGCCTCCGTTTATTAACCCTGTTGTCAAACAGTGAAAAAACCCTGTATCTGGTTTCTCTTAGTTACTGTTGCTTTGGAAACTAGTTACATGTCTTGATTTGTAAATGGGTATTTTTTCAAAAAAGAGAGTTGAGAGAACATGGAATGTTTTTCTTTCCCTGAGTCTTTCTATCTCTGTTACTATTTATATGCTGTATCTAAGAGCTCTATTTCACATTGGTGTGCTACATCTTCTGAGCTTCTAAGTCAGCCTTCTGAAAGCTAATTAACTCATAATTCAATATAGAGCAGCCATTTATCAGCAGAAACCTATAATAATAGAGGAAGGATGGTGTAACAACTAATGAATTCTTGTTCCAAGGTCTTTACTAGCCCTCCTCAGTGACCTTAGCAAACCTCTGTATAAATACTGTTATTTTCTTTTGCTGTATCTGATTTATCTAGAGAAGACATATTTTGAGCAAGGCTATCACTGTACATGTGAATAACTTCAAAGTGCTGCTGTCCTGACAGTATTCTTCAAAGATATTTCTTGTTGTCTTTGAGTCAGTAACGGGTCTCAGGAGTTTTCTCCAACATAACCAGGGTTGAAGAGTCCACTGATACTTAGACATGGAAAAATTTTTGAGATTCTGTAATAATCTAGCCCTCCTATAAAATCTTGTTGTAATGTATTTGTGATTATTTAATTGTATATTTTTAAAGAGTTTTTATATGTTTTAAGATATACTTGTCTAATTCATGAAAGTGAGGAGGAAATTACCCAGGTATCAGTTACATCCATGCAGTTTTTTAAAAGTAGTTGTGAAACACAAAATGTAGAATAGGTACACATTCATCTCATGACTTATCCTTAAAATACACTCTTAGAAACACATCTTGTTCTAGCATCCAGTAATTGCCTCATTATCTCTGAAAAACTGTTAGGGTGCTTTGTCTTCTGTTGCGTACTCAGAAGTACTGAGTTATTTTTACATTGGAAGGCAGCAGGGGGTCTGATTTTTGTCCTATTTGTTCACTATGGTGCAAGATTTCTAGCATTAACCTGAAGAATGCTGTGTTATTGGAATTTTTGTCAGGGATTGAAATGCTTTTTAATGCTACCCAGCTAACAACTCTGGAGACTGTCATCCTGTATTTATCTGTTGCATGGGTACGATAGCAGCAGTGACTGCTCGAGCTGCCCTGTATTGTTCCTTTGCCATCTAATCCAGGCAGATGTAGAAAGTGTGTAAGAGGGGAGAGGGAGCCTTCATGGCTTCATATGGAAAAGCAGTAACAATTCTGCGGTGCCTCTAAATGCTAAAACCCTATATTGGTATGACACTCAAATTGCCACGCTTATTTTCATCTAAGTCTTGGCTGGTACCAGTTGAACTGATAACTAAGTCCACTAAAATAAGATACTTTCTCCATACTTTTTGTATAGCCAGAGGTCATTTCTGTCAGAGCAGGAGCCTCAAATTACATCCGGTGAATCTCTAATGTCACTCCTCACTCCCCATCAAATTGCCAAAGGTTGAGTATCCCTGCAATAGATTTGCAGCTCATCCCACCAGTCTCCCTACAAGTAGTGGAAGTGCATTACTTTTTTGGCATTCTCCTTAAATACCTGAAAGGAAGTTTTAGCAAGGTGGGTGTTGGTCTCTTTTCCTGAGTAATGAGTCATAGGACAAGAGAAAACAGCCTCAAATTGTGCCAGGAGAGGTTTAGATTGGATATTAGGAAAAATTTCTTCACTGAAAGGGTTGTCAGGTATTGGAACTGGCTGCCCAGGAAAGGGCTTGAGTCACCATCCCTGGAGGTATTTAAAAGATATGTAGGTGTGATGCTTAGGAACATGATTTAATGGTGAACTTGACAGTGGTAGGTTCATAGTTCGACTTGATAATCATAAAAGTCTTTCCTAACCTAAATTATTCTAAGATTCTAAACCTGCAGGGCTTCAGTTTGGTCACCAGGAAACATCTGTACAAGAGAAAAGTACAAGAGAAAAGGTATATGGATAATGCTGGTCTTAAGAATACACTTTTCCATTTCCAGTTCCCAAAACACCTCAGCAGAGGAATGCTTTGGTATTTTTTTTAATATTCTGGAGCCAAGTATTTGCATTTCTCTGAGTATTGCCTAGGACACCGATACTAATGAGTAGTACATAAATTGTTTTTAATTTTGCCCAGCTATTCTGAATCTGTATTGCAAAAGAGATTAAATTTAAACCATACAAAAATACTAATTTAAAAGAAATGCCCTGTAAACACTATTGTAAATATTTAATAATGACCAGCTGACAAAAATTAAAGAAAACCTTCAGTTGGTCGTAAGCTTATATCTGAAATTCATTTAGCTAACAAGCCATAAACACTAACATAATGCCTAGTCCATATGATCAGGGACATGGAATTTGTACCCAATATCTGCAAACAGATTGCACTTGTGGAAATTAATGGTGGACTGGGGAACAGTAAATGAATTTTTGTTTAAACCCTTGCTTGGGGACCCCCAGAAGGGATCAGGAAGGGACTGAGCCTGGGCTTTCCATTGAGATTTCTACCTCTTTTGTGGCTATTGATTGCAAATTTACTCAAGACAGAGGTTGATCTTCATAGACTGCTTTCCCTTGTATGGAAATGTTAATGCTCCTTTTACAATCATCTTGTCTCTCAATGATAAAATTGCCTTGTTTATCATGGCTTGCTTAAACTACTAGCAAATCTCTACTGTAGTGAGAGGTAAAATGCTCTTTCCACTCTGGCAATTTGCAGATTTCAGCCTGAAACCTTTATATAAACAGCAACTTATATTTACTGCAGACATGTACAAACATGGGATTAGAGCTGCATTTCATTAATAGCTCTCTCTTGGGACTAGAGGGTTTGGTAATCAGTTTGGGATAGCTAATTCCCAAACCTTGTCCTTAAATGGTACAATGATATTACTACTTTTGCATATGTGTGCTCATTCCCTCACCAGCGAATAGCCCATTCACTGCCTGCCACACTTCCTTGATAATTAGCCTAACTTTCTTAAGAAGACCTTTCAATTTACATGCAACTAAAAATATCAACCAAGCTTTCATAAGTATCACTGTTAGATCAAAGCATATGACATACAAGCATCAGATACTGAATACAACAGCCTAAAGATGTAACAATCATAATTACTGTTCCTTTCTCAAATAATAATTATTAATTTCTGTTTAGGAGCTACATACCCACATATTTCACTGAAAAAAAATTGTTAGGCTTTGAACTGCAAACTCTTCAGGTCTCCAGAAGAAGATATGTTAAAGAAGAAAACTACATGTTCTTGAGATAGCTGAAATGTGCAGTATTTTAAAGATTTCCTTTCCAAAAAATATGCTTTATGATCTGTTGTGAATCAGGTATCTCAATCTTTCCACTCCCCACTTACTGCAGTAAAAAATACAAAATATGAAAAAGACATTCCAAATGTATTAGAAAATTCTTCAATAGCACAGCAGAGTGGATAGCATTGTTATTTTTTATGAGCATTAGCTACAGAAACTTTGAAATTAAGAAAAAAAATTGACCTTCGGCTTAATATTCCAAACAAAGTCAATGAACAGCATCCAGGGGATAAGAATATATTGGCCTCATCCACGTTTAAGGCCCTGTTTCCCCTCAGTCAGCAGAATAGTCAAGTTTTTATTATATAAATTGTCTCTTCATTCCTGTTCCAAGGACTAGCACTTACTCTTCTGGGCCTAAATTCAGACTTCCACAGAAGAAAGGTAACTATAAAGTGTTTGGGAAGTATTTAATGCATTATGCTTGTTGCTACAAATTAAAAAGATGCCTGGACACACCTAATCAGGTGAAACATGCAGGTATACACAAAGCAGGGAGCTGTGACATGTTAAATGTCAGAGAAAAGAAAAAAAAACCCAAACAACTGTTGCCCCAGAGTAATTTTCATCAAATGATGGAGAACAAAGCATATATCTCACAATTTCTCTTTTGGCCTGTGTTTGATCAGAAGTCACTGGGTAACAAAAGATGCTGAGTGACAGAATCTTAAGGGAAAAACCTAAATTCTGAGAAGGGGGAGCAGAGAAGCCTTCAGTTCCAGCCTATTCTGAAGCTTGTGAAAAATGCAGTAAGAGTCTTTTTTTTCTGTGGGTAAAAATATCTTTGACAAATCTCTACTCTGGTTATATTTTGCCTCTCAATGATGCACCAGGACTGCTTAATGACACCAGCCACCTAAAAACTTTCTGCCTCCCCAGCACTGCTAAATATGACTGTGCTCTCCCTAAAACAAAAGGTCTAACAGTTTTAGAAAATATTAGCTTTTCACATATCTTTTATTTATTTCAAGCTAGAATGGTAAAAAAGGAAAGCAAAGCCACATCTGTGGAAAGAGCTGTGATCTCTGTTGAGATCCCTGTTGAGATGTTGTGTATTTATTTAATGCCTAAAGTCAATTACTGTTTCACAAGATCATTATCAGAGCCGCAGATAAGACATCATATATCCATGTACAGCTTCTTGGACAGCTTTCTGAAACAGCATCATACTTTTCAAATTGTAAATAAAGATATAAACCAACAATGTGCAAATAAAAGTAATAATTTACATATCTGATGGAATGTACTTTTTCATTTCCACGCAGGAGGTAGTAAGGTTCAACGCCCAGTGAGTGGAGACCAAGACAACACAAAGGACTGAGAACAGACCCTTGGAAATTCCCAGTTTCTCATACTGTCATTTTTAATGACAACAATATACTTTCCAACAATATACTTCCTATTTAATGCTTGCTTTTTTAACTGAAGTCCTACTTCCAGCTTTACCTCCTGGAATGTATTTTCTGTCCAACAGGTTGCAACAATATTGCATGAAACGAAGAGGTGCTGCTTTAACCTAAAATTTGTCTTAGCAGACTTATGTTTGTGATGATGGATTTTCCTCAGGTTTAATTGTACCACATTTAGTTTAGTGTTTTAAAATATGATTCACATTACATTTGTACAGTTAGTCTAAGACGGTTTGATAGTTATTCAGCAATTATAAAACAGAAGGCCATAGGCCTATATTAAACAAGTGAGTGATGCAAGTATGAAGCAGTGTCACCATAGCAACTCGGCTTGCACACAGGATACTGTATTTAACCTTGAGGAGCTTTCAAAACTCTTAATTCCTGAAATAACTAAACACTATATGGTAATGGGGATGTGCCTTCAGTGCTATAGCAGTAGATTTGTCTTATAAATGTGCAAACACTTTCACCTAATATGACTTCTAAAACACCAATAATGTGTGAGCATTCAAACTGACGTGCCTCATGGAAATCATGACTTGTTATAAACGTACAAGATTGCTTGCTCTTTTTGGAAGTGGGGGGGAGGTATCTGTAGAGCTTATTGCAATAGGGAGCATCTTAGCAGGGAAATTTTCCCAGGAATTGCTGTTAGAGTTTTATTCTATGTTCCACTCGCTAGTTCACTCACCCTTATGTATCCTCACAATTACCGTGCCCTTTGTCAGGAAAAGGAGGAAAAATGCATTGGCTTTTGTGTTTGTCTTGCAGGTTTGAATTTTCCAGCTCTTGCTAAAATAACAATGTGGCTGATATTAATTAGAATTGTGAATCTATATGTCCTCAAGTCGGATAGAAGTCATGTGAATTAGACTCACTAGAGTATCATGCTGCTAGTAAGAAAAGCTTTAGGCAGCCAGTTTTTGCTAAAACCAACATTTCAGTAATTTTTGGAAAGACAAGAGTTTTAGAGGTGTAAAATCAAAACGAATTCTTAGAAGAAACAAACACTGGTAGGTTTGGATACTCTCTGGTTGCTACCTCTCCTCAATGACCAGACTAATGCTTCAGCATTTCTCCATTTAGCTTAAGATTGACTAGTATGATAAAATGCCTAGGACAGGAGGCCAGATTCACTGGAGGACTTGTTACCTGACTGCCTTTCAGGGTGCCTAAAGCATGTATCATTCAGGATTTCACAAAACCCTCCTTAGCTACTTTAGGTGTCTACAATCCCTTGATATCTTGGTTGCCAGTGGTAACATGCCCCACATTCTTATTTTTCTGCAGAAACAAATGATAATCAACAACACGGTGTTTACCTCATACCTACACTCTGGCAAGATCTGCAAACGAGGCCTTTCCATATGTATCTGACCTGTAGGACAGGCGTGCTGATGTCTTTATGTAAAATAAGCTTCTGGAGAGAATCACTTACTTGGGACAAGGAAATGCAGAGTTCTGTCAATAGAAGAGAGACATTTTTGGATACCTTAATTCCAAGGGAAGATTTAACAGAAAAGCCTCATTTAGTTTCTTAAGGCAATTTTTAGACAGGTTTACCAATAAGTAAAAAAACTATTTCAGAATTATATTATATCTAACACAGTGTAGTTTTCAACTATGTAACTAAGAGAAGTGTATAAAGGGAGGTATGTTAAATGCTTGGTTTTTCTACCTCCTGCTACTGCACTGCTGTTCAGGAGCATGTGCTTTTATTGTGTTTTAGTAGCTTCTCTGAATAGACAGTTTAAAATTTGCTATTGTAGTTAAGTGGATTTTACAGAATTTCACAATCAGAAGCTCTGGCATGAAAGCAGAAAAATGCTGAAAAACAATGTGGTAAAGAAGGGAGCAAAAAGGAGCATGAATACTTTTAAAATTTCTTCCAAGTATCAAAATCAGGTTATGAGACTAGCTGAAAGTATTTTGGCCAGTCCATCAGTTTCAAGTCAGTAATCTATAAAAGCTGTGGGTTCATTTACGAGTCGTGTCCTATGCCTAGTGAAGTCAGAAGCCAAAGCTTCCCCACTGAGCATGGAAGAAGGATAAACATCTTTTAGGAGGGATAAATGTTGAAAATTCCCAGCTTCAAGACAAATAAATTTTGTCCCAGCTCTTCAGTAAGATAAAATCCTGTGCTGCTCCACCGACAGAATTCTCAGTGGATGGCTGTGATGAGATACTGTCTTGTAATGGGGCCAGAGACACCCATCTGCCAGTCTGACCGCCCTGCTGGGACATGGGCTTCTTGGCTAATCCAAAAACCTTAGGCACAGTGGAAAGACTGCTGAGACCTATCCAATCCCTGACTGTGACTCATGCTATTTGTGTTACTCATCTATGTGGGCACTAATGAAGTAGCTGTGAGATTCTGGGAACACAGGAGACAGAGTCCAGGTCACAAGTGATGCTTGCCAATACTCCCCTTTGACTGCAGAGGCCTACCCTGGGTCATATGAGTCATGAATTTGAATGAAGATCTTTACTAATAATGTTGGCATTTGGCTTCTGTTTCCTTAAAAATAACATACTGCTTTTTAAAGGTGGAATGGTGGGAAGAAAGAAGCTATAGCAGGGAAACTATCTGATAGCAGTACTCAGACTTTGAGAGAAAGATTTGGATCTGGGGATACAAAGATGGGCACTCAGTCTCCAGAGGAGTTAACTACAGAGTTTCAAGTGCTTTTTGAAATGTTGTGTGTCATTCACAATATTGCAGAGAATGGCAAAATGTCTAATCCAATCCCTAGACTGAACTTCGGGGGTTTTTTTCTCAATAGAGCAACTGTAGAACAGACCGCGACTTCAAGCTATTTAAAATTATTATTCTCTAAAGTAACTTCTTGCAAAATGCTACCTGAATTCAAGCAAGGATGTATAGGATAAATAACATGTCATAAATTCATAGAACCACAGAATGGTTTAGGCTGGAAAAGACCTCAGGGGGTCCCTAGTCCAAGCACCCCACTCAAACAGGGTTAGTTACAGCTCAGGGACATGTCCATTCAGGTTTTGAGTGCTGCCAAGACAGAGACTCCTCAACCTTTCTGATATTTGACCACCCTTGCAGGGAGGGGTGGAAGTTTTTTCTTGTGTTTAAATGTAATTTCCTGTATTTTGTCTTGTGACCGTTGCCTCTCAGCCTTTCCCTTTATACCACTGGGAAGAGTCTGTCTACATCTTCTTTGCTTTATCCCATTGCATAACATTTCTGGAAATATAGATGTTGGAAAAAGGGGTCAGAGACTATAATGCCCTGGCACTACAACAGCCACTGGGGTGGTCTACCCACCCCTAAGTAAAGTAAGTGCTGAAACTCCTCCTCTACGTCTCGTTGTTCTTGAGTGACTATCAGGAACAATTTTCAGTGATTTATGTTAACCTGGAGGGACATCTTCTGTGAACTCTCATTTTTTTCCTAAGTATTAACTATTGAATGATGAAATTGAATTAATACCTTTAGAAAATCTGCAGACAATATGAAGGGAGAAGTTCCTCACTTTAGTGACAGGATCAGAACTGGAAATTAAATGAGTCTGAAAAAATCAGAAATTATCTGAAGTGAAAAGCAAATGAAATTCCGCAAAGACAAATGCAAATGCGCAAATGTAACAGGAGTGACTTTACACAGAGAAGGATTTAGGTGTTATAGTGAATCACAAACTCGCTATGAGGAACAAAATGATATTTTTGTTAAAAATGTCTTGGTTCAAAATACATTTTCAGGTATATTTTAGGCAACCCTTGGGAAGTAATTATTCTGCTCTACTTGGGAGCTAACTGGATCTCAGACCACTGTGTCCACTTTTAGACACCACAGTTTAAAGAAGATGATGACTTGGATGGTATCCAGAGGAGGGTGCAAAGAATGCTAATAGGTTTAGAAAATACATTCCGTAAAGAAAGGTAACTCCATTCCTTTAGGCTATAAAAGGGAAGTTTAAAAGCGGACAGTATAAGTCTCCTAGTATGTGAAAAAGATTGTTATAAAAAGAATAGTGATCAATTGATTTTTAAGACCAGAAAGAAAGGTGAAGAAGAAATTATTGCAACTAAATATTGTCCACTCTAAATTGCACTGTTAGTGTAATCTTTTAAGAAGGAATATGTTGGCCGTTGAGCTACTGGAGTAACTCTCAAAAATATGTCTAAATGTCTTTTATTGAATGTGTTTAAGGACAGTTCATATGAACAGCTGTTGGGAATAGCACAGGAGAGGGACAGGGCAGCCTCCTGTTGTCCTTCCCAGATCTGTGTCTCTGTTTTAATACCACAAGTCTCAAAGCAAATTAAGTGCTTCCTTTTTCACAACATAGGCAAAGGTAAATTCTGATTCCTCTACAGAACTTGGAGAGGGAAATATTCATGTTCACCAGTCTCTAGATGGGATAAGGATCTATACACAGAAACAAGAGGAACATATCCTAGTGTATAAATGGGCATTATAATATATACTAATGTTGTGCTGAAGGCAATCACAGAAGGCCCCTGAGGTAGACCAGATTTCTGGTAGCAAACGGAAAGCTTGGGATGATCTCCCTCTCTTGACGCAATCCTCTCTTTCTGCCTCTTCTTAAGTGATTCTTGCTAGAGATGTTTTCACCCTGGGCACTCAAAAAACTTTCTTTTGGAATATGAGAGCATGTCAAGCCCTAGATACTTTTTCTTAAGTGTTCTGAAAAAAATATAACCTAAATTCTTCCTACACAGTCCCCACATCATCTAGTGTAAATCAGAATCTTTGTTGAAGATGAGTGGCATAGAAGTTCTATAGGTAAGTGTAAGGTATCAAAGCAGCATTCTGAATCTAGCTACATTTCTTACAGAGACAGAAACCCAACTCTAATTTACCAGTCTGCAGTGTAAATAAGAGGTTATTAATCTGGTGCACCCAATCTTTATTAGTAGAACTTAATTATACAGCAAAGCTTATGTGAAGATAGTGGCTGCTGCTGCTCTTTCTTGTAAAATGAAGTTGCAGTGCCAAACCAGCTGTATCTATGCAGTCAGAAGTAAACATGATGGATTTTGGCAGCCAGAGGATCTGAAATGAACTTTGAATAAACTGAAAACGCTCATGCACCCCTGGTGTTAGCTAAAACCTCACTCTCATTCCAATGTAATGGGCCGCACTCACAGCGGGCAGATCCTTCTCCTTAGTGGCACTGTCACTAATCTCAGTCAATGTGAACTGACCAGTCATTCTTATGAATGCTGTGTGGTTCCTCACTAGAACTAAAATAATTTAGAAGTACAAAGTTTTCTTTATTTTTTAAAATATAGTTCCAAATGGTCTATGGATAACGCATACAGATCCCATGAAATGTTCTTGTTTCTAAATCTTAAAATAGTGTTGTTCTCTCTTGTTAAATTCTGTAGAATTCATCCATAAAAGAAGCCGTGCTCAAATACCCTTCTCAATAGCAAGGTCATCTCAGAGCAATATATAGAAATCTATTTCTTTGCCTGTACAATGTAACTTTGTCAACATCTCTCTCTCTAAATAATTTCATAATAAACTTTGTGGGACAGATTCACTCATGAGGAAAGTCAGCAGAAGTCAGTATAAATGGACTCAAGCAAGTGCCTTTTCACGAGGTGTATTTATCTCCCATTTCACAATTAAAAAGTTTGATCCACTAGTAAGGCATTAGAGAGTGAAAATAAAAAGTTACAATAAGACAAAAGATACTGTCAGTACCTGGTAAAACCTATGTTAAAAATAACAGTGTTCCTTCAAACACAATTAATTCCAATAATTACACCATCATTAAAGCAACAGTCTAAAGGGAAAAATACCTTCATGCAACAGTTCATGTGAATAGTTATTTAATCTGCTTTTAAGTATATCCAGATGAAGGGCTTTTTGCTGAATTTAGGACAATCTATTTTCAGACTTCTGCAGTCATTCTACTTAATTACTTTTTTGGCAGGATCATTTTTACTCCTAGATCTATATATAAGGGTAGTTTAGAGGAAGAAATTATATTATTGCAGTGGTAGGGGAGTAATTCTCATCATCCTGTAAGTGGTTTCATATTGCATTATTCTCAAATTGTCCAGCACTAAATAAGCAACTGTTAATTTCCAGGTAGCCTCCTTAATACTGTGTCCAAGAGCTGCTGCCACAATAAGATTTAAGCATTCAAATTCTGTCTTATCACCAGTGTGAGCACCTCAGTCCTACTTGCTGTGCTATTGCATAGCTAGGTATGATTTCTAATTCCAAAAGAATATGTTCTTCTCACCCACCTTCCTGGCTGAGCAGGGGGCAACCCGGTTTTGCACTTTCATTCTCTCAGGAGTCCAATGAATATTCATTCCATGCAAAGTGGAACAGTTTGAGCAGAAATAAAGAGACACTTCACCCTTGTGCCTTAAAATAGCTGACCTTTAGTGATCAGTATATTCACCTCGAGGTGGGAAATGTCAGGTCAGATTCCCTCAGGCCTCCCACAGTCTTGCTGGGATAAACAGGTTTTATGACATGAGCTTGTTGCTTGCTGTATCTCTCTGGTTAGCTTAGCTTGGGTCTACATGTAACTATATGATGACCTCTAAATAATATTGGTAATTTATGAAAAACTAGTATGATACTCTGTGATACTCAGCTGGGCTCCCTTTCAGTGGAAACCAGGGTGCACAGAGCTGAGCCCTCAGCCTCAGCTGAGCAAGGTACAGAGATCAACTCAGACCCAGAAACATGACTACTGTTTAGCCCTGAGGAGGCTGAGGGGCGACCTTATTGCTCTCTACAACTACCTGAAAGGAGGTTGCAGAGAGGAGGGTGCTGGCCTCCAAAGTGACAGGGGACAGGACAAGGGGCAATGGCTTCAAGCTGTGCCAGGGGAGGTTCAGACTAGATATTAGAAAGAAATTTTTCACAGAAAGGGTCATTAGGCACTGGAACAGGCTGCCCAGGGAGGTGATTGAGTCACCTTCCCTGGAGGTGTTTAAGGCACGGGTAGACGAGGTGCTCAGGGGCATGATTTAGTGATTGATAGGAATGGTTGGACTCAATGATCCAAAAAGTCTTTTCTAGCCTGGTGATTCTATGGAAGTTGCCACTCTTTGCATGGTCTGGATCCTGGTGTTAGGTAATTCGATGCACTGGGTACCCCAGCAGACGCCTCCCTTTCCTCATGTTGTGTGGGAGACAGAACTTCACAAGCTTTTTAAACTGGAGAAACACCTGACATTTTGCGAAGAGGTCTGTCTTATAGTGTTGCCATTACTGTTTTCATTTAAAAATACTTACAAGTATTGTGGCCTGGAGTGTTTATTTATTCCTCTTGCTTTCCTCTGGTTTGTTTGTTTGTGTGTGTAATGTTACATATAGATGCAGTGGGATAAGGGCTTCAGGTTTTGCACTGCTTTTGTGCAAAACTTTTTGATGTCTTGCAGACTACTAATTCAGAGTTGTGAATCCTGTACTGTAATGAAAAGTATCTGTTACACTACCACAGTCTCTGCAGGTTTGCTCTTATTCACAAATGTTAGTGACTTTGTCTTCACTGCATTCCTGTTTGTGCTAATATCCCATTGTCAAAAATATGCACTGTTTTAGAGAGCCAGCTTGGAATTAATGTTTCAGAGCTCTTAACCTTCTAATGAAATTTTATGCGGTGGGAACCCTCTCCAGCTGAAGCTGCAAGTACTCAATATGCCTGCAAATTCACCCCCCGCTGTTTCATATGAGATACCCAGAAAAAGAGGAGTGCATAACTTGTGGACTCTTTTTGAAAACTGGTATGGGTGACATTTTCAGCATCATGCAGGACTTGAGGAGAGATGGAGGGACACAATCCCAGCTATCCACAGCAGCACTCAGATTTGGAATGAGAGAGGCAGGTGTTTCTAGGGCAATACTTTTGTCTACTACACAACCTTCATTTGGCATAGGACAACACTGAGTATATGCACTGAATTCCTGTGAAATAAGTAGTATTTAATCATCAAAATAAAGACTCCATTGTAATACTTTTTTAAAATGGAGCCTTTATTTTGATGATAGCAGCCCCTCTTGTTCCTTCTGAGTGCTGGAGTTTCTGGTCAGAGTGGGTGAAAGGAGCTGTGGTCACACAACCAAACACTGGTTTATCAACTAATCTGGTAATCTAATTTGGTTTATAGCACTTCAGGGGATGTGAGAGATAAGCCTGTCCTGAGACTACTTTATGTAGCCTAAACCATTGAAATTGAAGTAATTATATTATGAATGAACTTGAACTTTTTTTTTTTTTTAAGTGAGTGGTTTTACAGGTTAACTTACAGGAGATTTTAATAGAAGAATAATGCCAAGACTCTCTAAAGCTTACTTCAGGCTCAACAAAAAGAGCAAGTAGATGTTGTTAGACAGTAGGATCTCAAGGTAACCCAGAGGTAAACTTAGTGGTAGCAGGGTGGTTTGTCCACGAGAAGGCTGTGTGTGCATATACATTCATACCTGTGCACATGATTTGAAGGCAATATCTGGAAAGTACTCATAAACTTGACTCATTCATAAAAAAATTTGTGTTGCTTCTCTAGACATGTAGATGAATGGGACACCTCATGTTTGAGAAGTATATAGTTGGCAGCTCTTACAATATGGCTTTATAAAAGAGAGGCTAGGCTTCTGCTACAGCCATATCAGCTACCATTGGAGCCCAGCAAAGGATGGGCATCAGATCTCTGTAGAAGAGGCAGTTTGTTCATCACGCTTGATTTGACTCACTTCAGGCAAATGAAACAAGAAAAGCTGTTTTGCTCAGTGTTGATTTCTGTTGGTTAAGAAGAAGCAGACAATGAATCTGCTATAAAAGCTAAAATGAGCAGAGGAAGGTCTAGGACAATAGGTTTTGTTTTCTTTATATAGAAATAGACTTGCAACGAGAAGCAGTGAGATGCCTATTTGCTTAAAAGAAAGATGTTTAGTGCTAGGTTAGCAGAAATATTAATCACGTGGAAGATAAATCTTATTTTTACTTTGCTTTTTGTGTCTTAAATAAATTATTTTCTTGAATTATTTTCCACGGATAATCCCCAGCAGACATTGGTGAAGTGATTTGGAGAAAAACAGAGCACGACTGAGCTTTCATCTTCCTTCTGGGAGTTCCCAAGCAATATTCATGAGAGATATGGACAAACTAGCAGGGCAAGAGATATTGAGAAACCTAAGCATAAAAGCATTTGAAAGTTATGGAGAGAGAGAGAGAATATTTAAGTGGAATGCAAAATTAGGCAGAAATCATGTGGGTTAAATTCTCTCAAAGCTGAAAATTACTCATCCCTTTCAAATGCAAATGATGTAAAGATGTCTTGTATCTAAAAAAGGTAAGAGTGCTCACTTACTAATGACATATTGTATCAAATATATTTTAATTTAGGTTATCTGGAGTGTGCTAGTCAGGATATTGATCTAGGCAGCAGCAAAAGTCATTAGAGATATTTGCAGAGGTTTCAAAAATAGGCCATACATTTTTCGCCATAAGTCTGTATCTGAGAAGGTGGTAGCCAGAATTAACTTCAATTTCCCTGGTGACTTTAATGGCTGAATGAAAGTTTTCCTGTAGTGTGGTGAAGCTGGTGTCAGGAAGTCATCCCTTCAAAAAGTTTCTTTTCACCCAGTACTCAGGAGACCTTAGATTTCAAATGAAGCCAAGTTCCAATATGAGGCATTGCAATGTCTTATTCTGAAATGTTAACTGAGAGATTTGGGGAGTAGGGAGGGGGTTGCATATAAACTGATTGACTTGTGTGTAAAGAGGAGAAGGAGAATTGGAGTAACATTCTAATTAAAAGAACATTTCTAAAAAGTGAATGTTTAAAAATTAAGTGGCTGACTTGTTTTGGCATATTCTTCAGTGAATCACCATTTTAATTCTCTCTGGCTGGAAAATTAATAATCCCCTCAAGTCCCTGTTGGGATACATTCAGCAGGGTGTTTAAATAGCTGGTTTACAGAACTGTTTGCAATTGTCAAAATGTTCAAGTGAGCTATAAATAGCCAGAAACAAAGTAAACCAGCTTGCTTCCTTCACAAAGTTGTGTTGTTGTTCCCTATAGTACTTCATGCATATCAGAAAATTCTTTTGTTATAACAGGGTTTCTGCTCTTCTCCTCAGCAGTAAAAAAATAACTGGGAAGAATTGAATCTGAAGACCATGCTATGCAAACATGTCCCTGCCATGTCATGGCTGCACTGCTTCCACCAAGCCAGCCCACCACCTCCGCTCTCTGCTCTCACCTGCAGAGAAAATGTCTTCAACTTTGGCAGTGTATGTCAGGTTTTTCCATGAATTTTCTTCTTAAAGATTTCATTCATGCTTTACTTAATTGCTTCAAGTTGACAAAATTTCAGGGAGTTAAAAAACTGTTGGAGGTTGTAAGACATCAGTGTAAAGACCATGAATGTGTGGATCTTGTTCTGTGTGATGGAACTGACCACTTAAAATTGCCTTCTAAATTTGTCAGGGTAAGAACATTCAGAACGGAGTTTAGTAGTAACACAGAGGTACCTGCTGCTGCACTGGTTTCCAAGGGACCACTGGCTGGACGGGGAAGTGGGGGAACAGGACACTTTCTCAGGAGCAGTGATGTGCTGCCCCCGTTGACCACAATTGACTGGCCCCCATTGATCGCAAATTCTGCATCTCAGCATTTTTACATTCTGATCCAAAGGCTGCTGAGGTCGGAAGCAGTCCTTTTACTTTGAGAGGCTGGGTGATGTCTTTTAGCATCCCAGCTATGTTTATGCACTTAAAATTTTCAGGTATGTTGCTAAATTGAGGCCATACATAGGTTTCAAAAGCAGATTGTCAGCTTTGAATCTATAACCAAGAAAAGTTCATTGTTAAAAACAAAATGATAAATTTATGTCCTTTTATGCTTTTTGGGGAGGTCCTAATATTTGTGTGCTATGCAGCAAGTCAATGTCATTCTGTGCAAGTCTGTATGATTTTAATATTGAGAGGATTCAAACTGTTTGCCTCTCTCAGTGAGACTGAGTCATGGAAGAAAAGGTTCCCTACAAATCTTGCAATATTATTCATTATTTAACTCAATTCTGTATTCCATTTTGTAACAAAAATTCTTTAAAAGCCTTAGGTAAAGGTGATCTCCATTTGTGCATGGAAAGGTGTGGAAAACCGTTTGGCAGACTGTGACTAATGTCGGGAGAAGCTGTTTATGTTATTGTGTTCAAAGAGGATTATACAGTACAATTCATTGGTTTTAGCAATCAGGAAATTTTAAAAGAAGCTGTCTGGTCATGGCAGCTCTGTGCCTTTCTGGAGTTAGGATATTTGACAGTAAGACAGGCGTTGCTATGGTAATTAAGCATTTTTCAAGGTTTCGAGTTTTTTTTCATATTTCTTCAGTTATTAATACTTTTCCTAAAACAGTTTGGAAAAATACTGGCACATTAAAATATCACTTGTTCCTTATAAATGAGCTATTTAGGGCCTAATCTTTGTATTTTAAAAGTCTGTGGCAAGTCTCCCACCGACTTTTATGGAAACATGACTCGGCCTTAAATATTTGGCAATTTCTGTATTATTTCCTCAAAGTATATAAATTTTCAATCAGGAACATTGAAAATGCCATGGTTTCTGACCCACTGATTCCACCAGGGCTTTTGCAAGCTTGCCGTTTCTGGCAGCACAGTTCAGCTAACTTGAGAAACCCCAGGGCTCACTTCCCATCTCCTGCTGGTGCAGAACTGTCCTTTGTGGTGCTACAGCAGACAGGCACAGCCAGTCCCAGCACACTGTATCTGAGAGGCTGTGAAACCACAAGTTCTTGTAGTGATCGTAAGAAGGAAAAAAATATTATAGACAAAAAGTTAGTATAGTTCGACAGCTTTCATTAGCAGCGTTACCCCTGAGTCACTGGCAGGATGTGATGGAGCAAGGAGATCCTGGAGGCAGCTCCCATACTGGAGCTGAAAGCTATGTCACCTGTCAGTGCAGCATCCAAAGCAAAGGCTCCTTGCTCCTGGGGAGCCTGGACCCCACAGAGCCTGGCTGGGCACTGCCAGGCATCTCAGAACAGAAATCACAGTAGCCAGACACTGGGAGAGGGAGTGTCTGCCTGTGCTTACACACCCTTTGGGTGTCAACCCTTTCAGAAACACCGAGAAGCTCAACCTTTTTAAAATAAAAACCAGGCTGGTTTCCATCTCTTTGAAAATAGATGAGTGTTTAAAAGCAGGCTGAGAGGAAAAAAAAATATGGAGCTGTATCTTCAGCCTGCTCTTTACTTGGCAACTGCCCTAATAGCTAAGGTGTTGTCTAAACAGTGATCAGTTCCTGCTGCCACTGCCATTAATGACATTACTGCTGCCATTTCATTAAATTCCGTGTGTGTGCAATATGTGCAGATTAGTCCTCCAGATGGATCTCATGAGAGGCATTCCCAAGGAGTCTTAGATGGGAGATGAGTTCGTATCAGACATTCAGGTCAAGCAAGAAAGTAATACCTCCGGCCTTTTGTGACAGCACAGCGTTTGGCACCCAAATAAGTTTGCTGGATAAGGCATCAGGCATCGGGGGTGTGAGAAGGGAGGGAGGTGGTAAGATTTTTTTCTTTCTCCATCACTGTCTTGGACCTTCATATCTTCTGCTTGAACATTGCTTCGGATTCCTAAATAGGTTTTTTTGGAACTTGTCCTCAAGGAATTGTGAGGCAGACTGTCATCTCAGTTTCGCCACATATATGGTGTTTATGACTTGTGTGCAGTATTGGAATCTTTATGAAACTTCTGCAATAAGGTGAGGCAAGTAGAGACAAAGTTTTCAGTCTTATTTTTGCTAACTGAAAATTACATTAATAAAGAGATCAAAGAAAGAAAACAGATGGTTTGGTGCAAGATCATTTTTCAAGCTGAAAGAAACCTCTTCTATTTTTCTGTGATAAAGTCACAAGATCTGCAGCACACCATCCTTGAAAAGACTTCAGCCCAGCATGATCTTTCCCAGATGTATTATATAACCAAGGACAGAAATGATTCCTTGACACAATATTCATTCTAGTCTTGAGTTTTCAGCTCCTTAATTTTTTACACAGGCTTCCTACAGTATTTCCCTCCTTTTTGCTCACAAATAATCTGTGTAGGTAAGAACCAGCACAGGTCTTCACGATCTTCTCCTCTTTTCTCCCAGACTAGTAGTTTACATTACTTTGATACAATGTGCTTTACAATATATCTTCTCACTAGCTTACTCAAGAGTTAGGGCTATCTACATCTTTAATTGCCTAGAACTTGAATGTAATTAATTCCAGCCTTCAAGATTCAGTTTCCCAGGTGATCACTCTTAGAATCATAGAATAATCAGGTTGGAAGAGACCCACCGGATCATCGAGTCCAACCATTATGGATCAGCAGAGGTTATTACTCCATCACCTGGTTATCTCAAAGTAAAAGGAGCATCCATACATTATTTTCCCCAAATCAGTAGCTCTTTTTAGTCCTTTAAAAATCAAAGCACTCTTCCAAAAGCCATCTGCTATGTGTGTGAAATGTATGCGAGCACACAGGGAGGGCAGCACAGCGCAGCTCAACAGCCGGGATGCACCTAGAACATCCCAAGAAAAAGGTCCCCGTCTTCTCAAAAAGCAGCTAATAACTCTTAGTTCATCTTGCAACAGGAACATCATAGGCAAGCATTTTTTCACTGAAGTGCTGCAGGAAACGCTGGCTTCAGAGCTCCAAAAAGGAGCTGGCCTCAATATTTTGCTGGATTGGTGTTCAGCATTTTGGATTGTCCCCTCAGATGACTGATGAAAACCACAGTTTCTGTGGAGAATATGGTCAGTGGGCAGAAGACAGTCTCAGAGATAAGAACATCTTGTTGATCAGTCCACGAGTACATGTCAGTGATGCAGACTGACTGACTCAGAGTTCAGGAAGGTCTTACATTTTTCTTTTCTTTTGGTCTCAATGGTTTCCTTCCTTTTCTTGGAAAACATGGCTATTGAAATTGTAATCTGTAATAGCCTTATTAGAGCTATTGTTCACAGGTGCCAGTACTTCAGATAGGCTGAAACTATTAGAAGAATTGTAGCATGGTTTGCCAACAATGCCAGATCAACAGCCCCTGTTGTCTTGTTTGTCTTCCACTGCATTTTCAGGGAAGCCATTAATGTCTGGTTAGATGGAGCTCCACAAGATATGCATGAAACAAACCAAATAATCAGAAAAAAATCAGAAAGGCTAGTATGTATTCTGGTGGGTTATCTATTCTGAAAGTATTTCATGTGGTTGATAAGCATTCATGAAAGTTCACTCATGGTCTTCTGAGCCAGCCACTCTTGAGAAGTGCCCAGACACTAATAACAACATTGACCAATTCAGTTAAAGTCAGTCAGTTCCTGCCAAGAGCATCACTGAAGATCTTCAATGCAAGCTGTTAAGGTGTACAAGAATGCAGCAATGGATATAGTACGTGATGGTAAACAAATATTGAGGGGGAAAAGTTAGGTTACTTGCTAGCTTAGACTTGGTGGTATCTTCAAGAGATTTTTACAGAAGTAAGTTATAATTCTTAAGGTAGTTTCCTGAATTGTTCAAGGGATGTGAAAAATGGTTTCTGAATTAGAAGGATTTGTCAAATCCCTGAACTGGCAATAATACTTTTTCAAGTTTTCTTGACAAGGTATGGCTCCTTCAGGGGTCATGCAAAGGGTATGTACTCAAATTCAGAGTTCATGAGTCCTAATAGGACACAGCTACTTAGACGTCTGTCTCTGCAGAAAGGCTTTGCCACAATGACCATGGTTTAGCACCACTTGGGAGGTTGTAACAAAGTAATTTTTTATAGTATTCTGGAAATAAAACAGAGCTCAGAGTGCAGAAGGAGTCCATTGACCCTCCAGTGTGTAGCCTCAGTTTTCCTAGCTCAATAAATATCTTGGAAATTCTTGGACTTGTTTGAATCCTGCAGCTTGAGATTTGACCTTGAGGAACTTCTGATCAAGGACTTATTTTTCATTTACACGATAGTTCAGTAGCTTTCATTCAAGGTCTTTGACCTTTAGAGTTACTGTCCCATTCTGTACTGCAGCTGGTCACTCACCATTCTTGTGGTGTTCAGTACTTCTTGTCTGATAAATAATTTCTGATCAATGGGCAAAGCTTAAGATGACCCAAAACAGGCAGGAATTTTCTAAGAATGCATGACAACAACCCTAATGTCACTGTTAAAAAGAATGAAGTGTCCAATGTCTCATTTAAGCATCAATTGCACGTGCATGTACTGGAAGAGGTGTGTCATAGAGATCAGACTAAATCCCACAGAACACGTGTTCACAGGAACCTTTTGTATTAATGGAAACTGTTACATGTGAGCTTCATCACATCGATAGCTGTAGGTATCTCTCTGTTAAATGCACGGTACAGATTGCTGAGGACAAATTGGTCATTTTTGTGAGGTTCATTTTGGTCTTGTGACAATGGCTATTATTTAATGTTGACATGAGATAATAACATGATCATTGTCATTGGGTTTAGCAGGATGCTGGAAATCTCTTGCTGCTCTGTGCACTGCTAACTTTCTGACCTGCTGTAACTGTGTTCACAGGTGTCAGACTTACAGTTTAGGAGGAGTATTTAGGGAGAAGATGAAATATTTGTCTAATTTCCTAAGGAAACACTATGTGATTTCTTTGCTTCTTCAGATATTTTGCTAAGGACTGTATAATATTGTGGGCTTCTGGGTCAATGGCAGAGAGCCAATCTGTTCCTTTCCTGGCTTGTTTTTCAGTTCTGATGCTTACCTCAAACCTTCAAATTTGATTTTCCACTTACTTCAGTGAGAAGCAACATTAAAAAGAAGTTATTCTGGAGTTGTTACCTTATAAGCATGAGCAATGGAGCCTGAGGCCATTCTTTTTTACTCAGCTCTTTCACAGATTATATAAAACTTGCTTATTGTTATCAGAACTTCCACTACTGCCCCATGCTAACACCATGTAACGGGTTTATTTTATTAAATAAACACACTTTCTGTAAAGCTCCTCTATGTAGTGTGCCTTTATTCAGGGTCTGCTTCTCTGAAGAAGGAAGAATCGCTGTAAATAGGGGATGGAAGGGTCTGTAGTGGTGGTTTTTTTGTTTTATTTAAAAAGATAGCAAGATGTTTCCACATAACCATAACAGAGAAGGAAGACTCCACTTAAATTAACTAAATCTATTTACACTTCATTCAAATAAGACATACTGAACTTGCTGGTGGTGTTGCATAATGTTTAGCTTGTATAGTCTGAACTTTGTGTAGACCTTGTGTGGGGCTCTGGATTTTCCTTTTTTATGATTTTTAATAGCATCCAGCTTATGCAATCTGGAGCATTTAGAAACTCTGGCACCTTATATTATTATTCTTTACTTTACTCCAGAGTAAGTCACCCTCTACAGGAGCCTTCAGCCATATCCAGAGGACAAGTTGCTTAATGCCTCTTTTCAGTGTATGGGTGTTCTTTAAAAATGCGACGTCATGGATGCTCAGAGGTGCTCAGGGATTCCTTGTCCTTGGAACTCCTGCTAACTCAAGTGCAGCTAGGTGCTGCTCAGGATAAGAACTAGGAAAAGCTCCAGGGGCAGCTGCCCCACTGCCACAGGACTGACCGAGAGGGAGCAACAAGAAGTCACTGCCTGCAGCAGCTCAGGCCTCAAGCCCCAGTGAAACGCAGCAGCAGGAGGAAGACTTCAAGCTGCTGAATCCCTCAGACACTTTCCTGACCAGAATACTTGGACAAATGACAATTATAAATAATAATTAATAGTAATGTGTGAGTTATAGAACCTGCTGTTTTCTCAGTGGAAAGCCTGGCATGTGCTAGAGCAACAGCCCTTCAGTACTCCCCGATTTAGACTGTTTAGAACCCAGTCTTTCTGAATAATTATTGCAGTCAATGCATCAGATATCCTTTTGCTGTTGCTGACTTTCCTTGCTAGTTGCATTAGTTTGTGAAAAATCATCTGCATAATGCATTGCCTCTGAAATGTAGGAACAGCAGACTATAGAAAAAGCAAAGACAATCGTTTCTCAGGTGTAATTCATGTCGCACCATGTAATGACACATAAAAATGTTTCCATATCAGAATTATTCATCTTCATGACTGGTGGTAGTTTATATCCACTATTTGACTTCTGAATGGAATAATTGCAAGAAAAGGTAGATAGACTCACACCTAATCTTGTTCCCAACCTGAGTTTGAGACCTGAATTAAAAATTATAGACAGGCATGAGTATTTTTCTCTTTAAAAAATCTCTGAATATTTCTGTTCATTTTTAACTACAGAAATATTCTGAATTTCATCTCACAAATTGAGAACTGTGATCTTGAGTTGTATCTGCACTGAAGCTGACTATGAATTATTATAATTCCAGAAAGGCTAAGGCCTAAACAGATGATTTTTTTTAATGGTGACAGTATGACCATATGTTGCATTAATACAAATACACAATCATGAAGAATTATCAAATGATAGACCAAAGTAAACATTCTGTATTACAAGAGAAATTGTTCCCTGACATTGTGAGCAGCAAGGAAGAGTCAGAAAACCCTAGCTGTCTTTCAGGTAACAGGACTGCTTGCAAGTAGGTTTAAGAAGTAAAAATGTGTTGGACTGTTGAGGTTGAATCGTCAGCTTAATTACAGAAAAAGAGATAGATAGAAGATGGCTAAAATCAAATAGGTCAAGTGAAATTCATGTGAAGGAAGATAGTCTAGTCTGCAGGATGGGAGCAGAAGTAAGAATCATAGAATAACCAGGTTGGAAGAGACCCATCAGATCATCGAGTCCAACCATTCCTATCAAACACTAAACCATGCCCCTTAACACCTCGTCCACCTGTGCCTTAAACACCTCCAGGGAAGGTGAATCAACCACCTCCCTGAGCAGCCTGTTCCAGTGCCCAATGACCCTTTCTGTGAAAAACTTTTCCTAATGTCCAGCCTAAATCTCCCCTGGCGGAGCTTGAGGCCATTCCCTCTTGTCCTGTCCCCTGTCACTTGGGAGAAGAGGCCAGCACCCTCCTCTCTACAACCTCCCCTCAGGTAGTTACAGAGAGCAATGAGGTCTCCCCTCAGCCTCCTCCAGGCTAAACAACCTCAGCTCTCTCAGCCGCTCCTCGTAAGGCCTGTTCTCCAGCCCTTTCACCAGCCCCTTCAAGAGAAACAGGTATTGATGTCAGAGTTAGAAGTGAAGGTCTTATGATGGGAGAGAAGGATAAATAAATCAAGGCTAAAGAGCAAAGCGTTATTAATCATGGATGTATTAGCACATAAGTACGAGAGAGGATCAGAAGGTGGAAGAGAAAAACAGATGAGAAATCATCAGAAATAAAGTCTGAAAAATTACAGAGATGAAGTGATGAGACTGAGGGGGGATGAGGAAATCTGAAGCTGAATTAGAGAAAAGAGTAAGAAAACAATGGCTGGTGAAGGCCAAATTTTGAACAAGAGTGTTGAACTGTAGCTACCTTTTTTTTTCGGGGGGTGGGGGGTAGATTCTCTTAACTATACAGAGTTACTTTAGGAAGGGTTTCCTCTTTTATGGAAGGGAACACCCATTGCTTAGCTTTTCATACTATCTTTTTTTCTCCTTCTGTCACTTCCAGGCATATTGAGTTTGTCCCCTGGCAATCATCCTTCTCCTGTAAGATATTATGCAGCACACTTTTCTTAGCACCTGATAAAAAGCTGAAACAAGCTGTTTCAGACCACGGTATTTTTAGTGCCTCACCAGTCACTGTTGTAATGGGCTTTTATGCCTCAGCATGAATTCCCTGCAGGTAGATACCGAAAGCCTAATGCAAAATTGCACAAAGAAAACTAAAAGAAGTAACATAATATTTGCAAGCAGATCTGCAATTCTCTTGTCCTGTAGGAATGTGATCAGAGGCCTAAGCTAAAAATACATTTGTGGAGTATGCTTATCTTAGCCCTCTGAGAGGAGAAAGAAAGAAACAAAAATACTAAAATAGACATAAAAGAGATAGAAGAAGAAATACAGGGGATTAGAGCTCTTGTTGCCTAGTATATAGCACAGCAGAAGGAAGTCAGGTGCTGCTAAATGTATCCTCACTGATGGATAGTTTATAACATGGCCATTTCTTTTCAGGCAGCAAAACTAATGACTCTGAAGTTTCAGTCTTAATTTTTGTCTTGGGCCACATTTGGGCAGTTAATAGCATCAGGGAAACAAGCATCTTAAATCTTAAGAATCTTGTCTGATCGCAGCTAATCTAGTTTAAACAGGAACTAGATGACTGGCCACATAGTCATCTCCTTTTTATTCAGTAAACACCTTTTCTTATTGAAAATTTCAGATATTGCTTCCACCTGTGTGATATCTCTTCCAGAACATATTAAGCTACTAATGGTCAAAACCAGTCAACCTAGATTTTTATCTCGTCAAACTGTGTCACCTCCACTAGCAAGAAAGCACAGGATTGTGTTGTGGATTTCTGCTCTGGGCTTGTTAAAGAACCCACTGCCCATGTTTTCTTTCAGTACTAGATTCTTGGCCACCGAACAGCTGGTAGGGCTTCACACAGAGATGCTCCTTGCAACTGATCAAAGCTCATTCTTCCCTTGAATGTAGACATGCTAAATCTATCACTTGGCCTGAGTGTATATATTACAGGGAATGATCAGGATCTTTGTTATGAAATGAATTTCCATTGAGAAATGTTAGTTTGTTGGAAAAGAGTTTCTCAAGGCGACTATTCTACCAGTTCAGCTTTCTATTCAACTGTCTTCAAACTCTTCTCGGTCTGCTTGTTACTGGTGGGCTGCAGGTGGGCTCCAGCTGGTGGTTGCAGGGGACAGTTGGTATCTGAGCAGTGCTTAACTCAAGTTGCCACCAAAAGTAGGGCTGCTGGGCTCTCAGCTGGTTGCCTCCACACCTCTCATCTCAACCGGTGGCTTTCCTGATGGCAGCAGCCTCTAGTTCACCAGGAGAGTAGATTGCTAATTAGCTGGGTACCTGCTGCCCTGAGTCTCCATATTAGCCCAGGGAAGGAGAGAGCAGCAGTCCCTCGATTGGTCTCTCTTCCTGGAAGTAAGCAGGCTTCAGGGTTTTTCTGTCGTGCTCTCTAGCCATCTCCTTCTGTGGAACAAGCTTTCAGTTCTGTGGGAGCCCGCCTACGTCGCAGGCAGCCAGAGGAGCTGGGCAGCCCAGGATATAAGCCGAAAAAATGTCTGCATCCTTCCAAAGTGGATTTTTTTCAGGCTTTTCCTTCCCACAAAAATTTTCTCTGTCCGAGTTCAACACAGCTTGCTTTTCTTTCAAAAATAATGATAAAAAAATATTGGAATAAAAGAAGTCATCTGGCTAGCCCTTGTTATTTTTTTCCCCTTCTTGGGCCATACTCTGGTTCACACTGGGATACCGTGACCTGGAGGCCAGAAGCATTAGGCTGTCTTAGAAACTCAGGATGAGATTTTCATTTCTGGATGGAAACCCAATCCATAGAGAATCAAAATGGTCTCTCTGGATCACAATGAAAGCTTGGACTAGTGGCTCCATGGCTCTGTATGAAAGGAGGTTAGGCAGCAGTATTTTAGGGGTGGGATAAAGCTGCTTTGGCCACATTGTTCTTTAGCTGACCTAATGATGTTTGGAACAGATCATCACTTCAGCTATTGCCAGGATTACAGGTATTGCAATCCATGCTCATAACCTCAGAGAGGGAAGAAAAGAATGAAAAAACAGTGAGCTATTAAAATTGTAGAGCTGTAATTGATCATTGTTAATACACAGACAGAAACCATGTTAGTGGAACCCACTGATAATATTCAGGAACAGCAGCCACTCAGGAGACATCTAACAAGCTTCACACCCGTATAAAACTAATATTGACACTGTAGAGTTTGAGGGAGTTGGTTTGTTGTGTTTTTTCTTTTTAGTGGTGAGGATTTCTTTTCTTGGATATATTATTTAACTTGGGAGGCTTGTTACATGATGCATATCATATGGAGATGCTTAAGTGTTAAATGTTTGAAATTGCTTTTTTTAGATTTATAAGAGCAGGAAGAATTACGTATATGTATCTACATATTAACAAGATTAACTAGAATTTATCACATGCTGAGCTGTTTTGCTTTTTTTTTCCTGAGGTTTACATTTCTTTATGAATTTTTTAACTTGAGAAACTTAAGATTCTGGTAAGTACATTCCTTATAATTTATTTTTCATAGTAACTCTTTCATAAATATAGCTTCAAAATGTTTGTAATTCAAAGATCAGACTTTAAAAATGAGAGAGAAGTTTGGAGACTGGTAAGTGTTTTGATGATTCTGTTGGCTGAAAAATGCTTTATTTTGCCAAGTAACAAGGAAACTGAGCATTATAAAAAATAACATACAGTACAATGTATCTAAATGCTTGGTATAGAAATTTAATAAATATATCCAGTAAACAACTTTCAGGTAGCTTTGTCAAATATTTGACATTTTGTAACCTTAAATAGGTGCCACTACGGAAAAACAGTTATAGAAGTAAACAGTAGCCCATGATATTGAAAAAAAAAATAATATTGAAAAATACTGTCAAGTAACTTATACCCACTTTCTAGAGAGTTCATAAAATCATCTGTCTTGCCCTCATTTCAACACATGATCACACTGGACATCTTTAAAGAGCCTAGTAAGCTTTTCTATTGAGATATCATTGCTTATAAAATATACCATAATTGTATTTTCATGACTGAGTAGCAACTCTATAGTATCTGAAATGACATTGAACAAACTTTATTAAATGAAAATAAGTACACTTTGAGAAGCATCAATTTCTGCTGTTCATTCCTTTCATGCTCATGAATTTAAAAAACTTAGCAAATTCAGTGAGTCACCCAGATTTTAGTATAAAATAGGCAAGATTCAACTGTGCTTGAAGAATAGTTACTCTTGTACTTGAATAAATTTGAAAGAAGAGAAGAAAATGCCAGTCTGCTTGTAATTCTTTTAGTATTAATTCAGACTTTGCATTTATCTAAAAGCACTGATTTTTCACAGTCAAGTCTTTCTACACGACCCTGAAATGAAAAGTCTAATCTTGTGTTTATTGTAGAAAATAACGGGGTAGAAATGAATGCCACTAATTCATCTCAAGATTGGGTAGGAGGAGAAGTGGGCTTACTCCTCAGCCATCTTATTTATAATGCTACTTCTAACATCTTATTAATAACACTACCTTGCTTTTCTTATGGTGGGATTTTAAGATTTTTTTCTTTCTCAATCTAAAATATTTAGCAAGAAGCTGAGCAATCTATACCTTGCAGTGAATAAGAGTTACAAAGAGAAAAGTTGGTGTCCTGTACCTCCCTCTACCCATGCTCTGAAGCAGCCTTGGCCACATACAGAGCTCTCATTCATGCCCCCTCAGCTGGCACCCATCACTGTGCCTCTGCCCCCAGCTCCTCCTGTCTTCTTCTGGTAGCAGCACATCACCTTCTCCCCTGCACCTCAAACCAACTCCTTATCCCCTGCTTACATTCAAAAAGTGAATGGCTGATGAAATGTCTGTGCTGAAGCACTATGTGCACAGATAAGGGACAAACCATCTGCCCTCCTCAAGCCCATAAATCCACGAGTCTGATAGAATCAGACCTGACTTATTCTCAGCTTAGAAACTTGCTCCCATCTCTAATTATACATAATAATTCAGTGCAGTCATTGGCATAATTGGCCATCTGTGTACTTTCATACGTGTGAAACGAATACTGGGAAAGGTTACACAGGCGGGTGCCGCTAATACTCATGGAGAAGTGATGGAGACTAATCTTAAGAGCTGGGTTTGTACTGAAATCCATTTTGGAAATGAACTGTGATTTTTCTTGTTGGCTTTGAGAGTTATGAAAGGACCAGACAGCATGGCAGCAGAGCCTGACGACAGGTGGAGAAGCAAGGGTGAGACCAGAAGGTTTGCAATTTGTTCCCTGGGAAAAAAACAATTATTTTTGTCAGATGTGTTGCTCGAGCTTTGATTTATTACTGGATAGTTTCCACTATTAATGAAATAAAGGACAGTGTTTCAGGATCTTCCAAGCTGCCTTTTTGAGAAACCCCAATAATAGACCTTACCATCTATTGTATCTTTTTAGTAACCTTCCTAAAAATGTAAAAATAGGATGAGGAGGGTGAACAAGGAGGGATCATCCTCATGCTTATTGCAAAAGACTTCACTGCATCAAGAAATATAACTATGCAACGCTGCCAGGCTTGGAAAGGTTATAATGGAATAGTGCTACTTTTCTTGTGAGTTAATGCTTGATGAGTGGATAATCATGTCAAAGCCACATCTCCATCTACAAAACTCCCTTATAAAAAGCAAGCCTTCTCCTAGAAAGAAAGTCCTGCAGAACGGTCCATTTTCTTTTTTAATGCAAAAAGAATAATGCTCAGGACAAGAAAGCACAGGCAATTTAGATAGCTTTCATAGTTCTGCAGCGGGACAAAGAGAAGTTTTTGATGCCTCTTGGCATCCTCTGCTTGCAGTTTGCTCTTGTGCAATCCCAGGACCCCAGGTCAGCCTGGCCAAAGGTGCAAAGGGTTTTCCTTGCAAAGAATTAAATGCCACATAAAACAGGGTGACCAGGAGAAAAATTGCTGATATGAAGCATAATGCACACTGGCATAATGCACTCCTGCACCAGCCAGAGCCGTCTGCTTCGTGGTCCCTCTTTTACTGTGGTTTCTCAAAGTTTACATATGCATTACATATATATTCAGATGTTTGTATGCATTTAATATACAGTTCTTCTTCTTTGAACTCTGAATTCAAGAGGCATTTTGATAGTGAAGTCTAGCAAGCAGGAAGGCTTAGTGCATGCATATACAAACACAGAGCCAGCCTCACAGACAGCAGCAGTTGCTTGCCAGTACCTACATACACATATAGCACTCATAAAAGCCACAGGCTGCCCAATACTGTTCCTCCTATCCAGATGATTAGGATTGAAGTTCACTAATTGAAAATACATATGTATTTTATACATACACATATACATAAACACAATATGGGTCATTCCAGTAGTGGGTTCCAGATTCCCTGGTCTCCCCAGGTGCTGGCATTCCGGCATACTAGGCATGGAGGCTCAGAATCCTGCTCTTGTTGCTGGTACAACAACCTATTATACTACTTGCCTACAAGTCCATCTTGAAGCTCACTAGCATTCACACATTCTTACTGAGAACAGAAGACTGTTATAAATAAGATTTAACCAGAATATCAGGTAGACTGTGGTCATGAAGCATAGGACTCAGTAAAGCAAGTACACAGACTAGCAACCTGATTACACATAACCAGCCCCTTTTGTTCCCTTTATCCTTTGTTTTCACTTGCTTGTTCCTCCTCAATCCACCTTACTGCCTTTCTTTACTCACCTTAGTTCCATCCCCTAAATACCCCTTAAGTCTTATACATTCCCAGAACCTTCTTAAAACTTCATTGGACTCCATGATCCTGGAGGTCCTTTCCAACCTAGCGATTCTGTGAGCATAACAGTAAGTTCCATGCAATCCCCAAATGCCCTTCTCAGCATCCTGCACTGAGTCCTGTGCCCTGTAGGCAATAACTCCTGGCAGCCTATAAGCAGTTCTGGGGAAATAGTTTCTTTGGGTAACTCATCTTGGTGGGTTTCACATTGGATATAATGCTTGAATACTTCTCCTTGGGTAGTGTTCATAGCAGCTAATTCAGTGTGTGTTATTTTGCCAGTTATCGGGTTGCTAGGGATCCTCTGCTCAGTTGTTCATCTGCTCCTTATGAGGCTTTTGTGTTTCTGGTGATTAGCCTTGTATCACATAACTTGATAACCATTTTCTCTGTATCTGTCTGTGCCAGAAAAACCAGGAGCTTCTGATTATGAACTGGATGTGAAGATGATAGCAATCCCATAGTGCTGCAGGAAGATGTGCTGTGGAACCCGAGAGTGCTGGTCTTCTTTTTAATTAATTTTCATATTGTACCCAACTACAGTGCTAGGGAATACTATACTCCGGGAGATTATTTTCTGGTATTTTCTGGAGCCCACGATGTGATGTGAAAATGACTGTGTGCGTATAATATGACAGCAATGTCACTGTTCTACCAGGACCCAGGATGTACTTGGGTTAGAGAAGATGCTCTACCCAAATTCCAAGCTGGATTAATATATTACACCAATTAAATACCTTCTGTTGTCTCATTGGTAAATAGAATTAGATCTTCCTTTCTAAAAGCTAGCATTAGAATTTCTTAAAGTTCTCTCACATTTTACATGTGCTGATGGGAGATCCTAAAGGTGGATCCAGGCTCTCCATCTTTTTCCTGAGGAGCAGATCAGGAGCCCAAGCAGGTAGACAATGTTGAGTGTGCATGGATAGGAATGTGTTGGCTAGAGACCAGCTCCTGTAGCTTAAAGCTACCCCACAGAAGGCCGTAGCAGTAACACTACTGTGATGTGCCCAGCACCACATCACATCCCAAGCCACCCTCAGAAAACTGCGGGGATAAGGAGAGAAAAGCATGGAAATGCAAGACTTCTTTTCTTTCTTGACGCAGAAGCAACTGTATGCATTTTCAAATAAGTCACATCTATTTGGGTATCACCATTATATTTGTCTCTATACTAAGCTGTAGTAAAACCTTTAGCAAATGGAAAAATACCAGACTAGAGGAATTTGTAGTTTCCATGCAGATGTGGGGTATTGCAATGAGAGAGCAAATTATTAGTTAGAAACCTGTGGCAGAGAAGTGAGAGTGCTCCAGTCAGGTAATGATAAGCAACTACTTAACTTGTAAACCTAGATGGATTTTCAAACGACCTTTTGCAAATCATTTCAAAACTGAGTCCTTTTAGTGATTCAATTTAGTGACACTGAGAAAAATTATTCTCAAAACACTAAGCGGCTTGGTTGGGAGAGAGTTTTCTTCTTAAGAAGCACTATGGAATATAATATTTTGAGATTATTAGTTTATCATAAACTCCTTATTACCCAAATTGACAATTTTTTATATATTATTGTATTTATCACAGTATTTACTTCATCTGTATTTAACATAATTCTAAATAATGTAGACTACCTCTTTAATATAAACATAAGCTGTTTTCTTAAAAAAAACACACATTGGCCAATACAAGAGACATAATAAAAGTATACAGGTGTTTCTGGATCTCTGAGTGTCTTTTGGCTGTGGAGAAAATGGCTTTTGACTACATGCACGGCAGTTTGTGCCATGGCTGTGCTTGGACTAGCCCCTGGTAATTCTGAGACACTGCAGGTGATCAGAATCAACACACTGGACTGCAAGCACGTGCTTGCACATGCAGAAGTAGGAAATGGCAATTAAAGGCTGTCACTGGAGAGGTGAACTGGGCCTGATCTCTTCTTCTGCCAGTTATTAGCATAGGTCACTCTGTGAGAAGTGTTCAGCAGTTTGCACTGAAACACCATGTCTATGGATGCCAATCCTCCTGCATGTGTCTTGCACAGATACAGGAAAATCATGTCTGAGAGGCTCTACTCTGCATTATTCCAGTTGTCACGTACAGTCAGCTCCACTCCAGACAACTCATTACTTTTTCTTTTAGAATCATAGAATGGTTTGGGCTGCAAGGGGACTTTAAAGGTCATCCGATCCAACCTCCTTGCAATGAACAGAAACATCTTCACTTAGATGAGGTTGCTCAGAGCTCTGTCCAACCTGACCTTGAATGCTTCCAGGGATGGGGTACCTACGACCTCTCTGAGCAACAAATGTCAATGTTTCACAATTCTTATTGCAATACCATCTGGTCTAAATCTACCCTCTTTTAGCTTAAAACCATTACCACTTGTCCTAGGGCAACAGGCACATCTTTCTTACAAGTCCTATTTAAGTACTGAAAGGCTGCAAAAGTCGCATTTTTAATTTAGAATGTTACTTTACATTGTGCCAGCTGGAGGTTTCTTCAGAACCTGTATCAAGAAACCCATGTGCTTTGTCATGAATAAATTAAGGCTACAGAGCTGCTGCTTTGCCACATACATTGTCACTTAACCGAATGATTGTACAGATACACCACCAGAGCTGGGTGAACAGTCTAAACAAATGCCTATAAATAATTATGTGAATCCCAAATCAACATCTGAGTTCCTGACACTTCCGTATTCACATCTAAATGAAGACAAGTTATTAACATGCACACTCAGTCTAGAGGGATGTTTCAGTAGGCAATAAATTTCCAGCAGTATATTTGATGGCAATGAGAGCTTGCCATTTGCTGTCCACTGAGTTCTCTAATCCTGAGGCAAACCCAGAAGCGCATGGGCTAACTGACAAAGCCCAGATAACCAACACTTTATTACAAAACACTCACAGGCTCTGCACTTTGGAAACATTCTGCAAACCAATTTGAAAATAATTTTGAATAAAGAGCATACCTGAGGATGTTGCAATCTGCCTGCCTGCAGTACTCAAACAGAGGAAGAAATGAAAGGCAACCATTTATATATGATGGATTAGACAAGGAAATTGTCAGGATTTAACTTGCTTGGCAATGTGTATGTCTGCAAGCTCCTAGGTATGTCTCCACTGCTGACTTTGTACGCTGACAGGCTTGTGATGGTGGATTAAATTTGGGCAATGTTTCCTGTCCTTAAGGCAGGCATGCGTAATCTGCTTTCTGAATCAGCTCTTGGACTGATAAAGCTTCCAGAATTGTGTATAAAGATAAACCAAACTGAGACCTCGTTTACCTCCATTGCTGAAAACTGTAACAGATGAGAAGCTCTTTCTTGGGGAGAAACTTTAGCCATGAGAGGGAGGGATGGGAGAGGGCAAGGCACTTTGAGTCTATCCTCCTTCTTCAAGTGCAGTTGGGGCCCGTCGCTTTATCAGCTCTTGCTCCTAGTCTTCCATTTGCCAACCCATGGTGATACACCTACCTTGCAGTGAAATTCTGGGCTAAATCACACAGGTGCTGCTAACACCCTGCCTGCCTTCCCACAACTCTTTTTGTACTCAGGACAGGGAAGTTCAATTAGAAAGTGGTATGGAGCAGAAAATATCTTTATGGCTGCAGAAAGAAGAGCAGACCAATCCAAAAATCTACCAAGAACTGCCTTTTTGGAGTGGATACCGTGAGTGAGAAGTGGAAATGATCCCATTGACACTTGTCTAACCTAGGAAGTCATAACTGGATGGCCTCTTGACCCTGCAGTGAAGTTCCCCATGGATATGGGCATTATCTACTTGAAGACACAGCCTTTCTAAGCAGAAGGGCCAGCAGTAAATACCTTTGGTGGTAGCCCTTTCGGAGCAGGTGAGCCCACCAGACTCCCAACACCTAGCTGAGGTGCCTGGGTGAGAGGTGTCTGGGTGAGAGGTGTCATCCTCTTCTCTACTGGTCTCCTGAGGTCAGTGGCTGAGGTTTAGGCTGCTTCTGGTGGTGACTCAGGTCCCAGGGGTACTGAATGGTCTTCTGGTGACATCTTCATCTCCTCACTGACTCAGAGACATTGAACATGAGCAGTTATCTTAGTCATCTCTGTTGGATGGCTAAACTTAGGTGACATTGATCTCCCACTGCTCTGTCCCTTCTAATCCCTAGCTGCCATTTATCACAGTGAGATGCAAATTCAGAGAAAAAAGAAGTCAGGTTGAAAAACCCTTTCATAACTAACACTCCCACAGAGAGCCAAGAACAAAAGAAGAAAGGCCACAACAAAATATCTACAAGCAGTGCTGAGGAGATGGAGGAGGGAGTCACATGCCTACATTTCTATTGCCAAGGAACAAAGTAAAAAACATATGATGTATCACTGGTATAAAGGATTTGGGCTTTGCTTTTTTGTTTTGCTTTGGGTCTAAAGCTTGCAAAGTAGCAATACATTTGCAGAAAACTTGAAAGCTGTGGCATAAACCTACAAAAGAAATAGCTAGTGCAGGAAGAAATTTTTTTAAATATCTTGTTGCAAAAAGTTTTTAAAATTATCTATTGGGCAAAAGAAAAGAGATAGATATACAAAGAATGGCAATTGCTCAGGAACCAGCAGACAATCCTTTGAGTTATTCATTTTCAGAATAATCTGCTAATAAATTTCAGACTTCATACCCATCAAACAGCATTGGCAAGTGACAGTTCACCCTGTACAGCTTGGAATCGTCCCAAATTGCAATTACTGCAAAAGGAAGAGCTACCTTGTACCAGGATTATGTTTGAGCTCCTCTACTTCTTTCTGTTTTATGTGAATAGTTTAGTGTCTGACAAGAGAACAAACTAGCTGCATATACTCAATAGTAGATGTAGAAGGTTTCTTTTCATAGTATGTTTTGTCAGTGAATAATTTGTACAGCATAACACAATTTATTTAGGTCTCTTGAAACCTAGGACCAGAGTATATATCAATATGTTTCTTTGGCATATCTGTACAACATAAGAAGATTAAATATATTTATTTAGGACATATCTCTTGTCTGAACTATTCTTCAGCCTTTCCAATAACTGAGACTCCTCAGAGAGTATTTACTGGACAGTTTTTTTCCAGGCTCCAGACCCCCTTGGATCTCTTTTTTCCCTCTAACTGTAATTTGAGTTGTTGATTGCAGTTTTGCCATTTTTACCACAGACACAGGGCAGCTTACATCTGCATCTTTGCAATTGTTATTAGGTACTTCACCAGATGAACTTAGTTTTCTTCCATTTTTTTCTGTCACCTGCCAAATTTTCTATCCACCTGGTTATTCTCAGCTTGATTTTTGCAGTTTATATGACTGTTCCACATTCTCAGTATGGTGTTTGCCCACTTCTCAACACTGACTTTTTTTTCTGATATACATCTGTTTTCCATGACCGGCTATTAAATTAAATCTTACAACTGCAGAATAGAAAAGGAGGACTGACCACCATGAAGAACAACCCTCACAGCTTACTTGGAGAATTTGGCAGAGTAAGTATTAAGACTGGCAGAGTACATTTTGATCCTGAATGTCAGGTGAGTGGTAGGAGAGAAAAGCAAACAAATAAAGCAATGTTCAGTTTTGGTTTGCCTTGGATTACAGTACTTTCAGCTACTAAGGCTATTTTTCATTAAAATATTGAAATAAGTGAGGTAGGTTCAAATATTAATTTATGCTTCTTATTACAAAGGATATTTTAAGAGATCTAAAGACATACATAAATAAATGGCAATAGAGGTGGCTTCTCCAGAACTCTGAATACGAATCTACCGAATGAGGGGATCTGATTTCTATAAAACCTGAGAAGTGCTTACTGTTTGTGTCTCACACTCTTCCTTGTATTTCCACTTCTTTTGCCTTGTGCTGTCTTCCAAAGCAGCTTCCCAGTTACTTCACTTCACTGTGCCATTACTCTCTAGCCTTGTTGGTGTGAAGATCTCTTTCCAGTAAAAAGCTTAGATGCTTTTGTGCTCTCTCTCCTGCCCCTACATGGCTTCTCCTGTCAAGCTGTATCATCTTCTCCAAGCCAGCCATATTACTGACATTATGGTTGTTCAAGATCTCCCCTGACTTGTTCTCACTCAGCCATGAGTCCCTTTGCCCAACTTCCACTGCCTTTGAGGTCACGATCCCATTTGCCGCACTACCTGCCAGGTCTAACATCTGGATTTCCTTCCTCTGTTCCTGGGCTGGAAGACAGGTTCTGGTGAAATCATTGTATTCATGAACTTTCTCTTGCCACATTCTCCTTCAAAGCAACTAGGCTGGGTAGCAACAAGCTAAATATGATGCAAATATGGTGGCAAGTTCTTTTTCCACAATAGATGAAACACTAAGATCTTGGGGTGGACAATAGGAGAGGGATGCTTACTGCTAAGTCTGGCATTATTCTTCTTAGAAGCCTGAACATTGCTTATACTTTTCTGGTCTCTGAAAATTGTTCCAAATAGTAGCCCTTGCCTACAAGCTATACCCCTGCAAGCAAACAAAATGCTTCTACGTGTCAGTAACCTCAAATGCGAGGATCTGAAACTAAGAACAGAACCAGCCAGCACAGGCTATAAATAATGTCTCTGGAAAATAAGAAAAAGGCTCAAGGACAAACAGCTCAGAAAACTGATTTTTAAGCACTCCTGGAAAGTTAAAGCTGAAAAAGTAAAAAGCTGACAACTAAGGTAGTAAGAAGGATGCAATATTTTGGATATAACACAAAAATGAAAAAATAAGACACGGCTGCATTTACAGCGCATGGAGTCATTCCCACCCCCAGTGGCTATTTGCACATACACATTCCTTAAGAGGGCGCAGAGGCAGCTAGCCACAGAGTTAGTTGCCACTCAACAGCTGTACCTTTCCTGACATAGATCAAATGATTTGGAATGGGAGAAAGACTGATTCACTGAAAATCTGATTGATTTGGATTTTATAAAGCAGGTACTGTTAAAAACTCATTCACAACCAAACATCATTATCAATCTCTGTTGTGATGATAATGACAGGGTTAAAAAGAGATTGTGCAGTCTAGAAATACAGCAAGACCCTGCTGAAGAACAGAAAGTGTGAACTCTAGGGCACAGAAATTATAAAATATGCACTGTCTCATAAGTTTCTGACAGAGCACATTCAATAAGCCCCAGTAAGCACCTAGGTGATAAAACTGAGCACATATTGTCTCAAGAATGTTTTCAGACAACAGATTGTGTTCAAACTTACATAGACTGCATAATTGTTGCTTTGAACATCTGAGGCCCAAAATGGCAAACAGACAGGATGGCAACTTAGACGAGAGTATGTAGAACAAAAGCTTGCATGTAACAGATTTTGCACTAGAATTCTTAATTAAAATAACTGCCTGATCAACAGTATGCAGTACTTCCACTGTATTCCAATAACTTAATGTTGTATACTCTTAAGACCTTTTGGAAAGAGCAAAAAAAATATTCTTAACCGTGGGAAACCTCGGCTGGTCCAAGGAGTTAAAGTGTGTGAACTTAAACATTGGCCTTGAATAGATGCCTGTGTATCCTTGGAAAAGCTGGAAGGTGCCAAGAAGAGCTGAGTAAACAAGATTAGGAAGCTGCCAGGCCACAGGTGGAATCACCCAATTATGAAGTTACAACTGAGAAGGGGTCGTCCAATTATGAACTGTCGGTCTTTAGCTAAACCAATCGTGCATGGATGCGCAGCTCAGGAAGGGATATAAAAAGTCTTATAAAATCAATAAAGATGGTCTTTTGGCCCACAACTTCTACGTGTCATGGATTGCCCTAACTGTGACACTTAACCAGGTCATGTCTCATTTTGCTGTTACTGGAAGCCAAACAAATACTGAATGCTCAAAATTTAGGAAATTACTAAAGGGGTTACTGCAAATTTTTGGCATTAGTGATTTTCTTATGATTTATGACTTTACTGTTTCCCCACCTATAGTATCACAAATTGATATCACACAGAGAAAACATAAAAAGAAAAAAGATCTCTATAGGAGAATTAACAAATTAACTAAAGCAGCATGCTATTAACATGCCCAAACCAGTTTTGTACAGGCCATCTCAAACCTGACCAGGATTATTAGCTAAAATGTAATACTACACAAACATGGAGCTATTGTCTCCATGCACTCATGAAGCACTTTGAATAATGGAGTTCTCCTTGAATCAGGATCACAGAGCAGGGGTAGCTCATCAGGGCAGCAGGACTCTAAATTACCCCACTCAACATTCATGTGGATAGAGTAGAATTACGCTACCTCAGTTTATTTCTGTTATTTTGTGGCCTTCAACAAATTATCTGTTCATAACTGAGGCACATATGATAATACTTACATTGATTTAGCTCATTTCTTCTGTCTAGCCTAAGCAGTGGCTTGATTCTTCTTGTACACACAAAAGGCACTATTTTCACCCATTTCCTGTCTTTTTGAATTGCTGCATTCTGCTCCTGTGAAAAAAACCCGCTTTTTTGGCCATGTTAGACCCTCTGCTTCCTCTCTTTAGTCAGATTGCTCCCAAAGTTTCATCATTCTTGCCTGTCACTATCTAGATGCTTTGAGCAGTACCATTGGCATGCAGCCATAGTTCAACTACTTCACAAACATTTTCATTCATTTTTTTGGTCTTTCCTCCTTTTTCTGCTAATGCTTCCTATTCCACAGCTTCATTTTATGGCCAAGAATAAAAAAAATTAAATGGCAAACAAGGCATGGTTGTTACAGCAATTAAACACAGAAATTACTGATTTACTAGCTCTCCATTTGCAAATGCATTTCAGAGATTGCTTTAATCTTTCCACAGGCAAAGACAGGGCTCACAGACCTTGGTTTTTCTATTTTTACCTTAAGGCGGGATGTTTTTTTGAAAGAAAATTTGATATTTTCAACTGTGAAAAATTATGTTCACTCTGAAAAAATGACAGTGCTTTTCACAAAATCAGGTAACACATTTTAGGTGAAAACTTCAAAGAACAGAAAACACCTCTGAAGCCACAGGTACAATACAGATGCAAGTGTTTGGAAGTAGAAGGTGTATCTTGATACCTACAGTCAGAGCGCACACATATGAAGAAAATTACTTTATCAGGCACTATGCAACAGATAAAGGTATTAATAAGATGCCTTCACAGCCTTACTTGTCTTAACTTTTAATAAAATTAACGTGGTTTTATTGGAGGGATCCCATGCTGGCATGTGTGACACAGCTAGGAGTTGCATTTCAGTTCATAACTGCACTGGTGAAAGCAATGAGGGTTGCATCTTTTTGTGTTAGATTATTAAGGTTCTCATCTATGCTCTATAGGTTTGTGGGTATCATTTCCCAAGACACAAATCTCTCAATCAGGAACAAATTCATCACCCAGAGACTGGTTTTCATTCATATTTCTTTTTAAAAGAATATGAATTATTGCTATTATAGTAATTTAAATCTACTTTTTCACTTTTATGAGAAGGTGTAATACTACAGAAAACATATAAAAATGTGGTTTGGAAATTTAAGTTTTTCTTACAGGCTACCTAACAAAGCTGCCTGGCTTCAGCTAATATTAGCCAAAAGGGCACCTTTATTTCTGACTGAATTACACAATCAGATGCTCCAGCACTTTATCACTTCCTGAACTATTTTAATAGTGTGTTATAGTTTTTATTCTCCTTTGTTCTAAATTAAAAGCATCTCCTTTCCTTGCTCATAGCAGACTGTTTGCTGTATAGTTTTGGTCTGTGGACAATTTTGTGTAACAGCACAGGAATACAGAGAAGCAAACCCATGAAAACTGTATGTGACCTAGTTAGTGAAGAGAAGTTTTTAGGCTATAAGACTTTCCTTTATGAATTTGTAGTCCTGGCCTAAACAGAAATTATGGTTGTGGGGTGGGGAATCTGGGAAGCATTGTAGAAGCTGTCGAGAGCCAGCCTTCAAGTGAAGAGGGAGCAGACAATTTATCACACATACTGGGGGTCCTGCCCAAAGCCAGAGAGCAGGGAATGAAAACTTCAGAGAATCACTCTGTAGTTAGTAACCACTAATAACACAAAAAAGGAGGGGCTGGGTTTGCTGGCTTAGGGAATGAAACACAGAGAGGCTGTGTAAGAGTGCTTTGAGGCCATTCTGAGCTACAGCTGAGGTAGGAAAGAACATATAGCCTGTTATGAGACCTGTTTTCTCAAGAACTAATACTTGGAGATGGTTGGCTGGTTTTAATTGCTCTTGTAATTACACCTGGAGGGAACAGAATTGCAGGCACCGAAAATAACTCAGCCCTGCCAAGGTAATCACTGTTTGCATTGCTCTGTGGGTCAGTTAGTGAGGTGACTCTGCGTGGAGGTATGTGATGCTGAGAGGGATAAGCTCTGATGAGAGCTGGGCTCAGAGGCTGGACTGTAATAAATACAGGATAGACTGGACCTTAGTGATGTCCTGTTCATCCCTATTGCAGCAGCATGGGCACTTGCAATTTGGTGGCCAAGGTACCCAGAGACTAGGCTTAAATTATATTTATGTGTCAGGACTGAGGCGTAGAGAAAGGTCTGGCATATGCCTGACCTGTCTCAGCATGTCAAGAGGACTTTTGCACCTTGGGAATCCCGTACATCTCATCCACCACTGCAGTATGTGGCATCGATTTCCATCCAAGTGACAGCATCACAGAGCAGTGTAGGAAATGCTGAGGGTGATACAATTTATCTGCCTCTGGATAGGCACTAGGTGTGCACTGTGGCTTGACTACACGATATTTGCCTGAGTTTTCTCACTCAGAACTGTCAAAAGTCATCTCTAGCCTAAGTCCAGCCACATATTTGCATCACCATGATGTTGCATTAAGACAAGATAGTTTCTTCTTGTTACTAAGAATGCAAAGGAGATTTCCCCAAACTGTGCTGAGATGGGAAATATAAGGCCTTTCTAGGAAAGCCACCGAGAGACTCCCTTGTAAATCATCAGCCATGTGAAACTCCAGTGAGGCAGTCCTGGGCATGTGCCACAACCAAGATCATTTGTGGTATCTCTGCATCATGCGGAGGAGACAGCTAAATCTGCTCTAACAATTATGGAAACAAATCCCTCCTTCTCCTCCTCCCCTGGTGTTGTGGAACTCATCTTGGAAAAAGTCTTGTGTCCAGATGGGATAGAGATTTGTTAGAAGTGAGGCTAAGTAAGGATTGACCTGTTTTTGAAAAAGTTAGAGGAATAAGAAGTATGGCTGACCTGATAATTCTGACAGATACTTTGTGTTACAGGGCTTATTCTGTAGACATTTAGTAGCATTTTGACTAAAGCCAATGGGCTGTGCAATTACAGTAATTTTCCTGCCTCAATATCTAAGAGCAGCTGTTTCCCACTAGAGTGGAACTCCAACTGACTTGCTTCCCCTTGCAGAGTTTAGTTTCAGTAGAGACAGACATATTCTGAAAATTTCAGCTTTGAAGGAAAAAATCAGGACTATTCCTTAGAATAAACCATTCTAATTCAAAATTTTAAAATTACCTTTTAGATAATTTCAAAAATACATTACTATTAGCGCATTGTTCCTGCAGTGTGTCATATCTGCTTACCAAAATATGAGTTTTAAGAAGCTGAGTTTGAAGCAGAACACTGTTCTGCTGAATCACTGAAATGATTAATGTTTTTGCATGAATTTCCTCCAAGGATGATTTCAAACTTTTTGAAGGGATGAAGTGCTTCTAATTCAGAAATAAAGTGAAAATTCAATATTTCAGTTTTCTGCATGTGTCAGGCTTCATACTGTTACAAGAACATGTGTCTCAGATGGTGAGGCATAAAAGTGCACTTATTCTTAAATGGAATAGAATCCACAAGATAGTCTATTTCTGATATAGCTGTTTGATACTGCACAAGCAAGAAAGCTGGTGTGATTCTGCTTTGCTAGTTATCTAGAGGTTCATCTTCTCCCTAATTCCCTGTGAAGCCACATCTGACAAAGCAGATCTGCATGCAACCTGTCATGGCTGTTGGTGCAAAATTAATCTTAAGGAAGAAGAATGGCATGAATGAGAGCATCTTGGTCTCTAAAGTGCAGTAGCTTTAGCAGTGCACACATCTTGCATTGCAGACTAGAATTGATCCCAGGTTCCCCCAAAGAATTACAAAGATAAAAGTGTATCTGATTCCTTTTTGCCAAGCACTGAATAGCAAAGAACAACATCAGAGCTGATGTTTTTAAGCCCAAGAAAAGAACATCATGTTAAACAAGGAAAGATATACTTGCTTGAGCAACTAAATGATACTGCAGATAGTGAAGAGTAAGCCTGATAAAGCTTTTCACTGGGAAGTTTTGCATTTACAGCCACCCTAAAGAAAAGAAATCAGAAAGGTATTCCTAGAAAAGAAAGAGCCTGTTGGTCCTCATTTTATCTCTGTCTAGGTGCTATATACACAGTGACATCATCTATGTAATGATTATCAAGCATGAACTAGAGCTCTGTAAGTCTTTGTTCAAAAATCAGATTGGACTAAGAGCAATCCCTTCAAAACTGTTCCATTTATTTTACATTCAGAATGTTGTTTGAGCAGGAGGCTGCAATTAATGACTGTATTAATAGGCTTAGCACAAACAGGGTACGTGTACTTTCCTCTCCATTTGCAGAGCATCTGGTAGCAAAATTAACTGACCTTCTGTGAGTCCTATGCATTGTCACTGAGCACAGTACCAGTCTATCACTTCCCTTATGCTGTCTGAAAGACAGACCTACTTATTTGTAGTCAGTAGCTTTTATTTGAAAGGCAAAAGGTAACACTAAGATGAGATTCACAGTATTTTTCACTTGATTATCAGATTTCTGCAAACCTCACTTTAATATATAAAAGATTATCAAAGCTTAAAAAGAATGTAATGAATGCTAAGAGTATTTTAATCTTTGCAGATGCTTCCTTCAAGCAGAAATATGGCATGAGAAAGCATTATTCTTTCATGAGAATCTGAGGTTATTCCTCAGCAACAACAGAATCAAGTAGACAGTAGTGCAGAAGCCATTCTTAAAGCAATGTCCTCATCTAAACTTTTAACCAAGACAACAAACATTTCACAGAACAAACCCTTTCTCTACAAGTCTCTTTGAAGAATGAAGTCCTGGTTCCATTAAAATCTCCTGTGGGAAATCATCAAATAAGTATTTTTAAATTTCTTATTTACTAACATATATGTATATCAGTCAGCAAATGATCACAAGTCACTGTAGCTGCATAAAACCATGGAATAACCAGAGAACTAATTTTCACAAGAGCTGATAAAAAGCATTATTGTCAATAAGAACAATAAAGTATGCCTGACTTCCAGCAACTGGATTAAAATACATTACCAATGCATTTACAGGACAAGTAGCATCTGCTGGCTTGTTCCTAGGAACACTAGGCAAACACAGCTTTTCAGCCTCCAGACAGAGACAAGTAAGAAGTTGATGTAATAATAGGAAATGTTTATTTGAGCAAAGACAACAGACAGAAAAAATTTCCAAGTGAAGATAAACTTTCCAAACTTAAAGGTTTGCCATATACAATCACTTCACTTTGTCAAAATGAATCTGTTTTTTCTGGAAAACAAGCAAATCTCTGTAGTGTTGATTTTTGTGGTCAGCTGGCCTTGAAGTGTCAACTTTTCATTTGTCCCAAACATTGTTTATTGTTTACCTTTTTTTCTGGAAGAAAAGATGAATATTCCCATCACTTTCACCAAAATATAGGCCCTCAATTTGACCTTCATTCTCCTTCCAGTGATGGTAGCATTGATCAGATCTTAGCTTCCCTGAATAAGACTGTGTTTCAGTATAGAACCGGTAAAACCAAGAAAAGAGAAAAAACTCTGTTCAGTTGAGTTTTCTGCATCAGAATTGTTCCTTCAGCCCTGTCAAAACGTAATGTCTTCCAAAATTTGAGTTAAAATTTTGGTTCCATTATTTCATATTTTCCAGGTTCGCTGGTTACCTGGAAGGAAACATTTATTTCTAGCTTTCTTTTTGTTGTGGTGTTCCCCCAACCCTCCACCCCATTTTTCTTTTTGTTTCTCCTTATCTTTCCTTTTTCCTTTTTCAACACGAGAGATATGAGTCTTATACAGTTTCTTGGTTTAAGCATTTGATATTTTTAGAAAGATGTCTACAGCTGTGAAACCCTTAACAAAATAGTAGCAGGCAGCCCTGCTCTTAGTGACAGTAAAGAAGGCATGAATACCAAGCCAATATCAGAAGCAAAACTGAGAGCAGAGGAAATTGAGAAGGGCAGATTGTAGGATGGAGTAGTAGGATCAGATCCCAGTGCCAGAAACAGAGACTGCAAGTATTTTAAAGATCCTCAGGGCCTTTCTCAGGGGCCAAATGGCACTGGAGAGTCTGCATCAATAATATTGAACTTTTTCCCTCTCCGAAACAGGATAGCAATATGCAAGTTGTCTGTGGCAGACAGTCCCTGGCTTGTGCTAGTTCCTGGACCATATCTGGGAGAACTCTGAAATCCTTGAAGTTTTTGTGAATTGTAGTTTACTCAGGCCAACTTGTACAAGGGACTACTCTAAAGAATTAGCAACATAGACAGTCAGGTTTCTATGTCCACCTCATTCATTGATACTGATGTAGCAGAAGTTCTGGGGTAGTGGAAGCATCTGAAGGCAATGACTGTATTCCTGTCTCTGTCTCCTAGTACATGTCCACCTATCTAAGACTACAGGAGGAGGCAAGTGACAGATAAAGAGATGTTTAGTGCTTAATATCAAGTCTGGATGGCCAGTATGCATGGAATTATTTCAGAGGATCATTTGAAATACAAAATAAGAAGTGCAAATTCTCTGATTTCCTCTCCTTCCATAGCAGTGTAATTATCAGCCATCACAGCTGTGTTCCCTCAGACAGACTATCAAATCACTTTTAAGAAACTTGCCAGCTCTTGCAGGAAAATTTCACATTCACACCACAGCATGGTAATGAAAACAACTAAGGTTTGAAAGAGAGTCTTACAGTGGCAGGAGGAGGGACAGACTGGAAGCTGCTGCCCCAAGTAGGATAGCAAGGCTGTGATTTCTGATAGAGCAGTTTTGGAATCATTTGGGGATGTTTTCAAAGCTCATCGTCCTTAGTGCGAGGTGTTGTCTGAATGTGATGGGGACGTAGCACTCCGTGGCAGGAACTGAGCAGCAGGGAAGACAAGGGTGCCTGGAGATGGTATGGACGATTAGCACTCTGCATTGTGAAATCACAGCCAAAGCTCACTGGAAGGCAGACCTCTGCAGTCAGCCCAGCTGCCCAGGCAAATAAAAAGTTGAGAAGTTTGCTTTTACCAAAAGGTGCAAAGCCAAGATGTGTGTAAAACCAACATGCCTTGGTGCAAAGCACAAACTACAACTGCTTCGTCTGGCTCTAGGAGTTGCACATAGGAAACAGGGTTGACTATCCAGAGGCTGTGCTGGCAGCTGTCCTCAACAACAGCCATATAAACAAGTTGTCCTGCTTGTCTCAGACAATGGAGGTTCATCTCTGTCCTCTCTTTCCATGGCTGCCCTCTTCATGTTACCCTTTCCCCCCATTGCCATCATGCCAGTTGTTTACCTGACCTGTATGCAGAGCTGCTCAACATCAGTCAGCTGGTTATTCCTGAGTTTCTTTAACTTCTCCTGCTTTGTGTTCACTGTATGCTTCTTGTAATGCACTATGCATTCATTCGACCACTCATCTCATCTGTCTCCTAGTCATCTGGAGATACTTTAAGTGGGGAGATTCTAAGTGACATGTTCTGAAGGAGCACTTTTAGTTGCAACCACATGGGTTTTAGCTAACAGCTGGGCCTTCAGACAGCCAATACTAGAATTATTTTTTAAAGTCTTTTGAGCTGAAATGAGCTCAAATGGAACAAGACACGTGGGCTGAAAGATTAAATGCCAGCAAAGTGGCTATGAACTGCTGAGCAAGTCTAGGTGACAGAAAAGAAAAGGAACTAGAATATGAACCAGGGAATTGTGAAATTACCCTGGAATAAACAAAACTCTTTGCAACTCTAGCAACAAATTTCTGGAATCACAGGCAGGACAAAGACTTATTCTGTGAAACCTACTTTCAGATTTACCTCTCTCACCTAGGTAAGCAAGCCTGTCTAACCCTAGCTTCTGCTGGGAATTTGGAGAATACTGAGATAAAATTCAGGATAAACTTGCTTACAAATAAGCTGAATGTGTTTGTACAGTACTTGGTAAGTAAGTGGCTTTGAGAATGGTTAAAGACAGATAAAACTGATCATTCCCCTCTATTCAATACTCGGAGTACTGTGTCCAGATTTAGTCCCCCATACACAGGAGAGATGTTCACAAGCTGGAGCAAGGTCAGTGGCTGGAGCACATGTGCAGGGAGGCTGTGGAATGTGAGCTTGACTGGGAGAGGAGAAGCTTAAGGAGAAAGTTAAGGAAGGATCTCACTGCTATTTTTTAGCTAGAAGTGGCTTATAGAGTAGACATCTAAGCTCTTCTCAGAGATGCACTGAAGGAAGGGAAAGGGAAGCCACAGTCAGATATTGGAGTTCTGACTGTGTGGAAAAGCATCTTCACACTGAGAACAGGTAAGCACTGGATCACATTGCAGAGCAAGACAGTGGAATTTCCACCCTTGGAGATTTTCAACATGCAGGTGGGGAAGACCCTCAACAACTGCTGTACCTTGAGGTTGGCCCTGCTTTGAGGAGTGATTCAGACTAGGTGACCTCTGAGGTCTCTTCTGATCTAAATTGTTCTACCTAAATTACAACCTGCTTGGCAGTTCCCCAGTCTCCTGCTACCTAATCACTCTGCAGATACCAAGATCGTGATCACGTTTGAGAGCCATGCAATCATTTCTTTTGCCTGTGCACGCCAGTCTTTCTCACAGCGCTAACACTACTCACTCCTGTGCACTGGACAGCACATTTCCGAATTGAGGACCCGTGTTCTACAGAAAGGAATCCCCTCTGACTTCAAATACAAGGTGCTGTCTCTGTAGTCACTGGGACAGCCTCAGGGTTACACAAAGCTACCACCATAGGCTTGGTCACAGAATCACACAGAATCACAGAATAACCAGGTTGGAAGAGACCCACCGGATCGTCAAGTCCAACCATTCCCACCAATCTCTAAACCATGCCCCTAAGTACCTCATCCACCCTCATCTTAAACACCTCCAGGGAAGGTGAGTCAACCACCTCCCTGGGCAGACTGTTCCAATGCCTAACGACCCTTTCCATGAAGAATTTTTTCCTTATCTCAAGACTGAATCTCCCCTGGCGGAGCTTGAGGCCATTCCCTCTTGTCCTGTCCCCTGTCACTTGGGAGAAGAGGCCAGCTCCCTCCTCTCCACAACCTCCCTTCAGGTAGTTGTAGAGAGTAATAAGGTCTCCCCAAGAGAGGACCAAGTGTGCACAGCAATGGAGAAAATGCTCCTGTGCTTGTGCAGATTTCACAAAAGCTAATTTAAAGCATTCAACAGAGGTACCTCAGCTGGAAAGCTTGCCTCTCTACCTTCCCTGTATGCGCTAAGAGGACATTCCCTGTAACAGATAAGAGGAAACATCAAGCAAGGCTGTTCCTACCTTAGGAGTCTTGGCTATGTACTTGGGGTGTCAGGGGCTGATTCAAGGCCTGGTGTGTCCCAGCTGGCAGATGGAGAGCAGCACTGTAATCATTTTCCTTCCCTTCAGGATAGTTCTGCAATGACAAACGCCAAATGCTCATGTACACGGTGGCTTGTTGATGTGCCAGCAAGCAGTTCCTGACCACAGCTTGAAGCCATTTCAGAGGACAGGGAGCAGCAGTCGATGCCTTGCCTGAAACTGCAGCTGCTTTCAAAATCCTCAGCACAGAATAAGCATGTCAAAAATTATGAAGGTTAGCATAAGTGGTGAAGAAACAGATGTTATCTGCAGTCGTGAGATTATTTTAGCAAGGTTTTATTAATTAGTGTTTGCTTCAGACCTCAAACACTGGAATAGAAGAAATGAGTAAAGATTTAAAGCAGAAAAATCAGAGGTTAATAAGCAATCAAAGAAGCAAACAGATGAAGGACTGGAATGGAGGCAGGAGGAGAAAAAAATATACATTGAGTGACCCATATCAATTCCTTGAAGCGGGATCTTGCACTACATTAATCCCTTCAGGATTTTATCACCCACTGTTTGAACTCCACCAGTGAAAACAATAAGCCACCTCACTTGGAAGTGCATCAGGCTGCCTCACTGTTGTCTCAGACAGGTGATGCAGCTTGCCAGAGGCCAGGGGTGTAGCCATGTGGCACCTGCACTTCGCCCCAATCTTCTGCTGAAGACAAACAACAGTCTCATCTTCTTTCTGAAAGTGTGGATGAGGCTGCACACATGCAGTGTAGCTCAAGGCACAGGACAGTGCCAGCAGCTCCCATGTTGTCTTCAGGAAAGGAAGGTAGAGGCAGAAAAATCACTAGCCATCATCAGAACAACACCTTTGCCCTCCCCAAGCCCTGAGGGATCTACACTGTGGTGCCCCAGGGACATTTTATGATGCTTTTATGGAGGTGGTTTCTAGTCTTTAATTCATATAGGTCTTGTGCATTGCAATGTCCTTTTACAAGCTGGCAATCATTCATCTTTTTGAGGAGCAGACAGATTCCCAGAGAGACGTATGTTTTTCACTGGCAGTTATTATTACTTATTATTTTAATTGTTAGTGATGGAAGTAGGATTTCCAAATAAAACCTGCTCACAGTGAATATATTGAAAAATACACTGCATAAAAATGAATTCCACTTCAAAGGCCTTTCTCCAGATTAATATTGCTATAGCTGAGAGCAGAATTTAGTCCCATGTTATTATCTCTGAAGGAAGATTAAGGCTCAAGATGCAATTAGTTTCAGTTTAGCAAAAAGGGCAGGATGGAACAAGTATACTTCCAGCCGAGTATTTTCCACAAGAGACCAAGGAAACAAAGACCTTTTCTGTTGCTGTCTGAATTATACTTATATCTAAGTTTTGTCTTAACTTTTAACAAAGCAGTCATTAGGCAAATAAAGCCTTTGTATTGCAGATTTTTTTTTTGTATACTGAAATAATTACCTCTGTAAATTTCCTGGTTTAAACACAAGAATATAGACATGAAGACATTTTTAGGAATAAAGTCTATTCCCTTTCTGTTTCAGAATACTCTTTACTTATGTAAGCACACTGATACTGGGTATAAATGCTTTTCCCCAGATGCAGCTAATGCAATTCAAATCTTTATGTGAAATGGAGCCTAGCCATTTTCCTCATCCTGTGTATCCCCTCAAGCAACGTGAGGAGGAGGAAGCATATGAGTCACTAGAAATGTGTTTTTCACTCTCCAAAAAGTTAGATTTTGGAGGCCTAAAAAGTGTGTTTAGTTTTAGTACAGTGCAGTATTCTGGCCTGGCACTCTATTCAATGACATTCTTGAAACTCCATCAGTTTTCTAATGCCTTAAAGCCATAATGAATCGGGTGTCTTCTTTCTTCTTTCTCTGCTACAACTGATTATTTCACAGAGGTCAGTTCCTCTCTCTCCTTTGCGTTAAAATTAAATTACAGAAAATCTTGAAATGTAAGGAAGTTATTAAGGATTTTGCTGATATGGACTGTACTCTGCTTTGGGCAGGGACGTGTTCATGCTACAGGGGTGCTAAATTTTTCAACACTAAATGACATATTTATCTGGGAACTCTACCCATTACCATATTCTAGATGTTACACAATAAATGTTCCATTTTCAAGTCATTCTGGAGGATATTTCTTCTCCCTTTTGAGAACTTCATGGAATAGGCTAAAGAGAAAGTAGGAATGCTGAAAAGATAAAATAAATGACATCTGGAAAAAGTTTCAGTTTAAACACAGTAAATATAACAATGTTTTGCATGCAGCAAATCATGCCTAATTAAATCTTCTTACAGGTACTGTATTTTGAGAAAAGACTTTGAGCTTACTAACACAATAACTGGTTAAGAGTAGCAAAAGCAATAAGGAGAAGTCTTCACCAGAAGACTGTTCGTGGTTTGAAATTCAGGCCCTAACTGCTCTAGAGACCAGTGTTTCCCTTAGAGACTTTAAGGTCTTTAAGGAGTTCAGCTCTATCTGTTTCACCACAGCCTCACTAATGCTGCAGTTGCGTGTGCCCCCAGGTTGCCTGGGAGCAGAGCTCACAGTTCATGTGCTGCAGTGGGTTAAGGCACTCTGTGACTGTTTCCTTGGTGAGTTATGAAGAAAATTGCCTGTCTTTCTGGGTATATGGATAAAGAAAAGAAAGACAGACTTTGGAAACTTATCAGCACTCGTATGATTTAGTTTGCATCTCCATTTCAAAGTATGCAGTCATCACCAGCTCTAAGTGGCAGCCAATTTCCAGCCTATCCCTGGAGACTGGAAGACCAGTCAGGTTTGAGATTAGCAACAACCTCAATTTCTTTGATTTTTGGCATCTGTCGTGGGGGTTCCAATATGTCAGTGCAAACCTGAGATACATTCAGAAAAGACATAAGACTTTGAAAATACCTTATAACTACATCCTTTTCCTCAATTGGCATAATTTCTTTTATTCTGTGGCCCGTAATTTTTCCTTGCATTAAAAACAGGGTATGTAATACTTCCAACTGTTTTGGAAAATTAGAATCCCTTTTCCTTGTCCTAAATGATCAGGCATACCCTTTTCTATATGAGATTCAAATTATGCAAAAGCATTAGTTCTCAATTATCATTTGCCAGCTCTTCTCAAACACATTGGTGCTTTCTGTTTAGCTCTGTTTAAAAAAAATACTCTTTTGCATAATGAAGGAGGAAATAGGATGAAACGACAACAAAGTAATCATTCAGATCTCTTGAGAACTTTGCAAACCATTATTTACCATCATCATGGATGTAATTTGTTTGAGCATTTAGAAAGTAGAAGTATTTATAACATTAGAGCATTTTTAAGCCAGAAGCAGTAGTTGTGTTAGATATCCAAAGATGGAGCTTTGAAAACCAGAAGCAGCAGTCAGCCAAAGGCTTTCACAGAGCTGAGAAGATTTTTAGAATGATGTACATATAGTCTGATAATCAGTGGAATCTTACAAAATCTAGAGCCTTAGTTGTTCACAGTTCTTCACAAGTACTGTTATTTATTTATTAGTTATGTTTTGCACAGCTGTGCCTATGGACTGACTTGGAAGCCCATTTGAATGCAGAAGAATACAGAGGATCCAACTTGGAGAGTCTTAAAAGCAAAGTAGATGTAGGGAAAGCATGTAATGCGAAAATCAACAAGGTAATACTTGAATATCATTTAGTTCTGTTTGAGAACTTTCAAGTTGATTGCTCAGCAGAGTAACAAGTAAATGGTAAAAAAAAAGTGTTAAAGTGGTATACTGGGTAGAAAAGGACAGGGGAGGAAAAGAAGAGTTGTAGCTGTGGAATGACATGGGTATACAAAGTTGTGAGGAGAACAGAAGGCTCAGGCAAGTGAAGGACAGAATGGAGGAGGTTTGTGCATGCACAGAGCATTCCTTGTCATGTTGCGGTGGGTCCAGCGTCCCAGTGCAGTTGCAGCGAGTCCTCTGCAGGGACACATGCACCAAGTCACCAAGCTTAATGCGCTAAAGAATGTGCTCTTTGCTGGCCTCATGCATCAATCCTCAGATAGGGAGGAAGCCTTCAAACAAATGGAGGCTGGGAGGAGGTCTGGGCCCCATGGAAGAGCTGGAACTTCTCCAAGCAGCAGTCGCACCTCTGCACCATATCCCTACCAATCCCGGCCTTTGGTTTGCTCACCTCTGCAGAATTCATTTGACGTAGTGTGCTGTGAGAGAAGAGTAGCACCAGCAGAGCTGGAATTCACACTGAAAGCTTTGTTGGTGCAAGCACGCTCTGGAGGCAGAATGTGGCAGCTCTTGCTTTGGCGGCTTTTGTAGGTGCACCAGCCACCTGGACTGTTTGTGCACAATGTGAAATTAACTTTCCCCTGGGCAAAGCAGAGGAGGATACATAATAAAACCCTATTAAGAATGACTGGTTACTGGGGCTATTGTAGAATTTTCTTTAGTCTTGTAATCAGTCAGTTGTTACAGGCAGCTTCTTGGAACAGAGATGCAAGTCATCTGTGTTAGCAGGATATGATACGCTTTCTTCAGAAAGTTGAGATCTTGTACAATTTGAAGCAGCCGTTGTGTCTTAGCTCAGATTTAGTATGTTACCTACTACTAGAGAAGGTGTTCTAAGGAGATGGGACCACCTTGCAACACAAGAAAGAAATATTAAAAATACAAATTCATTATACAGTTGTATGTGATAAGGATCATAAATAAAAAATATGTGTTGATTAAAACACAACCCTAAGGAAAATTCAAACTTGCATGGCTTATATGTGTTTGTGTCAGTCTCAAAATGTGAAAAAAAAAGCCCATGTCAAGTGTTATTTTTTGAAAGGTAGAATGGTATTCTGACAATCAAGATTTAAATTCAGACATTGCCCTAGGTTCATACCTGTAACAATCATTTATGATGAACTTGGAAGAATACTATATTAATGAATGCAGCTCATACACTTCTGGAATAGATGATGTACTGCAGACGGAAAGATCGTGGAGGGATCAGCTTGAGATGCATATATTTTTCTGAGATGTTAAGCCACAGGACTGATAGAGTTCAGTTTTTCATGCTGAGGTATTTTTGACATATTTTTCCTTAGGTTTGCTTCTAAAGACAGAATAAATTGTCCTTGGCACTGGTAAACATATTTCTTCTGTCTGTCCCTGCCCCTTCCCTCTCTATGCAATACCCCATGGAAGCAGTTCATGGGGGAAGCTCTGCTTAGTATTCTGCAGTGCAGAGTGCCTGAGAGCTCTGAAATGGGAAGCTTTCCCCTCTAAAAAATTACTACAGGAAAAAAATAGACCATGTTTGCTTTCAGCCTGCAAATATTTACCTTTGTGAAGTGTATGCATCTTGGGAATAACAATGCTGATGGCATTTTCATATAAATCCGGATTTCTTCTATTACTGAGTAGTAAAAAAAGATGAAGAGCTGAACCATCCAGATTATTCTAGGTAATTGCATATTCTCTAGACCAGATCTGTCTGCATATGTATATGTATGTGATGTTCTTTGTACATGTGTGCAGCCATGTATGTGTACATTATATAGCTTGTTACCACCTTGAAGTAAAGAGCCCTTCTTCTTTCCCCAGACTCACTTTACTTAAACAGCTCATTTGAGATAGAGAGAGCGTAGATTCTTGATGCTGGTCCTTTGCAAATGCAAATCCATTTCAAAAATTTGTCAATGTTAATCTATCACACAGGTCTTTCCTGCAAAATTGCCTGTCAAGGTCTCCTTTTTGATCCTGCTTAAAAAGATCTTAAATGTTTAGGCTGATGGTGCTCTAAGACTCCTGCCTGTCATGCTGACAAATACAGTTGTGGTGTTAGGATTTCCCTGCCTGTCTGAATTAGTCTGCTGTCTCTAGTCTTCTACTTCTAATGCATTTTTTTTCGTTTTGCTTTGGTGATTTATGTAGCTCTTCAAACAAAGGAACGTTAGTCCTTATGGGTTAAAACAGTGCAAATAAATAATAATAAATGAAAAGTGAACTCATTAATGATGTGATCAAATAGGAGGAGAAATGAACAACAAAGCCTGAAGGAATTAAACTAAACTAAATCAGAAAGACAAAAGAAAAAGCGACTCAGGAAAGATACTCTGGTGTTTTGTGTATTTCCCCCAAAGATAAAGACTGTGATCTGTTTTCTATTTGAAGAATTATAGGATATTCACAAGGTCCATGTTGGCTAAGTTAGGCACACTAAGGTATTAGAATTTGATTATTTTTCTCTTCTTTCAAAGTAACCACTATGACAACAAATAGGAGATTCCTAAGTAGCTGCCTACAGTGCTGGTTTCACATATTCAGGCCCTATGCACCCGAGGGAACTCTGGAATTCTGGTGAGGTTAAAGCACTTTCAAAATATAAACTGTATCAAACACAGAGGACAGTCACACTTTGCTCAAAAAAAACCATTGTTCTGAAATGCCACACTTATGGCTGAGCTGGTCTGCACTCTGTGGTCCATCTTGCAATGCTGAATTGCAGCTAAAAAGGTTAAAACACTGCCCTGCCTTTGCATCCTCCCTCTCCCTGCTACCCTTGCTGGCGTAGAGGCACTACACGAAGGGCAGCATGCGGTTCAGTGTCCCTTAATTTCAAACTTACTAAAAATAAATTCAGTGATAAAAAGGCAAGCAGAAGCTGGCAGCTGGTGCTCTGCAGCGAGCATGGGTGGGGCAGAGCCTGCAGAAAGCACAGAGGCGTGAGTCGGTGGGAGCGATTCTCACAGGGGTGACACTGAGTTCCCAAAGGAAGACGACTAGCATAACGTGGAGATTGGCACTGCATATTTGCAGTACATAATCAGTTTAGATTCTGCGGAAATTGGGACCCAAACTCTGCTTCACTTAACCCAAAACACTCATGTAAGATGACTCTGCAAGCTCTGTTTCCATGGAAATGAATGTTAGCATTAGCTTCCCTTAGTAAAGTGATCTATTGCACCGAGTTCAGTAAAACAGGTATTTTATCCCATTTCATTCTGGGAGAGGATAAGGATTAGTTCAAAATCTGCACGTGGCATTATAAGAGCATGATTTGATTATTCCTTTGGAGCTTTATAAGATTGGGAACTATTAGGCTGTATTATGTAGGTAGAACAATAACCATTTGTGCTGAGGCTGAATCAAATGCATAACTCTGCCAAAGCCTTTTAAATCTTACACCAAAAGGAGGACAAAATAAATTTGAACATATCTCCTTCAAATCAGACATTATTAATGACACGATCTTCCAAAAATAGAATTATTTTGGTTTCAAGAAGCAAAGGAGAGGTTTCAGCCATCCTACTGATTTTTTTAAGGACTGGATCTATTTCCTACAAACAAACCCTCTTCATTACCATGACATCAAATCATTAAATTTTCTACCTCAACTGAAAAGCAGACCTTTTCTGTAATTACATGAAATAGTAAGTTAAATTCTATCTCTAATGTAGAGAAAAGGCAGGATTTATATGGATTTGATCTCTATATTACCAAAACACTGCCTAATGGGTCTCCCTCCAACCTGTCAAAGAAATGGCAAATCTCCAAGGAATATTCTGGAAAGGAAAAGTTTTTAAATAAACCAAAAGACATTTTCAAAGATATTTTCAAAGCATGGTGGATCACTGAAGTTTGACAGAATGAGTACAGTGTTTATTCAGTTAAAAGATGGTAGTCTTATTTAAAGTGGTCAGTAAAACGGCTAATGCAGAAAAAATGGAACCATTTTTCTCAGTAGACCCATTCTCTTTTCATACCTGTTATTACTGGAGAGCCAGAACATCTGTGGGTCCTGGCCCATGGACCATTAATAGGATTGGCAATCAGAAACTCAGCTGCAGAATCATTAATTTGCTTCTTTCTGTGAGAGAAATCTAATAAGGCTTCAGTCCTAGGCTGGAACTGGGTTCAGAGTTAAAGAAAAAAAGCTTAGTAAAACCAAAGATAATTTGGCCCATAAGACAGGAAAACAGTTTAAGTGTGTTCTCAGTTCTTTTGAGGGAAGGTCTTGATGTGAAATAAGACAAGGCTGTACATGGACTATTATGCTGACATGTCAGTTTGACTCCTGGAGCTTAGGATATGTTTTCATAGAAAGCAGAAGCAGAGACGCCCCTCCTGAAGTGTAGGAGTTCTCTGATGAAGTCACAAGCACCCTCCCCTCCCACCACATACTGCAGGGCAGAGGGTGCTCATCATCCCATCCACATTATCAGCATCATGCAGAACTGGGCCTCTGACAAGCCGTGTCATCCTAGTAGGGGATTGCAACAGACATTGAGAAAATTAATGTCTTTTTCTTTTTAAAAATGAAGATACTTTCCCACTAAGTACAAGTTTTTGGAGACCTTCTGTGTAACACCCATATTTGTAAAGTTTTCAGGTAAAACTACACAGTCTTTGTTCCATGTCATTATTGCTTCCCTTGCAAACCTCGAAGTGTAAAAACTAAACCTAAAATCCTTAAAAATGCATACCTTAGTCTAAAGCAAATACATAGAAAAAACCAACGATTTAAAAATTCCACATAAGAAACAAAGTTCTTCCTAACACAAATGAGGTTATAACAGTGTCTTAGTCTAAAACAGCTAATTCTATTGGGGCATAACCTGATCTCCTGCCCTGTGACAATATACTGTTTATAACCTGCTCTTTTAAATCGGTTCCTGATCTAATCCATCCCAAGTTCATTAAAAATTATTCTACAAGAGTAGCTAATAAAAGAACTAATTGGGACACAGGCCAAGATCTCCCAGCTTCTTGATAGAGTTCTGACATTTTAGTAATTTTAATTAAGTGTATGTACTGGTGTTACAGTGTGCAATATATTGTTCAGTAAAAATATTGAATACATTTCAGAACTCTTTTGGGGGAGGGGATAGATTTTTATTTTGGTTTTGAAATAGATGGACAAGGCCCTCTTAAAGTTCTGTTAAAAAAATGCATCAAAATTTGGAAGCTTCTCTCCTCCTCTTGGTCTCATAAGCCTGCAAAATCTTCTTTCCATTTCACAAGTTTTCTAGATTTCATTGCCTGTAACAGAAGTATGAGGCTATTTTCTTTTTGAAGGGGAGGATGTAGTTTTATTTCATTAGTGATAATGAAGCAGAGATCCAAAAATGAGAATGAATTCTGCAGATACGTTACACTCAGTCTCGCTGTCTGTGTTGTTGATGAAGATATTAAACCGAACTGGTCCCAGTACAGACCCCTGAGGGACTCCAGTTGTCACAGATCTCCATCTGCACATGGAGCCGTTGACCACTGCTTTCCAAATGTGACCATCCAACAAATTTCTTATCCACCGAACAATTCACTCATCAAATCCATGTCTCTCCAATTTAGAGAGAAGGATGATGAGGGAAACTGTGTCAAAGGCTTTATGAAAATCCAGATAGATCACAACCATTGCTTTTCCCATGTCCACTGATATTATCACCCAATCATAGAAAGCCACTATGTTTGTCAGGCAGAATTTACCTTGGTGAAGCCACTCTGGCTGTCTTGAATCACCTCCCTGTCCTCCATGTGCCTTTAGCATGGCTTCTAGGAGGGTCTGTTCCATGATCTTCCCAGGCAAAGAGGTGAGGCTGACATGTTGGTAGTTCCCAGGGTCTTCTTTTCTTCCCTTTTTAAAATTGGGCACAACATTACCCTTCTTTCAGTCACCAGGTACCTCCCCTGCCTGCCATGACTTTTCAAATATCGTGGAGAGTGGCTTGACAACCACATCAGCCAATTCTGTGAGGACTCTGGGATGTATCTCATCAGGTCCCATAGACTTGTAAATGTTCAGGTTCCCCAGGTGGTCATGAACCTGATCCTCCTCTACAGTGGGAGGGGTTATACCCTTAGTCTCCTTCTTGTTGTCCATTGACCCAGGAAGAATGAAAGTTGCAGTTGTCCATGAAGGCAAAAATGTTGTTGAGTACCTCAGCCTTCTCCTCGTCTGTTGATACAAGGCCAACATTTTCATTCATCAGGAGTGGTATGCTTTTTTAACTTATCTTTTCTTGTTGACATACCTATGGAAGCCCTTGTTATTCTTTGCTTTGCTTTTTTTTTAAAAGATTCTTTGTTCCCATTGCCATTTAAGTCAATAGAAGTTCTTCAGCTAACCACTGGGCAAGCTAACTCAGCCTGGACCACAGGTCTGTGCAGGTAATGGGATAGATCATGTACAGAAAATAGAAAGGGCCTAAAATCACTAAGGTCACTATATTATGTGTAGGGATCTCGCTCATGCCCTCATACCACACACAAAACATTGTTGCTTAACAGTCCGGTGGTCTTTCCAACTAACACATCTGGAGGCTGGGCTAAAACTTGGACTGAGGATGCAGTTGAACTAGTAAACCAATCACTTCATAGCAAACATGGACACGTACAATGCCACATACAACCTGACAGGCAGCTCATGCCTTCCCACTGTTTGCTTTATAGTCTAGAAGAACAAACAGAGCTTTCTGTAACTTAGCAGGAAGGAAGCACCTAGCTACTCAGAGAGTCTTACAGTATGGCTCTGCATATTAACATGTGATCCAAAGAGTAGATTTGTCATTCTAGCTAATTTTCAGTACAGTTATAGTCTGAAGGCTATTGCCATGTAATAAATATTCCCTGAATTCAATTACCTAAGTGATTTCAATCAACTTCTATTTCAATACATTTATTTTAACCATAAAGCCATCACGAGTGTTTCCTTTTTTTTGACCTTCACTGCTGAGTAGCCAATGACTGGTTAGATAATAAGCAACTTCCATTTCACCCTTACAGACTGGGTCGCAGCCTACCTCCTTGTCTCCATCATGCAGGCTTGTAGTTTGCAATAAGTTGGAGGAACAATGTGAAATAAATTGATTCTCTGTCTGCATATATCTTTTTTATTTTGCTAAAAGTTATCTAATGTCCAGTATTGCCCATAGGCATATTTATAGACATGCAAGTCAACAAAAGGAAGTTCAGTGGCATTTAAAACAGCGTTTGATACTTCATATGTAAAAATTGTAATAATTTTTAAGTGTTTGTATTCTGAACAAGGATAACTGACAGTAATTATTATATCATAACTTGTAATAAAACAATTAAAGAAAGAAAAAAAATATGGGTCTGAGATACATTTATCTGTCAACTGTTATCTGTGTTTGCTACCATGCTAGAAATCCTAGACAACAGCAAATAAATTTAGGTTAAGGAAGATGATAAAGCGATTAGTATCTGATGAGGCATCTATAAACAAGTACTGTAAAAAAAAAAGCTTTTTGTACATAAAGCCTAATTACTTCGGGAGAAAATCCTTCTTTGCACACAGAAGGACAGATCATGTGCTAGCTCTAATTTATGCTGATCCTTATATATTGTACAGTACAGATCTGCCTTATCCCTTGGCTGTCTCTACGTGACATGCACTTTTCCACAGTATTTCACAGTGATTTGCAGAACCCAGGAGCAATTCAGAATGGAGAACAATGGCAAGCAAGACGTGGTGAGTTGTGTCTGCTCATGGCAATGCAGATATGTTGCCTTTCAGCAACACGAAAAGAGATTGCATGTTATCATGACTACCACTTACTGTAAATGGAAATTAATTTCTACCTTATCTTTCACAATCTAGACATGTCTCCCTTCTAAAGTCATTTCCATCTTTTCTCTGTCTTACATTATTTCTTTTATATCAACATCTTAATTCATTAAGCAGATGAAGCCACGTAACTCCATGTATAACAGCAGAATTATTCTATCAAATAGTAGATCTTTCTTTGTTATAACTTGTATGTTTATGATCTCTCTCAAAGCACAGAAAAATCCTTGGGTGATATTACTGGTACAGTAAGCATGGCTATTTTAGGTATGTGTTCATATTTCAAGATTAGCAGGAGAATTTTTTTGAATATGGCAGTTACTATAGTGACAGCGACAGTTTCAGAGAGGCAAGGTGGTATTGTGATAAAGATATTCTACTGGGATTCATCTCAAATTGCCAGGAACTCTTCAGAAAGGGTCATTTACATCTTTTTATTTTCCAGTACTTTTTATTGATGGGGCAGTGCTCTGGTGAACAAGTTCTTGTCCTGAATTGCAGGAGTAGAGCTGGCTGAAAGTTGTTCTGTCATTCTGCAGAACTCTTCCACATTTGAAGGATGTTCTTATTTTGTACCCAAACAAACCCAAATCTCTTGTAAGCTATCTCATGTAAGTAAAATAAACCATCTCAGCAGAGTCTAATGCCGAATACCCATGCTTTGTGTCGAAGGGGGACTTGATCCTGGACTGCAAATCTTTCCCCAAAATACTGCTATGTTAGCAGGAAGTTCTCTGCTTTTCCTCATTTTGAGAAGGATTTTAATTTTGGATTTGAAAAAAGAACATCCAAACTTTTTCTGGCAAGAAATTTGTCATAAGTGGTATGTTCCTGTGAAAAAAATGTGCTTCAAATGAACTGGTATTTTTTACAAAGGTTTGGGTTTTTTCCTTAAAAAAACAGCTGTGGCCTGCACAGCTGTATTGGTCAGTTTACATATATGTAAATAAAAGATGAGAGACAATCTGTATTGATTCCCTGAAGTCTATATGTGTACATAATTCTATAATTTATGAGACTGAGCTGTAATTCAGGCTTGGTCAGAACATGTTTTCTTACATGTCAACTTTGCACCCATAGCTAGCAAACTACAGAAAGCCTGTCTTCATAGATGCAGCCAAACATTATCTTTGTGATTGCCCACATGCAAAGATGAAGAGCTGTAGTCCAAACCTCTCCAACATACACCATGTAAAAGGGGGCTGCCACCTCACAGTGAACTGTGAATGCCCATGATAATTGTCAGAGTAGCATGTATTATTGGTGATGGCCCAGGTGGTCCATTCTGGCCTCTAGTGCCAGTAATATACTTGTTCTAAAGCATGACAGACCCTTTAATGCCCTAAATTTACTGTGCATATGGAATCATTCATGACTCTTGGCAGCTGAAATGTTCATGGCTAAAGTCCCAGTGACAGCTGAGACAAGGCTCAGGCTGCTGATCTTTACTCTGTTTCAGTAGCTGATTGCCAGCTTAGAGATGGTAATTAGCTACGTGAAGCACTGCTGTCTATGGCCTGCAAGTGTAAGTTATCAGTGGAGAGAGCCCAGCAGAGGAATGTAGGATGCTGATCACCAGCCTTAGCTAGGCAGCACCTGAAGTCACTGATGTTTTAGTTGCCTCCTAAACAAGACCAGGATCCAACTGAGTGACCTAGCAGTGAGGTTTTAAGACCAGAATTTTTCCCAGTTACAGCTGAGAAACTAGTTTCTTATCTCTTTACCTATTAGCTAACTGTGAATGCTACAGGGAAAAGTCTACCAGCTCAGCTTACACCATCCAGTTTCCTTATCGCCACACAGTGTTACTGGAGTGATATGACGATAATACTGTTATGTCTTATTTGGAGGTGATTTGGCACTTGTGGATAGCACTGGTGTTATTGCCATTTGGCATGGAACTGAAAGGCCTAAAAAGCTGATTATGCTGAAGTGTATGAAGAAGGGATTCGGGACACAGCCCTGAGAGCATTATAATCCTGCTCAAGAACAACGTGACTCAAAAGCCCACTGTTCCGTTTCAGTTGTTTCCTCTCTGTGCCTGGAAACCCTCTCTATCCTTCAGATCAAAATGGACTTGTATATGAACAAGGTGTTATGAGGTCTGAAAGAAATATTGTTGTCACCTGAGCTTACTCCACAAATCAGCTTTTCAAAGGACTACAGAATCTGAGCGAGTCTCTGTTGGTTCCACGGGTGAGAAGTAAAATGAATAGTATTTAGGTCTTGAGAATATAATTTCATCTGAGCTGGTCCGTCAGCTGGATCCATAATGTTTAGTAAGATGGGTTCAAATGGGTCATGTTACCTTGGGTGAGCTGGTTCGCAGTGGGGCCCTGTTCTGGAAACAAGCTCTGCAAACCATCAACTGAAGACAACAAATGCTTGAAATAATCAGCTACTTTATAACAGGCCAATAATCTGTTATAAGACAGAGGCGAGAGTCACAATGGGAAGAAAATGGTAAAGATGATTTATGCCACTGTAGTTTTAAGAGACCTGTATAATCTTTAAGGCCCTAGAGCAATGGGTCTAATAAAATACATATCAACTTGCCCTGAAGAACTTGCCTGCTTTAAGTTCCTTAATGCAAAGTTAAGGGCGTAAGACAAACACCCTAAAGCACAAGCTTCACAGTGTGTCACTGACATCATTAGTCCTTCATAGTGCTCTTTTGGGGAATCTCAAGTAGAAGCTTATGGTTGCTCCTTGGGCTGCCATCTCCTCTCGCTGCTAAACAGGGCTTGTGGGAGATATTCAAAGCCACCACAGGAGTTGGGCTCTGGGCTCCAGTTGTTGATTTTTTTGGAACTCTGATTCTATTGCCTTTTGTTATACTAGGATCTTTTTGGATCATTTTATTAATCCTTATCTGACAGGCTGTCATGTATGATGATGTTCTTCTGGGTTATTTCCTTTCTGAAAGGTTCCAGAACATTTTTTCAAGCAAAATCCTTTGCTGATTCCTCTGTTATCTTAAGGAGTCTTACTGAAAATTTCTGCTTTGCCTTGCATACAAGGCCATGGCATGAGATGAGGAGATATCACTGGCACTGTTGGTGCTCTCTGTGGAAACAGATGTTGCAGTGTTTGTGTGCTCCCAGGGACAGGCTTGGAAGAAAGATGGAATGGAAAGTGGTAATGTTGGAGAACACTCAGGCAGATGCATCTGGAAGAGATTTACTACCCAGTAATCTGTGTGCTTCCCAGATTATTGAAGGGATTTGTATGCCAAAACCAGATGTGTCTAAGAGGGTCAGGAAGCACTTGATATCCCTGTTTCACAAACTTGTCATGATAAGAGCTATTGTCAGCCCAGCTACTAGACCCAAAAGTGAGTCCTTAAAGCAAAACAATGACAAGAAGAAAATATTTATATCTCTTCTATTTGAATTTGTCCATGGCTATGATAATTGTTGTAGAATTTTTCTTTTTGATATTTCCCAGATGTGTAAAGAAGGTCTGAGAGGGGTTCTGATTTGTTTCTGATCCCAGACACCTGGACTACCAGTTCTGATCCAAGCTCCCAGTCCTGTGCCTGTATTTCATACAGTGATTTAAACAGAAAATGAATGAGGACTCCCAGGACCAGGGATGGGATTGGGTCTTAACCAAATGGACTGAGCTTTAAACGCGATTAAGTCAGTAGTCGTCTTATTTCAGCTCTTTTTACTCCTTCAGAACTTGCATTCCTATCTGCACAATGACCTAGCTTAAAAATTGAGCTAGAAAATAACACTGCCACAATCGTATTATTAGAGCCACCATCCACAGTCTGGAGATGGACTGGAAACTATTTAGGTCAAGGAATGCTTAGAATAGAGCTCTCTCCAGACCAAATATTTATCCTACCAGGCTGGGTGATTGATGCCTGCTGTCCTCTAATTTATGCTTAGTTTGGCACCTATTTCTCCAAGAGATCAGAGAAGAGCCTGTTCAGACACAGCCTGTGGCTGGGTTTTCCTGTGGGTTAGATCCTGACATCTCCCTGCACAGCATTCAGGATCACTCCATCATGCAAGTTCTCACCCTACAGAGTCAGGAGAAGGAGCTAAAGATGTTATCTGAGGTACCTTTTGGTTGCATTGAAGCTTTTGTCTTAATCATTTCAACATATGAATAGGAGGAAAGCGAGGGTTGGATTCATCGCGCCCACGTTAGACCATCTGGAAGATAGATGCTTGGTCATGACTAATCATTTCATCTCTCTATGTGCAGTGATGGTACACAGGTAACTATAGAGATCAGTTCTTATCTATCTCAGATACCTGTTTTAGTGTGATTTAGATCTGTCTCTGAAACTGCCTGTCTCTCTGCAGTGATTTCTTAGGGAGATTGCATCATTAATTCAGACTGGATCTCCTCTTTTAGATGGGTTAAGGTGAGTGGGATATCATTCATTTGTACAGTACTCCATCATTATATGGTCCATTGTAAACCATGTATGGTTTACGGTGGGCAGTATTCAGTGCCTACCACCTACCAGACTGATAGTGCACAGCTGCTTATTTTCCTGAGAAGCTTTCTGTTAAAAATCCATCAGAACTGATTCCATATAGATATTGGATAATAAAGCACTGAGCCCTGCCAGCCTGTTCAGATTCAAGTTAGAGTTGAAAGGAAAAGGAGAAAACGATAGTCCAGAGTCTACATGTTAGCGTGCATGCCACAACAGACCAACTCTCTCAAAGGGAAAATGTTGTGGTTGTAGGTTTTGCAGTGTTTGAAGTCTAGAAGAGATATTTTACAACACATTCCAGGCATAACTATGCATCTATACATATGTAGGACACTGAAAGCATGTAACGATTTACTCAAGGGCAAAATGATAACCTGCTTGTATAAGCTGTCCATCCCTTAGGCGTTGTGAGATTATGCTGTCTTTTCCACTGAAGCCTTACTTGTGGCATTTAAGCAGATAAAATACACTTGCTATTAGACAAACACCGGGAGTTGCAGCATCATAAAGATGCAAAGAAGGCTGATTAAAGTGGAGGAATCTTACCATATTAGGAATAGTTGTATTCACTGCAGTTTAGCTCTTTGGATAATATTTAATACTATTAACAAGTACTTTTCATAGCCTTAAAGGATGTGCAAAGGTATTTAAAAAAAAAAATTTGTAATGTCTGAGGGGAAGGCGATCATGCACACAGCATGTGTAAAAAGTGTTGCCTTCAAACGTCTCCTTAATTCTAAAAAAATATTTTAAAGAATTCTGACATTTGTGACTAGGACATTTATCTATTACCAGCTTGATTATCTCAGAACAGGAGCTAATGGCCCACATCCTCTTCTGGTATCTGGAGGGCAGAAGTAAATTCAGGAACAGTTTGCTGTAAGCCATGTCGGTGCTAGTTGGTCCTAGACCAGCTGTATGATGTTCTACTTTCCACTTTCAACACAGTAGCCTCAGGGCTTCTCTGGCTTGTACCAGTTTCCCCAAACCCCAGCACTGCCACTGCAATTGCCGAGAGCACAAGGAGACACGTGGAAGGCATGGGGAGGAGAAGGCGCTCTCACCAGAAGAGCTCACATTCTGGAGCATCCCTCCAAGATCTGTGCGAAGTAGCACAGTCATCTATTGAATTAGACCAGCAAAAGTTGCTTAGATTTTACAGAGTTTGCCCTTGGAGTACATCTAAAGGCTTTTTGTATGATTTCTTTTTAGCATTATTGTGCTTTGTATGTTTTTGTGCTTAGTGGGTTTGTACTAATTAGTATTGATCGCTGTGTTTTCATATCGGGTTCCATTGCGATGGAGAAGCCAGGATAAAAATAGTTTTCAATCATTATTTGGATATCTTACATATGAGATGCTTTAAAAATATTCCTGTGACATAATTTAAAAATATCATAGAAATTAAAATGTTATTTTCCTTCTCCAAACCCCTCCTTTTTTTCTCTGATAATTATTAATTAATTTAGTTTTCTGCATTTTGCAACAAGAAGTCACATGATTGTTCTGTCTTCGAGGAGTATGGGCACCACAAAATCCTCATGCTTTGAACACGTATCATTGATGTTAGTGCAGGTCTTGGAACGAGGCATCTCTATCTATGGGAGATGCTTAATGCAGTGCAGAGGAATTTATTGCTTTTGGTAGGGTCTAAATTTGTATTAGAACTGTAAATTTGTATTAGAACTGGCTGGGACATTTCTGTATAAATGACCATTTATCAAATGCAAATGTTTCACAAATATATCAAACCAATGCTAAACAGAAAAAAGAGAGAGAAAGAGAAAGCTTTAAGCAGTACGATCACTGAAGTGTTGGCCCTAGGAAGCAGGAATTTCCTAGCCAAGGCCTTTGAATTGCTTCAAGATTATCTCTGTTAAAGAAATTTTGATCACTGCATGTGGTTCTAGATTTGAAGATTTGTCCATTATACTTGGTTGTGTCCTAACATTTTAGACATCCGTATTCTTGCTGGAATTGTCAATATTTTTACTCAATTGTGCTTTAATAAATGCCTTTTAATTTCTTTCTACTGTGCAGTGGAACTAAGTTGTAAAACCCCAGCTGATGCCACAAAACAGATTTGTCTTCTTTGAGTTTGTTTTTTTTTAGTGTAGTTGTAGGTGGGTCTACATACAGGAATAATTTTAAGTCTTTCATGGTGCCATTCCAAAAACGCGTACCTGTAAATGTTAGTTGTCTCTGCTTACACTGCAGCCTTAGTCAATATGAGAATCAGACACATAGCCACACATATTTTAGATTGTTTCTGTTACTAGCTAAATCTCTTTCCAGAGCAAACGCTTTTCCCTGCAAACACACATTAAAAAAAAGATACCCAGCAAACATCATAATCTTTAGGAGCAGATTTTCTGTATATAAAATTATAACAGTTTTTTTCACTAGTAAACTGTAATATCTCACAACATTACAGGTCTATAAATAGAAGCTATATCCTTTCAAGTACAAGAAATCTGCAGCCTACCAATGGAACCTATAGCTAGTTTTCTGCCTAGGTCTCAAGATAATGCACTTGGAAGGCAGAAGACAGGTTGTTTTGATATATTTTATGCAGTACTGTTACAGATAAATCATCTCAATTTATAAGGAGAAGGATATAAAAAGTGGCTCCAGTAGCATTTCTAAAAATCCCATTAAATACTGTGCGTTCTGCCCCTGTAATACATATGACGTCTCCCAGCATCACGTTCTGCAGGGGGTGTGAGAATTTTGCATACATAAGTTTTGTATGAATTACATAACTGATTCATGGTTTGCTGCCTACATGTAGATAACTATCCCAAATCCTGCTGATATTCCTTCTGTGTCATCAGATAATTTTATATTAAACTACAGATAGTTTTATATTGAACCACAAAGTCCTTAATAACTTCTTTGAAAAAATAATTATGATGCATAAACACATATGTGTTTCTCTCCTGTTTATTCTTTAATTTTGTTCACTAATATCTCTTGATAGTAACTGCATGAACATCTATCAGTAAAAGTTCTGCTCCAGATCACACAGAACACAATGTAGGAAACTTCCATAATGGAATTGAGCAATTTGTATAAAGATTAATACTTGTGTCTAAATCTTGACAGTAGCCTTTTAATCACATTTGGAACAAAACCATCCACAGGATGAGGAAAAGCATTAATGATACATCTTCCCTGGAAACAGCTTGGACAACATGGTTCACTATATAATTTCATTTAAAAAACCCAGATTTATAGATTACATTTCACTGAATGAATTATTCCTGTAAATATAGAGAAAATAACTGTCTTTCCAACAAGAAGCAGCTGTGTTTTTCCAAAGCTATTAAAAATGGAATTAATACTAAATGGAACAAAAAATGAACAGAGTAAGTGGATTAAAGGCATTACGTGTTCCAAATGTCATAATTCTACCACAGTCTCTACACTAAGTATTTATGGTAAAATAATACTTCAGCTTTAAACTATTATTGCTGAGCTGTTCGTATTTACTGTAAACTCTTCTCTATGGAATTGATAAACACTGTCATGAATGAAAGAAAGAAGCGAACTTCAACATGAATAAAATCATTTTAGTTTAAAAATGTGATCAATTAAATCTCAGCTCTACTCTTCACGGATTTCTTGCATGGAAGCGACTGCCAGTAGGGACCAGTATAATTAGGTGGTTTGACCTTCACTGTCTTCAGACTTTTACTTAGAATCTGAATTAAAATACGTTTTAGAAGAAGACATGTAGTCATTTTAGATCTAAGGCTGTGATGAATTTGAAGCTGATCCAATGTTTAACTGCATTCACAGCCAGGACGTTACATCTCATTTTAGAGTTGTTTCTCTTCAGTTCCAGGTATTGGATGTTGCATTGCCTTTGCCTGCAAGACTGGAAAAACCACCACAACGTGAACGAAAGCTTTGTTCGTTGATTAGAACTTAAAAATTCCAGTAGTGTTCCTCAGTCTCCACATCTTAAATTGTGTCTGTTGTGACCTGAATTATTTGTGGGCCCTTTTGGATGCTCTGCATTTTCTACATTATTACTCAAATGGGACCACCGAGACCCAGAAAAAGAATTCTAGCAGTGGTCCTAGCAACGCTGTGTTCAGAGGCAAAGTGCCTTCACAGCCTATTCTAGTCCTACTTTTGGTGCATGTGCAAGCATCTTATGAAATGACATGGCCCCAACATTGAAACAGGTCAGCAAGGAGGCACTTAGGTTTTTCTAGTGACTGATTCAATGAGTCTCTTGCACTGTATGCAGAGCTTATGTTCTTTGTATCCAAATATACTACACAGCATTTGCCTGTATTTGAGTATATTTTGCTGAACTGTGATCAATAACTTGTCCCTAATCTCATTATATACTGCCTCACCTCTCTTGCTGCCAACTTTATTCTACAGATATGAGCCATATATTCTATGGTTCATTGATTAAAACATCAGATAACTGTGGAACAAACTCTTCTAGGAGGTTTTAGGAAACTCTATGGGTGCTGGATCAAAGACTAAGGATGAGGTGAAACTCTTTCATTAACATCTTAATATGCAGTCCTGCATGGAGATCAGCTTTTTATTTCTCCATAAGCTGTAACTGCAGAGAATCATAGAAACATAGAATCATAGAATCATAGAATCATAGAATCATAGAATCATAGAATCATAGAATCACCAGTTTGGAAGAGACCCACAGGATCATTGAGTTCAACCATTCCCACCAATCTCTAAACCATGCCCCTCAGTATCCCATCCACCTGCACCTTAAACACCCCCAGGGAAGGCGAGTCAACCACCTCCCTGGGCAGCTTGTTCCATTGCCTAATGACCCTTTCAGTGAAGAATTTTTTCCTTATGTCGAGCCTGAACCTTCCCTGGTGGAGCTTGAGGCCATTCCCTCTTGTGCTGTCCCCTGTCACTTGGGAGAAGAGGCCAGCTCCCTCCTCTCCACAACCTCCCTTCAGGTAGTTGTAGGTCTCCCCTCAGCATCCTCTTCTCCAGGCTAAACAACCCCAGCACTTTCAGAAGACTTTGCTCCTGTAAGCATTTGTAGAAGTATTTGAAAAGAATTTTGGCTTTCTCTTGACTTATATGTAAAGGTGACAAATAGGCTGAATTTTTAAATCCACTTAATGAGTAGCTTAGATATTTTCAGGTGATGGTATACACTACAAAAGGCTTAAATGTTTAAATCCTTAGTTGTGCATAACTTTGAGCAATATCACTATTGTACCAGGAGGAAAGTATGTGAACATAAATCCAAGGAATGACACCTTATTCCAGATACCTTTATATAATTCAAATCATCTCCAAATACTATCAGAGACACCGCTGAACACTTTCAAACTCTATTTAGATATTTAAAATGATTTCTTTTAAAGACTGTTAGCACCTTATATACTATGCTACTTCTTAACTTCAGGCCCTTGCTAAGTCAAGATGCATGTTTTAGAAAGGGCTGTGCACTGTCTTGCAACAATCAATCAGATTTAGAATAATGATGTTTTCTCTAGCAGATCAGTTCCCCACATTGTGGGTCGTATCAGTAATCAGGCAAAGTCTATCATGGAGAGAAGACTGTAAAGTTCTGCTGCAAGAAAGGGCACTGGCTTATCAAACACATGAAAGAAAGAGGTGCATGATTAGTGGTAAGACAAAGAAAATGCATCTTCTCCTGTCTGGTTTAGTAATGTGTGGTTTAGGCTCTTCTTCACGTGTACTGCATAGGCTAAATCCTACGTCTCTTTCTTATACTTTGTGCTACACATATTGACCAAAGGGCAGGATTTAGATGCAATGTTGTCCTTGAGGCAGCGATTTTGCAGCCAGAAATGCAGGAATTAGCTTCTCCTCCCCTTTAATATGGAAGATTTACCATCAACACAGAAGCCTGTGAGGCATTTTCCTCCTCTACCTCTAATAACACAGATGCCTAAAGTTCTCAGCCTGAAAACCTCAATTTACCTCTGCCTCTCTCTCCATGTAGGATGAGTGATTCATTCTGTTCTCTGATGCTGTTTCCAAAGTGGTTACATAAAAGCATTCAGGCTTCTGCTTTTTATTCCTATGCTCTCAACCAAGACCTAGGCAGAGTGAACTTCAGGATGATTTTATCTCAAGTGTCAGCAATGCATAGAGAGTATATATTTTTATATTTGTGCTATTTTTTCTTAATGGTGCACCTTCTGATATGTGACAATCACCCTATTTCAAAACTGAATATGTTTAAGCTAAATACTGCTCTATCTAGTCTATAAAAAGTCTAGATTCATATCAACATCACATTTACTTGGTCCCAGTTCAAGAAGACTGTCCTTTTGAGGATGGAACTCAAGCATCTCTTTAAATCACAAAAGCATCCATGGGAAGAAGGTACAAAAGTTTAATGAATAGGAGTGGACTACACTGGGAATAAGTTACTCCTCAAAATAACTAGATTTATTCTTCTTGTCTATAGGTGTGTATATATTGCTTTTAATTGTGGCGTTCTTTGTCTTAATTATCTTCCTGGTTCTCATTTATATTTTTTATTTCCACTCATGAGTTTTATACTTGTCTATGAATTCGAAGGTACTTAACCGTGTATCTTCTGACTAGGCAGGCTCTACCCACAGGCCACATCAGTTCGACACGCGGTCTTCACAAAGCTGAGAGTTGACCTGTGTAGAGGCAGGTAATGGGCAACTGAGGTCTTCTTTTGCTTCCTATCCCAGGTTTCCTTTCTTTGGAGATCACTAGAATGCTGCTTTGCTTCTACCACAATGATGAACCATTCCTGACAATATGATTTTCAGTAGGTGAAACTTTCCAGTTTATTCACATTATTTTGACTTTGGAAAACTAATATTTAGTATATACTGAGATGGTATATCTGAAGCTTTCTAGTATTGCCTATGAAGCAGGAGAAAAAAAAAAAGTCAAGAGTCATGGAGCTCACAAATTGTTCTTAATATGCTTTATAAAAAAACCAAACAGGTATTTCAGTGCACTGAAAACTGTTATTGAACCAGATTAAGGGCACTCATCACAGCATTCTAGATATCATGCTGTTCTTTGTCAAGGCGTTATTAAATAGCATTGTATATATGACAAATGTGTTCTCTAAGCATTGAAATGCTTTGTTTTGTTTGGGGAGGAGGGGATATGCACAAAACAGCACTATTGGGCCATATTTTTAGCCGCTGAAAATTAACATAGCTCCACTGGGAGCAGTGCCAGGAATTTAAAAAGAATGTTGAACTTAGAGTAGAATCATCTACTGTGGTACTTTAATGATACGGAGGGCTGGGCCGCAGGAAACGTTTGAAAGAAAGCATAATGGATTATCTGAGAATGAGCTTTGCTTCAGTGCCAGGTGAACTGAATAAAATATTTCAAGCTGCAAAATATTGAATGTCTGTAATAGTTTCAATACTGGCATTATAAACTCCCTACAGAGGAAAATCTGATGCATACAAAACCCATACATTTCCAATACAGCAGAATTTCCTGTGTGCTGACTCTGAAGCAACAACTAAAAACCCTATTGTTTATAATCAGCATGGGGATTCACATATTCTCTAATGAAATCCCTGTTAAATAAGCCATATGGTCACTTCACTATCATTTTAAGCAAGAGGAAAAGTATTATCCTGAATCAGAAATCAGATAAGAGATATAAGATGAAACAGTTAACAAATTACCTTTTTCAGACAGCAAAATGAGACAGTACAATTTGTGTTTTAAAATTAGGTACTATTAGAAAAAGCAGTTTAGAGCCATGATATTTTTAAAAAGCCAAGAAGTGAAATGCAATATATATTGAAAGGAAGGTACTTAACTATTCATACAGCATGGCTGAATATTAAATGCACTGAAAAAAACATTTGGCACCATGGAGAATAGATCAGTGGAGTCACTGCTATCCAATGTGAGGTCCTAAAAGCAAAGTTAGAATATTGAAAGAAGGGAGCAGAAAATACAACTGCAAGTAATCTAATATTGTGTAAATCAGTCTTTCCTGGAATGCTGTGTTCAGTTCTACTCAGCTTTCCTCAGCAGAGATATAAACAGGAAGAAGAAGAGTTCAAAACTGGGTCAGTGACACCACAAACACTGGTGGAACTCATCACCCCCAGCCTTCCTTAAAATTATGACAAAAAAAAAAAAAAAAAGATTAATCTTACGGTAAATGAACAATGAAAACCTCAACAGTTATAGCAAACAAGGCACCGTAACAGCTCTCAGAGAGGAAAATTAAGTAAGGAATTATCAAGGCCAACAAGCCTTCTTTTCAAAGGTTGTCAGTAATTTGCCCCAGCTGCTTCAGGTTCACTGAAGGCCCCATAAGCTGGCTTGACAGTCCTACCTCTGTAAACCAGGTGCAGGAATTGAGTCCTTGGTAACAACACAGAGCTCTGGCTGTAAATCTGAAAATTAAGAAAATAATTACAGAAAGGGAAACTGAGGCACAGAAGTCATTCCTTGATTTGTACAAGGGAGGATTCTTAGTAAAAAAAGCATGGCGGAGGGGGATGATACCTGCTAAATAGCCTAGAATTAACTGTGAGTAAAATAAAATCATAATTCTGAGAGATGAAAGAGCCTACAGCCCACTAGCTGGTTCAGCTGCAGCCAGGTTGAGGCACAAAATCCACTCCTACTTGAACTTATCTCAGGCAAGGAAACATAAATTATTTTCATTCATTTCCACCCCAAATTATGGCCACACTTTAGGGTTACAGTTTTAGCACTTTAGAGAGTAGAAGTGAAGTGAGGCATTTCACTCATTTAAGATGTAATATTAACATGCAGCCTTTGCTGGTTTCTTTTAACATGCAATTATTTCTTCCTTAATAAGCTTCTATTAATTGGTGAGATAATGAAGTAACTATTCCCTGGGAATTATTATGTAACTTATATTGTCTTGCCTCCACACAACGGGAGATATTAAAGTTAGAAATCTTTTGGGTTTTTGCTGTTTTCAGATCTTTTGCACGTTCATTTTACACACTAAATATTCAGTATTTTAAAATACGTCTAGACTTCAGGCATGTGGTGTCTTAACAGCAAATCACTTCACTGACTTGCTCAAGGACTGTTTGTTTTGTTCTTATTAATTACAAATATGCATGTAATGATACACTGATTTGATTTGATTATGTTATGCAGGCTTTCTTAAACCATTGCCTAAGGACTATAATACAATCTGCTGAGTGATTTACAGACTGCTCTACATTAACCTGTAGTTCATGCATCACTACGTATTTTCTTCTCCTAATTAGAGAATAGGCAATTGCACTATTTATAATTATTTAATACGATGAGGATTTCTAGAGAGAGCGAAATTTAAAAAAAACACAGAGCACAGACTAAACCTTTAATTAGCAGGGCGATGAGTTGCAGGATACCAGGATCTTCAAAATGTGCTTTCTAATAGTTCTTTTGTTGTTTGAGACTGCTTTCTCCAGGTGGAAAACACATTGGCATAGTCACAAAAACCACTCAGAGTCTTATATAGAAAATGCTGACACAAAATCTTCTCAATCTGTATAAATGCATTGACGCAGATAACAGTATTTCAAGCTCTGTCTCTGAAGAACTAGGAGTAATTGTTCCATATTCAAAGCTGTTGCAAAATTCTATTACAATACAGGATTATTGAGGGGGTGTGGCATAAATCCTCTTCAGATTTCTTTGTACCAGCTTCTGTGAAAGTAGTTTGAATTTTATTCATACTGAAATTTGGGGAAAAAAGCAAACCTTCAAAAATCATTTATTATTATGAATCACAGAATCATAGAATAACCAGGTTGGAAGAGACCCACAGGATCATTGAGTCCAACCATTCCTATCAGTCCCTAACCCATGCCCCTCAGCACCTCGTCCACCTGTGCCTTAAACACCTCCAGGGAAGGTGAATCAACCACCTCCCTGGGCAGCCTGTCCCAGTGCCCAGTGACCCTTTCTGTGAATTTTTTTTTCTAATGTCCAGCCTAAACCTCCCCTGGCGGAGCTTGTGGCCATTCTCTCTCTTCCTGTCCCCTGTCACTTGGGAGAAGAGGCCAGCACCCTCCTCTCTACAACCTCCCTTCAGGTAGTTGTAGAGAGCAATGAGGTCTCCCCTCAGCCTCCTCTTCTCCAGGCTAAACAACCCCAGCTCTCTCAGCCGCTCCTCATAAGATTTGTTCTCCACCCCCTTCACCAGCTTCGTTGCTCTTCTCTGGACTCGCTCCAGAGCTTCAACATCCTTGTGGTGAGGGGCCCAGAACTGAACACAGGATTCGAGATGCGGTCTCACCAGTGCCGAGTACAGAGGGAGAATAACCTCCCTGGACCTGCTGGTTACGCCGTTTCTGATACAAGCCAGGATGCCATTGGCCTTCTTGGCCACCTGGGCACACTGCTGGCTCATGTTCAGTCACTGTCAACCAACACCCCCAGGTCCTTCTCCTCCAGGCAGCTTTCCATCCAGGCTTCTCCTAGTCTGTATCACTGCACAGGGTTGTTGTGCCCCAAGTGCAGGACCCGGCATTTGGCCGTGTTAAACCTCATGCCATTGGACTCTGCCCAGCAGTCCAGCCTGTTCAGATCCCTTTGCAGAGCCTCCCGACCCTCCAGCAGATCCACACTTCCACCCAGCTTAGTGTCGTCTGCAAACTTGCTAAGGGAGCACTCGATGCCTTCATCCAGGTCGTTGATAAAGACATTGAACAGGGCTGGACCCAGCACCGAGCCCTGGGGAACCCCACTTGTCACTGGCCTCCAGCTGGATTTAACACCATTTCCCACCACTCTCTGGGCCCGGCCATCCAACCAGTTTTCCACCCAGGAGAGTGTGCGTCTGTCCAGGCCAGAGGCTGACAGTTTCCAAAGCAGAATACGGTGAGAAACTGTGTCAAAGGCTTTACTGAGGTCCAGGAAGATACATCCACAGCCTTTCCCTTGTCCAGCAGCCGAGTCACTTTGTCATAGAAGACGATCAGGTTAGTTTGGCAAGACCTGCCTTTTGTGAACCCGTGTTGACTGGGCCTGATCACCCGGTTCTCTTGCATGTGCTTCATGATCGCACTCAGGATCACCTGTTCCATGAGTTTCCCTGGCACTGAGGTCAGACTGACAGGCCTGTAGTTCCCTGGATCCTCCCTGCAACCTTTCTTGTAGATGGGCAGAACATCAGCCTCCAGTCCAGTGGAACTTTCCCAGTCATCCAGGACTGTTGGAAGATGATGGAAAGGGGTTTGGCCAGCACATCCGCCAGCTCCTTCAATACCCTTGGGTGGATCCCATCTGGCCCCATAGACTTGTGGGTGTCTAGTCAGGCTAGCAAGGCTCTGACCACCTCCTCTTGGACCATGGGAGCCTCATGTTGCTGCTCTAGCTCCGGGGTTCGTACACAGAAGGAACAACTTTCTTTACAATTAAAGACTGAGGCAAAGAAGGCATTAAGTACCTCAGCTTTTTCCTCATCCCCTGTCACTGTGGTTCCTTCTGCGTCCAATAGGGACTGTATGGTCTCCCTAGTCCTCCTTTTATTATTTATATATTTATAGAAAGATTTTTTGTTACCTTTCACAGACTTTGCCAGTCTGATCAGATGTGCTCTTGCTTTTTCCTGTGGAGCAAAACTGTTTCTAACCTAGCCCAGATCAGAGCTGGGTACTTTAGCTTCCTCTGCTTTTTTTATCTTCTCCTTGCAAAGAGTTGCCCCCTTGCTCTCTGATGATGTCTGGATGATGCAGATTTAAAAAAAAAAAAAAAAGGTGCTTAAATACAGTGTTTCCCCTAACCCAAGCCATACTGACAGAACCAGGTTAGGGTGCAACTGTCTGTGACATTATGCCAACAGATCAGAGCTGAGCATCTGTGAGTGTGTGAAGGTAGAAATGAAACCCTGATCAGCTTCAATCAGTTCAACATGTTTTACTAAAGTAAAGGTCCTAGCAAAGGAAGATGTTTCTGTTCTGTTTTCAGAATATTTCTAGCTTTTCTGTGCTCATCATATCTGTAAAGAAAGATTGTTTGGCATAAAATCTGATCTGGAAGTATCTTGGGAAGGGCAGAATAATATTTATATTCAACAGCAGAAATACAAGATACAAACAAAGCTATGAAATTTTAAATCCTAGCAGGAGTAAGATGAAGAAGGAAATGTTTTGGAAGAGCCAATCTAACAAACAGAAAGCAATATTACCTTTCCAAAATGAGAAACAAGGATCTCTGGACTTTTTCAAAACAGCTAAGCAATAAGGAGCATAGCTCACCATTTGCCAGCACCTTCTTGGAGTGCTTTCAAACACACTCATCTTGAACATTGCTCAATCTATGACATTTACTCAAATACAAATGGATAAAAATGTACCACCACGAAACCAAGGGTTGAAAGAGGGTCACTGAGAAAAGGTACAAAGCATTCTATTAGCAACTTTGCCATCTGCCTACAAGTGATCAAGAACTGGATACATGTATCTAAAAATTTGCACTGCCATCTAATCAGCATATTTCCTAGCACTATCCAGCACAATCTCTGTTGAGCATTTCTGGTCTACTAAGGCATAACACTGTGACAACAATCATATACTCTGGCCTAATGTAATATATTGGAAGAGTGAACTTCTTTCAAACTCTCTAATACACATTCATTTAAGAAAATACACAAAATCAGCAGCAACTTGCTTCCAACACAGTTTTGTTGCAAAGCAAAATGAAGGAACAAAGCCAGAGACAGCTGGATTATATTGGTCCGGTGGACTGATAGAGAGTGTTGGAAGGACACACAGCAGGGACAAAGCAAAGAAGTCCCACACTGAACTGCTGACTTCCAGATGTGTCAGCAGCTCGGCTCTCAAATGGTAGGGCTGACCAAAATGGAAGTTCCGGCACTGGCTGGAACAGGTAGCACTGCTGGAATTCACTGAAGTTTGCTTTCAAACTGAGGATGTGTATTTGTGAAATTTAGAATAATGTTGTAGTGACAAAAGATTAAGGGAAGAAACAAAAGCTCTGATCTGTGCTTTACACTACTCTTCTCAATGAGGTGGGTTCTTATGAATGCTTTGATTTGGTTTTTGTCATTCTCTCTCTCCGCAAAATAACTCAACTATTATATAGAGGCTGTGAAAGACTTGTGAAAGTTACTATATAAAGGAAAACTACTTGCTTCATAAACTGTTGTACAAGATATGCCAAAGATTTTGGGCTTATCACTGGCTCATCCTATTTTTATATCATGCTTCTAAACCCTGTAATGTTTTACAAAGGTAATAAAGATCAACATACAGTTTCTTTGCTTCATCTGTGTGAAATGCTCATGCTAGAAAGCTAAGAGTTAATTCAATATATTACAAATAACACTTTCTTTGACACAAAGGATTTTTCTTTAAAAAATTTGATAACTTTGGTGTGTTAGTTTTGTCACCCAAACTGGTCTCTTGTAAAACATCACGTACCTTCCTAAATATGCCGAGAAATTTTATGCCAGATACTGCATGGCTATTCTAAAAACCAAGTCTCTTTTCTAAAAGCAGTATTTTTTTAGAAGATAAACAACAGAAGGGTAAATTTATCCTAAAGGTAAAGTGAGGTCAAAGCTGTTCAGAGTCATCAAATAATTTATCCTGGAAAAACAACACTGGCAGGCTCAGCTAATCGAAGGATTTAGTTGACTGAGCATTGGCTAACATGCTATAGCACTTTACTGACTTTCCAAAACTTGTTGATCCGTTCAGCCTTCCCTGCATTACTGTAACCATGAAAGAACACACATCAGGAACTCTGCTACAGTTCTAAATTAAAACAAGGCGAACGCTTCTGAAATACTCTTCAGTGCCCTTTAAACCTTAGCACTTCCTTAAGCTAACAAAAAAACTTTCTAGGACTAGTAAACTACCTGGGGAAAAGTCTCCTTGTTTTCCCAAAAAACCTCTGGAAATTCATGTGGTCTTGACATGTTTGTGAAATAACACATGTTGTAAAAAAAATCCTCTTTTTTTTTTTTTTCCTTTCTCTTAATCCTGTCAGTTGTGCAGTCTTGGTTATGAGTTTGCACAAAAGAGAACAGCAAATTTGAAATCTGGGTTATGTGTGATCTATATAGTTAAGTTTTCCCAATAACAGAGCGCATATTATCAACAATCAACACTGCTATACTCCACAGATCCTCTGATGGTTTACGATCAAGACTTTCAATGTCAGCTTGCTTTTCACCTTCAATTCCAGAGACATCCCTTTGCTAGCAGTCCTGGCTCTGCCATCTTTCTCCTCTTCTGTTGAATGAAGTTCTTGTGACTTTCATTCTTTCTCTTCACATGAGCTGCAACCAGTTCAACCTCTTATATAGTCACTCCAATTTAATGAAGTAACATTCAGTCAAGTGCTGTACAGCTCATGAAGTAATTAAAATGTGTAAGAAAGGGATCTTTTTGGAGAAACCAGATGATTCAGGGCTTACATGGTGAGTATAGCTGTCCAGCTACAGAGAATTTATAGAGCTACTAGTCTAAATCCTGCACTCACCAGAGCATAAATCTACAATAATTCCATTAGCCCTTGTGGGTTTATATCACTGCAAGGGAAATTGGAATCTGACTCTCTGTTTTCCCTGCTTTATGGGATGAATAGTGCAACAAAGCTGGTGAAGGGTTTAGAGCACAAGTGAAGGAGCTGGGGTTGTTTAGTCTAGAGAAAAGTAAGCTGAGGGAAGACCTTATTGCTCTTTACAACTACCTGAGAGAAGGTTGTAGGATGTGTTGGTCTTTTCTCCCAAATAACAAGAGCAAACATCCTCAAGTTGCACCAGGGGAGGTGTAGACAAAATATGAGGAAATACTACCTCCTTGAAAGCGTTGTCAAGAATTTGAACCGGCTCCCAGGGAAGTGGTTGACACACCATCCCTGGAGCTATTTGAAAGATGTGTAGATGTAGTGGTTAGGGACATAGTTTAGTGGGGATCTGGCAGTGTAAGGTTTACAACTGGACTTCATGATTCTAAAGCTGCTTTCCAACATAAACAATCATGTGATTCTGTGAATAATAATTCATCAAATATACAATGTCAGGACAACCCAGGTGTTGCATCATAGGATTTAGAATTGATGTTCTTTAAAGAAGCTGGGCTACTGTTCACGATGAATACATATGCCAATGTCACGCTCCTGCTCTTACCAGAGTTGAATGCAATGCTTTTTTCAAACTTGACGTTAATCAGAACAAAAAGAAACCCTGGTCATTTGCCAGTCATTTGACAGCTTAAAGAGTGCACAAAGAAATAAAGAATCTATGATGACATTTTTAATTTCCCTTAGCCAGTTTGTAGAATTGTATGGAAATAGAATGTTGTAACCTGAGGATCCAACCTTAGGTGCTTTAAGTTTAAACAAAGGCAAAGACATAATAAAAAGTAGGACATTATATTGATCCTGTTCATCCTTGTCACAATTCTGGATTTTAAGTGATTTTTAAAGGCAAAGAAACTAAGTAGTTTATATATGGGAACTCCGGATGCCCTCTGCTAGTAAATACAAATTAGCTATGTACTGGACAGTGCTCACAGGGGAAGGCCAGGGTTAGTCACCTATGGTTTGGGCATTTGAAAGCTGAACTTTGGCATAGAAGTCACTAGGATGATCTCTAAGCAGGGAGAAGCTTGGTGCAGCCAAATTTGGAAGAGGAGCTGTGAAAAGATTCAGCAAGAGCGGTGGGAGGAGCGGACGAGCATCTTTGGTTCACACTCTGAAGCAGGTCAGCACTCGGTCTCACTGTGCTGCTTCTGGATCTCTGTGACCTGGTTCAGGGAGGAGCAGGGAATTGAAGAGGGATGTACCTACTGCAAGTTTTTTTTTAAATTAAATTAGAGCATCACAAACACATAAAGGTTGGTTTTACCATCAGATTAATCTGATCTCTGGCTTTATGTCTGAATGTGCAGGAGCTGTGAATCATTAGAAATCGGTTCATAAGCCACTGTAATTTCTTGTTTACCTAGCAGGCAATTATTTCTATTAATCACTTCTGATAAACAGTTCTAGGACTAGTGACACATTTCTATCAATAGTCTTCCTAGCAGCCATTATGAGGCCAGAAACTAGTTGTGATCATAGGCATCCTAAACTATTGTGGATAATGTCTACTGTCAGCCAGACACGGTTTTACTAGGAAAATGCAGATATATAGTCCCATATTTGTGCAGCATGATGCACCACAAGCTCTGTTACTGCAGAAGAGGCAGTGTCAGGATTGCCATCCATTTCAGAAAACTCATGAACCGAAAAAAAGATGCGTTGCAGGTAGTAATGGTTTACAGAAAGATGCCAAATGGGGGATTAATAGTAATCTGAAAGGCACATTTCTGCCATAACAAAGCTGGGGATGGGAATGTCACAGCACTTAAAGGAGGAAAAAGGTATTTCAGGCCTCACACTGCACTGATCCAATTTTCTTTCAAAATTGTCTGGAGATTTAGACCCAACTATTCATATCTGTCCAAGGCTGTGCTGGGTGTTGGAAGAAACAGCTTTCAAAAGAGATTTCTGCAAGTACAACTTCTTGCTCTATAAAAAAACAGAGAAGCTTTTATCTCTGCAAAACTAACTACTCATCCAAAGTGACATTTATAACTACCCTGTGCCTGGAACCTGATGGTAGCTGGTCATCTTGGAAATGGAGTTTGAGAGCATAGGTACTGGCAAGGGAACAGGGAGCAAAGGCTTCACAGCAACATGAGCAGTGCTCTGTTAAAGCCTTCCACAAGGTCCATGCCCTTCCACCTCCGTATTATATATTAAGATTCGTTGATTTGACATGCTGTTACTCAGAAAACCAGGACACAAGAAGATGCATGAGTGGGATTAGGTACTTGACTGGCTTTTTAAGAAGTCTCATTTCACATTCTAGACAGCACAATTAAATTTTTTCATGAGAGGCATTTTACATCAGCAGAAAGAGATTGTGGTGCTGCTGCTGGTGGTGATAGTAGAAAAATGTGATCTGCATGTATTCAGGGGCATGAGAGTTTTATTTTATTTCTGTAGTGTCCTGACCACTTTTTACTTTGATTTTATGGTTTATTGAGGTTATCCTTTCCTATCAGATCACATAAGTTAATCAAATACAAAACCTATGGAAGATGAAGATATTGCCCTCATCTAGACTAACATAATTGTGTATGTGTGTATTTCTCTGTGTGTGCATTTGTGGGCAGGAAAAGAAAAAAAGAAGAAATTGTTTTTATTTCTTCTGTCTTGGGAAGAAAATATCCATTATTTTTATTGGAGTTACTATTTGTTTCAAAGAATACAATTTGTGTTGCAATAGTGCCTACAATTCCAACTGGAGATGAGGGCCCCTACTTGGCAATGTGCTGTACGCATCTATAACAAAAAGAATGCCCTACCCACAAACCTTACCGTCTGCACAGTTAATGGGAAATAACAGTGGATACAATAGGCAGAAGCAGATTGAAGAATGGAGATGCAGTTTAATCAGCATAATAGACATCAACCTGAAATTAGACAAAGACTGATCTGCAGTACTTACTCAAGGCAAAGGCTTCTGTTATCTTCATACATCCCTGTTTCACATTGTGTAGAAGGAAATCCCTTCAGAAAGTTCATTCCCCTGTCTGGACATCATTTATTGTCAGTGATACATGTGACAAAAAGAACTGCTACCACTTTGGTGCATACATGTTATAAAGAGAACAGTTTGCTCTGAACCGCATGATCGTTGTAATTAAAAAAGATAAAGTTGAGTATTTCTGTATAAATATTATTTTAGATTTCAAAAGATGGCAATGTGAATGAGAATAGCAAAACAAAGGTATTCCAAAGGAATGGGGATGTACAGTCAGATTTGCTAGAAAATGAATACATTTTCATTTCTGCCAGGTAGGGCTAACTAGTTCAGAAAAATGGTAATTTTCTTTATACATGTTTAATACTGTCAACTTGAATACAGCTTAGAATGTTTATAGCTAAAAGACTCATTCAGTGCATTAGATGTGTGAGAAATGTTGACTTCGTGGTACTTTTTTATTCAATTCTTTCTGAAGGTAGCTATTGTTGCCTCAAACCAATTTCTAGCAGATGATTTTCACGCTACCAAAATCACAATGACTGAGTAGAAGTGGTTCCTCGGGTTGTCTTTTCAGGCAGTTTAGCAATTGTCAACCTATTGAAAGTTGCATAAATGAATATATTTTGTGGTAAAAATTCTTTCTAGACAGGAAAAAAAAAAAGCCAAAATTTACAAGCTCACACAGACCTCTGATTTTGGATTAATTGCATTTTTGAAAAATTTTTGAGAAGAAACTTTTAACTTCTCAAAAAAAAAATAGACATCTTCATTTTTATAGATCAAAACCATCTTTCTCTGAATAGATATCAGTTAAAAATATTTTCCCTGTGCATTTAATACATAGCTAGTGACTCACGAATTATAGCTCTTAAGAACTGACTTAGACAACATCCCAAAATAGAGAAACAAGTCACAGAGTGAGAAAATGCCTTCCATCTCCTTCTGGACAACCTTTTCCAAGGGCTTCCTGATAAATGAGAAAAACAAGGTCTCAGAAAACGTATTATTTTTTCCCAGGGGTTGGGGTTAGATTTGCACTGAATTCATAATTTCCTGATTTCGCATGCCATAATGAATAGCAGATTTCTCTCGCAGTAGTACCAAAGGGGCTGGGGTTGGGTCCTTTATGCTCCCATTAGGCTACCTTGCTACTCTACCTGCTTCTCCCAATGCTCTTCACTCATGGAGTCCCATCAGGACTATATGTCACAGAAATGTACTTGGAGTATTGACGAGGATATAGCAGAATGAACACACTGTCAAAGTCAGGGTTGGGGGTTTTTTTTGTTTATTGATTGTAGGAAAACATAACTACATATTGCAGCTACATAGTGCAATAATAGATCATCCAGACCTCAGCTTGTATATGTATGTAGCAAATTCAAAACATCACATAATCAGTAATCCAATACTTGGAGTGCATGATACCACAGTATGACGCAGGGGCTAATCTAGGTCCAAACGTGGGTGAGGTTTGTCTGAGGACATGCACGTGACTGCAGAAAGACGCTGCTCTCTGGCTATTTTTTGAAGTCGAAAAAAAATCTGCTTCCAAAACATATAGTTTTGCATATCTATTGAGGAAAGGAAAACATGTGCCATTCATTTGATAAAAAGATGGACTAATTATCAGGTGGCCAGATGGCAAAATACAAGCTATAACTCACAGGCGAGCATTCAGCACAGATCAACACCTCCTGTGTGGCTCCCACACCCCAGCAGCAGTGAAAACACAGAGCTACAGAAATGAAATGCTGCAATGGTCTCAACAAACCATCTAATCCATCTTCTTGCATTCAGCAAGGAAATTTTGGGTCAGTGTAATGCAATTTCATTCCACAGGAAGACTGTATGGACAAAAGGTTTCAATAATAAAGAAAATTCTTCCTGTGCAAAATAGGCAACCAAAAACACCCACCAGAGTAAAACCTTGAGAAATTCACTGAAACCCAAACCACAAAAACCTTAAAAGAGAGAAAAACCACAACACACATCCTGACCGCTGCAGACATATGTGACTCTTTAATGTGGTTACGACTGCAACATTCAACTGGGACCTCTTATTGCACATGGGATCATCAGGAACCTCTTATTGCATATGGGGTCATTCACACACATACTGAGCAAACCAAAAAACACATTTCCATAACATGTACAGAAAACCCAGCAGCTGACAGAGATTGTAAAATGAGCTTTGCTGTAATGGGTTCACAGAAAGCAAAGCGACAGATAAGTTGTAAGAACCTGAATAGAATATGAACAACATACATGTCAAATCATTGCCAAGAAAAGGCAGCTCATGAATCTGTACAGGCAGGGGTGGAGCTGCCATGGGCTGGATGTGTGAGGAACGATGCACGTGCTCCTGCCCTACCACAGAATGCAGACCACAAACTGTTCTGGGTACTGGCAGCAAGGAAGGGCTCCCAAACCCTACAAAAACTTGTAAATCATGTCTTCACATAAATTGATCTGAAGCTCAGATCTAAAAGGACTAATTCCTAGGCTTGCTCTGGACTCAAACAGCCGTAAGTCAGGGATATTCTTTGTGTAACTCTCAATTTGCACAGTCACAGCTGAGAAATGTTGCTACAGCACCCTACAGTCTGGGGACCAGATTTGAGTTTGTCCACCTTTATGCTGCAGTGCTGAGAACACAACACACCAGCTACTGAAGACAAATGGGAGCGGATGGCATCTATTTGTATTTTGTGTTTTTTAATTAGCTCCATATTCTGTAACAGGGTTTATAAGACAGAAGAGAGTATGGCGGAAGCCTTCTTATATATTCTTAATTGTCCACAGAGAACATATTTGGGGTTTCTGCTCTGTCCTCAGAAAACAATATGAAAAGTCAGAATGTATGTACTTAATTAGTTCTGTTTCTGAAGGAAACTCCTAATTAACATGCATGGCAGTCTGATTTAAAGAACTACTGTTGTTTCTATTTCTTACATTTTCACATTTGGTTTTGGGGTTTTTTTGTGTCCCTGAATAAGAGAAAGCATTCTGGAGTCTTGAGCTCCTTTCCCTTGAAAATATTACTAATGGACACTGATTAGAGCCACTTCTGCACTGATGGTGGTGGCAGGAGATCCAGCTTTCAGCCAGTGCTGCTCTCTTTGGCAGCTCTTGGAGAAAGCCCCCCAAGAATGGTATCACTTTCATTCCCAAAAGCTTCACCTGTACAGCTTTCTGATGCTCTCCCATGTAAAGCTGCCACAGCTCAGTCTCCTGAAATCTCAATATCCATAAGAGATGTGAGGCCAGAATGAGAATGGTGAGCACTGGGGGTTATCCTTGGCTGTAGATGTCAGCTGCCTCGTTATGCAAGTCAGTGGGTGCACCTGTCACCTTCAAGCCCAAATCCAGTGCAGTTGCCTGGTCAAATGCCTAGAAAGGGTACACTAGGAAAACAGTACAATGAGATCTTTACCTAGGATGATTTATCAGGGAAGGAGATGACTTTCTACCTTTAAAATTTAGCCTTTGTACATTTGCACAAATCCTGTGGTTATAAGTGGATGTTAAGGGTTTTCTCATGTTCAGTACTTCAAAATTTAACCTTCTGTACAAACAAGAAAGGTATTATAATAGGCATGTACCTCTCATATTTACATTTACAAACTTATGTTTGGAATATTTTGTGACTTAATTATAGAACTAAAAAACAAACTATGTCAAAGAACAGAATACATAAAATATGGGAAATACCTTTGTGCATGCATATATGGTGTGAACAGCAAATTTAATTACATTTTCTACAAGAATTACTGAACTGCTGGTAGCAGATTTCTTTAAATTAACATGGCTACATGAGATTTAACACTGGGAAGAAATAAGAATGGAAACGTCATTTTCTGAGCTGATATATAGCTATCTTTCATATTCAGATTCCGCTGAAATGTTAATTGGAAATTTTAATTTCAGGCCTTAGACTCTGAGAGGCAACTCCAGTACAGCACTTCCCTCCCCCTTGGTTTCTTCAGTTGGAGATGGTCTCTTTCTGAGTTTTGCTCTTTCTACAATACTTAGATGCATCTGGATGGCCCAGGGAAATTTTGCAGTAAGTCAAGAACCCAGAGGAGACAAAATGGCTTTGTTATATAGCGTGAAAATGCTTAGGAAGCCTGTAAAGTGGGTGCTGTGCGCTTAGTTTCCCTGGAGTTTCATTTTCACAAGAGTACAGAACAGCATATTTTAAATGATAGAGCAGACAGGCTGCGTTTCAGCAGCTACACAGATTCCCTTGCTCAGTTGTTCCCAATGGTTCTACATTCTAAATGGGAAAGGTTTTACTGCTCCCATCATGAACTGTCGCTGCCTACCTCCACGCATTGAAAATCTTTTTGAGGATTCATATTTTTTTGTCTTAATATTTACACACTGACATCTGCAAACTGCTTCCATATTCAGGCGATCATATATTTATAGGCACTTTCTTCTGCAAGTAGCCCTGTACTAATCAAAGGGATGGGGTTTTTTTTTGACAATAAAGTGCCACTCAATGCAGGAACAGCATCAGAATCATGTAGTGCAAATGGTCTAAACACTCCAGGACAAGGTTGGTTGTTCCTGGCATTCAGTACTTATCCCAGAAGTCCTTGATTCACATTTGAGGACTACACTATTTCTGGAGCATGAATTAAAGATTTCTACAGTCTTTGTAAATCACTATTGCAACTATTGTAACTACAGAAGATATTTCAAAATACTGAAACAAGAGGCTTCTCCTTCTTCTGTGCAAGGTTCTCTCCTTACTGGAAAATTAAGCCAGAAGATGGAGGGTAATATCCCCTTTGCAGCTGACCACCTTACTGAGAATAAAATAGAAAATGCATCCCATAGTGATGCCTTAATGGCACTCAGGTTCTGGTAATAATCTCAAATGTGGGCACGATTACTGAGAAATCATCTCCTCTGTAGGAGCACAAGCAAGATCTGACTTTGTAAAACCTTTTCTATTTATTTACTCAGCATTAAACCAAATCCTCACAGTGAATCCATCTTGATAAAGCAAGGGATTCTAAAAGGTTAAGGCAAATGTGATTTGGAGACAGGATATTTTTTGTTCAGGGCACCCAGATCCACGTGAATTGTCAGTTACAAGCACTGCAATGTGTGCTGCAAATGTGACTCTGGTGGGGCAAAAGAGGGACCAGATGGTGACAGATGTGAGGGCCACCACCTCAGGGTGCTCTGCAGGTCCAGGGCAGAATCTGGAAGATGCATTTGGCAGCTGAGAGCAGCACAGGGGGCAGCAAGACCCAGGGGAAGGGAGCTCCAGAGAAAAGAGCACTGGGGGAATAAAGTAAATGTGTCTGGTGTACAAAAATGTCCTTTCCTCATCTGAATAAAATAAACAACTTTGTGCATGGACCTTCAAGCCCTATGTATAATCAGCACTTGATTAATTTGTCTTTTTAAAACAATTTTATCTGGAGAGAGAGGAAACTCATCAGCATTTACTGCTAATCTGAAGTTCACTCGCATGAATAAAACCTCTACTATTGCTTTACACGTGATTTCACTTACCTCAGTTTTATACAATTGTAATCCCATTTGTTTCAGCAAACCTGTTACATCACAGCATCTGAGAACAGAGTGGGTCCCTTACAACAGACTTTAAGTGTTACAATCTTGAAGGGGATCTCTCATCTTGTGGGATAAAAATTTTTACTGAGAAAATTCAGGACTGGTTTTCCTATTTGTGCATACCCCTTCTCACAAAGCATGAATTACATTTATTCTTTTGTCTAATGTGTAGGTCACTCATCTATAGTTTTGAGATTTCTTTTCTCTTTTAATTTCTCAATCCACAGTATTTGGTATTCTACCAAGATTATTTTTCGTGTATTTCACGAAATTTATGAGAATCTTAATTAAGGGGCTCCAAGATGGAATTTTAATCTCCATCATATTTTGATTGTAGCATACATCAACAAACACTGTGTATGCTCTGCATCATTATAAGACAATTTAGTTTCCTTAAACTTATTGCATTAGTAACATAGTCCCAAGCAAAAGGTCTGCATAGGAAAAAGCGATTGTGTAACTCTGCTGTCATCATCCCTCCCTTGTTCAGTACTGGAATTCCACATCTTTAACTACATGCTGCAGGGTGATGGTCATTCTTCTGCTATAAAATGACCTCTGTGATAGTCAAGTGTTGTTAAAATGTGTGTTAGTGTCTAAAACCACAGCAGCCAGCTGTAATGAAGTGAAGTCCATTACAAACGTTTCTCTTGCACCACCCTCTTCATTGCAGCGCACACATTTACAAGCCCACCCCAGGCACTGCATGACATTGGGAGGACACAGTGACTGAAATAATGGGTAGCCACTGTGCAGCAACATGTCATTTTACAGCAGGGAACCTGTGTGTGGTAGGCATGGTGCCACGCAAAGATTGATTAGAACCAGATGGCAAGAAGTGCATGGCAACTGGCGCCGTGATGAGCTTGCTGGAGTGATTGTTAAAATGGTAGACTGGTCCTCCTGAAGCATAGACACGTTCCATACGGCACCCTCTGGTGTGGTCCATGTTCCAGACGTTAGTATCAGGATGAAAGTTATTGTAGCGGACCAGACTGTTGTATAAACATAATAATATTGGTGCTGTACAGTACAGTACAGAGGTCACATGCCTACCAAACCCCAATCAAGACAAATAGTCCCTTTTCTGGTGCAGAATTGAGAAAATCCGCATTTGATTCCTGTCACTACCATACACTGCCTGTACTGGTGCAGTATCATCCCTGCAGGCAAAGGCCTAATCCAGTTGCTGTTACTGGTAAAATTCACTATGATCTTCACAGAGAGAGATTTTAGCTCTTAATCTTCGTGTTCCTCATCTGCAGTAAACAAAGAAGATATTTCTTTTCTCCTAGTACATTTGTCTATTTTTCATTTATTTAGACTATAATCTCCTTGGGCAAAGACTCTTGTTAATTTTTGCTTTTCTGTAAAACTGACATTAGAATTTCCCGAGTGAAGTAACATCAGCATGTGACAGAGCAAACATCAGTACCGCGAGTTTCTAAAAATCAAATGTGCTCACTAATGGGTAGTGAAATACAATGAACAATTTGTCAGAGACTTTCCTGATCATGCTGTGGCCTGCAAGCAATCCTGTCCTATGGCCAGCCCCTCTGTGCTTTTTCCACACCTTCATGCTCAGAAATACACTGGTTACCCAGAAAGAATAAAAATGGTTTTTTGCAGTTCACTGGGAACTCAAAGCAGCTCAGCTGCCCCAAGCATGTAGAACAAATAGACAACTCTCTAAACACTAGTCTTACAAAAGTCTAATCATTGCAGTTCATACTTTGTAAAGTGGTCATTCTCAATTGAGCTAGATTAATGTGGTTAAGAATATTAAACTTACTCCTAGAAAATATCAAGCACAAAGGCCCTCAGTTGCAGGTGAGATCATGCAGGGTCACGGTGATATAAAGAATACTTTAATTACTGTGTGAATTAACCGATATTTAGCAATCTTAGTTTTATTACAGTACTTGCCATTTGAAAGTCGAAGATGAAGTGATAGATTCTATAGGAATGTTTGATGCTTGTGGAAACACAACTATGATTAATGATAACAGCAAGATCTGTTAAGACAAAAATGTGATTAAATGTCATAACAAGTTTATAATAAAAAAATTATTTGAAACATTAGCACATTATAAAAGCACGCTTTGTTCGTTCTACATGTTCTGCCGAACTTTTAAATATGTAAGTACTGAAAGTATGCTTCTTTTTTGTCCAGAACCGCTAAATTTTAAATTTTATTTGTAGTTCCCCATTCAGTGAGACAATCCAGTCCACTGGTGAGACCATGCATTTCTACAGTCTAGTAATATCTTCTTCCAGTGTGATAGATTTTGTCTTACACTACAGTACAGAGTGAATTATTTTCCATTATAAGTAGGACTGTTTTCTCACTTCAGCAGAAAAGAAAAATGCTTAATTTTCATATCACCAGCATTTAATTCACTTTGGGTCTATTTTTCATTCTAGCTAGTTGTGTAATTCATGCCCATCTGTTCTTCTGCAAGTCAAGTGATCATTTTTATATTTGAAATGTGTTCTTTTTGTATATTGCAATAAATCTTGGAAAAATATTTTGCTGATCAATTGACTATTTCTACTTGTTGCACAAGACATTTAAAAAAAGACTACTGAAGGCTTTCTTTAACACCCATGACACTCACAGTAAGTGCAAAAATTTTCTTTGGTTACAGAAAAAAATGAAAGCAATTTTTGTCAGGAGAGCCAGGTTTATTCTATGAATTCACAGTTAAAGGAGAACTCTAGTTTCTAAATACAAATGATTTAATATAGCTCTAGAAAAATATTTAAGAATAAGGAACATAAAAATCATTGCTTAAATCCACATGACAGCTTTCTGCCCAGATCATGACTAGACAGTGTGAAGCAAAAGCACAACGAAGCAAAAGCAAAACAAAAGGAAAAAGGAAATGCAGTTATTAAGCAGTAAAAATTGTGAAATTATGCTTAGGGGTCAGTTATAACAGAAAATTAGATTCTTTAGCTTCAGATGAAAATATGAGTGTAACTTAAGACATTGTACAGCATCTTTATTACCGCATATTATACTTTTTTGTCCTAGCTCTTGTCCACATTGATGGGAAAGATTTCTTTCCAGCCCTAGAAGTACTTCTCAGCTCAGGCTCCAGCTGCTGCATGACAATGAGATCTCTTTACTTCATTCCCTTTTAACAAGGAAGAGACTGGAGCAGCTACTAGATACAGATGTTCACAGTAATTTTCTCTCTGTCCCATACCCAAGGGAAGAAGGTGAGCACAGTGCATTAGACATGCCACCTTCAAGGGCCATTCTTGGAAGGAGCTGGTTACCCAGCACATTTTGCCCAGAGCTACCACTGAAGACACAGCCCAGCCTTTGGCTCTTTGGCTCCTCTGGCAATTAGACTTTCTCTTCTCAAACTTACAGAAAAAGATTAGTTGCTTTAATGAGACACTTCAAATAATATTGCATGCTGGTGGATAGCTCTCTTGGCAGCAGGCTACCACTTCACTGTCCTTCCACAAACATAAAAGGTATGGAGGGGGTCTGCTCTCAGCCCTCTTTCTTTTGGTAATAAGCTATTGGCTCCCTAGATTTGTGTTTTCTACAGCAGGGCTCCTGGAACACAGCCAAAGAATCATTCCTAAACAATATACGGTAGGCCTAGTTTCTTCTGGTCTGAGGCATCCTTACTTTATTTTCTAGCCTATCTTTCCAAGGGTATGAAATTTAAGAAATTACACCCTTCCTTTCTTTCTTCTTTTAGCTGACTGCAGGCAGTTTCCCTCCCCCTCCCATTATTTTTGGTACTCCTTGACCAATTTCAGCCCCCTATAGCAGATGGTTAGCAATCTCAAATACAACAAATGTCTATACTGAAATCTAGATGCTGATTAAAAAAAAGAGACCTTATTGTGCTTCTTCTGAAGTAAAGGCAGAGAAAATTCAGTGTGATCTCTCTAGCAGCATCTAGCTGGTCAATCAGCAGGCATGCTCTGACTGCCCAGTTCGCATGCACATTTACCAGGCTATACAGCTAAGAACAGAAAAGAAGAGCTTGGACTCATAAGAAGTGTCAATGAGAGGAGACCTAGGTTAACACCAACAGGCTGAGGGACAACTGCAGTGTGAAGAAAGGTCATGGGGTTTTTGGAGGAGGCTGCAGGAAAAGTTAGGAGGGCAATCAGTATCACAGCACCAATGCAAAGGACCATAAGAGTGAGCTGAGTGTATTTTAAGGTGTATAATGTACAGACCCATAAGAACCCCAGTTTCACCAGTCCTGCTGGCTGTGGAATGATGCATTGGCATTATGTGCCTCATTAGGACTTCAGGAGTGAAAAAAGGACCGTGGCTTGCAGATCTTAACTGAACTTAGGCAACGGAGTTTGCAGTATGGACCTTCCTGATGGTAAGCTCACAAGACCAAGAAATCCCACTAACAACCTCAGGAGCAGCCTAACTATTCTGATTCCAAGGGATCCTAGAAACCTCAGATAAAACAGTTGCTTTTAATTTTCCCTGTTCAGACAAGTCAATCTTGGACTAGATTGTGTACCTTTTATGTTGAGCAACTGAATTTTGCCTGGCTCATTGCTTTTCTGTTTCAATTTCATGGCTTGATTCTCTTTCTTAATTTGTGTAACTATATTGCTCCTTATTTTCCATGGAACTGAATTGAGAACACAGAAGAGCAGAACAGGAGATTATTTCCCAGTCTTGCAGGATCCTTCCCCCATAACTTACCTGATCATAATAGAGGTTTTTCAAATGCATCAGATGGAACAAGACAAAACCTATACCTTCATGTTGGAATAGCCCCATGCTGTGGGCATTCACATAGGATCTGCACCACCACCCGGAGATCCAGAGGAGTTAATTTAGAAGGATTTAGACCCAAGCTTATAATAGCTTATGAATGCTTGATCTTTTATAATATGTGCATACAAACACACAAAATACAGAAACATGTATCTATGGACCACGTAACTATGATACATGATACAGAAATATCTGCAACAGCAGTCTTATAAGCCTTTCATCCAAAACAAGCTTTTTAATTTTTCAGATTTTTCAATGTACACATTTATTGCATGCAAGTTTTTGAGTGTGTTACTACATGTTCAAATACAGATATGTGTATATACAAAAATCTGAAAATGTGGTTTTGCTTGCAAGTATGATTATAGAACAGCTAAGTCAAAATCAGTATTTTTGTATGTAGCTACCTGTGCAGTGAGGTTGGCATCTCAGCCATAGGGGAAGCCATAGGGCTGGGATAAGTCTAGCTCCACACAGTTAAGGTGCTTTGCTGTTTGTGAACCATTTTATTTAGGTAAAGGTAATATGTCTGGGTAGCTGAATTACCGAACGAGATGGCAATTGCTTCTCTGAGCAGGTTTAGTGTCCTAGTGGGCTGTAACAGCCATTGGCTGGATCAGTCAGCCAAAAGGGAAAGCAGCAAGAACAATTAGAGGGGTTATATTCCTGCTGAGTTGTACTGATGGGTAGATAAGATCTGCATTATACACATGTCCTTTAGTAGATAAAATAATTAAGCAATAGGTGGACATCTCTTCCTTAGAGTTTAAGATCATTACGCAAATTTACTTGGAAGCATTCCTAGACTTGCAATTATTCTTATTAGATTTAATAGTATCATAGGATGATGTGGGCAGTCAGCATCTTTCCTGACGCAGTTGAAGTGATGAGCCTCATGCTGTGTAATTTGAAGTCAAGTCATATTACTAGTTATTGTTATATTTTTCCACATTTAGATATTTTGCTCTCAGCACTGTGCATACATGATATCTTAGCGCTGGGAAACATTCATGCTAACTGCCTTTCAACAAGCACTCCTTATTCACCAACAATTTACTTGAAAAATAAATAGATCAATAAAGCAACAAAGCAGTTGATCAGAAGAGTAACCACTGCTGACTTCCTATTCCTTGGTAACAGCCATCAGACAAATACTTTTCTACACAAGGAGTAAAAGAGAAAGGTTATTCTTCAGACTACCTATAATAAAGATTGCCCTGTCTCCACTGGAAGAGAACTCAGGCTATAATGAAATAATCACACTTTATCTCCAAAATGACAATATTCTCGGCAGTGCCTTAGCAATTTTGAAATGTTGTTGTTGTATCAAATCCGATGATATAAAGGGATTCTTTTTTCTCTGCCAGTATTTACCTTACTTTTAGGCAGAAGTTGAATGAGATCCACATTTATTGCATGGTAAAGAAGAGCAGATCAGTTGAATTTTCAGTTGATTTCTCAAACCTCTCTGAATCTCTGCTCACCGCCTAGAAAGCTCTAGCCATGTATGAATGCTACAGGCACACCAGTGTACTCTGCCTTTGAAAAGGCCTAACTCTTATTAAATTTAGAACCCAGACGAGCATAGGAGGAGTGGGAAGAATGAGATGAAAGCAGAAGTATGGTTCTATCTTATATACCCATCTAGGTACTAACAAGATCGTTTGCACAGCAACTGGTGATGGTCCCTTCACTGTCTCTTATGCATCTAACCAAGAAAACACCTTTGCTGAAGAAAGCTTTCTTTGTATTTGAAGATGTAATTTTAACAGTTATTGAAATTTACTATTAGAAGATGGTGAAGATTAGTGTCTTTCAACATATTGAAAGCTTTCATTTCAATGGAAAAAGATGATGTTTTCTAGCATTAATTATTCATTTTTGATTATTCTGTTACTTAAGTAGTCAAGCTGCTTACAATGGAAATTTAAGTGAAAAATATGTAGGCCATCTCTGAGCAAGTATAGTACAGTACAGTGTCTTTCCCTAGTCTATCTCAAACAATTCCTTCATGTCTGCTAAATCTTATTATAAAGACATTTCAGTCCACATGCCCTAGGGCTCCAAAGCTATTGGTGACTATCAATGACTATCCAGTTCCTTTCTCTGTCTAAAAGTTTCTTCTGATTGGGACCCTGGTTTAAAATTAACTTTTACTTGACACTTAAGATAAACCAACAGAATATTAGGATGTATTTCTCTTCCTCAATTTCTTTCTCCAAGTAAGCACTCTCCAAGCATAGATCAGATTCCTTTTCTGTTTCTAATATACGGCTTCAACTCCAGTCAGTCCATCCACTTCCCTCTGTTGTCCTGATTAAGCTTCCTCTGAAGTGATGTGTTGAAAATCTACCTTGTATATTTGCTAGAACTCTAATTCTGTTGATTTCTTGATTGGCCAGAAGAAATGATCAGAGCTACCAGGAAAAAAATCCATTGCTCTGTTCAGATTTGAAAAATCTGTCTTGAGTAGTGACCACTTCTTTCACCCAAGGATATCCCATTTGAATGGATCATCACAGAAGTTAAGGGACCATATCTTTTCTTCTTCATACAGGATACAGGATTTTTCTCATTACCTCATGTTACAGTGAATCACAGGAAGCTGAGAACTTCCATGTTCAAAGTGGAACCTATGGTTCAGCACAGACGTACACAGAGGAACCACACAAACATTTCCAGATGATCACATGAGGTTTACAGTACCTGCTTTGTGGCAGTGGTGTTGGAACAAATATAGAAGGGTGAGTGATTGTAAAACCAACATGAAAATTATTATCTCCTTTGGGTCACTATTGTGGAGTATCAGGAACCACAAACATTGGAATGGCACTTTAAGTGGCGGCATTCCTTACTGCCTTATCATTGGGGCACTGGCTTTCATTCTCCTCTGTTGTACTCACAGACTTTGTGCCTCTCTTCAGCTGATTAGCATTTTGAATTTTGCCACAAGATCATTCTGTTTCTATAGCGATCTTGGCGCTACTAGTTTAGGCTCATTTCCTATCAGTCATGGTTTACTTACGTCAAGGAGTGCATTATTTTCAACTGCGTTTCTCTCATTCCTGCATCATGTAGGTCATTATATTTATACACAGCCAATGAGACCATCAAGTTTCTAAAACTGCCTGAACAAACAGTCTCACAAACTGTACTATGTTCCTGCCTATTAATGTGCCATTATGTTGGGAAAACAGAGCATAAGTAAACACTGATTAGGAAAATAAGTAGAAATAACAGACAATTTCTGTACAGCGCTCAGAAACAAAATTCTAAAATATGTGGAAGTTAAAAAGTCAGAGCATACTAGTTTTACAGAGACAGAAGTATTGAGTCCTTAAAGCTACACCAGGGGCTTAGCAAGAACAAAACCAGAGGACTAAGAAAGTCTTCAGAAAATCCGTGACTGTTTTTTTCTGCTTTGTTGAGGTTCTGGCTGTTTTTTACTATAACATGCACATATCGCAGCACAGATCTCATGTTCTGACCTACCTTTTAAGAAGGCAACTCTAAATCAGATAAATGAGCTTTTCGAATTTTATGTACTGAAAACACTTCATAATTGTCTACACCAATCTGTCTTTTTAGCCTTCAGTAGCCACTATAATGATTTTTTGTTCTCTTGGATTATGAATGTGTATGATGAAGGAGGCCTCTGTTTTCAAACAAGAAAGGAATTCAAGAATTTGTCACCGACAGGGACAGCTAGTAGATAAAGACCAAAGTTTCCTTAGTAATGATTTATTGTTCTCAGAGCACAAGTAATACAAAATGTACTGATGTAGCTTAGCTATGATTGAGTGTGAAAACAGTAGTGTAGTTCAGACAGTTTATTTAAGTCTAGTTCACTTTCTCTGATTGAAAGTCATGCTTTCAATAAAAGTATTGGAATTCTAGATTACATCGAGGTAAACCTTTGCAAAGGAAATTATAGCAAGTGGCACATATTTCCATTTCAGTGGAAGACAATGAGAAAATTCTGAAGTTTTGTACTGAGGATGGGTAGGTCTGAATACAGGTGTTTTCTTTAATGATCACTGTGCTATACTTTTCAGTAACATGCATGGGGGGAAAAAGGCTAATGAGAATCACAGAATGGTAGGAGTTGGAAAGGACCCTTGGAAATTATCTTGTCCAACTCTCAATGAGAATGTGTTTGCAGGGACAGAAACTGAGCCACTGAGTCACCTTCCCTGGAGGTGTTTAAGGGACAGGTGGACGAGGTGCTGAGGGGCATGGTTTAGTATTTGATAGGAATGGTTGGACTTGATGATCCAGTGGGTCTTTTCCAACCTGGTGATTCTATGATAACTTCAGTTAATACAAACCTGCGTAATCAACTTGAAACCCCAGAGAAGGTGGTTTAACTTTGAACCTGAGTCCATCTCTAGCCCTGCCACAAATGTTGCTATTTGGTTAAAGGTATATCCAGTAGAAAGAGTTTTAAGAACATCTCTGACGAGAGGAAAGGAGTTTATTTCAGGATTTTCAGGGCAGGTACCAATCATCATTTGAATTTGCATTTCTCTCAGTTCTGGGAGAAAGTGATTTCTCTCCTGTTGTAATCTTTGCATGAGCAGTTCTTTTTGTTAAATAACAGCATAACCTTCAGCAAAGCAGTAACAAAAAGTGAACTAAAGGGGACAAGTGGTTTGAGCTCTTATTTCCCAGCACTGTGGAACATTGAACTAATATATTTGATAGACTTCCTTTTTTTAAAAAAAAATCACTGAAATCTACTGTCCTGGACTTGAACAAATTGCAGGTTGGGGTCAGATCTGCAGCTGATGTGCATTGGCATTGTTCTGTTCTTTTGGCTGTTAATTTTATACAACAGCCAAGAAACTGGTCACCAATAAATATGAAATTTTATTGCTTTAACACTGACAGAGTTCAAGGATACAAAAGAAGGTCAAATCACTTTACGCCTAGAGCAGTTCATGTTCAGATTCTCTGAACTCCACATCCATGAAGTGAGACTGAGGCTTCAGAGTCTCAAAAAGCTCTGCCACTGCTGCCTCCTCCCCAAAATAACCAGTTTCATAAGTGTAAATTCCTAACCCAAGGTGATTTTGCTGTTGGATTCAGGCAGTGCCAAAGCTAGCGTATAGCTTGCTGTGCCATGAGAGCCAGGTCTCTGTGTGGATCTGGGCCTGAGAGAAAACATTGCTGAAAACAGCTGTATTAAGTGTAACAATGTCACAGACACTGAAGTGGAAAGGAGATGAAGGTTTAAGTTAGAATCTGTAAACACAATAGCTGACTCAGAAAAACTTCTGATCAAAGAATCACAAGAGAAATCTAAGCTATTTCTAATGATAAAAACAACGGAATTAAAGAAGATCTGCAATTGTAAGTAAATAACTTGAAGCCCATGGTTCACAGTGTCAAACGACAGGAAATGTTGTAGAGTCATTCAAAGTAATTTAGCTACACTCCAAAATGTAAGAAAAACTGAGAACACCAATACACAGTTTATTTCTATTTTTATCAGACAAGTGAGAGAAGAGACAAACACATTGATCAAAAAAGTACCAGGAAAAGAGGAAGAGGTCTTTACGAAGATTCATAAGATTGCAGCAGGTACTCAAAAATCAGTATCACAAATAAGGCAGGATGTGAATCACACTTATGTGTAGCTTGTTGTGTGAGCTCTGTCACATAAACAAATTGTATGGGTCAAGCTCCAGTAAAGACACACAACCTGAACCAATCTGAAATCTGAGGTTGCCATTATGCTGCAGTTCCCAGCTCCATAGAACTAAGCAGTGATAGCAACAGTGATATTGCGTATGACAAAACTTTGAGCAATATGATACTATCAACATATGAATGCACAATAATTATAAAATTACAGTATGTTAGTTTTCTTTTTCAAGAAGATCAATCTAATTTCTACATTCCCCTGCCTGTAGCATGTCTTTGTAGAACAATATATTTGGGGTTTTTTTAAATAACTCATTGCCCTAACACAGAATCATAGAATAACCAGGTTAGAAGAGACCCACTGGATTATATAGTCTAACCATTCCTATCAAACACTAAACCATGCCCCTTAGCACCTCATCCACCTGTGCCTTAAACACCTCCAGGGAAGATGACTCAACCACCTCCCTCTGCAGCCTGTTCCAGTGCTCAAACATGCTACCTCATTGAAAAAAATGTACATGCTATTGGCAAGATGCTATGCTTGAAAAAAAAAAATAGGATTCAAACTAAGGTTCTTCTAGTTTTCATAGAAGAATCATGTCATCATATCATAATGAATGGCTGAAGGATGGTAATTTTGTCTTATTTCCATCTCCATCAAAATGGTGAGCAAAATGACTGTTCCTCTTACCTTCCCAGCCAACAGCTTGGGCAGTCATGTTTTGGAGCTGAGAACTGCTATGGAGACAGCTGTGAAATACAATGTCTTCTGCTGCCATTAGATCGAAATTGAGTGTCCAGACTCTTCACTGCCTACTGGAAGAAGGTTCAGACTTTTCTTTATTTCAACATTGTTGTTACCTGCCTGATAACTGTGCTTACTGGCACACTCTATGGCCATTTGCAGCAGTACAGCACCATTCTGACTAGTATTCAAATTTCTGAAGCATGGTGAGGTAAATTATCAAACATCAGTATTCATGACATTTTTCTGCCACATATTCAACTAAAGTGATATGAAACAGAAATGGAAAACAGGATGGAACCTTTACCCTGTATCATGTGCTTCACCTATAGGCACGACATGCCCATCCCTGAGGTGTTCAAGGCCAGGTTGGTGAGGCTTTGATCAACCTGATCTAGTGGAAGATGGCCCTGCCCGTGGCAAGGGGCTGGTGGTATTCAAGGTACCTTCCAATGCAAACTATTCTGTGATTCTATGGTAAACCAAGGTGCTTCCTATTCCATTTTGCTGCATTTCACTCTCCCTCTGTGCAAGTATTAGTGTATTCAAGATGTGGGAGAAGTCATTCTTATGTGTACAAAGATTCTGAGCCACACAACCTCTTTTTAATGTTTCCTTGAGCTTCTCCCATCCCCAGTCTCAATTTCTTTCTCCAGCCAGAAAAAAAATAAGACATTTTCTCTTGTAGTAGTTGACAAAAGTCTTAGAATTTCTTTCTCTAATTTTCTTATAACTCAGTTCATGTTTTAACACCGTAATTTATTTGCTTCGGTGTTGGTTACATTTTGACACTGTCTCTCACAGGAGTTTCCAGCGTGCTGCTGGTTATGTTTTCGCCTTCGGCAATGACTAGTTTTAGTGTGAATTCCATTTTTATTTGCACTAATCAAAGTCTTTTCTTGACTGCCCAGACTCATTACAGGGTGTATAATCTATCTCATACAACAGACAAACATCCCCTTGGAAGTGGAATGTACCATGTATGTGTCCTATTACGCTAGTGATGATTAGTTAGGTGGGCAGTGCTAGAGAAGGAAAAGCAGCTCTCCTTTCTTATAAATATAAGTCAGTGTCATGAATGAAGCGGAGAAATTACCTCAAGGGTAACACCACCAGACTAAACCTCACCTCTTTTGTAAGATTTAATTTGTTGAATTGTTTGTTTCTGCTTCTGTTGTAGCATAGAAGCCTCTATTAAATATTTAATTTTACAACTTTCAGATTCATATCCTAAGGCTTCCTTTTTTTTTTCTCAACTACTGACCTGAACTACTCAAAATCAATTGTTGGTAAAGCTCAGTTTAGGGCTAGGCACTTTAATCAGGAAAAGAAATGATGCAATATTATATTCTAGTTCAGAACCTTGAAACAGCTTACTGTAACCATATTGTTGCTCAAATCCCCTTGCAGCAATTACAAAAAAAAAATGCATGACAGAAAGAAAATATTAGGCCTAGCATGGTCAGTCACCTTTGAACAATTTCTCAAGTTCTGAATTTTATGCAGATTAATAATGCTTGTCCATCAGAATGCAAAATTACTTATCCTGTGACGTGCCTAATTGCATATTTTCGGGATCTTCTGTGGAAAAAGCCCATGACAATAATTAATACCTATTGCTATAAACACTGTTGCTTTGGGTGTTGCCTAGCAACCAGCATCCCGTAGGCTTCCAAAAGGGCCTCAAATAAAGGCAGGAGAGGGATCCTTTTGTAGCACCATGGGTGAGAAGAAGCTTTGTTCTAGGTTGTTGCTCTGTTCTGGTTATTTCTAGACTGATCCTGCAAAACAAATTTCATTTAGGAGGCTGCATGACTAAAATGCCTTTTCAAAGGCTAAACAGAAGCCAGATGCTGCACATGCTGATTTTTTCAATACTTCAGGATACCTTCTATGATCAGAAATACAATCACTACCTTCTTGTTACCCTCTAATAACAGAGCCTTGTTTCCAAAGGAAGTGTTTCTGTGGGTTCATTTCTGCTTCTTATTGGAGTAGTTTCCCCTCTGTGACAGAGCTGATTTTTTTACAATCAAATAACTGGTTTTTTGGACAAACTATACATTAAATATAAAAAAGGACTTGGGCTGTGAAGTGTTTCTATACAAATGCTGTTGTATCTCAGTGGTATATACAATGCAGAGGAGAACAAACTTCACTGAAATGTAGTCTTTACCAGCTGTGAAAGCATTCCTTTCTGATAGTGCCATTTTTTAACTAGCTGCTCATTTCCAGTGCAATCTCTTTATCTTGGCACATGGACATCTAAATCTCATTTCATTAAATGTATATGTTTACTCAGATGGTCACTTCAATAAAAGCAAGAGGCTGGAAACTAGTATTCCAGGGTTTCCTTTCCCAGTTACAGTTTTTGAACTGTTCTGTGGTCCTTAGCAAGTCACTGAGTTTTCCTTTATCTTTGTTTTTACATTGAAATAACCACTCAAATGTCTTCCAACTCAGAAAGAAATTGTGGTGCTTAATTAGTAGCTACTATATTATTTGATAACACTTAAAGGGAAGTCACGAGTATCAGGACACATCTATTTTTGTCATAAATAATGCAGAATTTATACAGTTTTAAGCTAACACATTCAGCCCTATTTGAATAAGAAAGATACATCAAAAAATCAGATTTTAAATTAATCATTTTATTGACAGGATCGTGTAATATGTTTGCTAGGGTCTGGAAAAGGTTAGACTAACTAGTAATCCAGTCCTATGTTTTTATGACTCATATTTTGTAGTTGTTTTACAATAACAAAGATCAAATAGTATATAAATATTCATCATTCTAAACCCACTGACTTTCTTCTTTTTCTGCCTTTGTCCTGCAGCAAGATTATTCAGTCTTTTGAGATATTTTGTAAATCATTATATTCATACAGATTTCTGGCTGTAGCAGATCTTCTGTAGAACTTTGGGTTTTGTATTCATGCTGGGTCTTGAAATCTCAGAGGAAATTGTCAAGACACAGAAGGCAAGAGAGTCCCCAAGCATCCACTGAGAGCTGATGAAATTCAAGAGCCTGAACACTCTTCAGTTTTGCAGCTAGTTCATGCTCATTTTTCAAATTTCATTTCCATTTAATTCCCCATAAGGGAGGCAAATGACTCATTGGGGACCAAAGTCCCATACAATCTAAGCGATGGTGTAAAGCATCTCAGTCTTGAGGGATATGCTGAGCAAAATTCTAATGAACAATAATCTTATGGATACTCAGAACTGAAATAGCACAGCAAAGGCAGAATCCCTAATCCCTGACTTAAAGATTTCAGTGCATTGTACACTGAGAGGTGCTTGTGCTTGACAGGAAAGAATAGACAGGTTTATCACACTCCTGTTCATTGGTTTTCCTTCATTTACATGTAAATTAGTGAATTTTGCACACAAGCTGAATGCCACATGAATTATAATTTCCCGTTTTTTACTTGTGATTTCACAATGAAAGTCTGTCTCACCAAATTCTTTTTCAGACTAAAATATGCATCAGCACTTGTGTTACCCATAAACTTGAATGACAGCATTACAAGAGTTGCCTGTCTTTAGTTCAGGTCACTATGAGTCTTGGCAATACGCTCACATGAGTTCGGCTCATGAGGCATACACACTCTAAGATCTCTTGTCTTTTCACACAATTATTTTTCATCTTTGAGAGATAAATAAAGCTACATTGCAAAAGATGAACTGTTTCATTAAGTGCATCACTTTCCTACAGGCAAGAAAATTTGTCTCTTTATTCTAGCAAATGCTTATTTTCCAGGAGGGAGTTAACTCCTCAGCACAATGATTTCTGTTCTGTGTCAGCGATGCAGGAGCTAATTCTCCTGGGCTGTGGTTCCACAGTGTCAGTGGCAAAGCTAACAACCTATTGCAGCAGTTTTGTTTCATTAGCAAGGGAATTTCTCCCTGGTGGATCATTTCAATACAAACAACATTTCATTACCAAGTCCCCACATGGAAGTTCAATCCAAGTGTTAACGTAGTTACCACCTTACTGAGACTGATCCTTCTTGGCAATGAATTGATTAACCTCCCTTGAGATTTTATTTCTACAATTACAGAATAAAGGTCCTCTTGAAGCGGTTTCATGTGCTGAATGACTGCATACAGTGCTGCACTCACACAGTGAGCTCTCAGAACAGTAGTTGAGCTTTGGCAGAGAGGACAGCCTCCACTGTGTGCACTATCATTTCAATTCCAGACAAGTTTCCTCTAAGATACAGCAGTCCATTTTGGCAGTGGTACAGCATCATCCCTACAGAGGGGCATTTAGTGATCCAATTTTGTTCATAGGATGTCAGCAGCATAAGAAAATTTCAAAATCGACCTTTTGCATAATGAAAAGGGAGAAATGCCAAAATAGTGGGGACAGCAATCAGTGAATTCCTTCTCAAAAAAAAAATTTAAAAAAGAGAGAGAAAGAAAGAGAGAAAGGGAGGAAGGAAGGGACAATGAAAGAAAGAGAAAAGAAGAGATTCTGCAATAAAGTGATATAACAATCACTGAAAAAAATTAATTTCACAGTATGGTGATTTGTGGGCTAAGAGTTAAATTCCAAAATGAGGTAGTGTACTTCCCAGCACTGCAGATCACTGCATAACTCCTGCCAGTGAAGGAACAAACTCTTCCACGTCTGGCAGCTGGAGCATGAATTCCCCTGCCTCCTGCCACTACAGCCAATATGATCACAGCAGCATGCATTTCTCCCATGTCCAGAAAAAGATGTGTTTTTTTGCTTGGAAGTGCTGATGCCTGTAAAAGTACATTAGTCATCATCCCTGCTCAGAGAAACTGGCTCTGCGAATTCTTTATTCCTGTACATTTATTGCTTCTGTTAGCAATCTCTTGTGAATGTACTTTACATTCCTTACTGGTATCCATGAAAAGATGAGCAAAAGAGAGAAATAAGATAGGGCTTTTAGATTTTCTGACTATTTTCCTGCATTTTCTGTCTGATAATTTTGACAATCCTATAACTTGCTGGTATTTAGAAAGCTGTACACTCTTTTTGCCTTGACAGAAAATAAATTATGTTTTTCTTCCTCATAGGAAACACAGGGAAACACATGCAAAGCCAACAAATATCCAACTTTTTCAGACTACAGCATAGACTTGTAATATACTGATAATCTAGTAGAAGCCTATGGATTTCAGTTCCAGGGAGTGATCTTTTATTTTTGAGCAACACAGACTGCAAGACTGCTCTAAAATAAATGTTTCAAATTCACAAGCTGCACCCGATTTTAGTTTCTAGATTCCATTTTGGGCTCAGATGTCTAAAAGTTAGGCACAGTAAACACTCAAATTTTGGACTGCTGTCGGAGCTAGCTTTCTCTCTTCATATTTTAAAATGAGATCTCAGAATCCTCCTGCTCAAGGTTACATTTTAAAATTTTCATCTGTAATTTTTAGGTATTTCCAGGATGTTACAGTATCGGAAGAATAATGGCATTCAAGGTGAAGTCTCAGTGACAGCAGTTTTCTCTGTTATAAAGATACATAAGGATCTTGTCATTTCACTCGTTAGTATGATGTGAGGTTTGCAGTAAGCACTATAGAACACTTCATTTTGTGTTTTAAATATTAAAATACAACTCATAAACATTCAAATAACCTTTACTGAGATGTCAGTAATGCTGACACACATAACACTATTTTGATAGGTTTTCTTTCTTTTTGTCCACTTGTCTTTTTACGCTAATTATAGCAAGTTTTCGACATTCCAGTCATGTGAATCACATCACGAGCTTATAGTGATATGCACCACTGCTGAATTTATGCTCATAAATCAACAATTCCAACACTTTTTGTCTACTAGTGATGCTACTTCTGCACAGTCAATTGAAGCATCACTTCTGTTGATGCCTACTGGAGATTCCATTTTGTTCTCTTAACTTTGATTTTCTATCCCCTCTTCACCCTTCTTTTTGATGTTAAACATCCTCAAAAACAGCCAGCATACTTTCTAGAATATTGATTCATTTTCTGTTTAATTTCAACCCCTTCTTCAAAAAGGGGTTCTTCAAAACCCAACCTAATGGTCGAGTTATCAATGTGTTCTGTGTTGCTTAAAGCTCTCCAAGACCAAAGTTCCCTGAAGAGGTAATCGGTACAGTATTTGAATTATGTTCTTTGGCTTGTCTTGATGAGGGTGACAGCAGAAATGCCTTAAGTTAGCACTGGGGTGACCTTTGGAAAGGTTGTGATGATACAATGACTAATTACTTTTTCTCAGATGTCCACTATTCTGCAAAAATTTATCTTGAGACCTCAGCGCCTCCTGTTTGCTCTAAATTCAAACGCAGGCTTATTTCTTAGAAAACAGTGAATAAAATGCCATTTTAGTTTTTTGTTTGTTTGTTTCATGCAAATCGCTTGTAGCAAGGCAGACAAGCCTCAATACACTGTATGATTTAGATACGTAGCAGTTTGCTTCCTTGGCAATGTAAATACAAAGCATACATTTTGTGTCACAGCAGTTGTGTGCTAATGGAGAGAATGAGCACTGTTAGCACAGCAGCTGCATCCTGCAAGGTATGGACATTCCACTACTGCATGCCAACTCCCTAGTCATAGGAGAGAAACACATTTAAAGCTCGATTGTAAGGCCTGCTCCTAGTCTTGGCCTTTCCTTTACGTCACACAAGTCAAATAAAACTGGAACAGCAGAAAAGGGGTTAATTTCACTCAGTTTTCCAGCTACGTTCTAGTAAAAAAACAGTGAGAACCTTCCTCTGAGAAAAGCAACTCCTTTGCCTTACTATAGTGATAAAATTGCCTGTAAAAGCACAATTTTTTTTTCTTCTAGAAGGGCTCTGGCTTAGCTCTATGTTAAAGAGGTGTTTTACCCTGTCTAATACAGGCATAGCAATGGCAGCACACTATGGGAGCAGTCACAAAGTCATGCTGTCCCTCTCTCTCTAAACTCATTTATTACGTGTGTAGATGCTATATTACTGAGGGTTTAAAGCCGGTTCTGAGAGAGGATGTCAGCAGCATAAACAGAGTAGCCAGAGAATAAGTAAGGCATTGTCCGGTGATGCTGAACTAATAATCAAGGAAAAAACATTTCCTACTTTGAAGATGATCCCAAGTCCAAGGGTTTTTTTCATGCAGGAAAACCTAAAAGACAGCTAGGTCCTGCCACAGTCGCTGACGATGCAGCAACTGCACAGCACGAGAATCTACTCCCAGTAGCAACTGGCAATATCTAACATGGATTCTAGCACTCTCATGTCAACGGTAAGCCTCATTGCTGTCATTAAGTGAAAGTGTGAAGAAACATAAAAATGGCTCCTACAATTACAAAAAAATCAATAATATTTTCAAAATGTTGTGACGATCCTTTTCATGGCATAAAGAAGAAGTATAGATCATTCCTCCCACAAAAGCATGTCTGTCATCTTTTTGACCACAACAGCAGAAGGTCAAACTGTTTCCCATGCTTGGATGATGTACTGGATTTTAGTTGTCTGGGGGCAGGCTTTTAACTGAAGTGTTCCTGGTCCACCTATCCTACTAATTGTTTGCTGGCTGAGACCTGAGCAGCCCTGCCTCTCTCAGAAATCCTTCTAAATTTATCTTCAGATGAAGAAAAAGAGATCAGTTCTCTAGTCTGAGATGAAAAGCTACAACTAATTTAATATTCATAGTTATTTTGATAAATGTACGCTTGGTAAGTGATAAAATTCAGCTAAACCAGAGTTCATGATCTCAGTGGAACAAGAGACAAATGGTCCAACCTTTGCTACATCATGGATGTGGATGGAGCTAAAAAATAGTACTTACACAGTATATTGTGTGCTTGCTTTGTACCAAATCAGTTAGAAAGACATATCAATAACTGCAATAGTCAGCAGACGATTCTAATTCAACAGAGTAATACTGGCACTGATAATAGTAGACAGGAATCAATAAGAGAAAATGTATTCTCAAATCAGTTTAAAAAATTCAGTGTTTAGAACCACTTTAGAAAGAAGTGAGCTAGACAAAGATCATAGGAAACAAATGACTTTTGATTGAGTTTCTCAATGGCAAAGCATCGCATCGTCCTCAAAATTTATGTAAATAATAATTATTAATAATGTATGGTACTTCACTGTCAATAAAATAAGCAGCAGCAATATAATCTAAAACCAATTAAATGGCACTAAAGTCCCAGGAACTGAGAAAAACAAGTTGTTTCAAGGTCTGTATCACTAATGGAGTTTCTCAGCTTTGGCAGTGGAAAGGATGCGAGCACTCACTATGGTTATAAAAAGTACAAAGCTTGAGTAGGAAGAGAGCTAGATGTTTTTTAAGGAAACAGAAAAACAAACCCTAAGCACAGTAAACATCTGTTTGACTGGATTTTATGTGCCTTGCAATGGATCCTACACACCGCCTTCTGCTCACTCTGTTCAGTGTACATTCATGCTGCAGATGGAGTTCATTCTGCTAATTGCTCATTGGTTCTCTTTTTGGTAATGTAAAGGGGAAAAGTTCCTGCATGCTTTTACTTACAGCATGCTTAGAAGAACGTTTGCTGTCTTTGATCAAGCGAAGGCACTGGCCCATTTCTGTCTTGTTGCTGTGCCAAGGTTGTCTAGCAAGGACCTAGACCTGAAGCAGCCCTGTGAAAGGAGAAGACTGGTGAGGCTCAGAGGAGCAGGCTGTCTATGGAAGTTGTATGTGGCTGCAGAGAAAACTGTATTGCAAATTTGGCTTATAATGGATGAAAATCTATTCCAGAGAAGGGTGTATTTGGATTTAGTTTCAGTGTATAGTCCACCAGATAGGTTCCCATTGTAGGGAGAAAGCAGTGGGGCAGACCTCAAGGAACATCCCCTGGAGGCAAACAGGGTGGCACAGATGGAAAAATGCTCCTGTGGGAGAACTTTTAGCCTGTGTGGTAGTGGGTTCAGATCAGCAGCCTGAGCCTTTCTCTAGAGGAGTTAGAACAGTTTTTGGCTTCAGTACCAGCCTGGAATGGCAAAGGGCTGCCCTAGGCCAGGGTGGGGTCCAGCACTGGGGATGAGAGATGCTGAAGCCCTGGGTCAGATACATCAGGTCTGGATGAATGTGTACCCTCACACAGGCTCTGAAGCCAACCCACCTTGAAAATGAGCCAGTAAGCAAGGGCTGGTGGTAGAAATTCTCTCCCCAGCCCCTCTGTAGAGAAGAAGGAGGAAGAGCTGACTCCATCAACACCTTCAGAAAGAAAAAGGCAAAGAGATGCCGTTCCCTCAAAGGCTTAAGCTGGTTTAAGGATCACAGAATCACAGAATCCCTAGGTTGGAAAAGACCTTTCATATTAACCATCAAACTCAACCGTACCTGCCCACTACTAAATTATATCCTTAAACGCTTCATCTTCCCGTCTTCCAAAGACCTCCAGGGACGGTGAATCAACCACCTCCCCGGGCAGCCTCTGACAGTGCTTGACAACCATTTCAGTGAAGATATTTTTCTTAATGTCCAATCTGAACCTCCCCTGGCACGACTTGGGGCCATTTCTTCTCACCCTATCACCCATCACCTGGGAGAAGCTGCTCCAGCACTGAAAACGCTCCCCAGGGGAAGAAGCATCAAGTTTATCTCTGCCCATGGCAGAGGGGTAAGAACTGGGTGATCTTTAAGGTCCCTTCCAACCTAAACCATTCTATGATTCTGTGATTCTAGAATTCTATGATTCTGCAGTTCTAGAATTCTGTGATCCTAGAATTATGTGATTCTGCTGTTCTAGAATTCTGTGAGTCTGTGATTATGTGATTCTAGAATTCTATGATCCTGAGATTCTGGAATTCTGTGATTCTGTGATTATCTAGTTGTATGAGTCAGTGATTCTATGATTCTGCAATTCGGGAATACTATGATTCTAATATTCTATGAGTCTGTGATTCTAGAATTCTGTCATTGTATAATTCTATGCTTCTGTGATTCTAGAATTCTATGAGTCTGTGATTACAGAATTCTATGATTCTGCAATTCTGTGATTCTATGATCCTAATATTATCTGAGTCTGCGATTCTAGAATTGTACAATTGGGCTAGTCTAGAATTCTATGAATCTGTGGTTCTAGAATTCTGCAATTCTATGCATCTGCAATTCTGGAATTCTGTGAGTCTAATATTCTCTGAGCCTGTGATTCCAGAATTATGTGATTACGTGATTCTAGAATCATATGACTGGGCTATTCTAGAATTCTGTTATTCTGGAATTCTATGAGCCTGCGATTCTGGAATTCTATGATTCCACGATTCTGTAATTCTGCGATTCGATGAAGCGAAGCTCCTCCTGGCAAAGCGTTAAGGACCAAACCCTTCCCCTCGCCCACCTCGGACAGGTCCCACCGCCGCTGTTCCCCCCTCGGCCCGAACACAGGGACCGAGCCCACCCTGAGAGAATCCACGCCTTCTCCTTTCATCCCCCGGCTCCCAGCCCACGGGGGAGGGGAGGCAGGGGAGCGGTGCCTGCGTGGAAGGGCGGCAGGCGGGGAAGGAAAACCCAGGAGCCCGCTCGCTCCCGCCTCTCGGCTCCGCCAGGCAGGGGGGGTGTGAAGCGGTGAAGGGCCGCGCGCAGCCGGCGGGGAAGGGGTTAAGCGCGCGGCCGCTCGGGTCCGCGCTCGGGAGCCGTTACAGCGCGGGAAGATGGCGACGCAGGGCGCGAGCGGCGAGGCGGCAGCGGCGGCCGGGGAGGGCTCGGCAGCCACGGTAAGTGACCCCGGGCAGACCGGCCTCCCTCCGCCTTCCTTCTCCCCCACGGCGGGACGGGGCTCGGCTGCGGCGGGAACCCGCCGCAGCCGAGCCCCGTCCCGCAGCGGGAGAAAAGAGAGAGAGGTGTGGGGTCTCTCTCTTCCCCCATTGTTCCTCCCGCCGCCCCGGCACCGGCGGAGAGGGGGCTCGCCACGGCGGGACCTGTCACACGGGGCTGGGGGAGGTGGTTGGGCTTCAGCCCCTGGGCGGCGAGAGGCTGGAGTCTTCGGATCTGCAGTTATAGAGTCTTAGAATTATAGTAGTCCAGACGCGTAGAAGTCTAGAATCGGGTAATCCTAGAATTCCAGAATCTTAGAATCAAGTAATCACAGAATTCTGGAATATTGGAATCATAGGATTCTCGAATCTTGTAATCATAGAATCCTTTAATCTTGTAATCATGGAATCCTAGCATCAAAGACTCGCAGAATTCTGGAATCTGAGAGTCATAGAATTCTAGAATAGCAGAATTGCAGAATGGCATAATCGCAGAATTCTAGAATCCTGGGATCACAGAATTCTAGAATCCTGGGATCACAGAATATTAGAACCTCAGGCTCATAAAATTCTAGAATAGCAAGATTCTAGAATCCCAGGATCACAGAATTCTAGGATCACAGAATTCTAGAACTGCAGAATCATAGAATTCTAGAATCACAGAATCATAGAATGGTTTAGGTTGGAAGGGACCTTAAAGATCACCCAGTTCTTACTCCTCTGCCATGGGCAGAGATAAACTTGATGCTTCTTCCCCTGGGGAGCGTTTTCAGTGCTGGAGCAGCTTCTCCCAGGTGATGGGTGATAGGGTGAGAAGAAATGGCCCCAAGTCGTGCCAGGGGAGGTTCAGATTGGACATTAAGAAAAATATCTTCACTGAAATGGTTGTCAAGCACTGTCAGAGGCTGCCCGGGGAGGTGGTTGATTCACCGTCCCTGGAGGTCTTTGGAAGACGGGAAGATGAAGCGTTTAAGGATATAATTTAGTAGTGGGCAGGTACGGTTGAGTTTGATGGTTAATATGAAAGGTCTTTTCCAACCCAGTGATTCTGTGCTTCCAGCCTACATCCTTTCCCCGCCTGCCCAGGTGCGTGGAGGTGTCTCCGCTCCCACGTTGCCCCAGGGGCAGGGTCTGGCTCCCAAAGCCGAGCAGAAGCCCCTCTCCCGGCATGTGGGGCTGTGGGTCCTCTCGCCGGGAGGCTCGGGAGCAGGGGTCAGCCCTTCGGGAGGCTCTGCTGCTTCGCAGAGCCCCGGCTCCTCTCCCCAGCGCTCACAGAACCCTCTCCGGCTGCCCGCGGGCCGTGCGGGGCCGACCAGCTCCTGGGCTTCTGTCTCCGGGGCCGCGGCCGGGCTGGGAGCGCTCGCTATCGCAGCCACTCGCGGGGCGCAGGGCAGGGAAACCGCTGCCGTGCGCCTTTTGCATGGGATCCTTCCGAAGGTGATGGCCCCCGGGGGGAGGGACGGTAGTTTCTGTGAAACTGGGGTATTGCCGGCATTTTTTTGTTCCTTTCTTTCAAACGGGCGACGATTATCTGAAAACCTTGCTCTAATTGTGCACTTAATCTTCCTTGCGTATTTTATTTCTGCAGTGTGGTAGAAATAGAGCTTTGCTTGAAAAACTTAAACCTTACACAATGAGTATTTATAACATGATGATCTGGTGGGTCTCTTCCGACCTAGTGATTATAGTGATTCTATTCTATTAAACACCGCTGTCTTTAAAACAATGACATAATCGTGATATGAATTACTGTTAAGGTAAGAATTCATAAAAGCAGAATGTTAAATACCTTAAAGCCCTAATTTTGAGTAAAAAATATTTATATGAAATTCTTTAACATAGTCATATTATTACTGCCTTAAGACTCAGTTTTAAAACCTCAAAAGAGTAGCCCATAATCAAGCAGCACTCCAGCACTGTCATGTTAGGCAGTGCAGTGCAAGCCACTCATTCAATTTGGTGTGGAAGGTGGGAGTGGTAGTTCTATGCTGCACAGTGCTTTTAAAATATTTTTTAAACCTGGAGAGATGCTAGGAAGTAACCTGTGTGTTGCTCCCTAGTGAAACTAATAGCTATAACTAAGGAACAACAAAGTAATTTAAAAATTATTGCTTTTAATTTTAATTTGCCTTCAGACATTAAATATTTAATGTTCCTTTTCATCTTTTTATCCTTGCCAATATAAACATTGTATTGTTGATTTCATTCAATCTCTTGTACAGGGAAGTAAGAAGGTCCTCTGTGCAAAGATTAAAAAATATATGTACAATATGCCACTATCCCTTTTGAAGTGTTAGTATGAATAGCCTATTTTCTGAATTATGAATTGGATCATCTTCCTTACTTTTAGGATGACAGTGAAAATTCAGGTGACTCTCTTGTAAATCCCACTAACCTTCAACTTATAAACTTATAACATGTTTTCAGTAGCTTTAGTTTGGTTGTTTTTTTGGTTGTGGTTTTTTTTTTTTTCTCAGAATCCTGATTGCTCAAATGGTGCAGTAAAAACTGTAAGAACAGTGTTTGTGATAGTAATATGTTAATGTGTAAATTTTGTCAGGTAAACAGGAGATACATAACATGGGATGGTACAGTAGGGTTTCTTGATACTAAATGCTGTTATTCTGTCTTGGTCAGTAACAGCACTGGAAAAAAAAAGACTTTTTTACTGCTTTTAGAAGCACTGTAGAAAGGATTAAAAACACTCCTGTCCCTCCTGTTTTCATGTTCACTGGAGAATTTGACTGGGAAAGCCTTGACTGTTCTATAGAGCATTGCATTTAGGTGCAAAGGTGGTAATCTTGCAATTCTGAGGTTCCTGGGGTGGAGCACAGCATTTGGTAAACCCACCACTTCTTTCCTACAAAATATTGAAATTTTTATCATGGTAAGGATAACAAGTTAAAAAGGCTGGGGAGTGGTTCTGGTCCTTTTTCATACCTGCACAGCTTGATTGCATTGAAGCTAGTGAAATTGTGTTGGTGCAATTTAGACTAGAATTGAGAGGAAATATATATGTGTATTTTAGAACAACTTTGAATTACTTCCATCTGCATGCTGTCTACAAATAATGATTATGTAACAACAAGAAATAATCCAATTTGACAGTCTTTTTGTTGAAACATTGAACATCAGCCTGCTGCACATAGAGGGCTGGCTTATCTCTCATTTATAGCTTCAGTGTAGCTTTAAAAAAGCCTATGAAAAGCCTGTTATATCAAGTGGGACGTTTGTTAAAATTATTCAGTAAAATTTCTGACTTTGATTTTGATTGACCAGTGATCAAAAGCATAAATGTTCTTTTTCTGAAACACAAGTACCTTCCACTGTACATACAGAGGGTATTAGTAAAAAGGAATCTTGACTCCTCTAAAGTGAGTAGAGGTTTTGTTTCTGTCTCTATCAGTTAGAATTTCATTTAGAATTATGTGTATATACCCCAAAATCAGTCTGGTTTGCTGTGGGTGAAATAACAGTACAAAGAAGTTACGCTACAGAAAAAGCTGTCAGTATTAAAAAAGAAGAATATAAATGGAGAGAAATTCCACAACACTTCATGGTGACATTGCATAGGATCTTATGCTTAGCTTGGTATATTCACTATCTATTGATCTGCAAGAATGCTTTTGGTAGGACTGTCATTCTGGTCAATATAGTGAAATGCTAAATAATGGTTTGATCAGATCAGTCATAAGGGCTGATTTAGATCGGTTGAAAAGATTCTTATCTGAAAAACATTGCAAGTAGTAGAAAATGAGACTAACCCTTGAAAAGCAAAGACTGTATCTCTTATTAGGGATTACATCCTACAAAATGGTCAGTTGCAAAAGGACTTTGATTAGGTACTGCTGTGCTTATTTGAATACAAGTTCTCAGTGTAGCGTTATTGTTCAGAGAAGTTATTTTCATCTAGTCAGATGTGCGATGTGCTTGTAGTGTTCCACCATGCAGGTGAATAGTAGAGATGGCACAGTTCTCTGGTTTAGTCCTGCGGCTCCTCTCGCAGTGATATACTTCAAACCTCCTTTCTGCCTCTCCGACCTGTACCCCAAACTACTGGATCACCTTTTCTGTGCCTTCCGCTTCATAATCTGGCACACAGCCTCTACTTCTTGTTGTGAGGTGTCCTAGGGTGTGAGAAAAGAAAGCCTTTGAATGTCATCTGCTTCTTAAATGTTCCTTTGTCTTCCAAATATGAACTTGTCACACTGTCATTAAAGGTGAAGTGTAGAGGGGCAATGTGAGTCGGATGTGTGAAAGTAGCATGGAGGTGCAAAGTGTAGGAGGCATTATGTCCTGTTGTTTTCCCAAAGGCTTTGATGTAATTTGTGTAAGCAGCGTTTTGGCCTCAAAGATTATATAGCAAGATAGGAATAGAGATGGAAGTTAGACAGGAATATCTCAGGAAGACAACAGTTTAAGGTTTGCTCTGCACCCACTCCTACCCAAAAAAGGGAGCAGTTGATTTGCAATACTTATGTAATCCTTGAAGATGTAAATAGGAGGGTGTCAAGGAGGCTTAGTAAAGAGGAATTGCCTCTGTGGTGTATGAATTAAAACTTTCTTGGGCATTGATTTTTGTTCTTTTGTAGCACAGTCAGGGTAAGGTGTAAAATTCTGAAAGACTTAAAGATAGCTTCTGGAAAACTTGTAAACATAGGTTCAAGTACCTGTATCTGGATCTCACAATATACTATTTGCCTTAGAAGTGACTTATGTGAAAGCAACTTTCTGAATAGAAATTGCCTGTTAAACTTATGTAAGAGTTTAAACATGCTTATTGAAGGGTAATGGGCCTAGGTCCATTAAAAAAAAAGCTGAGTTACATAACTTGCACTGAAGTATAAAATGACTATGTACCTTTGTGGCTGTTAATAGATTGCAAACAGGTTTTAACAGCTATGACGATATCTGGGTATGTGTAAAGGTCAGTGTCTTACTAATTTTGGAGGGGTCGGGAGTTTTGTTTCCAAAATAAATTTTCCTATTTTGAGGTAATACTTATGGTTAATGTTGAAGCTGGTTAATGTTAAAAGTTTTGCAGTTAGCTCAAGCCAAAAAAAAAGGTGCAGCAAAAATAAAAAAAACCTAAACAAAATCTCCCCTATACCTTTAAAAAAAGACAACTTTGAAAAGCCCAGAAAGCAAGGGAACTCTGCTTGGGGAAGTGGAGAGCAGAATAAGCAGGTAACTTCATGTGACGAACAATCAAAAAAAGTCATGGATGGTGGTAATCAAATGCAGTCTCCTCACGATCCCTCAGATATGATTGTGTGAAATTTCATCTAAGGATGTTAAAATCATGTCATATTCTCTTTAGCAAGAATCTCAGTCTTGGGTGAGAAGCAAGTTCCATAGCATTGATTTTCCTTGAAAGATATTTCTCTACCTTCATATTTGTTTGTGTTACCAATAACTTTCCTGTAGGTCACATCTTACTTCTGAAGTTCATCTTGGATGGATTGGGAAATGGACACGTATTTGTGCATCAGATAACCTCTGGAGTAGCATGGGGTCACAGACTCTTACTCTAGTTTCAGAGTAAAGAACAGGCCTTTCACAGCCAGAGCAATAAATTGTGGTTTTCTCTGAGATATTCATGAATGCTGTGTGGATGTTCTAACTACATCTTTTAATACTCTTTCTGTCTGCAGAATTTTCTTCATTAGAAAAGGGTTAGGATTCATTTGACCACATACCCATGCTGATGTTGAGCTAGGTCTTTAAACTCCCTTTTATAGTTGGTGAAGTGTGTGGTTAGAAACAAGTTTGTGTGTTTCTGTTTTTGAGTGAAGTGACTTAGGCAGCTGACTCTTGGAGGTATGGATGTGGTTCAAGACACTTAAATTGAGATGTCTACATGCGCGCACAGTGTTTAATGTCTTATTACAGACAGTGGAAGTTTAACCAATTCAGTCAGTGGAGCCATGAGCAAATACTTCTGGTGGCTGATCAGCTGAGTAGGTTTCCTGGCTGTTTTGACTAGGCTGATCAGTTCTCCATTGAAAATAAAGGGACATTAGGTACCCGGCTTACGTAGCTCACATCTGCCTTTAGATGTCTTAGTCCTGTCTTGAGGTCTTCCTGTAGTGGTTCTTACGTGGTACTCTGGGGTATCCCAGTTGGCCTACTACAACTTCAGATGTCCAGGATGATTCTCCTGAGTCTCGTATCATATCTGCCTGTCCCAAAAAGATATCTCTGATCCCCCAGACATTTCAAATCATACTAGATACTTACATGCAGGCAACTAAATGGAATTAGTCAAACCAGATCTTTATAGTTGGTCAGATGAGTTTTGTTTCCTTGGTGCAGTTGTTTCATGGGTCTAACAGACATGAGGCCATCATGATACTGGAAGTTTACTTTGTATAGCCTAATAAGTAATAGCAAACCTTTTTACTTTTAGAACCTCATCTTAGAAGTCTTCTTTGTGAATCTTGGAGGATTGTTGTGTGTATTTAATGGAGCTCAATATAAAATATGTAACAAATGTAGACATGTACTTTTCCCTTCCCTTCTGAAAGGACTGTTTTTTATTTTGGGGGGTTGTTTTTTGGGTGTTTTTTCTGACAGCTTTTCCCTATGTGTTTTCCTATACACCATGTTTATATTACCCTCCCCTGTGCCCCAGCCCATCTTTTCACTTCAACCCTCAATTATGCTCCACAGGTTTCTTTCCCAAGTCCTGGGTTATTACATAGCCTTTAAAAAGACTGTGTAGCTGCTTTCTGAGCAGGAAAGATCTTGTGTTATATGATCATTTGTGATTAATCCACAGCTAACTTTTTTGCTTCCATTCTGCTTAGGGAAGGACAAAGCTGTGGCTTGTATACTTTATTTACTCAGACTTCTGTTGAAGGTGGCAGAGTTTTTAACAACTGCAGTGGTAGCATGGTGAACAGCACTCTTAGCTCCTAAAGTTGCTAGTGTTATCAGTGGGACTAGGTCAGCAAAACCAAACTATCGGCGTTGCCAATCCCTCACAATTTTTTTATGAGAGTGGGTGATGGGATAAATTTAAACCCTAAAGACTTAGACCACTTCTGCCCTAAATAGCCGGGCATGCGGGAAAGAGCCACTTCTGTCCCTGTGCCTCTTGGTGACTTTCCAGTTTCATCCTCTTTCCATCTTTTCCAAAGATGGTGGAGGTGGGAAAATGCCCGTCCAGTTTGGTCACTGCTGTCCTATGTCATCCTTCTCTTGTTTGGAAGAGATGCTTTTGTATTCTTTCTGGCTCATGGTAGAGCTGCTCTTAATCTTTAGCAACGCAGGTTATCATTTTGCCTGTAGTCTTTTTGTGATGCATACACAGGTTGTTGAATGAGTTTTAGCTAATTAGCTGTTTGCTGTATTGTTAGTGCACTCGCTGACCAGGAACATACACCCCTTACAAAACTAATTTGAAAAATAACATGTGGAGTTTTAAGAGACATAGAGGACTAAAGTTGCAGTCATTTTCAGGTACTTTATTCTTGTAAATCAAGTAAACTAGACATTTTAAAATCTGAATGAAGTAGAGAAAAAAAATTCTCTTGTGTTTTGGCCCTGTATGCGAAATGTCACCCTGAAGCAACATATTCATGTATCTCTGTTACAAACCAATATAATAGATGGTTATATAGTTGTTACATTGTTGGTTAAATTGTTACAGCTTGGCACTCTACCAGAGGTAGTGGAGTTAAACCCCAGATGACACATAAGCCTTGAGTTACTAACGCAGTCTTTATTTTCTGCAGGCCTAAGACTTATTGCTCCACTGGAAACGGTTAGGAAGAAAACTTTTCTAGGTCTAAATAACAATTTTATGTATGATATAGGCAAACAGTGTTCCATCTGAATAAGATCTTCGGGCAAGCCTGCCATTACTGACATCTTGATCCCCAGAAGTGGGCAAAGGAAGGCTAGTTTTATTTCATCATATGCTTTATCTACTCAAATCTTAAAAATATTTTTACAGCTGTGCTAGAGACTATATTAAATCTTTAAACTATGTATTTCATCCAGTTAGGGTAAGCTACATTGTAGCTCCATAAGTGCTGATTCAGAGCTTTGCAGGTGTGCTTGCTTCTGCAGCAATTGCCATGCACACTCTTGCCCTGTGTGAGGAGATTCAAGGCTGCTTATCCATATTGCACGAACCTAAGATGTCCTTAAAATACTGGGAAAAAAAGTGAGTTTGGAATTTGTCAGATAAAGTTATGGTTAGAAAGCCTTAGTGGACATAAAATTATTCATAAACAAGACTTCAGAAATGAGAGCCTTGTCTTTCATCCTAAAAAGCTCTTAAATTCTTTATTTCACTCTTTCTGTTTGTATCTTTTTCTGGCTGATTTTGGACATCAGTTTGGGGAAATTTTGTTTGTTCTTTGTATGTACATGAAGACTTGTCTTATAGAATGTATAGCATTGCTGTCATTTCATATATTCTAGTTTAGGCTGTGTACTTGAGCAATATTTACTTTAATTGCTTGATCAGATGCATGGTTAAAGAAGCTCATCACTGCATCACATATGTTAAAGAACTCTCTGGTTTGTTAAGAATTTAAGAGTGTTTTTATTTGTCTTATGGAAGATTACCGTGAGGTACAATCAGTCTCTTGACAAATACCTGCCCTGCATTATATCTCCTGACAAACTGAATTTACGTGAAAAGAGTAGGACTGTGGGTTTTGTACTGTACTTTTTTAAGGGTCGCAGGGAGGATCCAGGGAACTACAGGCCTGTCAGTCTGACCTCAGTGCCAGGGAAACTCATGGAACAGGTGATCTTGAGTGCTATCATGAAGCACATGCAAGAGAACCGGGTGATCAGGCCCAGCCAACACGAGTTCACAAAAGGCAGGTCTTGCCAAACTAACCTGATCATCCTCTATGATAAAGTGACTCACCTACTGGATGAGGGAAAGGCTGTGGATGTATCTTCCTGGACTTCAGTAAAGCCTCTGACACAGTTTCTCAAAGCATTCTGCTACGGAAACTGTCAGCCTCTGGCCTGGACAGGAGCACACTCTCCTGGGTGGAAAACTGGTTGGATGGCCGGGCCCAGAGAGTGGTGGGAAATGGTCTTAAATCCAGCTGGAGGCCAGTGACAAGTGGGGTTCCCCAGGGCTCGGTGCTGAATCCAGCCCTGTTCAATGTCTTTATCAATGACCTGGATGAAAGCATCGAGTGCACCCTTAGCAAGTTTGCAGACAACACTAAGCTGGGTGGAAGTGTGGATCTGCTGGAGGGTCGGGAGGCTCTGCAAAGGGATCTGAACAGGCTGGATCACTGGGCAGAGACCGATGGCATGAGATTTAACACGGCCAAATGCTGAGTCCTCCACTTGGGGCACAACAACCCTGTGCAGTGCTACAGACTAGAAGTCTGTCTAGAAAGCTGCCTGGAGGAGAAGGACCCGGGGGTGTTGGTTGACAGCTGACTGAACTTGAGCCAGCAGTGTGCCCAGGTGGCTAAGAAGGCCAATGGCATCTTGGCTTGTATCTGAAATGGCATGACCATCAGGTCCAGGGAGATTATTCTCCCTCTGTACTCGGCACTGGTGAGACTGCTCGTCGAATCCTGTGTTCAGTTCTGGGCCCCTCACCACAAGAAGGATGTTGAGGCTCTGGAGCGAGTCCAGAGAAGAGCAACAAAGCTGGTGAAGGGGCTGGAGAACAGGCCTGATGAGGAGCGACTGAGAGAGCTGGGGTTGTTTAGCCTGGAGAAGAGGAGGCTGAGAGGAGACCTCATTGCTCTCTATAACTACCTGAGGGGAGGTTGTAGAGAGCAGGGAGCTGGCCTCTTCTCCCAAGTGACAGGGGACAGGATGAGAGGGAATGGCCACAAACTCTGCCAGGGGAGATTTAGGCTAGACATTAGGAAAAAATTTTTCACAGAAAGGGTCATTGGGCACTGGAACGGGCTACTCAGGGAGGTGGTTGATTCACCTTCCCTGGAGGTGTTTAAGGCACAGGTGGACAAAGTGCTAAGGGGCATGGTTTAGTGTTTGATAGGAACGGTTGGACTCGATGATCCGGTGCGTCTCTTCCAACCTGGTTATTCTGTGATTCTAACATGCTGTTTCAGGCCTGCATGTGGGAACTGTTAGTCATAAAGTAAGTTTCTTTACCATTTCATCTTTATTATTCAGAGGACTTTGCAAAACTGATTACTTGCGACAGTATAGAGTTTGAAACAGGAGGGCTTTTAATTTCTTCACTTTAAATTAAAGGAATTGGACTATTTGCTATTAATTTCAAGTTTATGTACTACAGATAAAGGCACCTCAACTTCTGACAGTGTTAGACCTTTGCGGAACCCATAATTAGGATGCTGATGTGTGTGTCTTCCAGATCTACAGTAAATGATGCGGTCAGTTTGTTAGTGCCTTCATCAATGTTTTGTTTCTTACAGAAAAGAGAGTTTGATGTGGATAATTTGAGCAAGCCAGAACTGCGAATGCTTTTGAGTGTAATGGAAGGAGAACTAGAAGCACGAGACCTTGTAATTGAAGCCTTGCGGGTAAGTTACTGCATTGTTGTGTCTGTGGTTTTTTTACTTTTAATTCTCCTTTGCCACCTCCTTTATACTGTGAACAGAATATTGTTAGTGGAAGAGAAAATTGTGAATTTTAAGTTTCAAGCTGACTAAATGTCAGTAATAGCATAATATGTTGTTTAGTTGTTGCCATTTAGTAATTCTATGTAACCAACAACATTTCAGATAAATAAGTGTGGAAACTACAAAATTACTTCCTCTTTAAATTTTTTACTGTTGTAGAGTCTGTTGTTTGTGAAAGCAAGGAATAACTTCAACGAAAAATTCAATCTATTTGTTATTTGTTCTGATGGCCTGTATATTTGTGCATATAGTCCACTCCATTCATTTTCTGTGAGATGAAAGAAGGGATAAAACTGAATGGTCATTATCCACTTAGAGAAAAGTTTTTGAAGTGATCTTCTGTTCGCCTTTTTTTTTTTTTTAAGTAAAAGTTGAAAGATGGGATATACACACTTAAAGCACTCACAGATACTTAATCTGATTTTTGCTGTCCTAGGCTCATGTGAAGACCTGCTTTCTTCTTCAAAAGGTTGCAATCTGAAAGACAACTTAGAAAGTTTATTTGAATATATAAACAAAACTGCATTTTAATCCAAATATAATAAATTTTGATGACTGTAATGACTTCAGAATTGATCAAAACAAAATAAAATCTAACAGAGCTGCCAAACAGACTGCATTTTTAAGGAGGGAAACAGCCTTACATGATTTGAAAATATTTATAGCTACATAGTTGGATAGAAGGAAATTATGCCCTTTAAGGTCTTTCAATGCAAAACCCGAATGTAACAAAATATATCTAGTACTAGTTTTTAGTGGTGTGCATAATGATTATCAGGTAAGGTGGGAACATTTTCCACTCGTGACAGTAACAGATGTAAATGCGTTTTTATTCAATTTTAATTTGGTTTGGGATGGCTTCAGATCACTTGATGCATATGGGGCTTTTAAGTACCTATTATTGATGTACCTGCCTTAATAACCAAGGACTTTATACCTATAAACCTTTCTAATAAAATACAATCTTCATTTTGTAATGGCAATAAGACACTGGAAGCAATATGTTTCTGGGGGATGACTGCACTTTGAAGTTATTTGGTGTCTGGCCTTCAGGTATATGCATATGTTGAAATACACTGCCTTTCTATCTAGCTGTTCTACAATTTCACATCTCATTTGCCTGTACTAGGACTTTTTATTTTCCCTGGCTGCCAGTTAAGGTTTTGTAAAAGGGGAAAGAATGTGCACACCACTTCCAGAATCTCTTTTTTTTTTTACTCTTGTAACTTTGGAGGAATGCAAATAGAATACCCAGACAATTTGCTGTAATACATATTCATGAACAAGCTACTGCACTACATACTAAGTAATGAATGTATTGAAACTGAACAAAATTTAAAAAAAAAAAATGGTGCAAGACACATTCAATGATAATAATATTAAACATTCAGGGTAGTGCAGTTTCGGGAGATAGAAACTCTACATCAGATTCCCATGCATCTGCTGAAATGGGTAGTATGTACACAGTGGTTTTGGATGACTAATATAGATTAATATTAAAAATTCCTCAATTTTAAATAAGGTATATAAAAGTTGAAATTTGGTTTTGGTTTGGGATTTGGGTGGGTTTTTTAATTCCTTCTCCTGCATCTCGACTTCCATTTCCTGTATTTTGTAGTGAAATCTTCTAAACAAAACCCACATGGAACTCAAATCTTCCAGGCAGCTTGCCTGTTTTCCTGTAGTAGTACTGGAAAACAGGGAAGTTATACCTGCTGAAGAACTGTAGCCTGATATCTTGAAATACAATACTTCTGGATCTTCTGGCTTCTTACTTGGGAAGTCACAAGTCAGTGCTATTAGCAGCCAGAGTCTCCAAGCAGCACAAAAAACAAGCTACTAGGTAGCCAAATACAGTTCTTTCTATGAAAGTCAATAATGAGAATTCCACTGGAATTATGTAAAATTAGGTACTTTGACTTGCTTCAACAGATTGGCACACATTGTATATCCTTAAAGCAAGAAGAAAGTGGTTTTCGTATAAGAGAAAAGACTTCTTATGTTATTATTTCAAAATCGATAAACTGTGTTTCAAAATTAGGAATGGTTGTGAGTGTGAGAGTGTGTGTGTTTGGGGAGTTTGTTGGGGTTTATTTTAATCCTGGTATGTCAGGGTCCTTTCAAAGCCTAATTTCTCTGATAGGTCAAAACCTGGCCTATATAATACATCTGTTGGATTTTCCTCCTAAGTGATCTTCCCATTAGTTTACAGTCACTGTGGTATATACATTTATTAAGCAGTTTTAGATGTCCTTGGTCTTTCTGTAAGACTACAAAACTGTTATCTTTTAATCTTCTCTTAGAAAGTAGCTGTTTGTTGTGGTTGTCATTCAGATTTTTCTTTGTAATCACTTAACTTTAACTGCATCATTCCTAAAGGTGTATGCCCTTATCCATACTCATTTTGCAGGTTTCCACTGAACATTCATAAAATATGAGCAATGAATAGTACTTATTTATCTGTTGGAAATACCTTTTCTGGAAAGGTCTGGCATTAAAGTTGTGGCTGATCACAAAATAACTGATTATACTGAATATCATTAAAGACTGACTCACATGGTACTTCTCTTAATCTGCACCTTATATGAAGTTTCCCATTTTAACAAGACCCATTTGATGGATCTGTTACTCTGGCTTCTTCCCCATTGTATAAATTCTTACACTGACCTCTCATTTCCCACTTCACTAATTTTGTGTGAAGCCACATCATATACTTTACTGAAGATCTGAGACAGATCTGATTGGGGTTTTGTCTTGCTATAAAGCCAGTTATGTAAAAAACCACCACACTTGCCTTCAACATCCATAGGCTGGATTTCTTTTCAGGCAGGCTCTTACAGAAGCATAGTTCTCACAGTGCCAGATGTTTTTTTGTCTTGATATACATGTCATGTCATCACAATCTACACCTTATTGACAATATTTTCTGGTGGTATGGAACAGATTTCTGACAGAGTTAAGGGGTAAGAACTAGGGATCAGGAACAGTACTTTTGGATAAGACATGGAGCTGGAACCTGCACCTTGCTAGTTTTGTTAGAGTTTTGTTTCTATGCCATATTTATTGTGTGTACATATGTATTACAGAGTTCTCAAATCACTTTTAAAATCTTGTTTTCAATGAATTCTTTTAGAATTTTTATTTTAGAAATTTTGCTTTTCAGCATTACAGTTAATGCTTCTTGATATGTTGTAAAAATGTAATTTGTGTGTGTGGGCTCTGATAGATTAGGCAGAAAACACCTATAGGTACTTTGGTTTTGTGTATTGAGCCTCAGTCCTAAACATGGAGCAAACTCTGCTACTTATGAGCTCATAGAAATCTAAAATAATAATCTTATGAATGTGTTGTGGTTCTTTGACTTACAGGGTTTTTTATTCTCTTCTTTAAAAATAGCTGTAAAATTTTGTGCAGTTTGAGTTGTCAGTGAAAGGAATTAAACTCCAAAATGATACTCTGTTATCAGTTAATACTACTGTAAAATTGTTTTTCTGACAAGGAGACAGTGCTCTTCTATTTCATAATTGTATTGTCTTCAGACGCTTGTCTTCTGGCTGCTCTCTTAAAATGTATTCATTGTACCATAAACTGAATTTGTATTTTATTACTTTCAGTTTAACTTCTCTTGGTGCTGGTGGCCATCAAAGAAGATGGCTGCTAACTCCTCCTTTAGCCCTTTTAAGTTGTTGCATAACTTTTTGTGCTTATTTAAAGCTCAGTTTCAAAAAGATGCAGTCCAATGAGAATAAAGAAGAAAGGCTTTGGAGTTTGTTACTATGCTTTGAAAAGACTGAACTAGGAATTGTCCACTGGATATTGTTCCAGTGCAGTGTCAATTCTGTCCATTCTGTGTAAATAAAGAATAAAAATGAAAAGTGAGAAAGGCTGGAAGTTTGGGATTATGGGAAGAAATATTGTTAAACTAATTAGTCATCCTAGGGAGGGCCAGGGCTGGTAGGAAAGATAAGTTTAGTTAGTTAAGCTAACAGTGTTGATGTAATAGATTTTTATTAAGGCTTGAATTCGCAGTGCATGATAAATGATAGAGAACCAAACCCAAGGTGTCACACATAACAATTAACTCCATATATATATAAATAAATATATATATATATATATATATAAAAATGCATAATGCATTGTAGAGATTCCCATTTGTATTTTGTACAAAGTGTTGATACTTTCAAGTCAGCTTTTGAAACAGATGCAAAACTTAATATCCAAACTGCATTTGTAAGAAATATGCAGATGATATCTGTATGCTTCCACATTTTCACAGTACATTTTCATTCCCTTATAATAAGAACAACTGCAGGTATATAAGGACACATAGAATTCCTGTTTCTAAAAAGACGGCTGTTGCTTCCTGCTTCAGCAATTGAAACTTTTATCTGACTGGGTCGATGTGTCCTACTATTGCTGTAAAAGTGGTTTCGTGCTTTGAGATAAACAGAGAAGGCTAGGGGGTTTTTTGCCCTTAGCACATACAGATTTGTTACAGTATACTCTGGTTTGTACAATACAGAACTTGCAGTACTTTGCTGAATTAATCTCAATCTGAATATAATTTCTTTTCCAGTAGAACATTGGCTGTCTGGAATTTAGAAGTTGGAGAACTTAAGATCTGAAAAAGTTACAGTAATTATCAACCAGAGCAATTTAAGTTGCTGGACAAGTTCAGCCCTGTGAGGACCAGCAGCCTTGGAAAAGCAGACCTTTGTCACGTTTAGGGTCAAACTTCCACATCTCTTCTTCAAGCAGTTTATTTGCTGTGGAAAGTGGCATCAGGATTCACCCCAAAGGAGGCGATCTTTGTGTCAGTCAGTCTCATTAGCTCTCTGATTGTCTACAACTATACACCAAATGACTTAAGATGGTTCTGTTTGAATCTGTAATTTCTTTATTTTAGTAGATCCACATCAGGGTTGCACTGCATTTAAAAGTGAATTCAGATTAATGTTTTGATCATTAAAGTTATTTGGTTAATGAGAAATAACATACTGTTTAACTGCTATTGGGAATGCCTATAGTTAAAAAAGGGGGAGAGACTAAACTATAGCTGCTGCCTCCATCTGTCTCAATTATCCAAATAAACTGTCTGCCTGTAATAAGGAGATAATATATTCCTAATGTGGAGGCAATGCGGCCACATAATCAAAGCACAGGTCTGGCCTCCCATAAATGTGATCTCAAATACAGCATTCATTTGTTGGGTTTTTTGATTCAGCCTTAAAGTGGTTGCTGTATCTGCCTTCTTTCTAGAGGCTCTTTTAAAGTGCGTTGACACTCACATGATGAAGTGAAGAACTAGTCTTAGCCACCAAGCATGGGATTACAAATATTAAATTATGCTTTTTAGTAGTGATTCTCTCATAAAGTTAAATAATTAATAGGTTATTTTTAATCTAAATTTTTAAAATGCAATTTAGTTGGGATTTTTTTGTTTATTTTTAAAACTTATTTTCCTATGTGAATTTTGCTAGGTGGTAAATGGTAAAATGAAAATTTATATTATACATGCATCTATGGTATGTGCTAATTAATGTGAATAAAAAATGTATGTTCTTATCCTGATAGCAACAATGAATATATTTTGATTGTTTCATTAAAATTGACTACAATGTCAATGACTGTCGTGGAGCAGTGTCTTTTCTGTGACCTTGAGTGAGCTTCAAATCAACAGAATCTGTGTATGTAACAGCTGGGTCAGGAGGACAATATGACAATGTCAAGCTGAATTTGGCTGTAGGTGTTTTTGCAGTGTTGTAAAGACCTACTGTGTTTAATTTTTACCATAACTTCCTAAGGCAGGAAAGCTTATCTTCTATCTATGTGTTTGTACCAATGTCTGTTGACTCTTGCCAGTTTCTGCAAAATCTGACAAAATGCCAGGCATTTCTGGAACAGGTGGTGTCATCAAATCAGGCAGCTGAGTAAGAAGAGGCGTACTGCTGTTAGGGCCGTCGTTGAAGGAAAGGCAGAGATTTGTGGTGTCTCTTATAGAGCACTGTATATGAACTGTAGAATACAGAATTAGAGGAAAACTGACCTTGTTAATTTAGCTGCTCAGAATTTAAGTTAGACTATCTAAGTTTATTAAAAGAAAAAGATCTCCACTGTGGGAGTTGGTTCTGCCCTACTTGTAAGTACCATTTATCTCCCTAAATCTAAGCGTTTTGACATGCCTGCAGGATAATCAATAGAGCTGGAAATGAATCATACTTTCTATATTATGTCTGAATGGAAAATCCATGTATGATAATTTCTGACTTCCCCCAGCAAGGCATGTGAGTTCTTGAAAAACAGTGGTTGAATTTTGTAATGAAAGTGTGGATATTAATTCAATGAAATAGGTAGGTCAGAAGACAGAAATCATGTAATAATGTAATAATGTCTCATAGCAACATTTATGTTTAACAGCCAATTCTAATAGCTTTACCCTAAAAAGCTTCCCATTTAAAAATCAAGATTTTAAAATAAGGATAAATAGCTATTAGAAAATACAGTGAATTCTGTTTAGATTATGCAATGTTGCTTTAAACCAGGTATTGCATAGTATGTTGAATGCCGGTTTTCAGATTCCAAATCTCCTGTTATTATTTTAGAAATATCAGTATTCAATTCCATTAGAAATTTAGTAATTTAAAGCAAGTCTTAGGAAAAAAAGTTTTGATACTGCTTAGGAGGATCATTTGTTTTGAAGTGATAGGCTTATTTCAGAAATTCCTTAAATAACTAGATGTAATGAAAGGACACTCCATTTCCAATGGTATGATTCAACATTACTTTAAAACTCTACTCCATTTTTTCTAAGAGTGTATGTTATCAATCTGAATGTTGTTTGAGAAATTATTGCATTTTAGAATAGCAGCAAAAATGTTTCCTTGTACTAACATTCTATTAGAAAATTCTAGTGATACGGTGATATGAAGAGCTTATAAGATGTTTGGGTTCAGTATGATAAAGGACATTGTTTACATGTTTACATATATGCATATGAATGAACTGCTTGAGTGAACCTACCTTAGCACTTGGGTCAAGACAACACTTAAAGAAATTCTCCTTGTTGTCCTCACCTGACTTTGCTTTGATTTGCCTCACAGATCACCTTCAGGTTGTGTAAACTGAACTGAGAGCAGAGCTGGTCCTAGGTAGCAATAGCAGGACCATAAGCACATTCCCAGTACCAACAGTATTGCTTTACAAACTTTCCTGTTGTCCTGGACTACCTGCTGATGTATATGCCCTTTTCCCGGGTTGATTATGTAAATGCAGCAGGAAATGAGAGTTATTTGGTCTAGATTAAAAAAAAAAAAAAAAACACACAAAAAAACCAAACCACCCTTTATATCCCAATGTTCACTTTCTAAAACCAGAAATTCCCCAATGCTTTCTGCCATTAGGATCATTCTTAAATTTAAGACAGATGGACCTTGATTATGAAATTGCCAGACAGGTGGTTGTAAAATGTTCTTTTGCAGTCTCTTTCTCCTGAAAGGGCAGAAATAATTTTCTGCTCAAGCTAGTTTCAAGTCCTGGGTTGCCCATTGTAAGCTTCGCTTTCAGTTTCATCCCATAATGATTAAGCCCTGAACAATACAGTTTAAATTTAATCTTTTTGAAAACATGAACTGTTCAGATGCTGTCATGTGTACATATTTCTGTACCACTTTGCAATTCTTTAAGTGCATATGAATATCCAGCAGGACACTATGTAACAATGTTAGGATTTTGGTGGGTGATTGAGAATAATACTGGAATAACTATGCAAAATGTGTAGCCTTTCATGCCTGGCTCTGCATTTTCAGTAATTAATTAGCTGTTCCCTGGAAAAAGACTTCAGGTAAATAATAAGTAAAATATTTGAAAGGAGAGCTGTAGATACCTCCAAGCTATGCTTGCCTAATTTGACCTCTCTGCTTCCTAGTGAGTTCTGTCAAGCAGAAGAGTTTCTTTCACTTGGTCAAGGCAGACTTTTGCCTACTGTAAGTTACAAACCACCTATAAATTATGAAGACCCTTACCTGCAGTAATTTTTCTAAGTTGTGAATTTAAAATGCAAATCTGACTACCTATAAATTCCACAGCACTCTTGTACCAAAGAGTGGAGATAAGAGCATGCAGAAGGTGGTTTAAAAGGTTTCTGGCAGCTAGTAAGACAGACTGTTTTGTAGCAGGTGTATTTGAAAAATGGTGATTAACTAGAAAGAGAAGCAGATGATGTTAAATTGTGTGCAACAGAAGGTTATTGTTATAGACAGCATGATGGCAGTTGCTGGCTTTGGTGGCAGAAATGAACCATGAAATAGAAGTCAGGTAATGCCTTGTTTGCGTTGTCATTTTTGCATGTTGCAATTTCTTTGTTTAAAAATAAGAACATCTAGTTCCAACCCCCCTTCCATAGGCAGGTACACCTCCCACTAGACCAGGCTGCTCAATGCCCTGTCCAACCTGGCCTTGAACACTTCCAAGGAGAAGGCATTCACAACTTTCCTGAGCAACCTGTGCCAGTGTCTCACCACACTTATCATGAAGAATTTCTTTCTAATGTCTAGTCTAAATCTTCCCCTCTCCAATTTAAAGCCATTCCTCCTCATCCTATTACTACATGTCTTTTTACTATGTCACTTCCAAGCTTTCTTGCAATCTCCCTTCAAGTACTGGAAGGTCACTATAAGGTCTCCCCAGAGCCTTCTCTTCTCCAGACTGAATAGCTCCAACTCTCTCAGCCTGTCCACATAGCAGAGGTGCTCCAGCCCTCTGATCATCTTCATGGCCCTCATCTGGACCTGTTACAACAGTTCCATATCCTTCTTATACTGAGGATTTCAGAACAGGACACAGTACTCCAGGTGGGGTCTCACCAGAGCAGAGAGGGAGGATCACCTACCTCTCCCTCCTGGCTGCACTTCTTTTGATGTAGCCCAGGATATTCTTGGCATTCTGGGCTAAGAGCACGTATTGCCACCTCATGTTGAGCACCCCCAAGTCCTTCTCTGCCGGGCAGCTCTCATCCCACATCCCATATTGAAACCATGGATTGCACAGACCTAGGTATAGGACCTTTCACTTGGCCTTGTTGAATCTCATGAGATTCCCACAGGCCCACTTCTGCTGCTTGTCCAGGCCCCTCTAGATGATATCCTGTCCTTCCACTGTGGCAACTGCACCACTCAGCCTGTTGTCATCTGTCAATGTGCCTAGGGTGCACTCAATCTCACTGTGTTGTTGGTGAAGATACTAAACAGAACTGGTCCCAGTACGGACTCCTTAGGGACACCAGTTGTCACGGATCTCCATCTGGACATCAAGCCCTCGACCACTGCTCTCTGAATGCGACCCTCCAAACAATTTCTTATCCACTGAATAATCCACCCATCATATCCCTACCTCTTCAATTTAGAGAGAAGGATATTGTGGGGGACCATGTCAAAGACTAAGGAAATCCAGATAGAACACAGCCATTGCTTTTTCCCTGTCCACTGATATGGTCATCCCATCATAGAAAGCCACTAGATTAGTCAGGCATTTCTTGCCCCTGGTGAAGCCGTGCTGGCTGTATCGAATCATCTCCCTGTCCTCCACGTGCTTTAGCATAGTTTCTAGGAGGATCTGTTCTGTGATCTTCCAGGCACAAAGGTGAGGCTGACAAGTCAGTAGTTCCCAGAGTCAACTCTTTTACCCTTTTTTAAGTTTGTGCCCTTGCTCATCTGATCACTACTTTTGATTTATTAACTTTAATTATGGTTGCACATGCCTTTTCTCAGCTCTTCTATATAGATTGTCTTTATCTGTCTGATGATTCTGGTTATGATTAAAGCTTTTACTTTCTTAATTATAGTTTATTGGAATTTTCTGAACATGGCTGTCAAAAAGTAATAGCTGCAAGCTATTTAAAATTTATTACAAGGAAACTATGAAATATGAATAATCCACAGACAGGTTAGGAGATTGAATTATTTTTTTCAGTGCTTCGTTTGGAATGATTTCTTTATCTGTGGTTCATTTAAAGTTTTAAAGTAATGCAGCATGCTCTTTGTTCACCTAATTGAAAAAATGTCGTAGACACAACGTTAAAGAATGTTCAAACTGTGATTTCCTCTGCCCTCCCTCCTCCATCTTGAAGATGGTTTACATATTGTATTTTTTAGTTTATCTCATAAAATTACTTTTGATGTGCCTCTTTGTTGCCAGACAATTCCAGAAACCAACACTATTCTGGTAAATATCTGTGTGAACCTCAATTTTTGGGAATTGCATGACTGGTTGCAGTGTAAGAAAATATCTTTTGTTGCATGACAACAAAATGACCAAGTCTACTTAAGACAGAAAAACCAAACACTGTACTTCAGGAAATGTGGTGAAATTAATTGACAGTCTTATACCTTATCCTCGATACTGCCAGAGTCCATACTGTAAGAATTTGGAAATACTGCTTATAATCTTGGTGCGTTGGCTTTATATGTAGTATCTTATTTTAAAAGACCATTTCAGATGTCTATGAAAGTATTTACTTTTCCAATATTCAGTGTACTTTGTAGTAATAGTTTTGTTAGTGTGGATAACTAAATATTTTGTGTGATGAAAGGTATCAAGTTAACTGGTCTTGTTTTTTTCTTCAAGTTACACCTTTATTTCACGTGCCTCATTATGAATGAAACCAAGTATTGCCTTTTCCAATAGATTTTGAGGACGTAGCAGCGGCAGTCCCTGGACTGATTAACTTTGTTTATCTGTGGGATCCTGGTATTTTGGCACATGTAAAGGCCTCTTTTAGAAGCTACTGACAAAACAAGTTTTCAGTGGTGTTACATCACTTCTTGTGGTAGCTGTTTGCTATTTGCCAAATGGAGATATTAAGCATTGAGCAAAGCAAAACTTTTGGTAAACCATATTAAAACAGTCCTCTATATGTGTTGACTTAATATGCTTAAGCTTTACTGCCTGGGTAGATATTCTTATTCCAGGCTTTCCTAAAATTGGAGACCACAAATATAAAACTAGGATACTACTCTTCTAGTGCGTAAAACCGCCTTGCATTGCAAACATCCATTTCATTCTGTCCTTTCCAGTAGTGACTGTTAAAGTGCTAGTAGTCTCTTTTTGTTTTTCACATAAGATCTGAATATCTTCATTGTTGCTGGGCATGTAACTACTAATTTGGCTGAAAATATTCTGCTTATTTGGATAATTGCTTTGCCTTTCCCATTTGATTCCTCCTACCCTTGTTTGATCTTTCTGCATAATCCAACATAAACTAGTAAGTAGATACACACACTATTTGTAAAAATAACAATTAAAAAATCCAGCATTTTGTCGGTATAACAGTTTCTTGGTTTCTGTGATCTTCATGAATAATACAGCTGTGACTTCATTGTTAGAGTGACTTATTTAAAATGTTTTATTTATTTGCCATCATTACTCACGTTTCTGACAATGTGAGAAATGTAACTGGGTCATCCTGTTTGTATTATTATGCTAACTTAAATTTTCCATTGTTAGTTAAGTGAACAGTTAACTTTGTTGATGGTGACGCTAAAGTGCAACTGATAACATAACACTTTTTCTTCACTTTATGTGTCTCTTCATGTTACTGTTTCTGAGGAAAAAATGTGTAAGATTTGTTCGTGATTCTTCCAAGTAAATTATTATAGTAATTTGTAAAAAATAGGAATAAGAAAATGAATAAGAGAAGAGATTTTTCTGGGGTCATTTCCAAATTCAATGCTTGTGAATATATTCACATAGCAACAGTTACTTTTGTTATGCTTGGGTGTATATATTCCCATGCTTTTCTCCCCCTGTTCTGTATTGATGCCTTTCTGACTGGTGAATAGGTCTTTCCACCTGTAGTTCTCCTAAAGAGAGGCAGCCTGGTCTGGTGGGAGGTGTCCCTGCCCACAGGGGCATTGGAGCTGGATAATCTTTGAGGTTCTTTCTAACCCAAATCATTCTATGATCTATCTTTGAAGCTCTGGCAGTGCACTAAAAATACATAGCACTAGGTCTGTTACAAAAGCCAGTGTTCCATTTGTATGAACAAGTGGAAAATTTGAGAAAATAGAGCAACAGTGATGACACTGAGTTCTCTGACATAGCAGGGTAAGATTATAGCTAGACATTGTGGAAATATAAGTTGTTGTATGACAATCAAAAACTAATAACTTTTAAGTAATTTTATCTGTAAAGAGAGTAGTAGCAAAAAAATTTCCTTAAAGTTTTAATAAAGGGCATAAAATCTGAAAAACACAATGCGGATGAGTATTCTGTTTAAAATGTTCCATTCTAGAAATCAATTTATTTTGTTAAATCTATTCAGCCTCTTCGCCTCTTCGCTAGTGGCAATAGCAAGAATAAAATTCTCACAATTTACTTTCCAAAGTGAATACTTTAAATAAGTTGAAAACATTAAATTCTCTTAATATACCTTGAATAAATCTGTGTTGTTAATAGAATAGATTATTTCAGTTGGAAGGGACCTACAATGATCATCTGGTCCAGCTCCCTGAACAACTGAGGGCTAACCAAGAGTTAAAGCATGTTATGAAGGGCCATTGTCCATATGCGTCTTAAAAACTGACAGGCTCAGGATATCAAACACCTCTCTGGCAAGCCTATTCCAGTGTTTGGTAAAGCACTGCTTCCTACTGCCCAGACTAAACCTATCCTGAGGAAACTTTGAACCATTCTCTCATGTCCTGTGCCTGGATACCAGGGAGAAGAGAACAGCACTTTTGTCTCCCCTTCCCCTCCTCAAGAAGCTGAGCGGAGCAATAAGGTTGCCCCTCAGAGTCCTTTTCTCCAAACCAGACAAGCCCAATGTCCTGACCTGCTTCTCACAAAGTATGCCTTCCAGCCCTTTCATTTTTTTTGTTCTCCTCTGGATACATTCAAGAACCTTCATATCCTTAAATTTTGAGGTCTAGAACTGCACACAGTACTCCTAGGGAGGCTGCACCAATGCTGAATATGGTGGGATAATCCTCTCTTTTGACTGGCCTGTTCTATTGTGTTTGGTGCCTCCCAGGATGCAGCTTGCCCCTTGGCTGCCAGGCCACACCACTGGTTCATACTGAACCAGCTGCCAACCAGCACCCTGGATTCCCAGCCATAGTGTTCTCTAGCCACTCCTGTCCCAGTTCACACTTATCCAGTGTTACTCTGCCCTAGGTGCAGAATGAGACTTGTTAAATTTCATGCCATTGATGATTTCCCAATGCTCCAGTCTTTCTAGAGCCCTCTGCAAGACCTGTGGTCCCTCAAGAGAGTCAACAGCACCTCCTGGTTTAGTATCATCAGCAAACTTTGTAATGTTGCATTCAACTCCTGCATCCAGGATAATTAATAAAAATATTGAACAAAACTGGCCCCAGAATTGAAGCCTGAGTTACACCACTAGTGACTGGCCAGATGTAGCAGCATTCACTACAAGCTTTGGGGCCCTACTTTTCAGCCAGTTCTTCACTAAGCGCATCATGAACTCGCTCATCCCACAGCTTGACGACTTGTCCAGAAAGATTATTAGAAGGGACAGTATTAAAAGCCTTACTGAAATCCAGAAAAACTAACATCCACTGTCTTCCCTTCATCCACTAGGCAGGTAAACTTATCCTAGAAAGATATCAAATTAGTTAACCTGGACTTTGCCTTTGTAAATTCATGCTGATTGTACCTGATTATTGCATTATGACTCATAATTTGCATACCTTTTCATTAAAGTAATTTTAAGTTTGGTAATCATGTAATTGCCATGCAGTAATATGGGATGATATTTTAACTAAGATTTTGATAGCTTGAAAATATGAAAATTTAAATGCTGTAAATGAAAAAGAAACACAGGCTGATTTAATTAAAAGGATTTTTTATGCCTTTGGTAAGTTTAGTCTATTACTAAGCTGAAGAAACCTTTTAACTGCTAAATGTGGAAGTTAAAGTGCTTTTTTTTTGTTAGAGGTGAAGTCAGATTCAGAAGAATGGTCGACAGATGTCCATGCAAAGGATTATGAATTGATTTGCATGAATTTGAACGATAAGTTTGAACATGCAAAATACTCTAGGTGACAAATGGTTATTTAAAATAACCAGAAATCTCGTCTCTTCCATCTTTGAGACTCACTGTAAGTATGAAAATCCATATTATATTCAGAAATAATAAATGGCTGGGTGGTTAGATAATCAGAGCATTGAACAATGATACTGCCTTACAAAATATTGGCCTATAATTTTCATATGTTTAAGCATCAGAGAACAAAAAAGCTGTCATAAAATAGATCTAATGTCAACTTTATACAGAACATCTGGATGGCTCTTCTCAGTTGAAAACACATGTTGTTTCACGACTTGAGCTTTTTCTTCTTTGCTATTTAGAAACTTGGTGCAAGGCCCAAGTTTCACCTTTTGCATCTGTAAGAAGTAAAGAATATTTTGTATTGACTGTATTGTGGATTTTCATTACTTTAATGGAGAAAACTAGTTATGAAGAACTGGAAGCATCTGTCTCCTTTCTTTCATGAAAGTTTTTGTCAAGTAACAGGGAAAAAGAAAAGGAGATTGTGCTTCTTGGCAGTATTGGGATAATGGTAAAGTGATGTTATTGGGTGATGTTCCCTTTTTATGGAGACAGACCACTAAGGTAATTCAGGCTTGCTCATTACCTTGGTTGTGTAGTTCCTCTTCAGTGCTTTCTGTTGTATTGTACGTCAGGACTGTTTAAGTGTTAGTTAAATGTTTGGCCTGTACACAGAGAGATTTGAATTAATTGTTAGGCATGTTGTACTTTTGTTAGTCTACATTTTGAAAAGGAAATGGTGCAGCTTTTTGGAAACCACTTTAATATTTGGATAGTTGCCATGAAATAGAGAAAATCTGGTTTGCAGTTATTTTCATCAACTGCTAGGTAAGATGTGATGTTTCACACCTTAAGATGATTAGTTTGTGTATCTTCTTAAATGAAGATTACTGAGGATAGCCTTGTAAAACAACATACAATCTTGTATTCAGAGCTTTCTTTTTACTTGAAAAATGCTTTTTAAAAGCTTGGATTTAAAGCTACATGATTCCGAGTGAAAGGGACAGTGTGAATTACAAATTTTTCAAGAAGCTCCATTTGTTATTGTGAAGGAGAGAATAATGCAACTTTCAGTTGTTACTTTTATTTCAATGGTACATGCTTGTGATAACTTTTCTAGAAAAACTGATTGTATCTCCACTTTCATGCAACCTACTTCACTGAAACAAGCTGCACTAATGTATTTGCTTATGACTGTTATGAGACACTGCTCCAAGGTATTTTTGAATGCTTTCTATGAATATTCATGCCTTATATTAAAAGTTACTAAACAGTTATATTTTCTATTCTTTTTTTAGTACTTCTACTGAAAAACTTGAATTCTTTCATGATTCTTATCAGTCATCTGTAAAGATCATTCTTTATAGTACAAAACAGTTATATAGGTCTTTCAGAGCATAATGAATCTGTATGTTGGTTTTGTTTAACTTACTGATTGCATCATCCTATTTCTTTCGTAATTATTTCAACTGTCTTCACACTTTTTGAAGTAGCAGCCTGTTACAATCACCAGCCTTCAGAGAATTTCCATTTTTTTCAGTCTCAATAACATCTGTAAATTGTACACACAAGTTTCTGTCTTATGGTACTTGATATTTATTATAGAAAAAGGCAGTTTGAATACATCAGTCAAATATTTCTCACATAGCATTGAGTTCATTAAAATCTTAACTCGCTTGTAGGCTTTGCATAAGTATGCACTAGCACAGAAGAAAGGAATTGAGGCTATAGTTGAGGTATCAAGAAGAAATCTATCATTCCATATTAATTGACAGGAATCATACTGCCAGATATTGTCTCTTCAGCACTGTTTTTTATGTTTCCATTTTTATTTTCTTCTGTAAGCTTTATGTGAAAGTAACATTTCATATGATACTTTGAAAACATTCATTTACATCTGCATTTGAAAAAACCCAAACAACTAAAAAAAAAAAAGGCAATAAAGAAAACCCTCAAACTCCATTGTGTAACAAAATTGTTACCATTCTTTAAAGAGTTGTTCTTAATTCATCATAGTTAGACATCATATCCCCTACCCTGCCCTGTCATTTCGCAGGTGCCTCTGAAAGTACTGCTTTTATTAGGAGGATATCGTTGTTTATAATTGTCTTTCACTTGAATGAATAGCTCTAGCAAATTGTTTCTAGACACTGTATAATGCCGCTGAATAAAATTTATGAACATGTTCTCTTTCAGTCACCTTCCTCTTAAAAAAAAATCTATATCACTCTTTCAATTTTATTTAGAATTAAGGGCTCCCCCCATCATTAACATATCACATAAAATTAGTTTTTACTGCCTCCTCTTCCACTCTGGTTTGTTTTAGAAACTTTTTACCTCTCCCTAGTATATATGCCAAGAGAAAATATTGATATGAACCTATCAACATCTGTTGAAACAATTTTAGTATATGTGGAAAAGAAAATTAATCAGAGGAACAAATGCTCTTGAAAGGAAGGAAATTTTGTTTAAGGGCTGTAGGGCAGCTTTAAGTTCCATTGTTCCACAGCAGTTGAGGACATGCAGTCCTATTTTTTATGTTTACCATCAATTGCTGCATGGAAGACTTGGACTTACTGAACTCTTAACTTGGCAGGTAAACAAAGAGGAAACTCTGAGATATATGGGGGGGAATAATGAATGTTAACCTTAAAATTATTGTTGCTTTTATATTCTATTACTGATTATGTAAGCTGACTATGAAAACTCAATTTATGCAAATGTACGCTATTAACATAAACATAGATTATCACTGGAAGAAAACTAACAATGAAACCTAGATTGTGTGATTAATTTTTCATTTTTCCTTATTGGGCTTATTTCTTACTTATATATAAATTGGTCATATTTGTTTTTTCTTGCCTTTTTTATGCTTTTAGCTTTCAATCCACAGTAAGATGTATTCTATCTGAAGGCTTCCCTGCCACCTTACATTCTTGTTTCTGTACCAGGGGAAATAATCTAATTCGATTTAGTAATTCTCAATTAGGTGACTGAAAATAGTTTACTGGATTTGCAGCTTTTCCCACAGCCCATCATCCAGATACCTTCAATCCTTTTGTTCCTCTCCCTGTACAATCTGCTGCCAGTAGATAACTGGGGTCAGTGACTGCAAAGGCTCAGCTTGAGAGATGGAAGTGCCCAGGAGGGACCTGGCAGGTAGATGCGTGGATGTGACTTTAATAGTAAGTTTATTTGGGGGAGAAAGGGGTGTCTTGCTGTATGTGGTAGGAGACAGCCTTTCTGAGAGAGTAATAAACGAATCTGTTTATCTTACAGTCCTATCCTCCAGTTTCTTGTTGGCTGTAGACCTAGGATGGAAAACTTTAGAGTAATCCTTCCCGTTGTGTTACTCAGTTGCATAATCCCTAGGACTGTCCGATACTGATTTTTTACTTTTTGAAATACCACAGTCTAGATGTTCTGTTTTCTAAGTCATAAAAAACATTTCACTAGCCTACACAGGACATAAGACTTCTTCCACCAATGAGTATTTGGTTCTTATCCTTCCTCTAAGAGGTTATTTCTGTCATTTGTTATTTGAAAATATTGCTAGCATCTACAAAACAGTAAATAACAGCCCTAGAAGAAATCGCTAACCATAGGGTAATTTAGGTCAGAAGGCACCTCAAATGATCATTCTGTCAGACCATTCTGCTTAAAGCAGGACCAACATCAAACATGGATTGGGTTGCTGATGGCCTTATCCAATCTAGTTTTTGGAAATCTCCCAGTGACAGAGCTTTTCCTGGGCAACACATTCCAGTGCTTATCTGTTCTCACCAAGAAGAATTTGTGTTCAACTCCTATTTCCCTCATTACATCGTGGGATCATTGCTGTTGGTCCTGTCAGTATGCAGACCTCTAGCAATTTCTCCCTGGGTGTCTGTATTTCACACTGAAAAGTCCTTTTTCTACTTAGCCTTTCCTCAAAGAGAAACTATGTTGTTTTACCTTTTGATCATCTCTCACTCCTCTCTGAAGATATTTTTTAGTTCTGCTCTATTTTTTTTTAGTATAAACCCTTAGTCCATCCTTGATCTAACATGATGCTACAGGCCAGCCTGTCCATAAAGAAACTTTGGGATTTTACTCTTTTTGCGGGGTGGTTGCACTCTTATCTCCTTGTTTAATTTTTCAGATCCTATATAAGGATTTAAAAGCTCTGTATAAGTGTGATGTTGTTATTGGACTGAACCAAAACACTGTTGTAAATAAATTTAAGCTCTTACCCTATTGCAGTAGTGAATTTCATGAATTAAAGATTTAAAGGGGTTTTTCCTTTGGTTTTAGATGTTTTCTCTTGAGTTGTGTATGCCTACTGTCAGTTTTTGTTAGCAGTTGCCTCTAGGGGGGGTTAGCTTAAGTCAATATTTTGTGTAGCACTTGCATATGCTGCAAAAAGTATAATTTCCTGGGGAAATCTTTTTATACTTTTATACCTTTAAATACTTTGAATCTCAGTCCTTCCATTAAAAGGCCGGTTGCTGTGCAAATGGGTATGTACAGAAAAATAAAACTAGTGGTTTAAAAATCCATACAGCACCTTTCATAATGCAGCAGTCATGATTCCATCCTGTGGCGAGTGCATTTTCTGTCTGATTTTGAACATTTTCTGTTTGAAAATTTCTTCAGTTCATTATTCACAGATTATCATCTTAAATGTTATTTTCTGTATCTATTGCTGTGCAATTGAAGTTAATATATGAGATACTGCTAATGGCATTTTAGCACAGCCACCAAATTATGCAGAAACTACGTTAAAGGATTCATTATCCACATGATTTTAGACTGTACATTCCACAGATAACAAGTGCCAACTCAGTGCTGAAAGATGATTTTCTGATTCTAGTATTTCTGTTTCTCCCATGTGACATTTTAGTGAAGTGAAAGGGACAGAAGTATTTTGTAGAGGCTGGAGCAATCATTTAAAGAAACCTCAAAATTTGTATGTATCCAGCATTAGCTTCATGATATCTAATCATTGGTATCAATACTAGTTTAAGGTATTTTGATTTATCTTCTTTTTCCTTTTCTTCCCCAATTTGTTACCACTTTGCTACATCCTTCCCCTTTACATGTGTCTGCACGTCTCTTTGTCAGCTGCTCTGTGAAGAAGATTGTGGAATCAATTCATGAAATTCATGAAAAGAAGGTGGTTGTTTACATCTCCTCGTCCTGTTATCAGAGTTGTCCCATGGGAAGCTTCCTAGTACCAGTGAGTGAGCTCCATGTGCCGAGGGAGGGTGGATAAGCAGGACATCAATACTTTAATTTGCTCTTACTGTGAAAGACTTTGCCTTGTGGAACTGTGGTGTGTTGGCACCCACGTTTTTATGACGTATTTCATTCACATGAAGAAGGTTCTGCTTTTAGGTGTGCCCAAAGGTTCTACCATGTTGCTTAAGCCAGAAGAATAAGTGCCTGGCTCCAAGATTCCCAAATTAGGTGTTTATAGACCTATTTCCCTTAAAGCCAGATGCCATAGGTATACTTCAGACATGGACACTGTTACACTGAAAACATTATATTTCTTCAGAAAACATAAGATGTCACTCAAAATCATGCCAGCAAGAGAAGTAAGGGAGTGTGGCACTTTCTTCTGCAGGAAACAATAATTTATATACATTCAGACGTGTTTTAGGTATTGTGAATCTGATGGTGTTGAAACTTGCTGCTCCCTTTTTTTATAGCTTTCCTTCTGGCAGACAAGTGTGGAAGTGGTATTCTTTGCCACTTTTAAGATGAAAAATTAAGTTGTCTTAGATGTGGTCTAGCAGTAAAGGAAGACTGACCATGGAGATAATGTCCAGCAAAGAACACACTCAGTTCCGTTCCTATTCTTTCTTTATTTTTTCTTTTTTCTTCTTTTTTTAAGTGCTTAAATGAGTTCCTATGTGTGATGATTTCTGTAGTAATAAAAATTTATTTTCTGGGGGCCAAGCAGCAGATTTCTAATAATAATGTTATATGTATGTTAAACTGTCAACAGTTCTCTACTTGTCCATGCTAATGATATAATTTCTGGAAGCCTAGCTTTGAATGAATACCCTGTGCTTTTGTAGTACTTCATGAAGTTCTGAAATTTATTGCAAAATATCCAGATTTCTTTTTCTTTCATAATACTAAGTTTTCATCTTTAATTAGATTTTTGGCAATCAGCAGATTTGAAATTAATTGCAATGTTGAGATCATAATAAATATTGATATACGAGGAGAGCTGCCATGCTTTCACTTTCAGTGACTATGCATTATTTATGTTTATTCTTCTAAGCTTTTGTACGACATTTTTATGAGGACATCATTTATTATAGTAAACTTTTAGTATTAATATTCATCTGCTTAAATTTAACTCTGAGTAGTCAGTTAATATGACATTCTGATATCCCTTGCTATTTGCATTGCCAATGGGATACTTTGTAAATTCTGTAGATGTTAAGAACAATTATAAAGAAATTAAAATAGCATGCTTTGCAAGAAGACTTTGTGTTAAATACTTCTGGATTGAAAGACCCCACTTAAGTATGTTATGATGCACCATCCAAAAGGGTAAATTTCTGCAGCTTTTAGAAGTTTTTAAATCTAAAAGGCAGTTAGCAATAAGGTAACAGGAAAGTGGGTGATCTAAGTAGAAATTTTATGTTAAAGTTATTTCATTTTCCTATCAGACTATGTAGCTTCCTAACCTCTTACAACCTAAAAGCAAATTAATATTTTTCTGAAATGCATAAAAGGCATTAAAAATCTTTTTACAGGTATCCTCCGTGCTGAATATTCATTTATTGGTTTGCAGTTCCTACCGTACAAATGGTACAGTGCCATACTAGTGAAAGTCTCTGGTGCTTTGATGTACTTATTTTAATATCCTGGCACCCTCAATTACTGTTTTGACATTCTTCATTCAGTCCTTTTCTTTGCAGTGTATTTTTATTGTGTTATTTTATTCAAAGCATAAACTACTACTTATTATTCTGTGACATGACCACAAAATTACAGAAATACCCAAGAAATACTTGATTTCAGCTTAACAGAATTCTAAGTCCCATGCACAATGAAAGGCTGTTGACACACATGTTCAGCTAGGAGGAGGAGATGGTAGAGGCTGCATGCAGCTCTAGTCACCACTGCTAAATTTTGTAGCCTCCACCCTGCTACCAAAACCTTGCCACACAAATGTGATAACGTTTTTCATCTTGTTTGGCTGCTTGACTCTTTAATCTATTGTTGTGGTTTAACCTCAGCTGGTAACTAAGCACCATACAGCCACTTGCACACTTCTACCCCAGCAGGATGCGTGGAAGAGAATTGGAAGGGTAAAAGTGAGAAAATTTGTGGGTTGGGATAATAACAGTTTAAGAATTAAAGAATATTAATAGTCATTATAATAGAAAGGAAAATAACAGAAAAAGAAAAGCCAAGAAACAGAAGTGATGCAAATGAGAACAATTTCTCACCACGCACTGACAAATGACCATTCAGTCCCTGAGCAGGCCCCCCCTGCCCCCGCCAACCAGCCAAGCGGTTTAGTGCTGAGCATGATGTTGTATGGTGTGGAATTTCCCTTTGGTCAGTTGGGATCAGCTGTGCCAGCTCTGTCCACTTCCATCTTCTCGCGCACCCTCAGCCCACTCACTGGTGGGGCGGCATGAAAAGCAGAAAAGGCTTTGTCTCTGTGTAAGCACTGTTCAGCAGTAACCAAAATATCCTCGTGTTCTCAACTCTGTTTCCAGCTGAAATCCAAACCACTGCCCCATGCTAGCTGCTATGAAGAAAATTAACACCTTCCCAGCCAAAGCCAGCATGTTCATTTAGGGTCAGGATTTTGGTTCTGAATTCCTAAGCTACATACTGTCCTGTAACTTCAGTGTATAGAACCAGGAGCTACAAATGTAGCCTCTCTCCACCTGGCTTCATAACATTACTTTTGGAACTAGCTTTTTTATTTTATTTTAAAACCTAAGTTAAAAATTAAGGTATTAAATTATTAGAATAATTAGGGGTTATTTGCAAGGCAATTTTTACTATAAATTTTACAATAACTAGATTCTGTCAGCTTATTTTTGTTTCTTCAACCCATCACCACCTGAGTCAGTTAGCCTAGCTAGACTTTAGATCTGAATGAACTTGTTAAGCTTTTTCTGAAGTTATGTTCCAAAGGCCTGAGTTTTTAATACATATTTTCAATTTCTATATGTAGTATCAAACTGAAAAACAGATTAAAGCCTTTCAAGCATCAGAATATGTAGGTGCACTTATTTCTGTTACAGAAAAAGTCTCTCACCTTTTCCCACAGTATTTCAATTTTGTAGCCAATATATAGGAGGAAGTTGGACATTAATTAAGGTTCATTATTTGCAGTTAGTGTCTGTAGAGTTTCTCTAAAGTAGTTCTTCTGTTCTTTGGTTTCTCACACTGAAATGTGTGTCTCCTTTTATGACCTTTTCACCTGGTACAATTTTAACTTTAAGTTTTCCAAGTGATCATTTGGTAATGATAAGGCCTGTTCCTCATCTGTTGTGTTTTGAAATTGACCTATTCCCTCTTTTTTTTTTTGCTTATTCTTTGAATTACAGATAAATGTTTTATCCATTTTTTGAGGGATTTGAGGGATTCCTTTTTCTGATAGTGTTTCCCTGTACAATGCATTTTTTTCTGATTTCTTTTTTGTGACATACTTCTTTAAAGAGCTGCTCCAGTGACTGTTTTAATTTTAAGGTAATTGGCCTTCATTTTCTTCTTGAATTTATGCTGTATTGGTTTGGCTTCCATCTGCTTTCTGTTAGATGTGCAAGCATAAAGCCACCACAACCAAATGTTGGAAATCATTGGATCTTTCTGGTGTTTTTTGGTGTGATTCCCTATCCCTCTCCAAATTAGACAGGTTTAAGCCTAAGATTTTGGAACAATATTTTCTATGAAGACTGTTGGAAATTACTGCTTGTCTATGGCATTCCTGTGTACTGCATATTAAATGTATAAAAATACCCTCTCTGAAACTCATCTTTTTCTTCCTCTGAAATGGATTTTTTTGGCTGAAATTTGCCAAAAATTAGTCAAGGAAAAGTACTTCTGACTTTTATTGTGCAATAGTTTTTGTTATGACATTAAAGTTATCCAGAGGGACCTTGACAGGCTTGAGAGATGGGTTTGTGCTAACCTCATCAAGTTCAACAAGGCCAAGTGCAAGGTCCTGCACCTGAGCAACCCCAGGCTCAAATAAAGCCTGAGTGGAGAACGAGTTGAGAGTAGCCCTAAAGGGAAGGATTTGGGGATGCTGGTGGATGAGAAGCTCAACATGAGCCAGCAATGTGCCACTTGCAGCCCAGAAAGCCAACCGTAACCTGCATTAAAAGTGTGACCAGCTAGTCAAGGGAGGTGATTCTGCCTCTCTTCTCTGCTCTCGTGAGACCTCATCTGGAGTGCTGTGTTTACTTCTGGAGTCCTTAGCACAGGAAGGACATGGGTCTGTTAAAAACAAGGCCAGAGGAGGGCCACAAAGTTGATTAGAGGCCTGGAGCACCTCACATACAAGGACAGGCTGAGAGAGTTAGAGTTGTTCAGCCTAGAGAAGAGAAGACTCTGCAGAGACCTTATTGTGGCCTTGCAGTACTTAAAGGGGCTACAAGAAAGCTGGGGAGGGGCTCTTTATCAGGGAGTGCAGGGACAGGATGAGGGGCAATGGTTTTAAGTTGGAAGAGGTAACATTTAGATTAGATATAAGGAAGAAATATTTTCCTGTGAGGATGGTGAGGCATTGGCAGAGGTTGTCTAAGAGAAGTTGTGGATGCTCCATCCTTGGTGGTGTTCAAGGCCAGGTTGAATGGGGCGTTGTGTGGCCCAGTCTAGTGTGAGATGTTCATGCCCAGGGAAGGGGGTTCAAACTAGATGATCTTTAAGGTCCCTTCTGACCCAAACCTTTCTGTGAATCTGTGGAAGTCCTGTACTGTAGCTTGTAAATATAGGTATGTTTTAAAATAATGGTGTGGGGAAAAATATGATTGTGAAGTTCTTCCTGAACAGAGATATGGGAAGTGTCTCTGTATCAGAAAAGCCTTGATGGTATTTTTGCTTTCTACTTGTCTGCTATTACTTATGAAAATCTCTATATGTGCAAACATGCCATCCATTTTTTATTTGAAAAATACTTATCTTGCTGTTGCAGTAAACACACAGAGCATGTTTTCGTATCTCTAGCATCATAGAAATAGAAAACTTTATTTTAGAATGTTTTTCCTCCCTTTCCTATGTGTGTATCAGCCAATTTACAAAATGTTATTTATGTGATATTTCTGAAACTGCTCCAAGCTGAAATTTCTGTATTGGATTGAGAAGGATAAGGGTTTTTTTAATGTAGTGAATTGTGCTGACTATAACGAAATCTGTGCAAAACATGTCTATTTCTTTTGGAGATTATAAACAAATACTTAAAGAAAATACTTTAAAAATATAAATAAATAACATAACTTTCCCTGTGGTTTAAGTCTCTTATATGTGTGGATGTACTCCAAAGAATGCATTTAGTTTTGTTTGTTTGTTTTTTTGTTTCTGTTAGGCCCGGCGCAAGGAGGTTTTTGTCCAGGAGCGATATGGAAGATTTAATCTGAGTGACCCATTTCTGGCTCTTCAGAGAGACTTTGAGGCAGGTGCTGGTGATAAAGAAAAGAAGATGATATGCATGAACCCTCTGTCCATTTTAGAAGCTGTTATGACTCACTGCAGGAAAATGCAAGAAAGAATGTCGGCTCAGTTGGCTGCTGCTGAAAACAGACAAAAGAAGGTATCCTGCTATGAACTTTTATTCCTTTTCCTTCCTGATTTGTTCTTTCATGCCACTTCTTAATCAGCATTTTTGTCTAACCTGGTTGTCATTATGAGTGTTAAAATTTTATCACTTTGGTATCATATACTGGGAGGTACTGGTTTTCTGGTGATATTTTATGTGCACATCTCATTCATTCTGTGACTTTAGCTCTACTTATGGAATAAATCAACTATGACTGGTTAAGTTGATACAGTGTATAAGTATATAGCTCATGTGAGCTGAGAAAACATCATCACAGTTTATTTTTAAACCAACACCACTAAAGCCTGATAGACCTACTGTTATTTTCCTACTGTTATTTTTGTTCTAACCTAAATAGCATAAAGTAAATAATTTAGTTGTGTTTTATATCAGGAAGCTCTGTTTCATAAATCAGTAAAAAAACCCAAAACTAGTCTAAAATATACTTTTTTGAATATTTGCTGTAAAGAGAAAATTACTTTGGACAGAGTACGTGATACGTAACCCGTATATTCCTAAAGCATAGCGAAATAGGAATATGATGGGGCAGGGTTTCTGAGGGTAACAGTAATCCAATAGACTAATCTAGACCATGTATTTTTGAATAATTGGAAAAGAATTGTTTCCTAGGAATTGAATAATCCTCACTGAGTATAAGATGGATAGAAAGTCTTCAGCAGCTGTGAAACACCTTTGTAATGACAATTTTATATTGATGTTGAAAAAAAAAAACATGAGACATTTCTAAGACGATGACCATAAAACTGATTTTGAAAGTAATTGCCCTTGGGAAATAATACACATGCAGAAGTACTGGAAATGTGCTGGAAATACATGCTTAAATTAAATCAGCAAATCTTTGCTTGTTATCTTAGCTCTGTTGTTTTGTTTAGTTTAAGCATCCTGACTCTGTTAAGACTTCAGAAAAACAGATACCGCATTCAAAAAAATGAATAATACTGACTGTATGTATGATATGTAAGCCTTAGAACAGTGTAATGACCCATGTACAATTACTTGTACTTACCTAGCATTTCTTTTTGAGGGCCCTTAAATGTTAGTTTTCTTTTTTGTATGCTTTTTAAGATTTTGGGGAAGAGATTGTCTCAACATAGCAAAGAGCCAGTAAACTTGTTTATTCTGTCTTAAGAATGATATTGGGAGATACTCTGGCACGTTTGCATGGATAATTTGATTAATTTCTTGTTTCAGTGCATGGTCACAAGTCTCTTCTTGTATCTAAATTCTTCAGCTGCCTCTGGCTTTTAGTATATGGACAGATACATGCATAGAAGGTGGGCTTACATATTGAGAATATGTCTCAACATCATGGTATTGATATATAAAGTCCATTTCATTTTTTTTTTTGCCCATTTTTTTTTCTACCGAAGTCTTTATCTGCAAGTTTGCTTCTACAGGAAAGAATGCTCTTGTCTTTTGTTTTCTAGAAGAATACAGGAGGAGGGGCAGTTCTTTACATCTTAATTTTAGGTAGTTTGATCTTAATTTATTTTGCAGTTTGATTCTTAGCTTGAGAAGTACCTAAACCTCTAGTACATTCAATTCTGATGTTTGCCATTTTCAAGTTAAACTTTACAGCACTACACTTGAGAAAACTTGTGTTGCTTTGCAAGTGCGTCGTTATGATTCTACCATATTTACTCCTTGTAGCAAATAGGAAATTTAAATAACACTGGTTGTGAAAACAGACTGAGTGATGTTGAGCAGCTGGGTGCTTGACTACATAACTTATATCTTCCTCTTTTAAAGCTAATTGAAAATGCTATTTGGGCAGGGCACCCTCTTAAAGTTCTTGGGTTTGTAGCAGCAGATGGCATATCTCTCAGCCATCCCTATTCATTCAGAAACCATTCATTCAGTGTTTTACCTTCCCTTAGTTCCATACTTTTCTGTATGTTCTACATCTCTCAAATTGCTCCATAGAGGACGGTAATATAGGTATTTTGAGGGGTTTCTAGAAATGGTTGACAGAATCCTAAATTTTAGAGTCCTAAACGCAGAGCCAGCTGCAGTGCCTCTCTCTAAGAGTGATTCCTCCTCCTGTATATGTGTGATGCCTCTATATTTGTGTTTGGAACTGCCTCACTCTCTCACTCTTACACTAAGCAATGAAGTCTATGCACAGCTGTGTTTATTTTCTCTGGATATTAGTGGACTTTAAACAGGATCAAACAGAACTCTTATTCCTGGGGACTTATTATCTGTGAATATTGTGCCCTTAAAAGTACACTTTGAATAAAATTTTATCATAAAAGCAAGACAACAGTGCTCCAGAATGTAGAAAAATGAGAGGTGCACAAAGGACTGTCAGTCATAGGCTTACCGTATACCAAATACCTAAGCCCCAGATGTCACCTGTGTTGTGTTAAGTCTCCATCCCCTCCCATCTCTTTGAATGCTTTTCCTGGAGCTGCTATCAAAATTTGTTTTGAGATTTTCTGGGCAAAATGGAGGAATATAGAAATATAGAAAATCTTGATAAAAACATTTTCATTATAATGTTGTTGAGTTTCCAACCTTTAAAAATCGTTACACATTTCTCATGATTTTTCATCTCTTTTAACAAAAAGGAATTGTTGGATGCTCCTCTGTTACTGTTCCACTTGCTTTGAAGTGTTTGTGACGTATCCAAATGCTGTTGGACGCATTGAAAAAAAAGACAATAACATGCTTGAGAAAAAATATTTTTTTCTGCATGTGAAGTGCTGTGAATAGCATCATTCCTAAATACAAAGTCATCATAATAGCTTGTTAATTTAATGTGGAACTATGCTGTCATTAACATAACTGAAGAGGTGTTGGTGCTGATATAGTTTGCTTAGCAATCGCCGCTAATGCCATATCTTACATTTTATATATTTAACATTATTTTTAAAAAATAGTATATTTGATTTTGTGAAATGCATTGTGCAGAGTGTATTGATTAACCTGGGATGAAGCTCTCAATTCTACACAAGTTTGAGGTATTAGAAACCAAGATGACATTATAATAGAGGTACAATTTTCCCATCACTTTTTTCTGTTTTTTCCCATTCTTCTGAAGAAAACAGAAGAGAAATTTAGAGTCAGGTAATATGATTAGAAATGTAGGAGGCTGAGACACATATTCATCTATAAGTGTAAAGTCATGCAGGATTTATTGTTTGTTCTTTCTGCCATTTCACTTCCTTTTTAACTGTTTTGTTATGTTTGAATTCAGTTTACCACGTCCGAAAAAAATTGTCCTGGGGACAATGAGATATAGCAGGTGGGGCTTAGTTTTATTAAAGCTTTAGAAGTTCAGATCTTCTCCTTTCTGTACTCATCTCCTGGAGGCATGAGTTCCAGCTCTACTCTATGGTACACCTGGAAACTACCAGAATTGTTATTTAAAATTGTTGTTTATATAAGCTTTTGTTTAAATGCAGTTTAGTTAAAAATTAGTGTCATTTTAACATGAAACTATAATCTGAATCTATAATCAATGATTCTTCATCCATCGAGGTAAAACATTTATCTCAAGTAAAGAATGGTTATTATTTCACACAGACTTTCTTAGGTGTTTTTTTTTAACCTTGTGAAGTGTTCTTATATTGTAAAAGCATGGAACAATTTCCTGTTGCAGTCAAAATCAAATGTTTGTGAGCACTTGTTGTTTTTACAGGCACCTGAAAATATTTTTCCAGAAAAAATGCCTACTTAGAAAATGCATTTTAGTGGCACAGTTCTAAATTACTGTTTCTTATTGATCTCCACATAGATATGAAGGAAAACTGAAAAGGCTAAACGAATAAAAAGAGTACAAGAGAAGGACTGCTCAGCAGTTTCTTGGGATTTTGTTTGTTTGCTGGTTTTATCAGTCATTCAGATAAGGTATATGGGAAGCTACTCCATCAGTATGTGAAGGGAGGTGTGGGAAGAAAGAATTCATTTTTTCTTTTGTTGTTGTTTGACTTGCGTAAAAGTTTTCTTGGGAAAATATGAAGCAATTTGGGTTGCATTATTCCTAGTATGTATTTTATAAAATGATATGTTAACTTGTATTTTTCCAGTGCTTTTCTAAAACAGGATCTTTGAATAAAGGCATAATCGGCAGGAATGGTGAATTAAAGGCAATGACTGTATGAAAAAGGAGGAAAATTATTCTTATGCATTATCTGCATGTAGTTGGTAGTATTTTTGGTTCTAATTTATAACTTAGTTTATACATCAATGATGTCAGTGAGGCCTTCTGCTGTTATTAACTACAGGAAGATATTTGTGCCTGTGCTGAAAAGTTGGTCTCAGAAATGAATGCGTTATTTGTAAGTTTAAAACAAGACATAAGACAACTATTATGGGCATGTCGGAGTGTGTGTTTCAGCCCTAGTCTCCTTCAGTCTGAGAAAGACCTAAAACCTGAACCTTTCATTTCTAGACTTGAAATTTTTGTGCAAAGCGCATTTCTTGCTTATGTCCAGTTCCTTTACTAAGAAGACTTTCCATGATGTCTTATGTCCAACTTCTGGAGAACATTTAGCTCCTCACTAAGGAATCATATGCATTTAATCACTTTAGGGAATCTGTGTTATCAGTGAAGGAAAGAAGATGGTTTACTGAGTCTCTGAACTGCTCTTCAGAGATACCTGTCTCTTTCTTTTGCTTGTATAAGCTTATAGGCAGTTGTGTTAGCTATCACAGATCATTTTCTTGGGGTGGACAGGTTCTTTGTAGGCATACTTTCAAAGGTTAAAATGTCAAAGTCAGGTAAATACGAGGTTATGTTGAAAGTCTCCATCTTGTTAATGGGAATTTTTCTATATGTTTTCTTACAGTTGGAAATGGAAAAATCTCAGTTACAGAATCTTGAGCTGGAGCACAAAAAGCTCTCTGCTCGTCTTGAAGAAGAACGTGGGAAGAATAAGCATGTAGTATTGATGCTAGTCAAAGAGTGTAAGCAATTGTCTGGCCGAATTGTAGAGGAATCCCAGAAACTGGAAGAATTGATGTCAAAACTTGAGGAGGAAAAGAAAAAGGCTACTGAATTAGAGGAGTCTCTTGCAGCTGAGCAACAAAGAAGTACGCAGATGGAAGCTCAGATGGAAAAGCAGCTGTCTGAGTTTGACACAGAGAGAGAGCAGTTACGTGCCAAACTTCATAAAGAGGAAGCACACACCAATGACCTCAGAGAAGAGAGAGATAAGATGATCAAAATGATTGAGCAATTGAAGAAGGAGAATGAAAGTAAAGCTAATCTTTCTCTTAAAAATAAAGATAATAATAAAGATAGGAATCTTGTTTCTGTTTCTGTTGAAACAGATGAGCCAAGCTCTAGAACTGTTGCCTGCCAAACAGATACAGTCATGATGGACAGTAGCACAGAAAATGTTAAGAAGTTGCCTTTGACTGTATCTGTAAAGCCTTCTACAGTGAGCCCACTAGTGTCTGGCAATACAAAAATGAATGTATGCACCAATGCAGCATTTGCGAAGCCTATCATTGATAGGCAGTCTTCGTCTAGTGAACTCGTCCCTCCCACAACTCCTATTCTTACACAGAATCAAAACAGAATTGAGGAAAATGGACCAAGTACAGAATCATCACCCGATTTACCAAGTAGCACTTCTCCTTTTCCAAGTAGTACTTCCCTTTGCACGCCTGCAGCACCAACTGCTGCAGCCCAGAATTCCTCACTAACTTCATCTATGCACAGTTTGCATTCACCATCTGCCAACACTGCTGGGCATCCAGGCCTAAATCCACGAATCCAAGCAGCTAGATTTAGATTTCAAGCGAATGCAAACGATCAGGATCAAAATGGAAATACAACCCAAAGTCCTCCTTCAAGGGATGTATCCCCTACTAGTCGTGACAACCTAGTTGCTAAACAGGTAGCTCGAAATACTGTTACTCAAGTCCTCTCAAGATTTACAAGCCCACAGAGCAGCACTCCATCACGGCCAGGGACATCACATTCTATGGAAGTTGGCACTTACCCCCCAGTTGGTAGAACAAGTTTAAAGACTCCCAGTGTATCAAGAATTGATAGAGGAAATCCTCCACCTATTCCTCCTAAGAAACCGGGGCTTTCACAAACTCCTTCTCCGCCACACCCACAGCTTAAAGTTTTAATGGATAGTGGTCGATCCCCAAATACAAGTGCAAAAACTGACAGCAAAACCATGACCTCACTTCTTTCAAGTTCACCACAAGGAATCAGGGTAATAAATGAGGAAATTATTTCTAAGTCCTCACCTCAGCTGCCACCAAAACCTGCTATAGATTTATCTGTGGCACCTGCAGGCTGTGCCATACCAGCCATAGCCTCATCTCAGGTGGGTGCCTGGCCTTCCCACTTCCCTGGACTGAACCAACCTGCATGTTCAGAAAATTCCTTTGTCATTCCCACCACCATTGCCTGTAGCTCCTCCATAAACCCTGTTAGTACTTCATCCTGTAGACCATGTGATTCAGACAGCCTCCTGGTAACAGCATCAGGTAAAGGGAATTGATATGCTACAAACTGTCTCCTTCTGAAATAATGTTTTGATTTTCTTCATCTCTAGTTTGCTTTACTATCTTTTTATACCTTTCTCTATTATTTCACTTTCTAAAGCTGAAATTTTCATTTATATTTTTTCCACATTCCAGGGGTATGGGAATTCTTTTGCTGATGTAGTAATAAATAGTTTGCTTCCTTAAGGAGATCCCCAAACTGGAGACTTTTTTAAAGTTAAAGAGGAGTAATGTTAGAAGTACATGGGCTGTAGATTATGGCATATTAAAAAAAGTCTTTTTTGTGAATGCTTTTATTTCGGACTTCAGAGTGCTTTCTTGGTCTGAAATAGTGCGTTGAAAATTACCTCTTATGGTGGTCTTTCATGGAATATGTATTTCGGTGCTTTGTGAATCTTTTACATAAGGTCTTCTCTGGGGCTCCTATAGTCTCCTATGACATTAGATGGTTGCACATTAAGGTATGTAACTGCCTGAATAACAGTGCAGTTTCAAATGTGTCACTTCATACCTATAGAATAGGTTTCATTTTTATTTCTATTTTTCTGTTGTTCTTCTGGGTTTAGTTGTAGGCGTTGTTAATACTTGTGCGTGGCAGCTCACAAGTTTATTTCAACACATATCAGCAAAGATTTGCTGTCTAAATCTGTTTCTCAGTGCATGTGTCTGCTGTTCATTTTGCATTGTGGTGATGCACCTTATTTGTGGATTATTTGTGTGTCTAATGCACTGACAACTTCAGGGTATCTTCTTGATGACAGTTAAATGAACAAACGCAGCCCAGATCTACTTTCCAGTGAATTGTAGAATTCCTGTAAATCTTTTTGTCAACATATTTCCCTGCTGGGATTAGTAGCACTAGAATGGAAGCCCCTCTTCAGACTGACATGCACTGCAGAGAGGAAGATGGACAGCAGTTATGGAACACGTGAGACCTGAATCAGCATGGAAGAATGTTTCAATGGTGTCAACTTTCAAAGCCATTCTCAGTACTTCATAACTTCAGTCCCTGTATCATCATCCATAGGACATAACCCCCCTGCACAGCTGGTTTGCTTCCATCACACAAGCAAACACTTTCTGTTGGTAGCTGCACCACTGTCTGATAAGGCAGTTGATCTCCCGCACCACTCTTAGGGAAGCTGTTCCAAAAGCAGTGTGTGATAGACTTGTATTTGTATGTACGGGAGATTCCAGAACTCACATTATTACGGAATTTTTATTCCCATTCCACTTAGTTGAAAACTTTCTGCATGTTTCTGGAGTAACCTAGTCACGCTTTTAATAGTTGGCTGTAGCACCCTATTGTCAGAATCCTCCCTCCTTTCTGAACTGTGCCAAAAACTATGAGCTCAGAAACCTTATCTTCCATTTGTCTAATACTTCTCAAAGTTAACAACAGTAGGATGTAATGGCTGCCTCTTAGATGCTATTAGGTGCTATTAGGATCCATTTTGGAATTAAAATTTCATTTAAAAAATTCTAAGATTTTATTTACATAAAACAAATTATTAGCAAATTCAGTTTCAAAGTGAATAGTTTTTGTAGGCAGGAGGCTGTCTTGCACAAATCCTATCAGCATGAATTAGGCTGTATATTTCAGTTAGTCTTACATTAACTGGACATTGTTTGGTAATCATTTAAGACTGGTTTTGACTATTCTTTAAAAAAAACTTCCGTCTTAAAAACAACTAATTACAACTAATTGACTTCATAACTATGTATTGTTACTGCTTAAGTTTGTACTTTGAAGTGTACGCTTTTTTCTTAGGAGAATTTCCAGCCTTTTAAACAGAACTGCTACACTAAATTGTCCATTTGTATTGCATGTAAAATTCATGACAGTTCTCAAAGATAGGATTTTTGTCAAAAGCTGTTAGTTTTCTTAAATTGTACAGCTGATGTGTTCAGATTGCCTTTCTTCATTTATAGTCCACTCACTGGTTTTTTGGAAGGGGTGGAAACATTGAGTTCATTTAATCCCTTTATATTCTTTGCTCTGAACATTTGATGCTGCTAGTGTTTTGTAAGTGGCACAGCTTTTTGTGAATTTTTGATATTACAAATGGTATTATCCCATAATCTTAAGTTTTTAAAGAAAGATTGCTCTAGTTAGTTGTCTGCTGGTTTTTATTTTATTAATATAGAGTTGTTATTTTAATATCCCTCCATTACTGTCTACAAACAGTCTCAAAGATCATTAGTGAGTTTATCTGCAATATTCAGGAAAATATTCAGGAGCTCCGTTGCCTTTTACCCAAACTAATGCTTATATTTTATTGCTCTTATTTTTGTACCCCATTTTACTTGATCTATTTTGGCCAACTGTTCTGGCAAACTCTAGAACTTAATAAACTTTGAGCAACAGATGTTATGTAAGTATGGAAGGACATTTTCTTCAAAATTGTATGCCGAGAAAAGGAAAAGATAGAGTTTATAAATACATATGAAAATAGACTTGGTCTTAGAAAAGATAACCCACATTTAGCAACATTGTTTTCGTTAACACAGTGTGGTCAGTAATGCCTAAATTCATGTCATTCTATTCGCACTCTCTTTTCAGTTTCTTACCTAAGTATGACTCTTTTTGGGGTGAGCAACATCTAACAAACTACAAATACTACTGAAACCTCCTTCCCATATCTGCATTTTCATGCCCCCCTAGGCACAGATTCAGTCAGTTTTTATTAAAGTTCTGGCTGATTTTAATCTGATTTATTTACTTTTTTTTCAGAAAATATTTTGAATTGAATTTTACTTTCAGTTAAAGCAGAGCATGAAGAAATTTTATTCATTTTTATTGTATAGGAAGTACTGAGCTTCAGTCAGAATTTGTTAATATTTTTAAACAATAGTGCAAAACAAATTTAACATATTTAAAAAGACATTTAAATAATCCTCCATTTTAATATCATTTTCTTTGTCAATAAATTCAAATATCTTTCTTCTTACTGTGGAGTCAGAATTGATAATAGTCTAATCACTAAAATATTCTATTTATTAATTTTAAAACTGTTTTTTGTTAAGTTTAGATTGCTTTAAGAACATATTAACAGCCTGATTTTTAGTGAGGGAGTGTCTTAGAATTGTTTGGGTTGGAGGGGAATCCTAAAGATCGCCTAGTTCCACTCCCCTGCAATGAGCAGAGATACTTTCCACCAGATCATGTTGCTTAGGGCCCCATCCAACCCGACCTTGAATGTTTCCGGGGATGGGGCATCTACCAGCTCTCTGGAAAACTTGTGCTAGTGCCTCAGCACCTTCATTGTAAAAAATTTCTTCCTTATATGTAGTCTGAATCTACTCTCTTTCAGTTTACCATTACCCCTTGTCCTGTCTTAACACATCCTGCTAAAAAGTGTATCACCATCTTTCTTACAAGATCCCCTTTAAGTACTGAAAGGCTGCAGTGAGATTTTCCCAGAGCCTTCCCTTCTCCAGGCTCAACAACCCCAACTCTCTCAGCCTTTCTTCATAGGGAGAGGTGTTACACCCCTCTGTTTTTCTGGCCTTCCTCTGGACCTACTCCAACAAGTCCATGTTTTTCTTGCGCTAATCATTCCAGAACTGAATGTAGTACTCCTGGTGAGATCTCACCAGAGCAAAGAAGAGGGAAAGAATCATCTCCTTTGACCTGCTGACCACACTTCTTGTGATGCAGCCTGGGATACTGTTGCCTCTCTGTGAGCAACTGCTCCTAAAGAGCAACTCTTGAGAACGAACTTCAAATCTGAGCATTGATTGTTTCAGTTATGTATTCTGCTAAATTAATGTAATACCTTCTTTTAGAGACAGGACATTGTAGTGCATATTGCTCATTGGAAGAGACACTGGCTTATGTCATTAACATTGAACAACTGCACATAGAGGAATTAAGTGAATATTTATGGCCTGATTCAAAATCTGCAACAGTGTTTTCATTAACTTCAGCAGTCTTCGAACTGGTGCCAAAATGCTTTTGCTCTGTTTGGATTTCTACATTTCAGTGGCTGTAGGACTTCAAAGTGGAAACAAAAGTAGGCAGTTGGATTTTCATGCCCCTGGGATTTCTGCTTCACTTTCTTCTTGATTTTGCGCTTTCTATGTCACCCTTCAATGAAGTGTGTTTTTCATTTTGCTCATTTCTATAATGATTGATTTATTCTCTCTATACAATTGGCTTTGAAGATAAAAGTAGGGGGGTGAGGGACTGATCTGGGCTCTGAAATTAACCATCTCACATTCTGAAGCTGATGCCGGAAGCTGTTTTTGTCTATCCCTCTGCCCTTCATCACTGCATGCCCTACAAGCTTTCATAGATGCTTCACATTTCCTAACTTTTTGCATCTGTAATGGTGTGTCTTATTTATTAGTATTTTTTATCATTTATGTGTTTTTTTGATTAATTCAGATTTATTATAAGGCTTTACATTGATAACAGAAGCTAAAGTTGTGTTTATATTATTATCTGGATTTTGTGTATTTTTCAGTATAAGATTTTAACCTAACAATAACCTAGCATAATGAATTTCATCACTCAATTGCATCAACATATTTTTCATTTCAAGGAGTTGAAATGAAAGTTAAGATACCGCATATGGCACTAAAAAAAAATCCTTTTATTTTGGCATTTCTGTTAATGATGCTTTAAAAAACAAAACAGAAAAAATCTTGCACTATAAGGGAGGGAACCCAGAAATACAATTCATATTGCGAAACTTCTTGGCAAAGTAAATTTCATGCTGAAAGCTTAGCGTCAGTCTCCCTGAATTCCCACAAATGATTCCAATATAACTTGGATAAAGAATGTTAGCTTCTAGTCTGCCACCCAAGTAACGTCCACTATCAGCAAATTACCATGACAAGACAGTAAAAACTACATGCGAACTGTTTTAGAAACATTAGTATATATAGCAACAGCTGAATAACGAAAGGTTGGAAAAATAAAAGTACTTCTATAATGAAAAGGAAGAACAAAAGTTATTCCTCAGAACTTCGGGGATTTTTTAAGAGTTATTGGGGGTGGAAATCAGTATTTTTTTACCACTTAAAGGACATACTTTACTATGTTTATTACTTGAGGGGTTTTTTACAAACTTCAGAAAACCCTCAAAATTCTCTGATTAAAAATTTTAGAGAAACAAATATTAGTAAGAGTGTTAATAGTCAGAACAGCTTCAGAATTGAAGTTACATTAAGATGGATGGAGTTAACTTTACAGTTTATTGCCAGTTTAAAATTGGATTTATATGGTAATTTCATAGCTGTAGTGATGACTTCTTATAGTCAATATGAAATAGATAAGTTGAACAATAAGGTAACATTTTGAAAATACTGCAGTTGCATTTCCTTTATCAATCAAACTAGCAAACTTCATTTGAAATAACAAACGTAGCTGACTTTAGAAACAAATATAAAAATACTCCAGACATTTATTTTTTGTTGTTTTGAACTGGGGTCAACTATGTGTTCTTCTTTGGAGCTGCTCAGATGATGGATTCTTATGTAAGTCTGGACTTAATTAAAACTTGCTCAGATCTTGCAAGGTTCCCAAATCTATTGCTTCTATAGAATTCTGCTGGGAACTTCTGTATTTAATTGTATTTTTCCAAACCATGGTGCAGATCATTCCAGTGTGGTAGAGGTACTGCCACGTGCTTTTTCCAGTTCTAGGTGCTGGAGGTTGAATAGCACTTGATCAGCTTGATGGAGCTGGAGGTGATGCCCTGCAGCTCCTCTTCAGTCTTGAGTGTTGCAGAACCACAGTAAAAGCTGCATAAACTTCCTTTCTATTGTCAGATTTCAGCCTTATATAATAGCTTATATGTGGCTACAGAATACAAAGTTATTTATTCAAGAAAGAAATATCATGTGGATTTTATAAAGGTAATAGTGAAAATATCTTTCTCCTATTTTCTCTTGCAGTCCTTGATCAAGGAAGAATACACAAAATTTTCTATGCCTTGTGCAACAAACTTCATATTCTTAACAAACTCCCTACTAAAGCTGATAAGTAATGAACAGAACATTTAATCAAAATAACTTCTAAGCTTTAAAAGCTTTGAATTCAATATTATTTTTTAACAGGGTGACTTGAAAGCTTTTACTGATGAATTTTGTATTACCTGTTATTCATTCACACTCAAGCATTTCATAATACATTGTTTAAGTGTTGTTGAGTAAAAGGAACATTACCTTAAGGTAAAGTTCAATAGTAAATGTATTTATTCCTGTATTGTTTGTGTAATTAATTTCTAACTTTTTTTTGCAAGCTTATTAAAAGACTCTTGAGGTTATTAAATGTTCTCTCTGCAATTTATCTCTATAACTGCATGTGAGATATAAATACTAATGTTTGCACAAAGACTGTAAAGGAGGATGAACTCTCACATGAAAATAAAAATTTTGTTTTGGAAACATTTCTTTAGACACTTTAAAAAACCTTCCTAGCTTATCAGTAATTAAATTAAAATTTGTATAAACCTTTCAGTAGTTTCTGAATTTTGATAATATAAATATTTTTGAGACATCAGGCTGCTGTTACAGTTCATAACAAGTTTCACATTAACCTTTTGTAATGAAATCCTGTTCATTTACATTAACAATTATTACCTGTGTATGCCATTTTTATTCTTCAGAATACCTTCTGATGTATAGACAAAGGTTCTTCACAAAAATTGAGCTAAACTAATGTATCCTGTAATTTGGAAGATCCTTTTTAATTTGTAAAAGAAGACAGAAAATGCAGAGCTTTATTTATGTGTCTTCCATCTAACTTCTGTTGCTTTAACTCGCAGGCTGGTCTTCCTCCCTAACCCCTTTGTTAACAAGTGGTGGTCCTGTCCCCCTGGGTGGCAGGCCCACCCTTCTTCACCAAGCTGCTGCCCAGGGAAATGTCACTTTATTATCAATGCTGCTTAATGAAGAAGGACTGGACATTAATTACTCTTGTGAAGATGGCTATTCTGCCTTGTATTCTGCTGCTACGAATGGACATACAGGTAAGTTATACTAAATTTTTCGTTCATATGAAATAGTGAAAGCTTATTTCACATTTTTTTAATATTAAATTAGGTCAAATGCATGTTTTTTAGAAACATGAAATTAAAAGTGATTTATAAGGAGTATGTGATGAAAGTCACTGTATATCATATGTATAAGCAATGCTTCCAGAGGCATAATTTTGGAACACAGAAAGCATTCTTGCTTGTGGTAACATTCTGCAGGGACATCCATTCTAATTCTCTACTCCCTTGCTATAAAAAGCCACTGGATATCATCACCCCATGTTCTGTGAAAAACTAAAGATCTTTTTTAGCAAAGGCAACTTGAAAGAACTTTCCTCTACAGGGAGTGAGAAGGAAAGAATAGGTCATCATCAGCGTTTTAATCTTCTGCAGCAGCAGTGAAAATGATGGAAGATTATTTCAAAGTAGTGTGTTACTTGGGGAAAAAATTAACTGTCTTTATTTTTGAATGAGATGAAATAGCCTTAGTTTGTTCTCTAGGCTCTGCTGACATAGGTTGACATTTTCCTTTTCCTCACGAGCCCAACCCTCAGCCTCAAGGAAGTAGTATGTCTGAACCTTCATATTTTATGAATATATTCATGAAATGAGGCAAATATGTTAGTAACAGATACAAATATCATGGGTACAAACTCCAAGTGATAATTTTCAGACTGCATCTTAATATTTCAGACAGGCTCTGGAATAGCAGCTTTCTTTGAAATTCCAGTACACTTTACTGTAGTTTTTTTCTACTTACATAAAAATCTCCTCGATTCTTATATTTCAACTGCTATCATCATGCTGGTTTGGACACTAAAGATGAAATCCACCAATACCAATGACAAAAAAAATCAATTAATTTTTAGTTAAGTCAAGATTTTATTTTACAGTAGAAGGTTGAACATAGTGCCTTAAAAGCTACTGCTTTCAAGAGTACTTTGTAGTTTTATTTAGCAATGTGACACAATTAGAAAACCTTAATCTAGTGTTCAAAATAGTATTTGGAGGAAATATTCTTCAGTATATTTTAAAATTAAAGTAAAGTTAGGATCTCAAATTCATAGCTGGACACACAATGTACATTTTTCCGACATGTTCAGGGTTAATTTCACATAAGGGTAGGAGGAATTTTTCCTTTGTTTGGAATGGTATATTTTGCCTTCCCTTGCTAGGTGCTATGGTTTACTTCGTAGGAACATCTGGGCCTTTTCATCTGACAGATACCTTATTGTTGCCAAGACCCTTAAAATATGGAAAAGTCCTTTATTTTCTTTTCTTCCCTTGGTGGTTTGCTTGTTTTTGCAACTTTCGCTCTTCAGTATCACTAATCCATTGTGACATTATATTGTGTGGATTTATTTTTACCCCCTTAATGAGTGAATATTCTGTGAGTTCTTCTAGGATGATATCTATTTATCATCACTGGTGTTTGTAGGAGACCAAAATCAATGCAGTTCTTTTTACCTCATCTTGTATTCCTAAAACGTTTCAAAGCAATTGTCCTGATTTTTAGTTACAATTACTGAACAGCTCTTACTGACAGCAAAGGCATTTTGATTTCTTGTTTTATTGCTGAAGCACTTGAAAGAAGTATGGAAACACAGTAATAAAAGCAAACACATGCATATGCGTCCTGTAGTTGCTTAGTATCTTTTACTTTTTAAGACAAAAAAATATATTACAGAGGTTTTAGCGTTGCTCTTCTTTTTATAGTTGACAAGATGTGAAAAATACTTTGTTGTACAAATCATAGGATTTTAGTGGCTAAATGGATTGCATTAATTCTGAATAAGAGAATCACACAGGAGCAGTGCTGATGTCTCCTTATACAGTACATGAAAATTGAGAGTAGTGGATTCACAGTATTTTTGGAGAAAGGTTTTTGTGCATAAGTTTAATACATAATCCTTTCTTTGTTATTTGCAGTTTGTTCCCAAGCCCATGGATAGATGCAGCATTTCAAAGTGGAAACTTGTAAAAACAAATTTATGTAGAAATACATAGGCTTAGAACAGGAAGTATAAGAATTAAATTCTTACTTTAAAAACTCCATTTTAATAGCTATTTCTAACTAACCAAGTGGAAAGAAATGACACTGATGTAATTTTAAGATAAAATAACTTATTGTACAAAGTTTTTTGTTTCATTGAGTAGGATTGACAATGGTAAGTTACTGTCTTTTGGCTGTTCGGGTTTCTTTTCCTTAGAACCATAGAGTCATTTAGGTTAGAAAAGAACTTGAACACCATTGAATGCAACCTTAAGACTTAACACATGGGTGATTGCACCATGATTTAATTTATTGAGAATATTATCAACCTGCAGTTAGTGACTAAATAGATTCAGAGATTTCTAGGACCCCTTGTTTCTTCTAAGTGAACTCACCAGATTTTCTGATTCCTCCTGGGAAATAGTTGGCTGGGAAAAAAAGTAGCTTTAGATTTTTTTAGAAGCCAGCATAGTGAGTACCTCTCATCAGAAAAAAACACCACCTTGCAGAGAGTATGCAAAGAGTGGAAAGTGAAGGATTCCTATACATTTTCAGTAAAGAAATACAGTATTTGAGATGTGTTAATAACTAGAGAATGGTAGAGCACATTGTAACCAGCATGGTGCCACCAGCTGTTACATGCTGTTCCCATCTGCAAGAAGGGTCACAGGGAGGATCCAGGGAACTACAGGCCTGTCAGTCTGACCTCAGTGCCAGGGAAAGTCACGGAACAGGTGATCTTGAGTGTTATCATGAAGCACATGCAAGAGAACCAGGTGATCAGGCCCAGTCAACACGGGTTTACAAAAGGCAGGTCTTGCCAAACTAACCTGATCGCCTCCTATGACAAAGTGACTCGGCTGCTGGATGAGGGAAAGGCCGTGGATGTATCTTCCTGGACCTCAGTAAAGCCTTTGACACAGTTTGTCACAGCATTCTGCTTCAGAAACTGTCAGCCTCTGGCCAGGACAGGTGCACACTCTCCTGGGTGGAAAACTGGTTGGATGGCCGGGCCCAGAGAGTGGTGGGAAATGGTGTTAAATCCAGCTGGAGGCCAGTGACAAGTGGGGTTCCCCAGGGCTCAGTGCTGGGTCCAGCCCTGTTCTATGTCTTTATCAATGACCTGGATGAAGGCATTGAGTGCACCCTTAGCAAGTTTGTAAATGACACTAAGCTGGGTGGAAGTGTGGATCTGCTGGAGGGTCGGGAGGCTCTGCAAAGGGATCTGAACAGGCTGGACCGCTGGGCAGAGTCCAATGTTATGAGGTTTAACACGGCCAAATGCCGGGTCCTGCACTTGGGGCACAACAACCCTGTGCAGCTACAGACTAGGAGAAGCCTGGATGGAAAGCTGCCAGGAGGAGAAGGACCTGGGGGTGTTGGTTGACAGCTGACTGAACATGAGCCAGGCAGAAGGCCAATGGCATCTTGGCCTGTATCTGAAATGGCATGACCAGCAGGTCCAGGGAGGTTATTCTCCCTCTGTACTCGGCACTGGTGAGATCGCTCGTCAAATCCTGTGTTCAGTTCTGGGCCCCTCACCACAAGAAGGATGTTGAGGCTCTGGAGCGAGTCCAGAGAAGAGCAACAAAGCTGGTGAAGGGGCTGGAGAACAGGCCTGATGAGGAGCGGCTGAGAGAGCTGGGGTTGTTTAGCCTGGAGAAGAGGAGGCTGAGAGGAGACCTCATTGCTCTCTACAACTACCTGAGGGGAGGTTGTAGAGAGGAGGGAGCTGTCCTCTTCTCCCAAGTGACAGGGGACAGGATGAGAGGGAATGGCCACAAGCTCTGCCAGGGGAGATTTAGGCTAGACATCAGGAAAAAATTTTTCACAGAAAGTGTCATTGTGCACTGGGACATGTTGCCCAGGGAGGTGGTTGATTCACCTTCCCTGGAGGTGTTTAAGGCACAGGTGGACAAGGTGCCGAGGGGCTTGGTTTACTGTTTGATAGGAATAGTTGGACTCAATGATCCAGTAGGTCTCTTCCAACCTGGTTATTCTATGATTCTATGCTTGCGGCCCAGTCTGTAGAGAAAATTGAGTTACAAAAGAGAACACTCAATATTCTTTCCTATTCTGTCCTACTTTCAAAATATGTAGCCTTCCTATTCATAAACAGTTGCCTTTTGAGAGCTGCAGCTGAGGGGTTTTCCAGCACATGAAACTCATAGCAGCTGCTTTGTTTCCTGCACATATTGTCCATAATTCTGTGGATGTGTGAGAGAGAACTTCACCCTAAAAATATCCACTGAATGCTTTCTTTGTGTTTGAATGAACATGAGGGAACTGCTAATTTTATGATTTAACCACTAGATTGGGACAGCTGAAGAGATTTTTTTTTTTCAGGGCATCTTGGTTTGATCCATCAACAATGCTGGAGCCACTTCGGTCTTTTATGCACTTGGTATCATGTACAGTATTTCATTTAGCTAATATATCTGCATATCTGTATTGTGTTGCTAATCCTGACCATTCTCTGCCACACACAAGGTGGTTGAGAAAGAGAGAATTAAATAGTAAGAGTTCCTGAAAATAAGAGATGTGAAGAGAATAACAACAACATCCTTTGGATTCATCCATGTGCTAATTATATGCATTTATGGTATAATCGATTCTCTTCTATCCTGAGTATTTGGAGGCTGTGGCACCCTGCTTTATAGGAAAAACTGGAATGATGTGGGAAGTAGGAAAGAGTGAGGTGCAGAGGCATACAGCTACATGGAGTCAGCTCTGCCGAGCCACTGGATGTATCTGCATGGTGTTTGCCAGTACTCTGGAAGAACTAAGTACCCAGCTGTGGTGGAGAGCAGTAAAGTCTCCAGGTGCTTGTGCTAATACGCTTACATGTTTTGCTTTTCCTTTGACCAAAACTTTTAACTGAGTTACAACATTGATGTCTGTCTTGTGCCTGCCCTTCTGCCCAGTCCTCTCCACTGCTGATTTCTTCTGTGGCAGACAGCAGTGGAGTTAATGAGTCTGGACTGACCCAAATTACTAATCTCCAAACCCTAGTCGAAAGTCCATCCAAAGAACCCAGGCTTCTTGGAGATGACTGAGTTTTTGCTTGATATGCCACCAGAACAGGTCATGTAGAGCTTACCGGCTCACATGGTATGCTTTATAAAAGTAGTTGTATTTCCTCATGCTTACATTCTTGAGAATAAACGGCCTTTTTCAGTGATCTTCATCAGAAACAGTATTTTCATATAGATAAGCTTCCACATGAATAATCTGCCAATCTATAATTGTGAGTTAACCACACCTTTCTAGAAAGGTGGTCTTGTTCTGTGCATTTGTCATGGCTTTTGCATGGCTAACATATGCTTTATGAAGAAACCAAAGAATATTCTGATGAATTTTTTTTCAGCATCCTTCAGAAACTTAAGAACTACTTTAAGATGGCAAACTGGAATCTGTACTTTCAAGTTAATTGTTTAATATAAGACTGGGATTGACAATGAAAATAGGGAAAAAAATACATTGTTAGCAGAGTATATCTTTCTGTTAAGAAGTGATTGAAAATATTTTATTTTAATTGGTATTACCTTTCAAGTGGAAATACTAGGTAAGCTAGTTAACTGAGACCTTTTTTATAACTTATAAAAAAACTACAAATCAAGTCCTGATAATTTATCCTGGCAACCAACTTTTTTTAAAAAAAAGTATTTTCAGATTAGATTACATAGTTGAAAATTTAAGAATCTTAATTTTAAATGTAGTGATTTACCGTGTTTTAAAATTTTTTTCCTTAATGTTAAAGTATTTAATCAATCAAATCCACATCTATATTTCATTTTGAAAGAGTTCTAACAGAAGTAAATAAGTTCAAAAATAGTTTAGATTAGTCAGCTTTCTAAGTAATTCTAAATATATGTTTCTGATATCTAGAGATAAGCTTCATGAGGTCAGGAGTTTATAACTGGTATTCCAGCTGAGCTTATTTTCAAAGTTGTAGTTTCAACTACAAAAGGCTTGTTTTATTTTGGTGTAGAACTAATTTCAAAACCGTAGAGCTGATCAAATATTTTCTTCAAACTTAATTGCATCAAATAATATTCCAATTTGTGGATGAAAAGCAGTCTAATTACTATGTAATTTTCTTAATTTAGCTGTAGGATGGTGGAATCAGGCTGGTACTATATTTAGTACATTTAGAATGTCATTTTGTAAATATATGAATGAGAATGATGTGGGGAGGTTTGAGTTTGTCAGCTTATCTTGTCATTGCAATCCCAAGTCAAAGTGTCCTAAAATAAGACTGACCAGCCTGTTGTTTGAGTTGTGTGTGGCCTGTGAGCATCTCTGGGGCTGTCATATCCAGGATGTGCTATATTACTGCCAATGGAACTATGTTATCAACACTCTGGGAGTTGCCAGGTATGGGCAGGTATTTGGATCCCAGCCCTTTTTGTAAAAGAATTGTAATGTCCCCAAAGAGTCAATTCTCACCTTTCTCTTGCAATCTGCTTCCTGAGTTTATACTTTGGTTTTCTAAGTTATGTGATGTACAGTTAAAAAAAACCTGGTTGCTGTTGTCGCTTAAGCAGGTTTTAACTTCTGATGGGTTTAACCACTTGTTTTTTGTTGCATTGATCTGTTTTTTGCTCAACTTATAGAATGTGTGAGATTGCTGCTGACTGCAGAAGCACAAGTTGATGCTGCTGATAAAAATGGCTTTACACCCTTGTGTTCAGCAGTTGCTCAGGGACATGTCAAGTAAGTAAAGTTTTAAGATTTTGCCTGTCAAGTATTACACAGCTTTATTTTCTCTTTATGCTATATTGTTGCTGTTTTCATTGTATACTGTTGCAGTCTTAGGTATAAATGCATTTATCCATCATTTATTGAAGGCATCTAGTGAAATTCATATTGATGTGTATTTTTAAATACCTGTGAATTGTTTTAGTTTGTAATTTCTTATATACTTATATTATTATATATAATGTGCATTTTTAAAATACTTTATCACCTTGTTTGTTAGCGTACAGTCTCCTAACCGGTAGCTATTCAACATTGCAGTAATTGCTTTGAGGCTTTATTGCTGATATCCTTCTATTTTTATGGACTGACAAAATTGAGCCAGAAAGAAGGGGAATTAGTTACGTTTTCAGATCTTGTTTTAACTGCAGAGGGAATAGACTGGCATTAAGATTTTTCTAAAGTCTTTAGAGTTTGTTGAAAAGCTGGGTTTGGAAATGGAAAGGGAGCTAACTTGAGCATGAGAACCAAGAAGAAAACTGAACCTACTACTACAGGGTTGTGAGGAAGTACAGGATCTGGGATCTGAATGCCAGTCCCTAGTGAGTTGCTCTTCAGCACTCCACCTAATCTTCTGTGCCCCGTAATCCAGTAGCTGCTACCAGTACACCCCAAGCCATCCTTCTAGAGTAGCCTCCATTCAGGGATCTGAATGTTGGGTGGTGCCATAGCTGTTTCGCTCTCCCAACCAGGTTACTTCCCTAGACAAGTGATCCTTTTGCTGGTATGTAAAGCTAGTCCCTTTTTTTCCCTCCCCTTTTCTTTTTAAAACTATATTAAATGTCATTAGTCAGCAAAGAAACATTCATTTTTTGATCACCTGAAGGCTTTTTGTTCTTAAGCAGCTGCCATCAAGTTTTTATTAGCCACATGAAATTACATGTTTTAAATTCAGAGTTTTTAAATGCAGTTACAGTATTTTAAGATTTATGGATTTGAAGTAACCTGATTGTTTGTCTTCATGCCCATGTATAAAATTATACCTTATGCTTGTGTATGTGTGATAGATAAAATCACAGGTAGAACTGTTCCTATAAAATCAGTCCTTTCTAAAAGAATATTTAAAATGTCTAAGTTATACAGAGGTTTTGTATGTCAAATATAAGATGATTTTTACTACCTTATTGTTTTCTGTAGGTGTGCAGAATTATTAATTATGTATCAGGCTGATATTAACCATGCTGCTGAAAGAGGACAGACACCTTTGTACCTGGCCTGCAAAAATGGAAATAATGATTGTATTAAGCTATTGTTGGAAGGTGGAGCAGATCGAACTGTAAAAACCAGTGTAAGTTAAAATAGTTTATAAAGTACCTTGTATAGACCTCAATAACTGCTAAGAGCTAGGAAATACTTATTTGAACTGAGATGAGAGAAGGCCATGATGTCAAAACCATGAAAACGTCTGACTAATAAACTGATTAATGCAATGTGGAACAAATTATTGATCATTAGAATTATATTAGTTTCATACACAAAAATAAAAACAGTTTATTAACAGCATGTAAGTCCTATGTCACTTAGAGTCTTAAAGAAATTTTGAAGTCTCTGTCTGATGGACTGTCCTTGGAGAGAGCTGGAAAGTTTACTTTTTGCTACATTTTCTTCCCGCTTTTCCTTCCACCCCAAACACATACAAGCAACTCTGTTTTTCCAAAGGATTACTATGTCATTCTTATTTATCTTTTTAATTTCTAATGAGAGCTTTCCATTCAGTTTCATTGCTGATACAAGTTATGTAAACATTTTTCTATGTGTTTGGTGGTAGTGTGCTTTTTGCTTTTGTTTTTTTAGGATGGCTGGTCACCAATTCACGCAGCAGTGGATTCTGGTAATGTTGACAGTCTCAAGCTCCTTATGTACTATGGGAAGCCTAACAATGGGAACTCTTTGACTGGTGCGGATCCTAATTTAGACTACTTTGATTTGGAGAAGAGAGAAGACAACTACAGCAGTAGAGTAAAGCCTGTTATTTCTGCAGATCTCCTCAACCATGCTGACAAAGAGGGTTGGACTGCTGCCCACATAGCAGCATCAAAAGGCTTTAAGGTCAGTAAATGTGAACAAGTTACAGTAACCCGATAGAATTTAGGCAAGATAAGCCCTTCTTTTTTATCTTTGAAGAATAAAACTTATATGTTGAATCTAAGTATGTTATCTAATGTATTGTCACAGTTGATTTAACAGAGAGAGAGAGATACTTCCAGTGGAAAAATTACTCCAGAAGCTGTGTGTCAAATGGGGTGAACTGTCATGTTTCAATGCCTATTTATTTTGGGACAACAATAAAAAGAGAAAATATGATTATTTAAGATTCAGATTTTCGAGTTAAGTGAGGTGAATCCCACTCAAAATGCCAATTAATTGAGTGTCACGTACTTATGGATATTGGATGGGCATCATTTCAGGTTACAGTTAGGGATGATTTAACAATGAACAATTTTTCCTGTGGAAGGGAGGAGAGGAAAAGAAATTTTATAATCAGATCTGTGCAGTAATACATTGATTTGTTATTTTGGGCAGCCTGTTTAGCAGACAATGAACCATTTTTGTGGGGACTGGGGTAGCTGATGACATGGAGAATGACCTGACAGGCCTTACTGATAATAAACAAGAAGGTTTCTGGAAACTGAATATTACTTGAAGAATTTGATATCAGAAGCTTTATACTTCTGACTGTTTAAAGGGTATTTTTTTTATGACAACTGTCAATCAAATCTTACTGTGAAACTTTTACCCAGGGAGAAAACACAGGATACAAAACACACAAAAGAGTCAATTTTAAGAAACTATTGTCCACGACTTAGAAATTCAGCTTGTGATTACGTGCCTATCAAGTTTACTTTTTTCCCCTGATAAATTTACTATGTTAATTTCAAAATAGGTACAGATTTAAGATTCTGTTTATTAGATCATGCTTTTTAGAGACCAGCCAGTGCAGCGTTTTGCATTACAAACAGTCACTGTTCCATTGCCAGCGTCTGTTAGGCAGGTACAGACTCTTTCAGTTTCACTCATCTGAATTTAGGTAGAGTTTAAGGTATTTGTTATAGTCTGCAAATACCTAAATAATTGGCAATATGTTGCTTATGTCTATATCTATGTCAATAATATAATCCTGACAAACTTGGAAGCTAGGTTTTATTTACTGTCTAAAAGAGGCTTTGGTTAGATGTTCTCTCTGAAGGCTCTGACGCTGGAAGTCTTCACATATACCTTTCATAAATAACTTGTGGTTTCTAGTTTCTGAGCACGTTCCAAGTCAACTGTTCAATAAGATGTCTCTGGAGGATTGAGGGTATCTTCTTAGGTTATAAAAGCAATAGATAGTTGGCAGTCAGGTTCCTGGTTTTGATGTTGCAGAGAATTTATATAATCGCATTTGATTAAATGCATTTATTGATGCAAGAGAAGTTTAGCATATAAAGAATTTAAAGGAAGCTTAATAGGCATCTTGCAGTACTGTTAACACCTTGTTTTCATTCTCTAATCCTTTATCTGCACTGCATGTCATTCATGATGCTACATGATAGTGTTGACACGTGCACCCTTTTCTTCCAAGATTTGTAGGTTCCATTCTTTACAAATTAGTTATACTAGGGCATCTTAGGTGCTATTCCATAGGCAAGAGAGCCAACAAAACTCCTCATTTTACTAAGGAAATAAGCTTTGTGTCTTTGTCCTCTTCCTCGTCTTTCTTCCCTCTTTACTTCCAACTTTCCACCTCACAGTTTAGTCCTATGCCTTTTACTGCCTTTGCTATTCATTGCACCCCTTCAAGAGACAGAGTTAACTTACTAACCTGGCAAGTAAATATGCTCTTTTTTTCTGGTTAATTTTCTTTTGGCAAAGTTAGTGAGCTGTTTGATTTTTTAAAAGTTTTTACAAGTGCTGGAACCACAATCTGGTAAAATTTCATTTCAGAGGGAAATATAGCTTGAATGACTGTTTTGTTTATGCAGGTCGTTAAAAGTATCAGAAACATAAGTCTTTTCATTAGAACAGCTGCAAAATAGGTAACAGTAGCCAAATCTGCAAGGAGCCACTGTTCTGAATTGAAATACTTAATGGCTGCTTGTCTGTGTTTCCAAGGTTTGGTTTCTCTGCTATAATTAATTCCAGAGGTTATCAGTAGAGTATGAACTAGTATAATTTCTGATGATGTCTCTTTTTAATATGGACATCTGTCCTAGAAAGGCACGTCTGAGGATGACAAAGCTTTCAAGAAGGCCACCTGTACTGTTGTTGAATGGATCATTCGAAATCAGGACTTAATCAGTCCTCTGATCACTGATCGATCAACAATTGAATGTAGTTTTATGAGGGCTTTATCCCCCAAAAGTTTGAGAGTATATAATTAGTGGTTTTGTCATGCTACATTATGATTGTACCAATCCAAATTTATCTGTTAGTAGCTTGTTTCTAATGAATCATAATGAATTTTTCCTTTTGTTGAGCATATGACTTTTTACGTCTTTGAATTTAAAGAGGACATCATGTTGTTGGCATCCACAAATGGTTTTGCTCTGACTTTATACAAATGCATTTTTATTTCACTACATTATTACTATGCTTGCAGAAATTCAGGTTTACCTGCCAAGGAAGAGTCTTGCAAGGTAATTTTAAAATGATTGGTTTTCTTTTGCTGAGTCCCACTCAGATGTCAGGCATGATGAAAACTCCTACTTGGTGAATAGCAAAGTGAAAACTGGTTTTATGGATTACCACCTAAACAGATTCATTACTTAGTCTGTATTAAGCTTTAGAGTTGTTTTTGTATTGTTGCTGGAACATTGAGGCCAAGTTGTGCAAAACAGGATGCAGACTTGGGCTTCTATTTCCTTATGTGGATCCATAAACTAGTAGCCAGGTGTTAAGAAGTTTTCAGTTATATTAATCAGCACCTGATGCTTCGAGACTATAGAAGCTTTTCTGCATATGTTCTACTTTTTCAAAATCTTGATTTGAGACTTTCAAGTCAGCTACAAAATACTTGTACGCCTGGTTTTTAACACTATGGGGAGCATCATTTGGATGCTTATATGTAGAAATTCCCTAAGTGACTATACTTGGATATGTATGTGTAAGAATTTCAGTTAGGAGTCTAACTACGTATTGGTAGAACTCTTTAAGGTAGCAAATGGACAAGTAAATAATACAGTTCTTACCTTTGCAGAACTGTCTAGAAATCCTTTGTAGCCATGGTGGACTAGAGGCTGAGAGGAAAGATAAGTGTAATCGAACATTGCATGATGTTGCTACTGATGATTGCAAACATCTCCTAGAAAACTTAAGTAAGTAATTACTGTTAGCACTATAAGAAACCTTTTTAGTAAACAGAAACATTAAAAGAGTAGCTATCTATCACTTTTTTGGCACCACAAAATTCAGATTTTTTATCCTAGCAAGTTTTGATTCTCAAAATTTTGCAAGAGCACATGATAAGATTTTGTTGGAGGTTATAAAATTTTATGTCTCTATTTTTAAACCATTTGAAAAGATGTTGTGTATTTTACATGTGCAAAAATCCATATTCTCTTAAAATTTCTGTATTTAATATTAGTAATTACTTTTTTTTTAAGCTACTACACTCTTGTTATCTTTTCAAGTTCTTGCAGAAAAAACACTGTGGTGGATAGCTGTCAACTTTCGTCAGACCAAGAAAATCATCTAGTCATATCTGAATCTCTTTTTTAGAGCATAGTCTTATTTATCACTTGTTTATTATTGAAGGGATTGTTGTTCTTCAAGAAAAGTCTTAGAGACAACATCAAATAACATTTTTTCCAATGTCAATAACTTCTTCCAGAAGATTGTTCTTCTGTTGACACCTGTCATCATCTTCCTTCTCTGTAAGTTTTCTCAGCATTCAGTAGAGCAGGCCGACCTCTGTATTTCTTGGGTTAGAGCTTAGTCCATCTACTCACAAGTTCTGTGTTTTCTATTTCTTTATACACTTAGAAGTCCTTGTAGATTTGTATGCTTTGTATTTATCACCTTTTTTGTGAGTTTATGTGGTGGGATGTAGGGCTGTGAGTAGTCAAGTTTACTGGTTATCAACAAATTAGGGAAGCTTTCTGTGTGCTGCTTCTGATTTTTCTCTTCAGCTATCATAATATCTAGGCTCTTTATTGTAGGCATAGAGAACACAACTCACTTCCTATGAGAATTTCCTTTGTAGTCTATTATTTTATTGGACTGAAACCAATTTCTGATGGCAGAATCTGTAGCCTGTTAAATTAATGCTTGAGTTATTTTCATCATTCCTAGTACCCTGTTTCTCTGGTCAGGCTTATCATGAATTCAGCTGCTTTTATCAGGTCAGAACTTTTGGACTCTTATTTATCTTGTCTTTCATTTAAACCTATAGTTAACATCACTGCAATCATAATTAGCTTTTTTTTCCCCCCACAATATCTGATCTGTGGAAGCTTGGGAACACCACTTTTATCTGGTTACGCATGTCAACAAGCCAAGACTGCATTTTGGGTAAGCTGTGTATCTAACTTTCTCACAGTTCAGTGAGGTTTGAGGTGTAAAGAATTACATGCATGTAGGACAAGAAGATGTTCCCCAACAGAGATGAAATACTGGGGACCAGGATTGCCAGCTGTGCTGTAGAGGTCACATGCACTGAAATTTAGGCATACACTGTACCTCTGTCCTAGAGACCTCCTTGTAGAGAACATTCTCTATTTCTAATAGTCATTGCTCATTTCCCTGAGGTCCAGCCACCAGAAGGGCAAGGCTTTGATACATTTTTCACAATCCCACATCTAAAGGATGCCTTTTCTGACACAGAAAAGCTTATTGGTTTGTATCAGCTGAAGATTTGGCCTCTGAACTCAAAAGCAAAACTAAGATCATGTTGCAAGATTTTATAATAAGCTGATATCTTTTTTGTTGTTGTGCACTTATTTTTAACATCAGTGGTTATTTCTGAAAGGTATTGTTTTGTCATTAAGGTTAGAAGATATCTTCTTAGTCTAAATGATCTGTATAGATTACTGCTTCTGTTGAGTTGTATTCCATCTTTCAGAAAGCAAGATTTAAAATAACTTCATTAGATTAATTTTGTTTCTAGCATGCACATGTAAATTTTTTACCTTCTTGGTTTACTATTTTGTCAATTTATTCTATAGCAAATGAAAAATATACTTCCAAGTAAATTTCCTGTCTTAGCTTTTATTTAAAGATATTTGTCTTGCCTAACTGTGTTTTCCACTTGTGCACTAGTGCCAGAAAAATCCTTTCTGCATTGATAATAAAAATGTGCACAACCACAATAAACTGAAATGTTTGAACACTACCTACTATCTGTCTTAATTTATAAGAAATTAGTCTGTTAAGAGGAAATAAAAGGTTAAGTAAGTTTTGTCTTGTTTCCTATTATTTAAGCATAATAATACTGATTTTTTTGTAATGAAAAATTAAGATTGATTATAATGTAAAAAAATATGTGTTTTAATAATAGGATGTTTTTCATTGAGCTTTACAGTTTTTTTCATTCTTGGCTTTCTGTTTTTCAACAGATGCTCTTAGTGTACCTGTAAGGATTTCAGTCAGTGGCATTGAACCGGCCCATTGTGGTGCAGAGGAATTTGATACAGAAAACACAATATGTGCTTTAAATATCCGCAAACAGACATCATGGGATGATTTTTCAAAAGCAGTGAATCAGGCAGTGACAAACCATTTCCAGGCAATTGCTTCTGATGGATGGAGGAGCCTAGAAGACCTGTCATTTAATAGTGCTGCAGAATCCAACATTGGCCTCGGTGCAAGCAGTATACTATCTGTCAAACTAGGTATCAATATCGGTATAATAAGAAAAGATAAAATTGGGTGTTTTCTTGAATTTCTGAAATTTTGTAAGTAAGATAGATTTCTGGATCTGTTAAAGGTTACACTAAGATCTTAAAGACTAATACTAGCAATGAAACTTTGAACAATGCTGGCATGAAAGCATTTTTTACTTTTAGTTGTACGTATGGTATAACAGGCCTCAGGGACCATGAGACCCTATATTGATTAGTCCATCACTCAATTTAGTACTCAAGGGAAGAGACATGTATTACAGGTGAAACAAAACAATCCAAAGCAAAGCCAACACTATGTCCTTACAGTACATCCAAAGTGTACAGTAAATCCAAATAGTAAATCATCAGCATAGGTAGAACAGAGCTATTCCAAGTTTATGTAACTTCACTTATCAAGGTGAAACAGAAAAAATCTTTAAAATTATGAGAAATCAGCCAAAATGTGGTGGTAGTTTTAACAGTTGTTTAAGATTCTGAAAATTCACGTGTTTCATCTTAGGCCTCCTTCCCCCCTCCACCTGCACACCACCCAAAGAAATAACCCTATTCACATTAGGTTGGGCAAATAATCCTATTTTACTTTATTTACATGTTAAGCTTTAAAGACAGGCCAACTGTGTCTCATTTGGCAGAAAGCATTAGTATCCTCAGTCGCGTACCAAGTAATAGTATGATTTAGTACATGGGACAGGTTGGTTTGTCAGGTTTTTCAGTATATTGCACACATCTTTGTAAGCAAGTGAATATACTTGAGCACCGGACACTTTATATAGACATAGGAAATATCTCTCTTGTTTTTCCATTTAACAGGAAACATTTCATGGTCAACAGGTCAGATTTTTTCCCAACCACCATGGGACTTTCTGAAGAATAACAGAGCTGAGCATATCACAGTATTTTTGTTTGGTAATTTTCCATTTATAATTTTCAGGTTTGAATGGTAGGACCCTCTATGTGAAATACATAATTTCAGCATCGTTTACTACTGTTTTTCTTCTTCAATGTTGCTTGATATATCTTATCCAATTAATTGTTTACCTAGATTTGAAAGGGTCTATGACATTTCAAAAATATACTGGCCCTACTACCTTTTTAGCTATATAGTAGTATCCATTTTACTTATGTCATGGATACATACACCTGAATCTGTGTTGATAAATAAATACTTTTAATTTCTTCACCATTTTAATGTGCATAGCCTGTAATTTAAGAGTTCACTGTAGAAGACTGCATGAAAACCATTTGTATCCATCATAGATGTTTATAAACATGGGAGATTTAGAATAGCTCTTTGTGCATCTCTTTTTTTACAGGACCTCGGGAAGGCTGCCTAAATAGTGTGACTTATGCATCTATGATCCATCTTCAGACACTTCAGAATTACCTCCGTCTAGTAAGTACTAAGCTAGCTTCTCTCACCGTGCTCTCTATATGTGAAAACATATCTTTAATAGTGTTAACTAAAAAAAATTGATCTTCTACTCTTTGAAAGAATTCAGAGACTTCTAAAAAATGAAATGGGATGAAAGCATTATTCTAAAATAAATTTCCCCATGAATCTTAGCCCAATAACTTTAGTCATATGAGGGCATTAACTTTCTTTAAATAACTGCCATCTGATGAACTAAAGTCCTAAGAAAATATATTAAAGCTCCATGATATCTTATTTCTTTCCAAAGTTATTTCATTTCACTTTTTGAGGGGGAAGTAAATTAGAATAACATTAATGTAAACAAACGTTTAAGACTTCAAAAAGCACATGGAGGACAGGGAGGTGATTTGAGACAGCCAGAATGGCTTCACCAAGGGTAAGTCCTACCTGACTAGTGGCTTTCTTTGATGGGGTGACCGTATCAGTAGACACGGGAAAAGCAATGGATGTGATATATCTGGATTTCTTTAAAGCCTTTGTCATGATCCTCCACAATGCCCTTCTCTCTAAATTGGAGAAGATTTGATGGGTGGACTGTTCAGTGGATAAGAAATTGGTTGGAGTGTCACAGTCAGAGTATAGTGGTCAACAACTCAGAGTCCAGATAGAGACAACTGATGTCCCTCAGGGGTCCATACTGGGACCAGTGCTATTTACTATCTTCATCAATTATACAGACAGTGAGATTGAGTGCACCCTCAGCAACTGTGCAGATCACAACAAGCTGAGTGATGCAGTTGTCACACCAGAAGAATGGGATGTCATCCAGAGGGACCTGGACAAGTTGGAGAAGTAGGCCTGTGTGAACCTCATGAGGTTCAGCAAGGACAAGTGCAAAGTTCTACACCTGGGTCTGGGCAATCCACGGTTTCAATACAGAATGGGGGATGATGTGATTGAGAGCAGCCTTGTGGTGAAGGACTTGGGGGTGCTGATTGATGAGAACCTCGACATGAGCCAGTAATGTGCACTCACTGGCCAGAAGGCCAACTGTATCCTGGGCTGCATCATAAGAAGCATGGCCAGCAGGTCAAGGGAGGTGATTCTTCCCTCTACTCTGCTCTGATGAGACTCCAACTG